>VDFB02000015.1:600277003-600306173 GCA_007258455.2 Sequoia sempervirens | reverse complement strand
TAGATCACCATTCTAGATTGTGTATGGAGGTAGCCCCAGAACAACTCCAAAATTGAGGAAGATGGAGCAAGAGAAGAAAATAAGTGTCGAAGTCGAAGATTTTGTAGAACACATCAAGGATATACATGAGAAGGTAAGAGAACATATTAACAAGATGAATATGCAGTACAAGGCTAAGGAAGATCAGAAGAGAAGGTATAAGGAGTTTCAGATTGGTGATGAAGTGATGGTCCACTTGAGGAAGGAAAGGTTTCCAGTGGGAACATATAACAAATTGAAGATGAAGAAGTTCGGTCCCTGTAAAATTTTGAAGAGGCATGATTCAGGGAATGCATATGAGGTAGAGTTGTCGGATGGATTCAACATTTCCCCCATGTTTAACATTTCAGATTTGATAGAGTATCATGAAGGTGGTGTAGAGGAAGTACCAACGATGGAACATTGTGGGATTCTAGCACCTACTTCAGAAAAGGAGGAGATTGAAGAAATCTTGGATAGTCGTGTGGGAAGGAGTACCAGGAACAGGCAGTATGAAGAATATCTGGTGAAATGGAAAGGAAGGCCTGTTGAAGATTCATCCTAATTGCCTAAGGCAGAAGTCGACCGTTTGGGTTTTCCTCCACCATCTGAGACATGATGGGGTCACTTCTTAAATTACCCTGGGTGTCTGATGCAGGAGCATCCAGTGGTGTAAGGGCAATCTTGCATCACCCAAAAATAGTTAAATTTCAAGTTTATCAGTTTTTAGATGTTTTTACATTTTTGGATACCCTTTTCGTCATAATGAAATTCCTAATTTATGGTTTTTATTTTCTATTTCTGGGTTAAAAAATATTGCAGTTTTAGTTTCCCATATTTGCACCTGAAAATCTTCTGAGTTAGATTTGAGGCACTTAGAGTTCCTGGATTGGCCCTGAAACTTGCTGAAATCGGCATAGCATATTTTGAGCGCGTTCTTGACTTCGAGACCTTTCCAACGGTTCAAACGGTTCGCGAATTGGAGTCCTGGATCAAAAGTTATGGCCTCGGGAAGTTGGCGCACTTTCTAGAAGATACAATTGCAAATGTTCTTTTGAAATTTGAACTTCAAGTTATAATTTTTTGGCGCCAAACTGCCTAAACTCAAATTTGAATGTTGTTTTGGCTCCAAACTAAAGAGGATCTCTATTTATGGGTGGGTTTCTAATTTTTGAGTAACTTTTTGGGGGACAAGTTCGCATATTGCGAAAGGGTTATTCTGTAACTGTCTTTAACTTGCATGTGTTGTAGAACTTAGAGATTTGAGATCCTCTACATGTAAGAAGCTCCATTTTCTGAATAATAAATTATTCTCTTGTTTGTGGGTTATTTTATGTGTCTCGGGTTGTGCCCTTATCAAGAATGGTATTTCTTTTGAACAATTGTTAGCAGAAATTATGGCATTGCATCAAAAGACAATTAGGAGGTACAACATTTTATATGAAAAGTCATAAACCATCTAGTAGAGTAAAAATACTAGATTCTCTAGAGAAGGAAGTTATAGATAAAAATTGGTCATGATAAAAAATTACTGCCTTTTGGTCTATGAGGAAGGGGCTAGGTGATCCAAGAGCTCTTGCAGAGTATGGAGATAACGAAGAAGATCACGAGTTTAGAAAATTGTGGAATATAGAGCATCCCAATGAACTTGGAGAGAAATAAATTGGTGATGAATCTAATGATGATAGGGAAGTAGAACAAAGCCATGTCAAAGCTAGTTTAAGTGAGGCCACAAAAGAAGCATATACTTCAGGAGCAGTCATAGTTGAAAAAATGGGTTATGAAGGTGGTCCTTTGGGGTCCCAAGGACAAATCCATGTCAAAGCTGGTTTAAGTGAGGCCACAAAAGAAGCATATACTTCAAGAGAAGCTATAGCTGAAAAAATGGGTTATGAAGGTGGTGGTTTGTGGTCCCAAGGGAAAGGAATTCCTACAATAATAGATATACAACATAGAAAACCAGTTGATAAATCTGGCCTTGGATCTGATATAATAGACCAAGGGCATACAAGTAGAGCCGAAACAATTCAATTTGTTAGAACTTCAAATCCTCATCCTCATGGTCAGATACAATCACAACTAGGAAATGCCCATGGTGGAGAGCTTATTGCAATTGGAACTGCCTTTGGTGGCAATGGTATGGGTATTAGTACTAGTAGTGGTCAACATGTGCTACAACAACAAATTACACACAAGAGGACAACAATACAATATACCACAGAAAAACTAAGTGACCAAGGCATACAAAAGAGGCAAAGGATTGTGACAGGTCCAAGTCACACTACTAGTGGATCCACCACAAAGGAGTTATTTCCAGGCACTCCCCCATGACCAGTTAGTCTAGCTATGACATCATTGGAAACTACAAGTACTCCTATTCCTTCACCATTCAAGCATTCCATTGTTCCTGTGTCCCTAGGTTTTGATTACATTGAAGAGTTTAAAAAGAAATCAGACTTTAATTAAAAAGAAAAGAAGCAACTGATGGAGAGTGCATCTGTTGTAAATTCAAAGCTTGCAACAACCATGGTATTACCCATATTTGACACAAATAAAGAAATCATGGAGTACACAATTCTTGTTCCCACAATTCAAAATAAGCCAACAAATTAGATGGCTTGATCTAAATTCCAGGTGAACAATATTCAATTGGATTTTTTGGACTCAGAAATACATACAAAATTAATGTATCAATGAAGAACAATGAATTGGTGTACACATCATTGCTAAAGGAAGATAGAGAGAAAAAAGGTTGCAGACTTAAATTGAAAAGCTACAGGTAGACCTAGCAAATGTGAAAGAAAAGAGGAGAGTAGCAGATAACAAGAGAAATGAATTAGAAAAAAGAATAAAAAAATCTACCTCTACATCAACAAGAAAAGAAGATAAGCAGAATGAGATTGAAGTGAATGAACTAAAGCAAAGGCTAGATGAGAGCAACAAGAAATATGATGATGGAAAATCCACTTCAAAAAAATTAAGACTAAGCATTGTGAATGTAAATGCATAGTGGGAACAAAAATTGGAGAAGGAGAGAAAAAGAAATGAAAGATTGGAGGAAGAGCTGATGGAAGCAAAAAATGAAATTAAGTCTTGTCAAAATAAGTTATTTGTATTTTGTAGAGAAACAATGAGGCATATGAAACAAAAGATCTGGGATGAAATAATGCAGAGGATTGATCATTTGTGTGACATGTTTCAATTGATTGATGCTATCAGAAAACATCATATGAAGCTCAACAAATATTTAGTGGGCAACAAAAATGTGTTGGCATTAGAGAAATTTGCAAATCAAATTCAACAAATAGTCTACAAAGCCAATGACAATGTTTTGAAATCAAAATGACTTACTAATCGGCTTGCTACATCAATGATGTTGTCATCTATCATTAAAAAGTGTTTGAGAATGCGTGAAACAAAGGAATATTTGCATTTGGCTATAGACTAGATGAAGAAGGTGGATGAAGAAGGTGGACGAAAAGGTAAGGAACTTCACAAAGCTTGGTTTTCTTGAGGCTTTTGACACAAATGAGCGATTCATTGGAAAAAATGATTTTAGAAAGAAGATGGAGGATGCAAGGAAGATTGATTTGGACTAGTTTTCTCATAGCCCAAATGTGGTGAACTATTTGGATTCCATCAAAACATTGCTAACCTTGAATGAAAAATTGACTAAAGAATCCAAGACAGGTTCCAATTTGAATCATGAATTGTTAACAAATCTTCAAGTCAAACAACATTAGCTAGAACAAATGACAATTCCACCACCTGAACAGTGGAAGTTGCTAGAAAAGGTGATGTAGTGATTTGATTTTTGATAATATGAGTTTCCAAGTTCCAACTCAGCTTTGTGCAGAGTTGTCTTTGAGCAATATTTTGCATTTCCAATGCCTCTATGTACTCCTTCATGTGATAATCAATAGAAAAGCTCAAATTCATACTTCAGTAATGTGTTGATGTTCAATTATCTATATTATTTATTTTATCATTTGAAGAAAAATTTCGGTAGTGGTTTCAACTACTAGATACACATTAAATGATTGTTGATGTTCATTGTTGTCTATGCTACTAATACTATTGTTAATATGTTATTAAGAATTGAGTTGAGTGATGAATTGTTGAGTACATGTTCAAGTTTTACTTTTAACACAATTAAAATATGAACTATAAGGTGATTTTAATTCCAGGCATTCATAATCTTAGTGAAATTGCATTACAATTCACACATCAATACTCAATCTCCATGACTACTTATTAGATCCACTAAACATTTATATGAATTCATGCATACATAATCTTTGGGTTATGGTGTGTGGATTTATTTTGATTTTGCTGAGTAGTTTGCAGTGGATTATCTATTATTATAATTGAAATGATAGATTTCTGGTTAGTTTCATTCTTGTGGTTGCTATCACTCAAAGTCATGGTTTTGGTGCTTTTCCTGACCTTAGTCATTATTCCTTAGAGTTTTATAACCTTGTCATGGAATTCTAAATTTTCATAACTTCCCAATTCTCTGACTTGGTTCACTTTGTTGAGTTGCAAGTCTTTGTTGGTCATCTTTGTAGTTGGTGGAGGATGAGAGAGTTATTTCAATATAGAAAGACTTAGACAATGGTGAATTTCATGCATATGTAATCTTTGAGTTATTGTGTGTGGATTTATTCTACTTTTGTTGAGTAGTTTGTAGTGGATTATCTATTATTGTAATTGGAATGATAGATTTTTGGTTAGTTTCAGTGCTATGGTTACTATCACTCAAAGTCACAGTTTCTGTGCTTTTCCTAACCTTAGTCGCTAGTCCTCAGAGTTTTATAACCTTGTTGTGGAGTTCTAAATTTTCATTACTTCCCAATTCCTTGACTTGGTTCACTTTGTGAGTTGCAAGTCTTTGTTGGTCATCTTTGTAGTTAGTGAGTCAGAGGTTTCAAAAACTTTGAAACTTTAGACTTTGGTTCTAAGGTTCCAAGTTTTAGTGGTCGCGCGACATTATGGACTTATCTTGGCTTTCAAAGGTGTTGTCATCTCATTAAATTCTATGTACAGACTAACCTTGAGTTATATTTTTAGGAATTTCAAAAATCATGCAGGTTTAAAGGCTATCTTTTTGAGGAATGAAATTGAATGCCGCATTTAATGCGCATCCTATCAAAATAATGAAATAAGTGGGTGGTGAAGTTTTACTCAGTCATTTAGCCTGGATTCTTGTTCTTTTCCAATATCAATACTTCTCAAGTGCAAACATTATATCTTCATGAATTTGCGCTCATGTAGAGTGGAATTCAAAATCACTCGTCTAGCATGAGGGACACTAAAATTGGGCACATCAATTTGGAGGAGATTTTGGTGTGCCTAGAGCAAAGGAAGAGAACAACACTAGAAGATAAAGTTTTGCATAGCGGTTTGGCACATGTGGGAGATTTTCCTGAGGTTGTACAAAGCGTCGACCTGGTGATTGCATGCGCAAGGGGCTACATTCTAGAGACTTAGGAAATTAGATCTATGGGTGGGTCAGTCATGGAAAGAATTACTCCTGAAGTCATTTCCCACACATTGGGAATTCCAGAGAGGGAAACTATAGAGGAAATGTATGTAGCTATTGGTGACGAGTTTTTTAGAATGAATGAGGAATGGGGAAAAAATTCCATTGCGAGGAATTGGTTGAAGTCCGAGAAAAAGGGTAAGTCTCAATTTCCCTCAAAGCTTAAAAGGGTTCATTTTAAGGATGAAATTTCAAATGCTATCACCTTGCTACATCGTGTGGTTGGTAATGCATATTTGGACTCTTTTGAATTTTGGATGTGTCATTTTATTCTATTGATTTGTAGTGAAAATAAATTCATTGACTGGGCTGAGATTATTAGTTATCATTTATATGAGCAATTGATAAATTTTCAATAAATTGTTTCCTTCCACATGTGCTCATACCTAGTTTACATTCTAGCCAGTCAAGAGGCTGTCTGGATAGGGTTGGAACCGCAAAGGTCTCCAATGCTGGACACACCTATGTATAGAACTTTTCCAAAGCTCACTAAGGAGGTTGGACTGAGGATTTTATGCCACATCAATAATGCATTTTTAATGGAAATTGTGAGAAAAATTGATGGAAAACTTGAGCTTTGGGTTTCACCTGAAGCGGTTGCTCTGGTATTAAGGTTTGGTCATTTCTACATTTAGCTCAACAGATTTACTTATCTTAGAATTGGAGATTTTGAGAAGGCTACATTGAAATTTCCCCATTACCCAAGTGATTTCCTAGTTTTTCTTGAAGTTTGTCAATATATGGCTGTCGTAAATGTTAAATATTCAAACTTGGGAAAGAAAGGGTATTCTTTTCCATTTTCCATGCCTTCATTTTCTTGCAAAAGTAATAATATTGCTAGGGGTGTGCAGAAAGCCCTGAATGAATTTAATTTTTAGTGTTTTCCCATGAGAACTAATTTTGATAGCAAGGGTTATGTTAAGCAAAAATTGTATGGAGTTGGAAGCTATGAACATCACTCTAATATTGAAGATTTTTGGGAAGACTATACAGATGAAGGCGAGGTGTATAGAAGAAATTTCATGAGATTTACCCTAAGGAAAATACAAGCTTTTGGTATTTCTTTCAATATTCCAAAAGATGTACAAGAAGACTTGGTGATCATTGATCCCAAATATCGGGCCCCTACTGGTAAGTCCTTGTACAAAATTAATTGGTTAGAGAATGAAGCTTCATACATAATGGTCCTTTTTTCCCCTGTTTTGAGAATAACTTCAAACTGGTTAAACGAAAAATGGTGCCAAAGTGCGAGTTCTCCCCATGAGCAAAGAGTTTTGTAGAGGAAAGAGCAAGGGACTATACATGCCTTTAACATAAATATATCAGCTAGAAAGAAGTCAATTAGGCCATCTGGCATTGGATCACAATTCAGAGGAGATGGCAAGAAGCCAAAACACACTGGGGCCAAGCTAAAATCAATTTGTGAACAGAATAGTGTACCCTCGGTACCTAAGAAAAAGGCTAGTCAACAAAAGCTAGTGGTGCCTAGACTCTGAGGGCATTTTTCAACAAATAATTGATGATAATTCTTTTCCCACATTCTTTGAAGTTCCCCCTTCTCCACTACGAGATACTTTTGTTTCTATTCAATCAACTGAAAATAAAATAAAATAAAATGTAAGTGTTGAAAGTAGAGACACTGGATTAGTGGCATCTTCCCCAACATGGTTAAACAAAGCAGTCAAGAAGAAAATAAAGAATATTCCTACAATGAAAATTGAAGTAGATATAGTTGCCATGTTGTTGCAGGGTCACTAGAAGCCCAAAAAGGATAAGAGGATGTCATGAATTGTGACCGATTCCACTATTGGGCATCAACTATTGGAGATTGTTAATCCATAAAAGGACATAAACGAAAATGAGATAATGGAAGTTGACTACAAGGTTAGTCATGTTGATATGGGGCCATCTACTTTAGAAGGTGATGTATATCATGCCGATTACTCTATTAATGCATTGATCAAAAGAGCAAAAGAACTGAAAAAGGGGAACCTTCAGTTGCAATCTCATAATCTTTCTTTAAGAAATTTTATTTCATCAATTGTGACTCTGACCACTAAGGAAGCCTCAAGCTCAAATGTTCAAGGTATTGATTCTGACACTTTGCAATGGGTTAGGAAAAATTTAGGTTATGCTAAAGCTTCCAATGAATGGATAGAAGGGCTTTATTAGGATGGCATTTTCCACATTTCTAAATCTAGGAAATTCTTTGTTAATGTGTCTGATAAAAGAAAGGAACTGGTAGGTGAGCTCCAACAAATCAGGAAAGAACATAGTAGTGCATTTTTTCTTTCAAAGGAAATTCAAGAATTAGTCTCCATGGCGCACTCTTTGTTAATAAGAGAAAAATTGGTGGATGACCCTAAAGAAATTGATCCTAGTTGGTATGACTCATTGGAGTGGAAATTGATAGTATATGAAGATTATATCAAGGAAATCAATAAAGTGTTAGAAAAATACTTTGACATACTGGTGCAGATCGAGGACAACTTCAATGCTCTTGAAGTGGACCTCACAGATGGGTTCAATGAAAATGTACTAGATCTTGCGAACATAACGAGGGAATTTAAATAAGTGTATCATAGAGAAGTAGCTGATCTTGAGACGACCACTGCAAAATCCTTTAGAAAATTGAGTAAGTTACAGACCTATATGAGTGCATTTAAGTAAAAAAGTGACAACATCTATGAAATTCTAGCTAAGTCGAACCATGCACTTTCAAGATGGAGGACAAGGCTGCAAATCACCATGACTCCAGGAAGCAAAAACATCACTACAATTATCACCAAGTATCGAGAATACAAAAAAAGAGTAAAGGAACAGGAGGTGTTACTGAAGGAGCAGGAGGTGGAAATAATTGAAAGTGAAGGAGTCGATGCTGGGACTGTTATTTAGTTTTTATTTTTTATGTTATTTTCTTTAATTTGGCTCTCTTGGTACTTCAAAGACTTTTTATTTTAATTTCTAAAACGATTGTCTTGAACAAATTGTTATCAAGACAAAAAAAACCTTTGCTATTTTTACTACTTTTCTATTATTTCAATATGGAAAGACAATGATGAAGTTCATGCATACGTAATCTTTGAGTTATAGTGTGTGGATTTATTGTGCTTTTGCTGAGTAGTTTTCTAGTGGATTATCTATTATTGGAATGATAGATTTTTGGTTAGTTTCATTGATGTGTAATGTTTATCTGTGAATAAATATTTTATGGTGATGGATGTGTAAGAATTTCTCATTATAATTTAGGTGATTTGGTAGTTTAAGCTTTTATTGTTTAAGTTGTGTGGATGCCTTTATAAGTTATTTATGTCGAATTGTTAGCTTTTTTTAGCTTATAAGTTATGGATGTTGAACTATTAGCTTATGTTCAAGGAATGGATTAATATTCCTTTCAATTATTTATCAAAGATTGTGTGAATGGCAATGCAATAGGAATTTATAAGTAGTGTGATAAGTGTTGGTCTTTAAAAATGATGCATAATCACATATCAAATTCAATACCATGGAATACAATATAAAATATCACAATTTCATGGAATGCAATATAAAATATCATCAACTACAGTTTGGAATATGATTCATGAAGATTGAAGTGCAATATAAAATAAAATATCATGAAGTGTAATTGTTGACGATGATTTCACTCGCAAAAAATAGGGTGACTAAATTCTTCACAGACAAGACCACAAAGAGGTTATCCTTCTTGAAATATATTGAACAAAGACAACCTAAGGGGAAATTCTACATTTACAGGACAAAGATTGGCTTTCGCTCAATCCCAAGTCTACGATAACTAGGTCATGGTTGCACTAGGTTTGCTCTCAGGTAATGATGTGATATTTTTGTTAATCTCAAAGGGACTATGGTTTTTATTTGAATATTTTAGATATAAATTCCAAATTGAAACAATGAGTTCAAACATAATGAAACCAAAAGATTTGTTATAATATTTCATGAATAACATAAATTCTTTGCTATCACTTAAGTAGATTTAGCATTAAACATTCATCAATCATATGGAAAAAAAAGGATTTTCAACAAAATTCCTTCCATTCATTTAAGGGTATGTGTAGGATCATCATGGAAAAAATAGGCCCTTAAGTGGCAAAAAATTCAGAAAAATCAATGTTAGGCAACTTGACGTAAAAAATTGAATAAGTTATCTATATTATTTCAAAAATATGTAAGAATAGAATCTGTAGAAAATTGAATATATTTTCTAAACTACTAGGTTTATTTAAAAATAAATAAAATTTATTTGGTGAAAATTTGAAATTTCAATGTAGTAGTACTTAAATTTCAGGGAAAAATAAAAGGTGTGTTTGACCACCCTAACCATAATAAAATGATAATATTTTTTAATAAGATTTTATATATAAGTAGAGGACTCATGTCCGGATGTGATGCATATTTTTTTGTAATTTTTTTCCAAGTAAATAATTAATTATGAATTTTTTATTACAACTTTTAAAAAATATAAAAACTCGTATGTCGACCACCTTAACTTGGTCAAAATTCATGAAATTTTTTATTTTTTTTAATCCTATAGTATGTGAATCATAGAATGTGATGCGATTCAAAAAATGTGATATTGAAAGTTATAGATGTTTTTCAATCAACCTTAGAATGACTTTAGTCATAATTCTAATAGAAAATGAATAATAATTATTTATTAAATTTAAATTAAAGCATAATTTATATTGGTGGAAAGCTGAGAATCTCCTCTAAAAACCCTTTTCGTTTCATCAATTTTGGGTAAAAAAAATGTTGTCAGCCACATACCCTACAAATACCCATAATATTGCCACTTTTTGGCCCATCATGATCCTGCACATACCCTTAAATTTTTGGAAAATTTTCAAATAATTAAACATCTATTCTAAAACAAAGTATATAAAAAAAATACTGAAAAATTAAAAGTTTCTCCTCGTTATTCTTCATTGATGCCCCAAAGAATTAATTAAAACAGAGCAAACCACTTTATACTTCACCAGATTGCTTCATAGCTACATATAAAATGGTGCAAGATTTTAAAGAGAAGGGTTTCATTTCTGGACACCGAGTAGGTTATGTATGCACCCTTAAATGGTGTAGCATACAGTCTTGTTCGACTGAGCTAACAAAACCAGCTATAAAAGATACTGAGATAGGTAGCTATCTAATAAGCTCCGATATTAATTAATGTATACGTGCATACAAAGTTTTATGCCATAATGGTTTAGAAAACAGGAAAAAAGAGAAAAACTTAAAAGTTTATGCTCCTCCAACATCCTCAAATTTTGAACTTAAAATAAAAATGAAGATCCTCTGGCCTTTTATAGAACACAAGGCTCAGACAGGATAAGACAACTACATGAGAGGGAATCCAAGGGACCAATCTCATTAAGGCACATGGAATACAATGACCAATAGGAGAATTGCAATTGAAGTCAATGGAAGTCAACTCCAATCACTCATTGAAGCTCTTCGGGTTCTACTTTTTCATCTTTGACAAGATTCCTTCTGAAATCAAACAAATCTTCCCAAATGAAAATATATAGGAGCTTCCTGTGATAACAGAGTGATTAGGTGGAAATCAAACTCCTATATTTTAGGTTCCTGATTTTGAACATTCCAGGAATGAATCACTCCCGGAATAGATACACTTTATTATTGCATGCTTGAACTCTAGCATCTCGGTATTCTGGTATTTGGCACATCTTTGCAATGAACTCCATTCCAACATGAACCTCTTAAGTGCATCATCAAACCTAGCAATACCATCAAAATTGTTTGCAAATAAAATTTTCCTAACCATCCATATCCAACCTTTGCATCACAATTTGCATCTCCTGCAATCACAAATTCCACACATTCAATCCCTTAAAAAAACATTTATAACATCTCATGTAAATAAAACCATTATTCCAATGTTCGCACAAAAATATCATAATTAACACGCCTTTCAAAAGCATATCATGAATCCTCATACATATACCGGATCATCGAGATCATTAGACAAATTTAAAATTTCACATTTTCACTCTACATTATAACCCGGTACTCGGTACCCAGTATTTAGCTTTACCCACTTACTTTCCCAGACCTTGGTTATACCGAAACTCCATTATACCAAAATGCTTCATACTGGACCAAAGCCTTCTGCTTGAACTTTACATTACCTTTTTCCTTTTTCATGTTTCCGGTACCTGGTATCCGATGTACGAAACACTTATAATATGAAATAATCTTATTATCAAAGATTTTATCTTTCACTTCCAGTGATCTTCCAATTTGCTAGCTCCTACCATAAGAGTTACACATTTTTCACTTGGGTCCCCAAGTATTTTCAGTCTTGGGGCATGTTGTGAGACCACACAACAACTTACAACCAATAAAACCAAATTTAAACCAAACTTGAAATTAAATCACCAGTTGTAAATTAAAACTTATACATATTTTAAAACAATAACTTTCTACCTTTACCTAGATTTTGGCATAAGAAAGTAAAAATCCACCAGAAACATCTGTGTATGCTCTAATTAATTCCAGTTTTCGGTACTTAGTAAAAAGAATCAGTTCATTAACATTGAACTACATAATATAGTAATCCTCCAAATCCAACCATGGATAGAGCCTTGATGCCAGTCAAGCATCCATAGCCCTGACAAGGTTATCTCCATAATTCCCCCAAACATAGCTCTACTGCCATTCAGGCATCCATAGCCCTAGTAGAGTTATTTGGATAGCCTAAAGAGTTGATTTTTTTTTAGATATAGCAATGATAGCATATTTTCACTTTTGATATTTCAATAATAGCTCATTTATCAACTTGCAAGCAATGAAGCACCGCTATTAGGTTGGGAATTACAGTGGTAGCAAAGGTTACTTTTTGATTTTTCATTCAATGTAAATCCCTTCATCAATTCACTACTTCCCAAAAACTCATTTAATGATTCCCTATAGGTGTGTGTTTCCAGCTAAATTTTACTAATTTATGCCAAATCCTAGCTAACTGTAGCTCGCTATATGTTAAAAAATATGCATAAATTAAAATTTAGCTATAGACAACTTAATTACCAAATTTAAATCTAAATTTAATAGAAACATTAGTTACCACCCTTTCGATTAAATTTTATGGCAACTACTAAAATTTATGCTAGCTATTTCGACTTGACATCGTTGCACTTCATTAATGGATCAAAATTTCATGATTACCTTGAAACACAATCACATTATTCTGTATTAAATTTGCATGCCTTATTCAACACATATTATCTCTTCAACTTACTCGGGTGATGACGTGTACTGCCTTGCCAGCTTCATTTTCCTATGTATCCCGCACACATAAGCACCTCCATAATTAGTATAGCTCTTTTTAAACAATTTTAAATGACCACTATTAATTTCGAAATCTTCAACTTGCTTAATTCACAATCTTCATACTGCTCAAATTTGAAACAATTTCACCGAATATGTGTAAAGAATTAATTTGATTTAACCTTTAATTTTGAAGATTATTATTCAGCTACCACCTCGCTTACATTTTCCCAAAAAACAATTATTCAAGGAAACTATGTACTGCAACTTCCTTACGACTCTCTATAAATTCGTGCATTTCTTCTCGAATTCTCCATACTTCTCTTTTCTTTTCCTTTTGTTTTAGTTTCTGTAAATCCACTCTGTGTCTTCACATTTTCTTCTTTAGCCATGGATACTTCAATTTTCTTAGGTTGTTCTCGTAGACAAAATATTTTCTTAGTAAGTATCACACCACAGAGGCTCAAAAAGGTCTTCTTCATTAGAACTTCCAATTTCACTATGCCAAATCTATGCTTAGTCCTTAGGGAAAGATATGTTTTTTCTAGCCACTACTTTCATTTTTACTTTGACATTGCTTCTCACTTTGTAATGTCACTTCTAGGCATTGGGCTACCTGTTGAAGATGTTTGCACTGCTACCAACTTAATAGTGAAACCTGAATTCTTGGAGAATCTGGATACCATTTTAGTTGTTGCACATCCGACCATTGGGATTCCCTCCATGGATGATATTCCTCGGTTCCTGGAACATGAGAAAGTGGTTCCACTTTGGCCCTTTCTTACTGATCTCCATATCCAAGACTTTGAAACTCACCGGGAACTCACCTACATAGGGTATTTATCCCTAATAGAAGAGTTGTCACACATCGATTGAATGGCTACTATCATCTGCAACTTTTCTCACTCTTCTTTTGACTCTTTTGATTTTTTGATATATCTCATGTATATACGTGATACACACACACACACACACATATATATATCTTTTGGTACATTTTAAAGCATGTTTTACTATGTATGGCTTTATTGTTTCTCTTTCTCATTTCAATTTTATAAAAATTTTGAATTCACTCTCATGCGTAAGATAAGTTTAAGCAAGATTTTCTAATGCAAAGGCCAAAAAAAAGAAAAGAACAAAAAAAAAACAAGGAAAGAAAAAAAAACAAGCACAAAAGCCTACAAAAAGAAAAATAACCCTAACTACCCTAACTCTAACACAACAAAAGATTAACTCTAACAAAGCAATTTATTTCAACTTCTACGGCTATTTCTTCTACAGTTTTAGTACAAATTACAACAAATTTGTCTTTAAATTCTCTTATCAAAATTTTCAATATTCTACTGTAACAATGGATTATCTTAAATTTTTTGTGTTTAAACACCATGAATTCAAAAGTGTACTTACCCAAAATTTGGCTCAAATGTATGAAAATGATCTCATTAGAGATCGATTGCACACATTTTGTCTGACGTGGCCATACTATACCTTCTTCTCGCTCTGGTCCATTTCCATGAACGCTACATTTATTTCTCTATTTCCTTCTCTTCTGAAAGTCTTCATATCTTTAACCCTGTCTTCACTTTGCATTTTATTAGACTAGGATATATCACTACTTATATTACTATCAGGAAGAGAAAAAGTAAAAACTTGATATTTTGTATCTTGTATAAAATTAGGAAAATGTCTTTCTATAGTTGGTGAATTTCCAACTTGAAGCACAATACACGCATTTCCCACTCCATCTCATTATCCACATTTTCCATGTATATAGGAAATCATGATTCATTGATGTCATTTCCTCGTTTGTGATTAAATATCTCTTAATCTTGACATTTTCGCATGTTTTCCTACAAAGCATTAGAATTTTCTTTATAATAATCACAGTTTTCCAACTATTTTGGTATTTCGATTAATTTTTTAATATTTCCAACTTCACTAGGGAAAAAAAATTCTAGTTAACGATCCCTTTCTTTTAGCAGTTAAAACTTCCTCTATTAATAGAATCACTCTATTTATGACCAAACAAACCCTAGTTAAAAATATTTCACACTCAAATTCATCGTGGTTAGTTGTATCATGAATTCTACACTCGGTGACTCTTCCAAAAGTAAACAAACTCAAAGGATGCAGTTTCTGATTAAGGATTTTAAATTTTTTTCCAACTTTCATAATGAAAACCAACTTGCATTCAATTTCCCACTCACAAGCTTCTTGTCAAACTCAAAACTAGTGTTTCAAAACACAATTTTGTAAATTCCAAGAAATTATACCTAAAATATTAACCAGAGGCCCTCCTTCTAGTGCTAATTCATGTTGACAACAATTTCACTCATAGAAAATAGGGCAAATAAATTCTTCACAGACAAGACCGCAAAGAGCCTATCCTTCTTGAAAGATATGGAACAAAGACAACCTAAGGGGAAATTTTGCATTTACAGGACAAATATTGGCTTTCATTCAATCCCAGGTCTCCGATAACTAGGTCATGGTTGCACTAGGGTCACTCTTGGGTAAATATGTGATATTGTTGTTAATCTCAAAGGGACTATGGTTTTTCTTTGAATATTTTATATATACATTCCAAATTGAAACAATGAGTTCAAACATCATGAAACCAAAAAATTTGTCATAATATTTCATGAATATCATAAATTATTTGCTACCACTTAAGTAGATTTAGCATTAAGCATTCAAAAATCATATGGAAAACAAAAGATTTTCAACAAAATTCCTTCCATTCATTTTAATTTTTGGAACATTTTTAAATATTTAAACATCTATTCTAAAACAAATTATATAAAAAAAATACCGAAAAATTAAAAGTTTCTCCCGGTTACTCTCCATGGATTCCCCAAAGAATTAATTAAAATAGAGCAAACCACTTTATACTTCACCAGATTGCTTCACAACTACATATAAAATTGTGCAAGCTTTTTAAAGAGAAGGGTTTCGTTTCTAGACACCAAGTAGGTTTTGTATACACCCTTAAACAATGCAACATATAGTCTTGTTCGACCGAACTAACAAAACCAGCTACAAAAGATACTAAGATAGGTAGCTATATAATAAGCTCTGATATTAATTAATGTCTACGTGCATACAAAGTTTTATACTGGAATGGTTCAGAAAATAGGAAAAAAGAGAAAAACTTAAAAGTTTATGCTCCTCCGACATACACAAATTTTGAACTTAAAATAAAAATGAAGATCCTCTAGCCTTTTATAGAACACAAGGCTCAGAAAAGATAAGACAACTACATGAGAGGGAATCCAAGAGACCAATCTCATCAAGGCATGTGGAATACAGTGACCAATAGGAGAATTGCAATTGAAGTCAATGGAAGTCAACTCCAATCACTCATTGAAGCTCTTTAGGTTCTACTTTTTCATCTTTGTCAGGATTCCTTCTAAAATCAAACAAATTTTCCCAAACAAAAATATATAGGAGCTTCTTGTGATAATAGAGTGATCAAGTGGAAGTCAAATTCCTATATTTTAGGTTCCTTGAATTGAACATTCCAGGAATGAATCACTCCCATAATAGATACACTTTATTATTGCATGCTTGAACTCTAGCATCCCAGTATTCTGGTATCTGGCACATCTTTGCAACGAACTCCATTCCAGCATGAGCCTCTTAAGTGCATCATCAAACCTGGAAATACCATCATATTTGTTCGCAAATAAAATTTTCCTGACCATCCATACCCGAGCTTTGCATCACAATCTATGTCTCCTATAATCACAAATTCCACACATTAAATCCCTTAAAAAAACATTTATAACATCTCATGTAAATAAAACCATTATTCCAATGTTAGTACAAAATATTATAATTAACACGCCTTTTAAAAGAATATCATGAATGCTCATACATATACCAGATCACTAGGATCATTAGACAAATTTAAAATTTCACATTTTCACTCTACATTATAACCCGGTACCTGGTACCTTGTATTCAGGTTTACCCACTTACTTTCCTGAACCTTGGTTATACTGAAACTCCATTATACCAGAACACTTCATACCAGACCGAAGCCTTTCACACGAACTTTACATTACCTTTTTTCTTTTTTGTGTTTCTAGTACCCAATATCCGATGTACGAAACACTTACAATATGAAATACTCCTATTATCAAAGATTTTCTCTTTCACTTCCGGTGATCTTCCAATTTGCTAGCTCGTGTCATAAGAGTTACACATTTTTCACATAGGTCCCCAAGTCTTTTCAGTCTTGGGGCGTGTTGTGAGACCACACTACAACAATGATTCACAATTTCATTGAATACAATATAAAATATCATCAACTATAGTTTGGAACAATGGAAACTAATTCATGAAGTGCAATATAAATACCTAAAAGCTGTTAATTCTCTTCCATTTCCCAAATGGAGTCAAGGTCCTCAAATTGACGTTCATCTTGACATAAAGTAAAAGAGTCATCTTGATTCTGAGTCTTCTCTTCATTTTCTTCGGCATGTGTCTCAAATTCAACATTCATTGTGTGATTTGTGTCAATGTCATTTGTCCCAGTCCCACTATCACTTCCAGTGCCACCAATACAAGTGTTTGGAATTGGAGTGTTGCATAACCCGGTCCCTCTTCTTTCACATGTGGACCTCCATATTGCGAGTGCCCTTTCAAATGGAAATTTTTTGACATTATATGTGGTTCCTTTCAACCTCAAGCAATTTTCCAAATTCTTGTCTAGTTTGTTTCTTAACTTTGATTTCAAAAACCTCAATGTACTGAAAACTCTCTCATCCTCCACCGACCCCAATATCATTGTTTGACATAAATCAACAAGTTTGAAATATTCTGATATCGAATCACACAATATTTCACTCTGACCTAAGTTTTTCCAAACCTTTTTTATTGATCTTGGTTCAAAGGCTTTTTCTGTGCCCATGGATTTATGTTGGTCCCTCATAGTTGTTGCAAAACTCCTAGATTGTTTTCTAAGCTTAGCTTCATTTAAAATTCCTTCTATTGTCTGCTCATTGTATGTTACACTTTTCAAAAATTGTTCAATCAATATTTTTACTTCATCATGAAAATATTTTGGGATATCTCGGTTTTCCCAAAATTAAGGATACATAATACCCATGGCTTCAAGTATTTCATGTCAAGGGAATCATTTATGAATCTCTAAGGAAAGACGTTTTGCAATCTCCTTCAAATTATCACTAACAAACTTAGCAATGTCGTTAAAATATTCCTCGTTAACAACTACTTCTCTGTTAGAGCGCCTAGCTATCTTACAATGGTACAAAGGTATCTCGTATCCATGTACATAGATACATAAGTGTCCAGTTGCATTAAACTGTAAATAATTATCAAGATTATTCAAATCAGTAATTTTCTACCACATGAAATAATTTGGGCCTTCTTGTGTTAGATCTAGATATAGATGATCAAGGGCCAAGCATTTATGTTTACATAGATTGGAATATTATTTAATATACATAGTTCCATCTTGGGTTTTCTTCACAAGACTGTTCATCACATCTAGCATGGGGAGAAAACTAGCTAAAGTCTAGAGTGTCTCTATATCGCTTAACCTATGTAAAAGGTCAGGAATTTTGTCTACTGTGTTGTGATGCTTGTACATCACTCCAATCAATGATTGATATTCTGAAAGAACTCATTGCATTGGTCCATGTAGGGAGATCCATCTGGTATTGACATCCTTGAGAAACTTGTTTCCTGGTGTTATTCTTGTTGGATCTCAAAAATGTAGGTTACAAATCCTAAGAGGATTCCAGGCTTTATGATCATACTTGCAACGTTTTTGAACCAATGAATGGAGTTAACCTATAAGGTTGTTGACTCCCTGCACTTCAGGCTCTGCTAAACCTAGGTGGGTGGTCCTTTATAATGGAGCAGATTAGAGAAATGTATGATTTGGTTTAATTGATGGATCTATCCACAGTGGAAAATAGTGTAATAGATAATAGCTTGTTAATTACTTCTACTCCTAATGTAATAATTCATATTTCATAATATGAAGGTGAATAAATAATGCATAAATAAAATGTGAAATTTGAATGAAATGTGAGATGGACCAGTGCTTTGTTGGGTAAGTGAAGTCAATGAAGCATTATGATAGGTGACTATTATTGGCTACAATTTTGATTGTTTGGCACTTGAGTTTGTTTAGACCTTGTATAAATGTGCAAGAATGTGATTGAAAAAATCTTCTTATTGATCCAATCGATCCTACTAGGTTACTATGATTTATTAAAAGGATTTTAATCCTTCATTGAAGGAACCAATTAACAGAACCACACAATGAAAACAAATGTGTATTGAAAAAATAAAGTATCCCTTAATTTGAATAGCAAGATAACATCAATGTGGAGATAGTACATATGACAATCATATCAATTACCTAACTCTTCTTATTGATCCAAATATTACCCCCAAGTTACTTTAATCAATTAAAATGATTTTAATTCTTTGATAGAAACCAATTAACTTGACTACACAATAGCAACAAATGTGTTTCGATGAAATTGAAATATCAACTTGGATATGCAACTTCAAATAACAGAGAAACAACAATGTGAAGACAACTAGATAATTGCTTTTGAATTAACAAACAATTGACACCAATATTGAGCCACATAATTAAAGATCTTCCATTGATCTCAACCAAAATTTATGCATGCATCATGGTCTATACAGTAAGGTTTATATGATAAGCATTTTGAAAGTATATTTTGTATATCTCCTACCTAACTCCTAATTCTAATGATTCTCTCCTTTGATTTCATTTGGAATATATACATTATTTTAGGGTTATGACCCCTCATATATGTTCGCTGCAACTCTCTAATGTTCTTTAGCAAAAATAAAATATTTAATTAATTGCCTTTGAAAAATTAAATATTTTAATCTTTATTGTCTTCGTTTCACAATACTTCTTTTATTGGAAACTTCACATCCATTTTTCACCTACTAAATATATTTATTTAATTTGGGTAAAAATAATTACTCGCCTTTTAACTCCCTTTTCTTTTGCTTCCTTGCATGTGAAATTTAATTTTGATTGATTATCTCTAACATTGGCATTTTCACCTGATAAATGCCTTTACCCGCTCTCGTAACTCCTTTGGTGGAAAATATTTAACTTCCAAGTGCAAATATTTTATAATTTTTACCCCTTAGGTAAATTATCATCCATCATATAATCCCCTTAGTAAGAAATGTGAAGTTTAGACTCCTCCCAAAGTAATATTCTTTCTACTATGGTCGTATTTTATTCAATATTTTATTTGCATTTTAATCATATGTGTAATGCCAAGAAAGTGCACAAAGAAAAGATTAGAGCAAACAATGCAATGCAAATCTAAATGCAATCTAATGCTAAGAAACAAAGAACAAAGAAAAGTAAAAACGTAAATAAAACTTGAACAATCTCACCAAATTTGTACGTATTTCCATGATTCATCTTGATTGCCCTTTTCCATTTTGCTTGTAGTAGTATAACTGCCCTCAGATTTCTCGTAAGTTCGTGCAAGTATAGCCTAAGATAGTGATTAGAAAAACATCGAAGATTCAAGATATGTGCTCTCAAAAGTCATAAGATTTCGCGAGTTTTTGAGAGATTGGAATGAAGAATGAAAAATCAATTTATAGAAAATTGATTATTCGAATGACAGGCCAAGATTGAAAGATCAACGGATGGTTGAGATCGACTGATTAGTCATGCATTCTGATAACAATTAGTAATGACATGAGTGATATAAATTAGAAATAGAATTAAAGATTAAATAAATGATTTTATCTTCAAGTTTGGTATTCGAAAACAAAAGAATTATCTTTGCATGACAAAGATAAAGATGGATTAAAGCAACTCTTGTTCAAATGCACGCACAAGGTTTAATTAATTAAATAGGAATATTTAATTAATCTGCATGTACACGCAAATGAGTTAGAACTAGAAGATTGAATGATTTGATGAAGAGATTACTCGAGAACGCCACTCAGACATTAAATCAAGAGTTAACTGAGCAATTTGAATATATCTTTGAGTCGAGTAAGAGTGAATACTTAGATAACTCACAAAATTATCTAAATATAGAGGAATGTGTTAAAATAGAATTCATGAATTAAATAATTCATTTTAATTCAAGATTTGATATCCGAAGAATTATTAAATAAATAAGATTTATTTAATTAAGTGATGAAGTGATTTAAATGAATAATTAAATAAATAAAGAATTTATTTAATTTGACAAGAAGGATAAGGTTAATTAGTAACATAATTAAATAAAAAGTGTTTATTTAATTAATCAGATGGAATAATGAAAAATGTGAATTAATTAAATAATTAAGATTAATTAATTAATAGAAGAAATGAAGATTACAGAGAATAATTGAATAATTGACATTATTTAATCATGATCATGAAAAATACGAATTATGAAGAATATTGAAGTCGCAGGCTTAAACCAGATTTTGGTGTCTACATTTGCCCCTCTTTGATACAATGTCACTTAGGTGTTGTGTCAAAGAAAATCGATAAGAAATATGCCCCAGTCATGCCCCAGTGTAAAACAGGTGAAGGTATGCCCCCTCGGGAGAATTGACAAATTTTTGAAATATTTCAGAAAAATTTGGAAATGATCCCGATTAGTCCATTGGATAGCCAGAAATGTAGTGGAGTTGATGGAATTGAGTTTGGAAATGTTAGGGATGGGTACGGGTTGATCAAAATGGGAAGTTAACGCAACCAGTAGGATAGAATGCCACCAAAACCCTAGGAATATATAGAAATTGGGGTAAAAACCAATTCATTTTCACCCACCTAGCTTTGAAAATTGAGAATTTGCTTTGCACTCACAGCGACAATGTCCCCAGTTTTGAACACCCATCATCGATCTTATAGGATCTAGACCTTCTAGAGACTAGCCAACGCAGACCCCCCGGTATGTACCTTAAACTTGACATTTGAAATTTTTCATTTGCACGTAATTTTATGCATTTAATTCAAGTTTTACGTATGCATCATTTTAATAAAACACCGCATGTGAAAGACCGCATTTGAAAACTCACGTGAAGCACCTCGTGTAGTCTTCTGCGTTTCGACGCATGTGTAGGTTAATGAACCGCATTTGATAATTTGCATCGCATTTGCATGTAGAATAGCCGCATTTATTTTCTATGCAATGTATTTTCATTTTCTTTGATGCATTCAATTTTATTTCAACGCATATGTTATAGTACACCGCCTATGTGATATAGTTAACCGCATGTGAAAAAGAACGATGCATGTGTCTAATGACATGACGCATCTGTATTTTATGCACCGCATATGTGAAAGAATGACGCATGTGATAAATAATGACGCATTTGCAAAATAATGACGCATTTGAATAGCAGTTAGTGATAGTTAGTTTGCATTAGAATAGATGTTTGAAGCTGACATGAGGTATGTATAATGCCATTGCAGGTCGTGTTGGATACAGTATATACACGAGAGTCAAGACCGACAACTTTTCAGTTCAGGGACAACTTGCAGAGTGCAGAGCGAAATTTCCTATGGCACCTTGGTCTCCTTCACATTACAGACATGCCCCAAATTTGGGCGAATTGGGGTTTATTGACAGCACTATACGAGCGGTGGCACTCAGAGACATCCTCGTTTCACCTGCCGACTGGAGAGGCCACTGTTACATTGGAGGATGTATACAAGATGCTCAGACTTCCCATTAGAGGCACATGGGTGAGGTATGATACCCAGAGGGGTGCGACCGAGATGTGCAGATATTATTCACATGCAGACATCAGACAGTTAGGGTTTGACCACTATGAGATTAGGTGGCATGTGTTAGCTCTGAGGTATAGGCAGCTAGACTATTTAGTATGTACCTTGATAGGTGGTATAGTGCTTCCTGACCGTCGAGGTCATGGTTTTCCCATTGGGTGGGGGGAGATGTTAGTAGGGATGTTAGAGAGATGAGAGGTATATGCATGGGGTCCCTGTCTCCTTGGGATGTTGTACTTTCATTTACATGATATTGCCTATTGAGAGGCACAGTCTATGAGTTGTGGTATCACACTCCTGATGGTATGGGTGTGGGAACACATCGTTATTTTCCAGCCACGAGTGATAGTTGACCTTCCACATGGAGCTCCCTATGCCTTCTGTTATGCAAGAGTGAACACTCAGCCTCACATAGGAGATAGAGGTTATTTCAGGCATGCCATATACACGATGGTTCAGTTTACATGGAGACCATACTTGGGCTACACAGATTGGTCAGACAAGGATGAGCATTTTCCATTTTGCTGATAGGTATAGTTCTTGATTGGGCGGACAGTGTCACATGTCCACATTATAGAGTGTCATTTTCCAGATCATGTATTGCGGCAGTTTGGAGAGGTACAAGATGTGCCGAGAGGATAGGCCAAGTTCGTGAGGTCATCGCAAGAGATCCCCCTATGGGGTCCGGAGATTCCAGTGGCCACGGCCGAGGTAGACATTGATGCACTACAGGTAGTTCCATGGGGATGGAGGGATGGTCCAGCAGACCCAGGGACCACATTGGAGTATGATCAGTGGTGGGCAATACACAGACCAATTTCATTGACAGATCCAGAGAAGCTAACACCGGTAGAGCGGTGAGGGACAGGTCCGTGAGGCAGGCGGAGCAGAGGTAGAGGTCGGGGAGATGGAGGAGGCCATGGTGATGGAGGAGATGATGGCCGAGGTGGATGACGAGGGGGCAGGAGAGGCAGACGTGGACGAAGGGGACGAGGGCCACCATTGTCATCGATCTGTGAGGAGGGACGAGGGGAGGAGGATGTGGCCATACCAGACATTGGGAGAGGAGGGGAGGAGGTGGATGTTGTGATAGGTAGAGAGGAGGAGAAACCCATAGAGGAGACCATTCCAGATATCCCGACAGGGGAGGAGGCAGACAAAGAGGAGGTAGAGATTGATGCCTTGGGCTTGTTGGGTGTCTACTAGGAGGATGACGAGGAGGATGATGATCATGAGAGAGAGATCCGTTATCATATTTTAGAGGAGTTGGATGAGGAGGAGGATGGGGTAGCGAGGACTAGTCAAGATGACACAAGGGTAGTAGATCCTGACTTAGCCACATTGTGTGCACAGGTGGCATCCTTGGAGGAGCACATGAGAGTCCTTATGTCCAAGAGGGATACGTATCGGATGGAGAGGGATAGAGCAGTGATGGACAGGGATTAGGCCATAGCTCGAAGACAAGAGACTGAGCAGAGATTTGTAGAGCTCAGGGCTTTGTGTACCGAACCATCAGTTGCCTTTGCTAGAGCGTTAGTTAGAGCTGGGGAGAGAGAGACCTATTACCGTGATCTATATGAGGTAGAGGTTCCTCTAGAGAGACGGGCTCCCAGTTTCTCACAGGAACGTAGCAGCAGGTCACAGACCAGGACCCACACCAGGATAGTTAGGACAGAGGGTGTGGAGCAGCCACGCAGAGCAGGTCCGTATGACAGGCCTCACTCAGCTCATAGGTCATCAATTTCCTGACATCATTCATCTACGCACTCCAGCCATGATAGCAGTGGCAGTTCAAGATAGGGGCACTTCTTGATATGCATCAAGACATTGTATTATGATTCTATAGCCTGCGGGCTTCCATGTATTATTGATACATTATGACATTGTGATGTGACATGATTGAGCGATATATATATATGATTTTGGCAGCGATTCTCATGATATGCATTTCTATTTATTGATTATGTAGCTGTTTATTTATACATGTGATGGTTATATGATATGCCTATGTGATGGATGATTATATGTATTTTATGATGTTTATGCAGCTAATGAGATAATGTTGATTCTTTGTGATGTTGATTCTGTATGATGTATGCAATTTATAATTATGAGATGCAATATGATGTTGTGTGTACAATGCATACTACATGTGATGCCATACAAATGTAATGTAATGCATGTATTTTCATTGGTGATGTACATGGAGTGCTTATGATATGTAGTGTATGATGATGAATGCCTATTATGCCATGATGTCCTAAATATGATAAATTCCTATATGTATGTATTTTTCTAACATGTATGTGTATGCAGGATGACGTATATTGTTGTGTGTCATAGGACTCCATCATAATGCAAGAAAGAATAACTATTAGTGTAGAGAGAAAGATTGAGAAAGAATAAAAGAAATGAGATAGATGTTAGTATTAGCAATCTTCGATGTGTCACTGTATCACAAAAGGTATTACACTTTATCATCATTGGGCGGGACAAAAAAATGGAGATAAACACCATGATATGAGATAGATCAAGGTGTGCAAGGTCAGCCACTTGCTAATAACAGACAGTCGTAGAAAAGGATTGTCGTTAACTCATACTAAGGGCATAAGTTGCCCCAGTATTTTTGTCAAGACAAACCACAGACATCAATCAAATTTAAAAACACAGTCGACAGACAATAGTCAAAGAGAACAGAATTCAAATACATCGTTACTTCTCTAAATCCTTCATGGGACATCATTGAGAAAGCTAGTAACATAATTCCTAGTCATCAATTCAAGATAAATGATAAGATAAGTAAGCCATAAGGTCAGCAAGCCAATAAAATATTTGCCAAAACTTGATCTGTTTGTTTGATTTGTTTTGATTGATAAGAGGATTGATTGATAGAGCCTGATGTTAGGAGATACACATACCAGATAAGACTGTGAGTCTGGTTTCGATGTTATGACTATCTGTATAAGGCATGACAAAGCCTGGTTCAGAAAGACATGTATCGTATAAGATATTGAGTCAGAGGCCATTGATGTGATAACCTGTGTAAGGCTATGTTTGATTGTTTGACAATGTCGATTATACAGGAAGGACTCATCCTATATAAGATAGGCTATTTTGTTAATAGCAGTATCTAGGAAGGACTCATCCTGAATAAGACATAGGTTGATTGTTTTGATAATGTCTGTTTCCAGGAAGGACACATCCTATAGTAGACATTAATTGATCTGTTTTCATTGTTTCCTTGGCAATTTGTTTGATTTGGCTTAGAGACATTACTGACTTGTTCACTAGATTGATGCATGACTTGATACGATGTATTGACAATTGACTATGTGTGACGACAAACCCTAAAGGACTGACCTAGTGCGGCCTCGGGGGCTCATCGATTGATGGCCTTGCCTACGTTATACACATAGAGACCTCATAGTTTGACTTGACTTTGATTGACAAGACTGACTACAAATAGAAGATGCGTGTGAAAGTGAATGTGACGAACCCTAATGGACTGACCTAGTGTAGCCTCAGGGGCTCATCGATTGATGGCCTTGCCTACGTTATACATGTAGAGACCTCATAGTTCGACATGACCAATGACCTTGTCATATAGACATATGGATTGAGTCATGATTTTATACAGACAAACCTAAACGGACTGACCTATTGCCTCGGGGGCACATCGGCAAATGGCCTTGCCTACGTCTAGTCACAGAGGCAATGTAGTTCGACAAACGATAAAGACTGAAAAGTGTGACTGACTCTGACTTTGTTTTTGGATTTTTGAAATGTTTTGATTTTTTTTTCTTTTTGAAGTTTTCTGATGTTTTTGTGTTTTCTCAGGTTATTTTGTGATGTTTGTGGATTTTTCTATGGTTTTACGTCTTCAACACAGCCAATGGAAGAATCAATATGACATGCATCAAGTGTTTTCCCCCATTCAAGTATAAGACCAATTGATTATGAATAGGGTAAAATGGGGAATATGAAATGCATACGATGTCAATCATTCCAGGCTATGGGAAAGACTACCACTTATTATGAATGGTATATACAAGCGATGGATATGAAAGATAAGGGATATGTACAGGGATAGGTAGTATGTACAAGGATAAGGACTATGTACAGGGATGCAGACTATGTATAGGGATGTGCTAGATTAGAATAATAGTAGACAAAGGAGCAGAGTCAACTACACATGGTGCTTGTTTGCCAAGTTTTCACCACGGTACCTATCCAAAGCACCACCGAAGTGGTTTTCACTATTGGATGAATTATTTGTCTTTACTATTTTCTAGATTACCTAATTGTTTTGGTGTTACCAAGACGCCTGTTTGCCAGGTTTTCACCTTGGTAATGATTTTTTTTTCTAATTTTTTTTGTATTTTTGCTAAATAAGACAAAGCTCTCAGAAGTTATGCGTAGAACTTCTTCAGGTGTAGACTATTGATTTGTGAGGACAATGGTTCCCCTTCAGGAGTAGAGAGTTGGTATGCTCTTGATCCAAAAGCTTCTGTAACAATATAAGGTCCTAACCAATTTGGTTCAAACTTTCCTAGTTTGTCTCTTTCTGCTTGATTCTTTGGGTTCTCCATTAAAACTAGGTCACCAATGTCAAAGTTTATGTTCAAGACCTTCCTATTATAGCTATGATGAAGGCGATTTTGATATGCTTGGAGATGGTCTAGTGCCTTCTGTCTTCGCTCATCCAGGAATTCTAGCTCATGGAGTCTCGATACTCGGTACTCTTCATCATTAATGTGGCCTTTCAAGGATACCCTTAGGGAAGGAATCTCGAACTCAATAGGCAGAATAGCTTCAGAACCAAATACTAGTGAATAGGGAGTAGCACCAGTGGGAGTATGGATACTTGTGTGATAAGCCCATAAGGCAGGGTTAAGCTGTAAATGCTAGTCACGACTAGCATCATTGACAATCTTCTTGAGGATTCTAATGATGGTTTTGTTAGATGGGCCTCTGCTTGGCCATTACCTTGTGGGTAGTATGGAGTGGAAAAGTGATGGTGAATGTGAAATTCCTCACACAGATGGTAGACTTCTTGATTTTTAAAGGGGTGGCCATTATCAGTAATTATGGACTAAGGGACACCATACCGAAAAATGATATAATTTAGGATAAATTTAGAAATCTATGTGCTAGTAATATATGTCATAGGAATGGCTTCAATCCACTTCATAAAATTCTTAGTGGCAGTGATAATGAATTTGTGTCCATTAGATGATGTGGGGTAGATCTTACCTATGAGGTCGAGTCCCCATTGGGCAAAGGGCCATGGTGACATTATAGGACGGAGCTCCTGTGCTGGCGCATGTATCAAGTCTCCATGAACTTGGCATTGGCGGCATTTCGTTACAAAGACATATGAGTCTTTTTCCATAGTAGGCCAATAATAACACAGTCTCATAATCTTTTTGGCTAAGGTAGGACCACTAGAATGGGAACCACATATACCCTCATGCACCCCATGCAAGGTTGCTTGTGCTTCAGTAGAATCAAGACATCTTAGTAGGGTATTATCTAAGCGTCTATATGTCTCCGAATATGTATTTTAATGACTTGCGAGGAATGTCCCATTGGTTATTTGATAGGCCAATGGGTATGACTTCAGCATGAAGGTAATCATAGATTTCTTTGTACCATGGGGAATCAAGACCAACAATGTCACACACCATTTCAGAATCTAGGATATCGTACGCTAGGACCAAAAGTTGTTCTACCAAGAACTCAAACTTAGGCACGTTGTTAGAATGTCAAGGAGTGATGTAATTGTAGCCATAGCGTCTGCTGCCCTGTTTAAAACATGAGGTATTTGATGAAATTCAACCTTGTCAAAGTACTCTTTAAAGCTATCAACTATGCGTTTGTATGGAGCAAGCTTCTCGTCCTTAGTTTCATAATCATCATTTACTTGTTTGATTACTAGTTGAGAATCACCATATACCTATAAATTCTTAATTTTCCACTTGACTGCCATACGTAACCCTGTCACTAGAGCTTCATACTCTGCCATGTTGTTAGTGCATGGAAATGCAATCCTAAATGACTTAGGGATGGAATCATCCTGTGGTGTGATAAACAGTATACCAGCCCTTGAGCCATGATTTTTATGTGAGCCATCAAAGTACAATTTCCATGTTATGCTTGTGTCTATGGTGACTATAAAATCATTAGGAAAGTCTGCAACTAATGGGTGATCTACCTGTATTGGTGCGTCAGCTAACTAATCAGCAATGACCTATCCTTTAATAGCCTTTCTTTCTACATACTGGATATCATACTCACTAAGTATCATAACCCATTTGGCCAGTCGCCCTATTAATGCTGCCTTGCTAAGAAGATATTTCAGAGGGTCTATTTTAGCAATCAGCATTGTTTGATGGTTTAGCATATAGTGCCTCAATTTTTGGGTAGCAAATACTACTGCAAGACAGACACGTTCAGTGGTACTATAGTTGATCTCATAACCTACCAAAGTCTGACTGATATAATAGACTCCCCTTTCATACCTTCATCAT
>VDFB02000015.1:600265686-600276903 GCA_007258455.2 Sequoia sempervirens | reverse complement strand
CGAACCATCAGTTGCCTTTGCTAGAGCGTTAGTTAGAGCTGGGGAGAGAGAGACCTATTACCGTGATCTATATGAGGTAGAGGTTCCTCTAGAGAGACGGGCTCCCAGTTTCTCACAGGAACGTAGCAGCAGGTCACAGACCAGGACCCACACCAGGATAGTTAGGACAGAGGGTGTGGAGCAGCCACGCAGAGCAGGTCCGTATGACAGGCCTCACTCAGCTCATAGGTCATCAATTTCCTGACATCATTCATCTACGCACTCCAGCCATGATAGCAGTGGCAGTTCAAGATAGGGGCACTTCTTGATATGCATCAAGACATTGTATTATGATTCTATAGCCTGCGGGCTTCCATGTATTATTGATACATTATGACATTGTGATGTGACATGATTGAGCGATATATATATATGATTTTGGCAGCGATTCTCATGATATGCATTTCTATTTATTGATTATGTAGCTGTTTATTTATACATGTGATGGTTATATGATATGCCTATGTGATGGATGATTATATGTATTTTATGATGTTTATGCAGCTAATGAGATAATGTTGATTCTTTGTGATGTTGATTCTGTATGATGTATGCAATTTATAATTATGAGATGCAATATGATGTTGTGTGTACAATGCATACTACATGTGATGCCATACAAATGTAATGTAATGCATGTATTTTCATTGGTGATGTACATGGAGTGCTTATGATATGTAGTGTATGATGATGAATGCCTATTATGCCATGATGTCCTAAATATGATAAATTCCTATATGTATGTATTTTTCTAACATGTATGTGTATGCAGGATGACGTATATTGTTGTGTGTCATAGGACTCCATCATAATGCAAGAAAGAATAACTATTAGTGTAGAGAGAAAGATTGAGAAAGAATAAAAGAAATGAGATAGATGTTAGTATTAGCAATCTTCGATGTGTCACTGTATCACAAAAGGTATTACACTTTATCATCATTGGGCGGGACAAAAAAATGGAGATAAACACCATGATATGAGATAGATCAAGGTGTGCAAGGTCAGCCACTTGCTAATAACAGACAGTCGTAGAAAAGGATTGTCGTTAACTCATACTAAGGGCATAAGTTGCCCCAGTATTTTTGTCAAGACAAACCACAGACATCAATCAAATTTAAAAACACAGTCGACAGACAATAGTCAAAGAGAACAGAATTCAAATACATCGTTACTTCTCTAAATCCTTCATGGGACATCATTGAGAAAGCTAGTAACATAATTCCTAGTCATCAATTCAAGATAAATGATAAGATAAGTAAGCCATAAGGTCAGCAAGCCAATAAAATATTTGCCAAAACTTGATCTGTTTGTTTGATTTGTTTTGATTGATAAGAGGATTGATTGATAGAGCCTGATGTTAGGAGATACACATACCAGATAAGACTGTGAGTCTGGTTTCGATGTTATGACTATCTGTATAAGGCATGACAAAGCCTGGTTCAGAAAGACATGTATCGTATAAGATATTGAGTCAGAGGCCATTGATGTGATAACCTGTGTAAGGCTATGTTTGATTGTTTGACAATGTCGATTATACAGGAAGGACTCATCCTATATAAGATAGGCTATTTTGTTAATAGCAGTATCTAGGAAGGACTCATCCTGAATAAGACATAGGTTGATTGTTTTGATAATGTCTGTTTCCAGGAAGGACACATCCTATAGTAGACATTAATTGATCTGTTTTCATTGTTTCCTTGGCAATTTGTTTGATTTGGCTTAGAGACATTACTGACTTGTTCACTAGATTGATGCATGACTTGATACGATGTATTGACAATTGACTATGTGTGACGACAAACCCTAAAGGACTGACCTAGTGCGGCCTCGGGGGCTCATCGATTGATGGCCTTGCCTACGTTATACACATAGAGACCTCATAGTTTGACTTGACTTTGATTGACAAGACTGACTACAAATAGAAGATGCGTGTGAAAGTGAATGTGACGAACCCTAATGGACTGACCTAGTGTAGCCTCAGGGGCTCATCGATTGATGGCCTTGCCTACGTTATACATGTAGAGACCTCATAGTTCGACATGACCAATGACCTTGTCATATAGACATATGGATTGAGTCATGATTTTGCTCACGGACAAACCCTATGGTGACCCTATTGCCCGCAAAGGGGGCGCTTTTGTCCGGCCAAAATAAGCGCCCCTCACGTCTAGATCCACAAGGAGAAACCCAATGCCGTTCGACAAGCGATAGAGACCCCAAGAAAGTGTGGCTGAGCTTCGGCTTTGTTTTGGATTTTGAAATGTTTGATTTTTTTTCTTTTGAGAGTTTTAAGTGTTTTTGTGTTTTCTCGGGTTATTTTGTGATGTTTGTACAGATTTTCTATGGTTTTGGTACTTTCCAACCGCGATGATGGAAGAATCAATGCTGACTGGCTACCATCTAAAGTGTTTCCCCAGGTCAAATTATAAGACCAATTGATGATTATGAATAGAATTGAAATGGGGAATATAGAATGCACTCCAGGTGCCCGATCATTCCAGGGCCTTGGAGGGACTCGTGGGGCAGGCAGCTGAAGGGAGGATAGAGTCAGTATGTACAAGGATAAGGACTATATGTCTGAGGGATCCTGAGACTATGTATAGGGATGTGCTAGATTAGAATAATAGTAGACAAAGGAGCAGAGTCAACTACACATGGTGCTTGTTTGCCAAGTTTTCACCACGGTACCTATCCAAAGCACCACCGAAGTGGTTTTCACTATTGGATGAATTATTTGTCTTTACTATTTTCTAGATTACCTAATTGTTTTGGTGTTACCAAGACGCCTGTTTGCCAGGTTTTCACCTTGGTAATGATTTTTTTTTCTAATTTTTTTTGTATTTTTGCTAAATAAGACAAAGCTCTCAGAAGTTATGCGTAGAACTTCTTCAGGTGTAGACTATTGATTTGTGAGGACAATGGTTCCCCTTCAGGAGTAGAGAGTTGGTATGCTCTTGATCCAAAAGCTTCTGTAACAATATAAGGTCCTAACCAATTTGGTTCAAACTTTCCTAGTTTGTCTCTTTCTGCTTGATTCTTTGGGTTCTCCATTAAAACTAGGTCACCAATGTCAAAGTTTATGTTCAAGACCTTCCTATTATAGCTATGATGAAGGCGATTTTGATATGCTTGGAGATGGTCTAGTGCCTTCTGTCTTCGCTCATCCAGGAATTCTAGCTCATGGAGTCTCGATACTCGGTACTCTTCATCATTAATGTGGCCTTTCAAGGATACCCTTAGGGAAGGAATCTCGAACTCAATAGGCAGAATAGCTTCAGAACCAAATACTAGTGAATAGGGAGTAGCACCAGTGGGAGTATGGATACTTGTGTGATAAGCCCATAAGGCAGGGTTAAGCTGTAAATGCTAGTCACGACTAGCATCATTGACAATCTTCTTGAGGATTCTAATGATGGTTTTGTTAGATGGGCCTCTGCTTGGCCATTACCTTGTGGGTAGTATGGAGTGGAAAAGTGATGGTGAATGTGAAATTCCTCACACAGATGGTAGACTTCTTGATTTTTAAAGGGGTGGCCATTATCAGTAATTATGGACTAAGGGACACCATACCGAAAAATGATATAATTTAGGATAAATTTAGAAATCTATGTGCTAGTAATATATGTCATAGGAATGGCTTCAATCCACTTCATAAAATTCTTAGTGGCAGTGATAATGAATTTGTGTCCATTAGATGATGTGGGGTAGATCTTACCTATGAGGTCGAGTCCCCATTGGGCAAAGGGCCATGGTGACATTATAGGACGGAGCTCCTGTGCTGGCGCATGTATCAAGTCTCCATGAACTTGGCATTGGCGGCATTTCGTTACAAAGACATATGAGTCTTTTTCCATAGTAGGCCAATAATAACCCAGTCTGATAATCTTTTTAGCTAAGGTAGGACCGCTAGAATGGGAACCACATATACCCTCATGCACCCCATGCAAGGTTGCTTGTGCTTCAATAGAATCAAGACATCTTAGTAGGGTATTATCTAAGGCTCGTCTATATAGGGTGTCTCTGATGATGGTGTATTTGGTTGACTTATGGAGGAATGTCCCCGTTAGTTGTTGATACAGGCGATTAGGTGCCTTAACCCGACATGAAGGTAATCATAGATTTCTTTGTACCATGGGGAATCAAGACCAACAATGTCACACACCATTTTAGAATCTGGGATATCGTAGGCTAGGACCAAAAGTTGTTCTACCAAGAACTCAAACTTAGGCATGTTGTTAGGAATGTCAAGGAGTGATGTAATTGTAGCCATAGCGTCTGCTGCCCTATTTAAAACATGAGGTATTTGATGAAATTCAACCTTGTCAAAGTACTCTTTAAAGCTATCAACTATGCATTTGTATGGAGCAAGCTTCTCGTCCTTAGTTTCATAATCATCATTTACTTGTCTGATTACTAGCTGAGAATCACCATATACCTATAAATTCTTAATTTTCCACTTGACTGCCATACGTAACTCTGTCACTAGAGCTTCATACTCTACCATGTTGTTAGTGCATGGAAATGCAATCCTAAATGACTTAGGGATGGAATCACCCTATGGTGTGATAAACAATATACCAGCCCCTGAACCATGATTTGTATGTGAGCCATCGAAGTACAATTTCCATGTGGTGTTTGTATCCATTATAAATATAAACTCATTAGGAAAGTTTGCAACTAATGGGTGATCTACCTGTATTGGTGCGTCAGCTAACTAATCAGCAATGACCTATCCTTTAATAGCCTTTCTTTCTACATACTGGATATCATACTCACTAAGTATCATAACCCATTTGGCCAGTCGCCCTATTAATGCTGCCTTGCTAAGAAGATATTTCAGAGGGTCTATTTTAGCAATCAGCATTGTTTGATGGTTTAGCATATAGTGCCTCAATTTTTGGGTAGCAAATACTACTGCAAGACAGACACGTTCAGTGGTACTATAGTTGATCTCATAACCTACCAAAGTCTGACTGATATAATAGACTCCCCTTTCATACCTTCATCATCATTCTGTGCAAGCAATGCTCCGAGTGATGAATGGGTTGCCATAATATAAAGAATCAATGGTCTTCCTTCAATAGGTGGCATTAAGACTGGTGGTGTGAGTAAATATTTCTTAATCAGTTGAAAGGCCTCTCCACACCTAGTTGTCCATGCAAAGGGTACTTCTTTCTTAAGAAGATGTTGAAAAGGATGCATCTTATCCGCTAACTGCACAATAAATCTTCTGATGGATTGCAATCTTCCATGTAGTGTCCTTAGTTGACTGAGATTAGTGGGTGGTGGGATGTCCATGATTGCTTTTACCTTAACCGGATCCACTTCAAGTACCTGCGTGCAGGAAATGATACAGCCTACTTGGCTTTTGCCGAGCTTCCTCCAAACACACACTTCTTAGGATTGAGTCTCACCTTATACTTCTCCAGTCTTTGAAATATCTCGTCTAAAACCTATAAATGTTCTGCCCTTGTCGTGGATTTAACAATAAGATCATCGACATAATCCTCCATAAGAGTGTGTACTAGGTCATGAAAGATGGTGGTCATGGCACGTTGATAGGTTGCTCTAGCATTCTTGAGTCCAAAGGGCATAACATTCAAGCAATGTGTTCCCCAAGGACAAGTGAAAGCCGTTTTAGGTTGGTCTTCAGTTGCAATTCTAATTTGATTATATCTTGAAAATCCATCCATAAGGGACAACATCTGATATCCCGCTATCATGTCAGCTATCATGTCTATGTTAGGAAAAGGGAAGTCATCCTTAGGACAAGCCTTGTTGATATCTCTAAAATCAGTGCAGATGCAGATACCCCCAGTTGGTTTAGTGACTAGTACAATATTGGAGATCCAATCGGCATAGTCGATTGATCTTATGAAACCAATGTCTAACAGTTTCTTGAGTTCGGCCTTGACTAATAAAGCAATCTGTGGATGCATTTTTCTCAATTTTTGTTTCACTGGCTTGACACCCGGTTGTAAAGGCAAGTGATGTAGAACAAGTTTAGGATCCAACCCCGGCATGTTTGCATATGACCAAGCAAAATTTATCTGTCTCTGTGCAAAGAAGTTGTGGAACTCTGGCTGCTCTTCTATTGTCAATGATGCTGCAAAATAAACCAATCGAGGATTCTCTTTTGTGCCTATGTTGACTTCTACTGATTCTTCAACCAACATGGGTGACTTTTCCTGTGCAACGGGGAGAATGTTCAAACCTCCATCCTTAGATGCCTCAGAGAGGTTTTCACCTTCGGATGCATCCTTTCTTTTTACTTTTTCATTGTCTAAAGGTGGCTTTCGGTTTTCACCTAGAGACTCATCCTTTTCATCTTGTTTATTCTTTTTCTCATTTTTGCGACTGGAGGGTTGAATAGATTCCCCAAAATATGCTTTGTTGTCCAAGTCAATGGTAAAACCAGCCTTGTGATCACTGTTAGGTATGCCTTCTCGTAATCCCAGGAACTCAACAATTGCTTCGTCATTCTCAAAAATGTCTAAGACGGGCGTGTCTTGTTGATCCCAATCAATGAGTTGGGGATAGACTAAGGGCATGTCATCGTCAGAGTTATCAAAGTTTAATGGGGTCAAGGTAAGGATTGAGTTATTCATATCATCACAAAAGTCTTGTACTAAATCCCGTTTGCTCTTAGGTTTAGGTCTAGGTAGATTGATAGGTGGGCCTAATGCCAAGGTTTGGTTATCTGAGATAGGTGTATAGGGTTGCCAAGAGGTCGGATCAAGTGATTCCCAATAGTAGTGTTTAAACCATTCCTCCTTTGTCATTTTCTTTGGTGGACAGGAATTCAATGGATTTGGGGAGGATCTTAACATTAAGTCAAGTTCTCCAAATAGCTTGTCAAGGTCCATGGAAGAGGTAGAGGATAAGGAATCCCACTCATAGTCGTTAGAGTCGGGGGAGTCACAGTGATATTGGTTAGATGGTTCGTGAGATGTCTCAAGATCTTTTGAAGCACTTACTTCCTTGATTAAGGGTGATGTGATACTAGGAATGCCAATCTGAATCGGTTGAAACCCTAGCCCCACTCCTTTTGGCCATTGAGAAACAAAGATTGGTTCAATCCTTCCATCTTTATTTAAGCCTAACCCACTTTGTCCATAATATCCCTTGCTCTGTATAATTTTGAAACCTTTACCATATAGATCTGTAGGAATGTGACCAAGTGAGAGAGGTTCCTCCTTATCTTCCTTATAAAACTAGGAAGTGACATCTTCTGCCTCTATGACCTCTTTTCTTAATTCACACCATTTAGTAAAATTTGTTGTGGGAGGAATGTGTATAGTGACCATAGATTGTCTCCTATCTAATGTAGATAAACCGTATGACTTAGGAGGAATCAAATGGCTAACACAATCAGATGTCTTCATGTAATACTCTCCACAACCTTTTTCTTGGATCTCAACCCTAGGAGTGGTAGGTATGGAGGGAGAAATATATGTTTGAGTGAGCGTAGATGGATCAACATAAGATGATGGATTGGATGATGAAGCTTCTTGGTTTACTAGAACTTGGCATTGGGGGAGCTCTTTTAGATTGGTGCAGTATTGGAATGGATCCGGGTCACCATCTATGGTTATCTCTATGCCATTGTAAGGGAATTTAAGACATTGATGATACATGGAAGGGACTGCCTTCATGGCATGAATCCATGGTCTGCCTAGCAGAAGGTTATAAGGAAGGGTGATATCCAAGACCTGGAACTTTGTCTCCATCACCACAGGACCAATTCTGATAGGAAGTGTTACCACTCCCTTTGATTTTATTTCCTCATCATCATAAGCTTTAATGACAATAATTTTGGTCCTGTCTACACATGCTTTTGAGATACCTAAGGCCTTAATTAGTTTTAAAGTGCACAGATTTCACCCTGCTCCTTTATCTACCAAACTCATCTAACTTTGGTGTCATCAACAAGGACTTCCTAGATGTAAAGAAGAGGTCATTTAGTGGTTCATCTTTTCAATTACGCCTTAGTCTTGTTTAAGAAGTAGCGTAGTGATTATTCAGGTCAAGTAGCCCACCATTTCAAAATGAGAGTTGACATCAAGGTCATTAGGGACCGTGAACGATGCATAAAACTATGAGAATGGGTCGATGCTTAGAAATCATAGCAGTTCAAGATTTGAAATTTGGGCTGGGATCTTCCACACAACTAGTCAAATGGGTTATATTGTAGCTTAGGAGAATTTTGCATGGGTGTTTTATTTACTGTGGGAGGCCTTGGATGAGCATGAAACTGAGTATGTGAGAATTGACATTCTGCACTCGGAGTTAGTATTGATAGTAATGGTATTGATGTATTTCCTCATCAACGGTAGCGAAGGTGTTGAATGAGATTTTCTACTATTATAATCATGCTTGATACTAGCATAGTTAGGCGACATATTGGTCTTAAGTACTTTCGAGGCTAGGGACATTTCCTTTCGCATGGTCATGTAGTGGATCATAAAAGACTTGATGATCATTGTTTGATGAATTTTGTTTTTGTCCACTAACTTCAATAATTCTCTTTTTGACGAGATCCTGTATGATATTCTTCCAGTTGTCTAGTTTTGCTTGAGTTTATGTCCCTTAGTTCTATGATAATCACAAAAGGCATTGTCATCCCACCAAACTAGTTTAAATTGTCCTAGATTGTATTGTCTTGGTTCCTACAGCTGTATAAGATTATGTTGTAACAGCTGTTTGAAAACGGACTCAATAGGTTCCCCTAAGGGAGTGAACTCATGTTTTTGAAATCTCCTTTGTTGTGGATGTTGAGTATTTTGGACCATGTTAGGAGGTTGATTGACAACATTAAGCATGTTGGAAAAAGTGTGAGGTCCCTGTAATGTGATGAGTGGTCCTACTTGTATCGTTTTAGCATCAACTACCCCATCATTGGTGACATTTTTGTTGCGAGACCAAAATATGTTTCTATCAGTGGGGGTGTTTTGCATGATTGGATTTCTATTGGATGTTGATGTCTTAAGTTCACCTTTTTCAATGAGATCCTTTTCTATTATAACCCCTTTTTCCACTAGTTCTGAAAAAGATGTACAACAATGTACTCTTAAATTACTCTGTAGTTTCGAATGAAGGTTTTCTTGGAACATAATAACTTTTTTTTTTCAGGTATCTCGACAGGACACCGGCTGGCTATAGTCCTCCACCTCTAGAAGAAAGCGATAAATGATTCACCTTCATCTTGTGTTGTGTGACACAAGGTTGCTATATTTATTTCATGGTCTATGTTGAAGGAGAATTTCTCCACAAATTTCTAAACCAGTTCACCCCAAGATCTGATGCCAGAGTCTAGACCTGAAAACCACTCTAGTACAATTCCTACAAGACTTCTTGGAAATAGTCTCATAAGATATGTGGGGTCATAGGTGACATCTATGCATATGGTAGAAAATTCCCTTATATGTTCTATTGGATTCCATTTTCCATTTTTCTTAAGGGAGGTCGGTATGACATATCCATGAGGGAAAGGGTCATGTACAATGATCTATCAAAGGGAAATGGGCATATCATGTTGAAAAATATTTCTTATTTGACACCGACATATTGTCCATTTGTGTTTGCAATACATGCATCTATGTTTATGGAACATCAACTTTGGGTCAAAGGATGTGCTAAGTGAGTTATGGGGATCTGTATTATGTATTCTAAAATCAAAGTCCCATGATGGGTTTTTGATTGAATGTTGGTATTTGAGGGGGTTGGATTGAATGTTGGTAAATGTCTGGGTCAAAATCCATAAAATGATTTTGACTTGGGATATGTGTGAATGGATTCTGACTACCAATCTGAGATAAAGGATTCTAATTCAAAATCTGTGTAAATTGGTTTTGACTTGGAATTTGTGTGAACAGATTCTGACTACCAATTTGAGAGAAAGGATTCTGATTTAGAATCTGCATGAATGGGTTCTAATTTAGAATCTACATGAATGGGTTCTGATTGCCATATTGGATGGAGGGAATGCCTCTTGTTTGTGTAATCTATGGTATAGTACTAGTGACTTGAGCACTAGGTATGGTGCTCGTGATACTAGCATTAGGTGTGGTCGTTGACTATGAACTTGTGACACCGACATAAGGTGTAGAGGCTGATGTTTTAAGTCTTTTACTCCCAACAAGAGGACCGAAGGGAGTAGATGATGAAGCCCCTACAATGAAATTAAATCCTGATGTCATGCCGGATGCACCAAATGGAGAGGTATGGATTGTTGTACTCTGTGTAGGTGTGTTAGATGGCATAGTTGTGCTAACCTAAGGTATAGTAGTACTAGCAGTTATTGTGTTTGTCCCTTGTGTAGGTTGAGTTTGCAAGGTGCTAATACCAAATCCTACAGGTAAGGTAGCACCTTCAGCTAGCAGTTTGGCTAAATATCATTGACGATCATTTGCTAGGTATTCATCTACAAAAGAGGTAAATTTAGGGTGTTGTGTAGCGGCCTCTATGTCCTCTACTGTAATATGACCTTGAGTGTTTCTAGTGGTGAATTTGACTAATAGAGTCTTGTGAGGTCTTGAGGAAAATGGATTGATGAATTCATTTGGGTTCGACATGTTTTCTCTCTCTCTTCTCTTAGACCTAGTTTCAACCATGTAAGATCAACTCAATATGCAAGGAATCCAAAACTATGTCTATCGACAATATGATTCTAATCTATGTTTTTGGGATTTTTGAATGAAAAATAAGGAATGTTCTATGATGACACTAGTATAAAATCTAAAGATACAAAGTCTAAGCAAGGTTCTAATATAATCAATTCTATAAACCCAAGACGAAGGGACCAACTACCTAAAGTCTAACCAAGGCGTCAATTTAGTTAAGTCAAGGAACCAATGTAGGATGAGGATCAAAGACAAGCTGAGTTTCCTAACTAGACTGATGAGCTAGGAGGACTCTCTGTAGGACAAAGGATAAATTGATAAAACTAGGTTCAATGACTGATTTCATTGACGCTATGATTTCTCTAGAGTGTCGATGGTAAACTTATCCTAAAGTTTGTAAAAGTGACCTTTCTAGAAGTTTAATGCAAGGTAATATGTATTCTAAGATGAAACTAAACTCTGAATTAAGACAACTATGGTAATGACTGAATGAACCTAAAAGATGCAAAATTGAGCAAATCGTTTCAGGTTTCTATTCAAGGACTGTTTGTGTAAA
>VDFB02000015.1:600170792-600265586 GCA_007258455.2 Sequoia sempervirens | reverse complement strand
TTAAAAGTCACAATATTGTATCAGATATTAAAACCCTCATTCAAGCATAAATTTTCATCAAGCAAGCAAGAGTTTATTGAAACCATTCCTTCCAAAACTCAAGTCACCTTGAAAGTGCTTCACACACCTTGGAATATTCCTAAAAATGACATCCAAACTGATTTCCAACCTCAAATACTTTAGCTTTATCAAAACCCTACATGTAGCCAACAATTTTGAACCAAAAACCCAATAAAATTTACTGAGGATAGCCTAGGGCTTCTTCAAAACTCATCCAAATCTTCTCCAAAATCAATGAAACCAATGGTAAATTATTCATAACCTTAAAACAGACCTTCATACATTTTTTTACCAATTTCTAATGGTTAAAATGAAAGATATGCAGTTTTTATTGCTTGTTGCCTTGTGCAAAACTGAATCTACCAGCCTGGAGTAAAATGGTCACAACTTCTTCATATCTTCATGAAATTCAAAAAAATTGGTGGAATTTGAAAGAAGACTCATAGGTATTTAACCTCAAATCAATTTTGTATCATAATTTTCCCATGAAATTCTGTACAAGGAAAAGAAACAGCAGAAAATGTTTCAGAAATAACAAAAAATCATGGTGCAACTTATGATTTTTAATTCAATTCTTAACCACCACCATTCAAACGATCGATGGATGGTATAAATAGATGTTAAAAATTAATTTAAATCAGTTTCAACCACCTAGAATTACCTTTTACATGAATTAACCCTTAGTATTCCCATATTTGCATTTTTGCAAGTTTGCATTACAATTTTTGATAACTTTTTACACTTTTTGCAATATTTGAGAAATGGACTCAAATAAACTATATAGGACCCATAACATTCCTAATGTGGCATCTTGGGCCTTATTACAACAATAAATTAATAATACTAAACCAAAATCCTATTGGAGACCTCTTTTGACAACATTTTTTCATTTTTTGCAAATTGGGTACAATAACCTTACAACCTATCTAAACATTCATAAAATGACTCAAAAACCTTGTAATGGTCTTGAAAGACCTTATTAAATGACCCCTAATTATTCCTAAACTCTTATTTACATATTGGCCTCATGGAGGCATATAGTCCATTAGGTGCTCCTGCACCATTCTCCCAGAGAAAAGAAACTTCAAGTCCTCTTGAAAGTTGGTTTGCTCCTTCTTCTTGGTCTTCTAGTTCTTTTTTAATTTTTCCTTCATCTTGGAAATTATCCCTAGGTCCTTCTTCCTCTTCTTCTTATACCATCTCTTTTCAAGCAACCTCTTAGTCTTCATGCTCCAAAAGTCCATTTCTTGTGCATATACCTCAGCAACATCATCTATATCTACATTCTCGTTATTGGAGTACCATATGATAACATTTTCACCATAATCACAACTTGCATCATATTCTTGCAAATATACATACACCTCATTAGAAAACAAATCTGCAACATCTTTATTATCAACAACATCTTGAGTATCAATGCCAACTTTATCAAAAACATCATCAACCTTCTCTACTTACTAATCAACTACTTGATCACTAACAACCATATCATTAATCTCAACATCAATATGTTCATCAATAAACAAAGAGATTTTTCCATCTTCAAACATAAGTGGAATATCATGCATCTCATCTTGTAGCTTACTTTTCTCAACAAACTCTACCTTTGCCTCATTTGTTGTTGTCCTTGCTTTTCTTTTCCTTCTTTGAATAATTTTTTGTATGGGCCATTCAACTTTATTTTCATGGTCATGTTCCAACTTGTTGCTTGTCTGATCCACTGCTCCATCTTCATCATGGAGTCTACATAAAAATCATTGAACTTTGCTTCCCTTCTCCTCATATCTTTCTTTAACTCGGCTATCTCTTTGTCAATCATCTCTTGTCTCTTCCTTTCTTCCTCTACCTACAAATACCTTTTTAACACTTCCATCTTGTTCTCTACTCTCAAGCAAGCTTCTTCTTGCTTCAACTTCTCTCAAATTTATTTTCCTTCTCTTGGCAGCAACCAGGTTCTTCTTAACCTACACAAACCACAACACACAAACACAAAACTATTTTCCTAGATCCTTCTAGCTCTGATACCACTTTGATACAATGCTAGAGGAAGAAAACAACTTATCTCAATCTCATCTAACAAAACTCAGAACATTCTTTGTTTGTTCTCTCATTTCAAGTTCACTTTTCTCTTCACAAACCCTTGCTTCAACACACCAAAATAGAAAACAGAAAAAAAACCACTTCTTGACCCTTCAAAACACCTCCAATCACCCAAATAACCCTGGGCAACATAGAGTTAAATTACAAAACCTTAGATTCAATCACTTTTACAAATTAAAAGTCACAATATTGCATCAGATATTAAAACCCTCATTCAAGCACAAATTTTCATCAAGCAAGCAAGGGTTTATTGAAACCAGTCCTTCCAAACCTCAAGTCACCTTGAAATTGCTTCACACACCTTGGAATATTCTTGCAAATGACATCCAAACTGATTTCCAACCTCAAATACTTTAGCTTTATCAAAACCCTACATGTAGCCAACAATTTTGAACCAAAAGCCCAATAAAATTTACTGAGGACAACCTAGGGCTTCTTCAAAACTTATCCAAATATTCTCCAAAATAAATGAAACCAATGATAAATCATTCATAACCTTAAAACATACCTTCATACAAGTTTTTACCAATTTCTAATGGTTAAAATGAAAGATATGCAATTTTTATTTCTTGCTGCCCTATGTAAATATGAACCTACTTGCTTGGAGTAAAATTGTCATAACTTCTTCATATCTTCATTAAATTCAAAAAAACAGGTGTAATTTGAAATAAGAATCATAGGGATTTAACCTCCAATCACTTTTGTATCATAATCTACCCGTACAATTCTGTACAAGGCAAAGAAACAACATAAAACATTTCAGAAATAATAGAAAATCATGGTGAAACTTATGATTTTACATTCAATTCTTAACCACCACCCTTCAAACGATGGATGGATGGTATAAATAGATGTTACAAATTAATTTCAATCAATTTCAACCAACTAAAATGACCTTTTACATGACTTGACCCTTAGTATTCCCATATTTTCATTTTTGCAATTTTTGACAACTTTTTACACTTTTTGCAATATTTGAGAAATGGACTCAAATCAACTATCTAAGACCTATAACATGCCTAATTTTTCCTCTTGGGCCTTATTACAACAATAAATTAGCAATACTAAACCAAAATCCTATTGTAGACCTCTTTTGACAACATTTAATCATTTTTTGCAAATTGGGTACAATGACCTTACAACCTATCTAAACATTCATCAAATGACTCAAAAACCTTGTAATGGTCTTGAAATACCTTATTAAATGACCCCTAAGCATTCCTAAACTCTTATTTACATATTGGTCTCATGGAGGCATATAGTCCATCAGTGCTCCTACACCAAAGTTGCTAGAAAAGGTGATGCAGTGATTTAATTTTTTATTATATGAGTTTCCAAGTTCCAACTTAGCTTTGTGCAGAGTTGTCTTTGAGCAAGATTTTGCATTTCCAATGCCTCTATGTATTCCTTCATGTGATAATCAGTTTAAAAAATCAAATTTAGACTTCAGTAATGTGTTGATGTTCAATTATCTGTATTATTTATTATATCATTTGAAGAAAAAGTTTGGTAGTGGTTTCAACAACTAGATACACTTTAAACGATTGTTGATGTTCATTGTTGTATATGATACTAATACTATTGTTAATATGTTATTAAGCATTGGTAGTGATGACTTCGGTGAGTACATGTTTAAGTTTTACTTTAACACGATTTAAAATATGAACTATAAGGTGAGTTTAATTCCAGGCATCCATAATCTTAGTGAAATTGCATTACAATTCACACATTAATACTCAATATCCATGACTACTCATCAGATCCACTAAGAATTTATATGAATTAATGCTTTAATCAAGGTACTTTAACTGGTTCATTAAACCAAAGCCAAAATTCAAACATACATCGATGCATAATGACAAAGAAGATTAATGAAAGATCATTGATCAAATTTCATTAATAATTCATGTAAAATGTTACAGTTGGAGAGATAATAGACTCAAAATAAGGAAGAAAAACAAGCTTAGTCGCTAGTCCTCCCAGTTTTATAACCTTGTCATGAAGTTCTAAATTTTCACAACTTCCCAATTCCCTGACTTGGTTCACTTTGTTGAGTTGCAAGTCTTTGTTGGTCATCTTTGTAGTTGGTGGAGGATGAGAGAGTTATTTCAATATAGAAAGACTTAGACAATGGTGAAGTTCATGCATATGTAATCTTTGAGTTATTGTGTGTGGATTTATTCTACTTTTGTTGAGTAGTTTGTAGTGGATTATCTATTATTGTAATTGGAATGATAGATTTTTGGTTAGTTTCAGTGCTATGGTTACTATCACTCAAAGTCACAGTTTATGTGCTTTTCCTAACCTTAGTCGGTAGTCCTCAGAGTTTTATAACCTTTTTGTGGAGTTCTAAATTTTCATTACTTCCCAATTCCTTGACTTGGTTCACTTTGTGAGTTGCAAGTCTTTGTTGGTCATCTTTGTAGTTAGTGAGTCAGAGGTTTCAAAAACTTTGAAACTTTAGACTTTGGTTCTAAGGTTCCAAGTTTTAGTGGTCGCGCGACATTATGGACTTATCTTGGCTTTCAAAGGTGTTGTCATCTCAATAAATTCTATGTACGGACTAACCTTGAGTTGTATTTTTAGGAATTTCAAAAATCATGCAGGTTTAAAGGCTATCTTTTTGAGGAATGAAATTGAATGCCGCATTTAATGCGCATCCTATCAAAATAATGAAATAAGTGGGTGGTGAAGTTTTACGTAGTCATTTAGCCTGGATTCTTGTTCTTTTCCAATATCAATACTTCTCAAGTGCAAACATTCTATCTTCATGAATTTGCGCTCATGTAGAGTGGAATTCAAAATCACTCGTCTAGCATGAGGGACACTAAAATTGGGCACATTAATTTGGAGGAGATTTTGGTGTGCCTAGAGCAAAGGAAGAGAACAACACTAGAAGATAAAGTTTTGCAGAGCGGTTTGGCACATGTGGGAGATTTTCTTGAGGTTGTACAAAGCATTGACCTGGTGATTGCATGCGCAAGGGGCTACATTCTAGAGACTTAGGAAATTAGATCTATGGGTGGGTCAGTCATGGAAATAATTACTCCTGAAGTCATTTCCCGCACATTGGGAATTCCAGAGAGGGAAACTATAGAGGAAATGTATGTAGTTATTGGTGATGAGTTTTTTAGAATGAATGAGGAATGGGGAAAAAATTCCATTGTGAGGAATTGGTTGAAGTCTGAGAAAAAGGGTAAGTCTCAGTTGCCCTCAAAGCTTAAAAGGGTTCATTTTAAGGATGAAATTTTAGATGCTATCACCTTGCTACATCGTGTGGTTGGTAATGCATATTTGGACTCTTTTGAAGTTTGGATGTGTCATTTTATTCTATTGATTTGTAGTGAAAATAAATTCATTGACTGGGCTGAGATTATTAGTTATCATTTATATGAGCAATTGATAAATTTTTGATAAATTGTTTCCTTCCACATGTGCCCATACCTAGTTTACATTCTAGCCAGTCAAGAGGCTGTCTGGATAGGGTTGGAACTGCAAAGGTCTCCAATGCTGGACGCGCCTGTGTATAGAACTTTTCCAAAGCTCACTAAGGAGGTTGGAATGAGGAATTTATGTCGCATCAATAATGCATTTTTAATGGAAATTGTGAGAAAAATTGATGGAAAACTTGAGCTTTGGGTTTCACCTGAAGCGGTTGCTCTGGTATTAAGGTTTGGTCATTTCTACATTTAGTTCAACAGATTTACTTATCTTAGAATTGGAGGTTTTGAGAAGGCTACATTGAAATTTCCCCGTTACCCAAGTGATTTCCTAGTTTTTCTTGAAGTTTGTCGATAGATGGCTGTCGTAAATGTTAAATATTCAAACTTGGGAAAGAAGGGGTATTCTTTTCCATTTTCCATGCCTTCATTTTCTTGCAAAAGTAATAATATTGCTAGGGGTGTGCAGAAAGCCCTGAATGAATTCAATTTTTAGTGTTTTCCCATGAGAACTAATTTTGATAGCAAGGGTTATGTTAAGCAAAAATTGTATGGAGTTGGAAGCTATGAACATCACTCTAATATTGAAGATTTTTGGGAAGACTATACAGATGAAGGCGAGGTGTATAGAAGAAATTTCATGAGATTTACCCTAAGGAAAATACAAGCTTTTGGTATTTCTTTCAATATTCCAGAAGATGTACAAGAAGACTTGGTGATCATTGATCCCAAATATCGGGCCCCTACTGGTAAGTCCTTGTACAAAATTAATTGGTCAGAGGATGAAGTTTCATACATAATGGTCCTTTTTTCCCCTGTTTTGAGAATAACTTCAAACTGGTTAAACGAAAAATGGTGCCAAAGTGCGAGTTCTCCCCATGAGCAAAGAGTTTCGTAGAGGAAAGAGCAAGGGACTGTACATGCCTATAACATAAATATATCAGCTAGAAAGAAGTCAGTTAGGCCATCTGGCATTGGATCACAATTCAGAGGAGATGGCAAGAAGCCAAAACACACTAGAGCCAAGCTAAAATCAATTTGTGAACAGAATAGTGTACCCTCGGTACCTAAGAAAAAGGCTAGTCAACAAAAGCCAGTGGTGCCTAGACTCTGAGGGAATTTTTCAACAAATAATTGATGATAATTCTTTTCCCACATTCTTTGAAGTTCCCCCTTCTCCACTACGAGATACTTTTGTTTCTATTCAATCAACTGAAAATAAAAATAAAAATGTAAGTGTTGAAAGTAGAGACACTGGATTAGTGGCATCTTCCCCAACATGGTTAAACAAAGTAGTCAAGAAGAAAATAAAGAATATTCCTGCAATGAAAATTGAAGTAGATATAGTTGCCATGTTGTTGCAGGGTCACCAGAAGCCCAAAAATGATAAGAGGATGTCACGAATTGTGACCGATTCCACTATTGGGCATCAACTATTAGAGATTGTTAATCCATAAAAGGACATAAACGAAAATGAGATAATGGAAGTTGACTACAAGGTTAGTCATGTTGATATGGAGCCATCTACTTTAGAAGGTGATGTATATCATGCCGATTACTCTATTAATGCATTGATCAAAAGAGCAAAAGAACTGAAAAAGGGGAACCTTCAGTTGCAATCTCATAATCTTTCTTTAAGAAATTTTATTTCATCAATTGTGACTCTGACCACTAAGGAAGCCTCAAGCTCAAATGTTCAAGGTATTGATTCTGACACTGTGCAATGGGTCAAGAAAAATTTAGGTTATGCTAAAGCTTCCAATGAATGGATAGAAGGGCTTTATCAGGATGGCATTTTCCACATTTCTAAATCTAGGAAATTCTTTGTTAATGTGTCTGATAAAAGAAAGGAACTGGTAGGTGAGCTCCAACAAATCAGGAAAGAACATAGTAGTGCATTTTTTCTTTCAAAGGAAATTCAAGAATTAGTCTCCATGGCGCACTCTTTGTTAATAAGAGAAAAATTGGTGGATGACCCTAAAGAAATTGATCCTAGTTGGTATGACTCATTGGAGTGGAAATTGATAGTATATGAATATTATATCACGGAAATCAATAAAGTGTTAGAAAAATACTTTGACATACTGGTGCAGATCGAGGACAACTTCAATGCTCTTGAAGTGGACCTCACGGATGGGTTCAATGAAAATGTACTAGATCTTGCGAACATAATGAGGGAATTTAAACAAGTGTATCATAGAGAAGTAGCTGATCTTGAGACAACCACTGCAAACTCCTTTAGAAAATTGAGTAAGTTACAGACCTATATGAGTGCATTTAAGTAAAAAAGTGACAACATCTATGAAATTCTAGCTAAGTCGAACCATGCACTTTCAAGATGGAGGACAAGGCTGCAAATCACCATGACTCTAGGAAGCAAAAACATCACTACAATTATCACCAAGTATCGAGAATACAAAAAAAGAGTAAAGGAACAGGAGGTGTTACTGAAGGAGCAGGAGGTGGAAATAATTGAAAGTGAAGGAGTCGATGCTGGGACTGTTATTTAGTTTTTAGTTTTTATGTTATTTTCTTTAATTTGGCTCTCTTGGTACTTCAAATACTTTTTATTTTAATTTCTAAAACGATTGTCTTGAAGAAATTGTTATCAAGACAAAAAAAACCTTTGCTATTTTTACTGCTTTTCTGTTATTTCAATATGGAAAGACAATGATGAAGTACATGCATATGTAATCTTTGAGTTATAGTGTGTGGATTTATTGTGCTTCTGCTGAGTAGTTTTCTAGTGGATTATCTATTATTGGAATGATAGATTTTTGGTTAGTTTCATTGATGTGTAATGTTTATCTGTGAATAAATATTTTATGGTGATGGATGTGTAAGGATTTCTCAGTATAATTTAGGTGATTTGGTAGTTTAAGCTTTTATTGTTTAAGTTGTGTGGATGCCTTTATAAGTTATTTATGTCAAATTGTTAGCTTTTGTTAGCTTATAAGTTATGGATGTTGAACTATTAGCTTATGTTCAAGGAATGGATTAATATTCCTTTCAGTTATTTATCAAAGATTGTGTGAATGACAATGCAATAGGAATTTATAAGTAGTGTGATAAGTGTTGGTCTTTAAAAATGATGCATAATCACATATCAAATTCAATACCATGGAATACAATATAAAATATCACAATTTCATGGAATGCAATATAAAATATCATCAACTACAGTTTGGAATATGATTCATGAAGATTGAAGTGCAATATAAAATAAAATATCATGAAGTGTAATTGTTGACGATGATTTCACTCGCAAAAAATAGGGTGACTAAATTCTTCATAGACAAGACCACAAAGAGGTTATCCTTCTTGAAATATATTGAACAAAGACAACCTAAGGGGAAATTCTACATTTACAAGACAAAGATTGGCTTTCGCTCAATCCCAAGTCTACGATAACTAGGTCATGGTTGCACTAGGTTCGCTCTCAGGTAATGATGTGATATTTTTGTTAATCTCAAAGGGACTATGGTTTTTATTTGAATATTTTAGATATAAATTCCAAATTGAAACAATGAGTTCAAACATCATGAAACCAAAAGATTTGTTATAATATTTCATGAATATCATAAATTCTTTGCTATCACTTAAGTATATTTAGCATTAAACATTCATCAATCATATGGAAAAAAAAGGATTTTCAACAAAATTCCTTCCATTCATTTAAGGGTATGTGTAGGATCATCATGGAAAAAATAGGCCCTTAAGTGGCAAAAAATTCAGAAAAATCAATGTTAGGCAACTTGACGTAAAAAATTGAATAAGTTATCTATATTATTTCAAAAATATGTAAGAATAGAATCTGTAGAAAATTGAATGTATTTTCTAAACTACTAGGTTTATTTAAAAATAAATAAAATTTATTTGGTGAATTGAAATTTCAATGTAGTACTTAAATTTCAGGGAAAAATAAGAGTAGGTGTTGACCACCCTAACCACAATAAAGATATATTTTTTAAGATTTATATATAAGTAGAGGGACTGTTTTGATGTGATGCATATTTTTTGTAATTTTTTCCAAGTAAATAATTAATTATGATTTTTTTACAACTTTTAAAAATATAAAAACTTCGTATGTTTGACCACCTTAACTTGGTCAAAATTCATGAAATTTAATTTTTCTTTTTGAATCCTATAGTATGTGAATCATAGAATGTGACACATGTTTCAGATTCAAAAATGTGATACCATTTGAAAGTTATAGATGTTTTCAAATCAACCTCATCAACGACTTTAGTCATAATTTAATAGAAAATGAATAATAATTATTTATTTAATTCAAATTAAAGCATAATTTATTTATGGAAAGATGAGAATCTCCTCTCACTTAAAAACGTTTCATCAATTTTGGGTAAAAAAAATGTTGTCAGCCACATACCCTACAAATACCCATAATATTGCCACTTTTTGGCCCATCATGATCCTGCACATACCCTTAAATTTTTGGAAAATTTTCAAATAATTAAACATCTATTCTAAAACAAAGTATATTAAAAAAAATACTGAAAAATTAAAAGTTTCTCCTGGTTATTCTTCATTGATGCCCCAAAGAATTAATTAAAACAGAGCAAACCACTTTATACTTCACTAGATTGCTTCATAGCTACATATAAAATGGTGCAAGATTTTAAAGAGAAGGGTTTCATTTCTGGACACCGAGTAGGTTATGTATGCACCTTAAATGGTCCAGCATACAGTCTTGTTCGACTGAGCTAACAAAACCAGCTATAAAAGATATTGAGATAGGTAGCTATCTAATAAGCTCTGATATTAATTAATCTATACGTGCATACAAAGTTTTATGCCATAATGGTTTAGAAAACAGGAAAAAAGAGAAAAACTTAAAAGTTTATGCTCCTCCAACATCCACAAATTTTGAACTTAAAATAAAAATGAAGATCCTCTGGCCTTTTATAGAACACAAGGCTCAGACAGGATAAGACATCTACATGAGAGGGAATCCAAGGGACCAATCTCATTAAGGCACATGGAATACAATGACCAATAGGAGAATTGCAATTAAAGTCAATGGAAGTCAACTCCAATCACTCATTGAAGCTCTTCGGGTTCTACTTTTTCATCTTTGACAGGATTCCTTCTGAAATCAAACAAATATTCCCAAATGAAAATATATAGGAGCTTCCTGTGATAACAGAGTGATTAGGTGGAAATAAAACTCCTATATTTTAGGTTCCTGATTTTGAACATTCTAGGAATGAATCACTCCCGAAATAGATACACTTTATTATTGCATGCTTGAACTCTAGCATCTCGGTATTCTAGTATTTGGCACATCTTTGCAATGAACTCCATTCCAACATGAACCTCTTAAGTGCATCATCAAACCTAGCAATACCATCAAAATTGTTTGCAAATAAAATTTTCCTAACCATCCATACCCAACCTTTGCATCACAATCTGCATCTCCTGCAATCACAAATTCCACACATTCAATCCCTTAAAAAAACATTTATAACATCTCATGTAAATAAAACCATTATTCCAATGTTCACACAAAAATATCATAATTAACACGCCTTTCAAAAGCATATCATGAATCCTCATACATATACCGGATCATCGAGATCATTAGACAAATTTAAAATTTCACATTTTCACTCTACATTATAACCCGGTACTTGGTACCCAGTATTTAGCTTTACCCACTTACTTTCCCAGACCTTGGTTATACCGAAACTCCATTATACCAAAATGCTTCATACTAGACCAGAGCCTTCTGCTTGAACTTTACATTACCTTTTTCCTTTTTCATGTTTCTGGTACCTGGTATCCGATGTACGAAACACTTATAATATGAAATAATCTTATTATCAAAGATTTTATCTTTCACTTCCAATGATCTTCCAATTTGCTAGCTCCTACCATAAGAGTTACACATTTTTCACTTGGGTCCCCAAGTATTTTCAGTCTTGGGGCGTGTTGTGAGACCACACAACAACTTACAACCAATAAAACCAAATTTAAACCAAACTTGAAATTAAATCACCAGTTGTAAATTAAAACTTATACATATATTAAAACAATAACTTTCTACCTTTACCTAGATTTTGGCATAAGAAAGTAAAACTCCACCAGAAACATCTGTGTATGCTCTAATTAATTCCAGTTTTCGGTACTTAGTAAAAAGAATCAGTTCATTAACATTGAACTACATAATATAGTAATCCTCCAAATCCAACCATGGATAGAGCCTTGATGCCAGTCAAGCATCCATAGCCCTGACAAGGTTATCTCCGTAATTCCCCCAAACATAGCTCTACTACCATTCAGGCATCCATAGCCCTAGTAGAGTTATTTGGATAGCCTAAAGAGTTGATTTTTTTTTAGATATAGCATTGATAGCATATTTTCACTTTTGATATTTCAATAATAGCTCATTTATCAACTTGCAAGCAATGAAGCACCGCTATTACGTTGGGAATTACAGTGGTAGCAAAGGTTACTTTTTGATTTTTCATTCAATGTAAATCCCTTCATCAATTCACTACTTCCCAAAAACTCATTTAATGATTCCCTATAGGTGTGTGTTTCTAGCTAAATTTTACTAATTTATGCCAAATCCTAGCTAACTGTAGCTCGCTATATGTTAAAAAATATGCATAAATTAAAATTTAGCTATAGACAACTTAATTACCAAATTTAAATCTAAATTTAATAGAAACATTAGTTACCACCCTTTCGATTAAATTTTATGGCAACTACTAAAATTTATGCTAGCTATTTCGACTTGACATTATTGCACTTCATTAATGGATCAAAATTTCATGATTACCTTGAAACACAATCACATTATTCTGTATTAAATTTGCATGCCTTATTCAACACATATTATCTCTTCAACTTACTTGGGTGATGACGTGTACTGCCTTGCCAGCTTCATTTTCCTATGTATCCCGCACACATAAGCACCTCCATAATTAGTATAGCTCTTTTTAAACAATTTTAAATGACCACTATTAATTTCAAAATCTTCAACTTGCTTAATTCACAATCTTCATACTGCTCAAATTTGAAACAATTTCACCAGATATGTGTAAAGAATTAATTTTATTTAACCTTTAATTTTGAAGATTATTATTCAGCTACCACCTCGCTTACAGTTTCCCAAAAAACAATTATTCAAGGCAACTATGTACTGCAACTTCCTTACGACTCTCTATAAATTCATGCATTTCTTCTCAAATTCTCCATACTTCTCTTTTCTTTTCCTTTTGTTTTAGTTTCTGTAAATCCACTCTGTGTCTTCACATTTTCTTCTTTAGCCATGGATACTTCAATTTTCTTAGGTTGTTCTCGTAGACAAAATATTTTCTTAGGAAGTATTACACCACAGAGGCTCGAAAAGGTCTTCTTCATTAGGACTTCCAATTTCACTATGCCAAATCTATGCTTAGTCCTTAGGGAAAGATATGTTTTTTCTAGCCACTACTTTCGTTTTTACTTTGGCATTGCTTCTCACTTTGTAGTGTCACTTCTAGGCATTGGGCTACCTGTTGAAGATGTTTGCGCTGCTACCAACTTAATAGTGAAACCTGAATTCTTGGAGAATCTGGATACCATTTTAGTTGTTGCACATCCGACCATTGGGATTCCCTCCATGGATGATATTCCTCGGTTCCTAGAACATGAGAAAGTGGTTCCACTTTGGCCCTTTCTTACTGATCTCCATATCCAAGACTTTGAAACTCACCGGGAACTCACCTACATAGGGTATTTATCCCTAATAGAAGAGTTGTCGCACATCGATTGAATGGCTACTATCATCTGCAACTTTTCTCACTCTTCTTTTGACTCTTTTGATTTTTTGATCGAGGATTTTTCGATATATCTCATGTATATACGTGATACACACACACACACACACATATATATCTTTTGGTACATTTTAAAGCATGTTTTACTATGTATGGCTTTATTGTTTCTCTTTCTCATTTCAATTTTACAAAAAGTTTGAATTCACTCTCATGTGTAAGATAAGTTTAAGCAAGATTTTCTAATGCAAAGGCCAGAAAAAAGAACAAAAAAAAAAGGAAAGAAAAAAAAACAAGCACAAAAGCCTACAAAAAGAAAAATAACCCTAACTACCTTAACTCTAACACAACAAAAGATTAACTCTAACAAAGCAATTTATTTCAACTTCTACGGCTATTTCTTCTACAGTTTTAGTACAAATTACAACAAATTTGTCTTTAAATTCTCTTATCAAAATTTTCAATATTCTACTGTAACAATGGATTATCTTAAAAAAATTTTGTTTAAACACCATGAATTCAAAAGTGTACTTACCCAAAATTTGGCTAAAATGTATGAAAACGATCTCATTAGAGATCGATTGCACACATTTTGTCTGACGTGGCCATACTATACCTTCTTCTCGCTCTAGTCCATTTCCATGAACGCTACATTTATTTCTCTATTTCCTTCTCTTCTGAAAGTCTTCATATCTTTAACCCTGTCTTCACTTTGCATTTTATTAGACCAGGATATATCACTACTTATATTACTATCAGAAAGAGAAAAAGTAAAAACTTGATATTTTGTATCTTGTATAAAATTAGGAAAATGTCTTTCTATAGTTGGTGAATTTCCAACTTGAAGCACAATACATACATTTCCCACTCCATCTCATTATCCACATTTTCCATGTATATAGGAAATCATGATTCATTAATGTCATTTCCTCGTTTGTAATTAAATATCTCTTAATCTTGACATTCTCGCATGTTTTCCTACAAAGCGTTAGAATTTTCTTTATAATAATCACAGTTTTCCAACTATTTTGGTATTTCGATTGATTTTTTAATATTTCCAACTTCACTAGGGAAAAAAAATTCTCGTTAACGATCCATTTCTTTTAGCAGTTAAAACTTCCTCTATTAATAGAATCACTCTATTTATGACCAAACAAACCCTAGTTAAAAATATTTCACACTCAAATTCACCGTGGTTAGTTGTATCATGAATTCTACACTCGGTGACTCTTCCAAAAGTAAACAAACTCAAAGGATGCAGTTTCTGATTAAGGATTTTAAAATTTTTTCCAACTTTCATAATGAAAACCAACTTGCATTCAATTTCCCACTCACAAGCTTCTTGTCAAACTCAAAACTAGTGTTTCGAAACACAATTTTGTAAATTCCAAGAAATTATACGTAAAATATTAACTAGAGGCCCTCCTTCTAGTGCTAGTTCCTGTTGACAACAATTTCACTCATAGAAAATAGGGCAAATAAATTCTTCACAGACAAGACCGCAAAGAGCCTATCCTTCTTGAAAGATATGGAACAAAGACAACCTAAGGGGAAATTTTGCATTTACAGGACAAATATTGGCTTTCATTCAATCCTAGGTCTCCGATAACTAGGTCATGGTTGCACTAGGGTTGCTCTTGGGTAAATATGTGATATTGTTGTTAATCTCAAAGGGACTATGGTTTTTCTTTGAATATTTTATATATACATTCCAAATTGAAACAATGAGTTCAAACATCATGAAACCAAAAAATTTGTCATAATATTTCATGAATATCATAAATTATTTGCTACCACTTAAGTAGATTTAGCATTAAGCATTCAAAAATCATATGGAAAACAAAAGATTTTCAACAAAATTCCTTCCATTCATTTTAATTTTTGGAACATTTTTAAATATTTAAACATCTATTCTAAAACAAATTATATAAAAAAAATACCGAAAAATTAAAAGTTTCTCCCGGTTACTCTCCATGGATTCCCCAAAGAATTAATTAAAATAGAGCAAACCACTTTATACTTCACCAGATTGCTTCACAACTACATATAAAATTGTGCAAGCTTTTTAAAGAGAAGGGTTTCGTTTCTAGACACCAAGTAGGTTTTGTATACACCCTTAAACAATGCAACATATAGTCTTGTTCGACCGAACTAACAAAACCAGCTACAAAAGATACTAAGATAGGTAGCTATATAATAAGCTCTGATATTAATTAATGTCTACGTGCATACAAAGTTTTATACTGGAATGGTTCAGAAAATAGGAAAAAAGAGAAAAACTTAAAAGTTTATGCTCCTCCGACATACACAAATTTTGAACTTAAAATAAAAATGAAGATCCTCTAGCCTTTTATAGAACACAAGGCTCAGAAAAGATAAGACAACTACATGAGAGGGAATCCAAGAGACCAATCTCATCAAGGCATGTGGAATACAGTGACCAATAGGAGAATTGCAATTGAAGTCAATGGAAGTCAACTCCAATCACTCATTGAAGCTCTTTAGGTTCTACTTTTTCATCTTTCTCGTGATTCCTTCTAAAAATCAAACAAATCTGCCTTCCAAAACAAAAATATATAGGAGCTTCTTGTGATAATAGAGTGATCAAGTGGAAGTCAAATTCCTATATTTTAGGTTCCTTGATTTGAACATTCCAGGAATGAATCACTCCCAGAATATATACACTTTATTATTGCATGCTTGAACTCTAGCATCCCAGTATTCCTCGGTGATCTCGTACATCTTTTGTAACGAATCTTATCTCCAAGATGAGCCTTTATGCATCATCAAACCTTGGAAATATTCATTCATTCGGTTCGCAATGTAATGTTCCCCACCACCACACCCAGCTTTGTATACCAACTCCCTATGGGTCTCCTAATCACAATTTACATTTAAACCCTGAAAAAAGCGATGGTGGGTTGATCCCTGAAAGGGGCCAAACCATTGATTCCATCGTTAGTGGCAAAATACACCAGGTATCTAATGAATGCCTTTGGTGCAGTTTATCATAATGCCTATACATCTAGAATTTTGGCTTTTTAGACAAATTCAAATTTCATTTTTCATCTTGAGATGAGGCATCCCAGACTGTACCTGTATTCTAAAGCCACCCAATTACTTTCTCCTAACCTCTGCTGAGGTTCCAGTCCCCAGTTTGTACTTTTAATAGTCCTTTGAGTCCCTGAAGTTTCCTTCTGCATTTGAGAATTTTATATTCAACAGCTTTTCAAATTGAGATTCCTAGAGTATTAAATATTCATGGTATGAAGCATTTCTATGTTCCAAATCTTTCATCCTCCACCAACTCCACCTCTGTTCCCATTCACACCTCCCACCCTGTCCCAGCTTGGGGTATGGTTGGGGAGACTCAGCATGTTCATAGCCTGATTCATGTAATTTCATTGTTTATAGCTGAGTCACACTGTTCTAGTTTGCCTAGTCTGAAACTCACCTAAGTGAAGTGGCTTTATAGCTTCTACCTGGCAGTGTTCTTAATTTCTTCCCTTATTTCTCCTAAATGGGTTCAAGGGGGTCCAACTGCCCATCTTGAAAGAGCAAAGGAAAAAGAGTCATCCTGATCCATTCTTCTTCTTCATTTCTGTGTTGTCTCAAATCACTGATTCATTAGGTGGATTTTTGTCCTAGTACTGCCATTTGTTCCAATCCCATCACACTTCCAAGTGCCACCAATACAAGTGTTTGAATTGAAGTGTTGCACAACCCGGTCCCTCTTCTTTCACATGTGGACCTCCATATTGCGAGTGCCCTTTCAAATGGAAATTTTTTGACATTATATGTGGTTCCTTTCAACCTCAAGCAATTTTCCAAATTCTTGTCTAGTTTGTTTCTTAACTTTTATTTCAAAAACCCCAATGTACTGAAAACTCTCTCATCCTCCACCGACCCCAATATCATTGTTTGACATAAATCAACAAGTTTGAAATATTCTGATATTGAATCACACAATATTTCACTCTGACCTAAGTTTTTCCAAACCTTTTTTATTGATCTTGGTTCAAAGGCCTTTTCTGTGCCCATGGATTTATGTTGGTCCCTCATAGTTGTTGGAAAACTCCTAGATTTTTTTCTAAGCTTAGCTTCATTTAAAATTCCTTCTATTGTCTGCTCATTGTATGTTACACTTTTCAAAAATTGTTCAATCAATATTTTTACTTGATCATGAAAATATTTTGGGATATCTCGGTTTGCCCAAAATTAAGGATACATAATACACATGGCTTCAAGTATTTCATGTCAAGGGAATCATTTATGAATCTCTAAGGAAAGAGGTTTTGCAATCTCCTTCAAATTATCACTAACAAACTTAACAATGTCGTTAAAATATTCCTCGTTAACAACTACTTCTCTGTTAGAGCGCCTGGCTATCTTACAATGGTACAAAGGTATCTCGTATCCATGTACATAGATACATAAGTGTCCATTTGCATTAAACTGTAAATAATTATCAAGATTATTCAAATCAGTAATTTTCTACCACATGAAATAATTTGGGCCTTCTTGTGTTAGATCTAGATATAGATGATCAAGGGCCAAGCATTTATGTTTACATAGATTGGAATATTCTTTAATATACATAGTTCCATCTTGGGTTTTCTTCACAAGACTGTTCATCACATCCAGCATGGGGAGAAAACTAGCTAAAGTCTAGAGTGTCTCTATATCGCTTAACCTATGTAAAAGGTCAGGAATTTTGTCTACTGTGTTGTGATGCTTGTACATCACTCCAATCAACAATTGATATTCTGAAAGAACTCATTGCATTGGTCCATGTAGGGAGATCCATCTGGTATTGAAATCCTTGAGAAACTTGTTTCGTGGTGTTATTCCTGTTGGATCTCAAAAATGCAGGTTACAAATCCTAAGAGGATGCCAGGCTTTATGATCATACTTGCAACATTTTTGAACCAATGAATGGAGTTAACCTATAAGGTTGTTGACTCCCTGCACTTCAGGCTCTGCTAAACCTAGGTGGGTGGTCCTTTATAATGGAGCAGATTAGGGAAATGTATGATTTGGTTTAATTGATGGATCTATCCATAATGGAAAATAGTGTAATAGATAATAGCTTGTTAATTACTTCTACTCCTAATGTAATAATTCATATTTCATAATATGAAGGTGAATAAATAATGCATAAATAAAATGTGAAATGTGAATGAAATGTGAGATGGACCAGTGCTTTGTTGGGTAAGTGAAGTCAATGAAGCATTATGATAGGTGACTATTATTGGCTACAATTTTGATTATTTGGCACTTGAGTTTGTTTAGACCTTGTATAAATGTGCAAGAATGTGATTGAAAAACTCTTCTTATTGATCCAATTGATCCTACCAGGTTACTATGATTTATTAAAAGGATTTTAATCCTTCGTTGAAGGAACCAATTAACAGAACCACACAATGAAAACAAATGTGTATTGAAAAAATAAAGTATCCCTTAATTTGAATAGCAAGATAACATCAATGTGGAGACAGTACATATGACAATCATATCAATTACCTAACTCTTCTTATTGATCCAAATATTACCCCCAAGTTACTGTAATCAATTAAAATGATTTTAATTCTTTGATAGAAACCAATTAACTTGACTACACAATAGCAACAAATGTGTTTCGATGAAATTGAAATATCAACTTGGATATGCAACTTCAAATAACAGAGAAACAACAATGTGAAGACAACTAGATAATTGTTTTTGAATTAACAAACAATTGACACCAATATTGAGCCACAGAATTAAAGATCTTCCATTGATCTCAACCAAAATTTATGCATGCATCATGGTCCATACAGTAAGGTTTATATGATAAGCATTTTGAAAGTATCTTTTGTATATCTCCTACCTAACTCCTAATTCTAATGATTCTCTCCTTTTATTTCATTTGGCATATATACATTATTTTAGGGTTATGACCCCTCATATATGTTCGCTGCAACTCTCTAATGTTCTTTAGCAAAAATAAAATATTTAATTAATTTCCTTTGAAAAATTAAATATTTTAATCTTTATTGTCTCCGTTTCACAATACTTCTTTTATTGGAAACTTCACATCCATTTTTCACCCACTAAATATATTTATTTAATTTGGGTAAAAATAATTACTCACCTTTTAACTCCCTTTTCTTTTGCTTCCTTGCATGTGAAATTTAATTTTGATTGATTATCTATAACATTGGCATTTTCACCTGATAAACGCCTTTACCCGCTCTCGTAACTCCTTTGGTGGAAAATATTTAACTTCCAAGTGCAAATATTTTATAATTTTTACCCCTTAGGTAAATTATCATCCATCATATAATCCCCTTAGTAAGAAATGTGAAGTTTAGACTCCTCCCAAAGTAATATACTTTCTACTATGGTCGTATTTTATTCAATATTTTATTTGCATTTTAATCATGTGTAATGCCAAGAAAGTGCACAAAGAAAATATTAGAGCAAACAATGCAATGCAAATCTAAATGCAATCTAATGCTAAGAAACAAAGAACAAAGGAAAGTAAAAACGTAAATAAAACTTGAACAATCTCACCAAATTTGTAGGTATTTCCATGATTTAAATACCTACCGATTGCCCTTTTCATTTGCAGTAGTACTGCAAAAGCACCCTCATGGGGAATTTCTCATAAGTTAAATTGCAAATTATAAGCTAAGATAGTGGAGATTGAAAAACATCTGAAGATTCAAGACATGTGCTCTCAAAGAAAGTCATGAATTTCACTAGTTTTGAGATTGGAATGAAAGAATGACAAATCAATTTATAGAAAATTGATTATTAGAACGACAAGCCAAGATTGAAAGATAAACAGATGGTTGAGATCGACTCATTAGACATGCATTATGATAACAGTTAGTAATGACATGAGTGATACAAATTAGAAATAGAATTAAAGATTAAATAAATGATTTTATCTTCAAGTTTGGTATTCAAAAACAAAGAGGTATCTTTTATGACGAAGATGGAGAGTAGTTAAAAGCAGCTCTTGTTCAAGTACGCAGGTTTGAGTAATTAAATAGGAATATTTAGTTAGTAAATAATACTATAGTGAGTTGGGAACTAGAAGATTGAATGATTTGATGAAATTGCTGGGGAACGCAAAATGGAACATTAAAATCAAGGATTGGCAAGCCAATTTTTGAATATATCTTTGAGTCGAGTAAGAGTGAATACTTAGATAACTCACAAAATTATCTAAATATAGAGGAATGCGTTAAAATAGAATTCATGAATTAAATAATTCATTTAATTCAAGATTTGATATGTGAAGAATTATTAAATAAATAAGATTTATTTAATTAAGTGATGAAGGTTTGGAAGTGAATGATTGAAATAAATAAAAATTTTTTTTAATTTGACAAAGAAGGATAGGTTAATTAGTAACATAATTAAATAAAAGTGTTTATTTAATTAATGGATAGAATAATGAGAATATGAATTAATTAAATGGTAAGATTATTTAATTAATAGAAAATGAAGATTATGAGAATAATTGATCAAATAATTGACACATTATTTAATCATGATCATGAAAAATACGAATTATGAAGAATATTGAAGTCGCGGGCTTAAACTAGATTTCGGTGTCTACATTTTCCCCTCTTTGATACAATGTCACTTAGGTGTTGTGTCAAAGAAAATCGATAAGAAATATGCCCCAGTCATGCCCCAGTGTAAAACAGGTGAAGGTATGCCCCCTCGGGAGAATTGACAAATTTTTGAAATATTTCAGAAAAATTTGGAAATGATCCCGATTAGTCCATTGGATAGCCAGAAATGTAGTGGAGTTGATGGAATTGAGTTTGGAAATGTTAGGGATGGGTACGGGTTGATCAAAATGGGAAGTTAACGCAACCAGTAGGATAGAATGCCACCAAAACCCTAGGTATATATAGAAATTGGGGTAAAAACCAATTCATTTTCACCCACCTAGCTTTGAAAATTGAGAATTTGCTCTGCACTCACAGCGACAATGTCCCCTGTTTTGAACACCCATCATTGATCTTATAGGATCTAGACCTTCCAGAGACTAGCCGACGCAAACCCCCCGGTATGTACCTTAAAATTGACATTTGAAATTTTTCATTTGCACGTAATTTTATGCATTTAATTCAAGTTTTACGTATGCATCATTTTAATAAAACACTGCATGTGAAAGACTGCATTTGAAAACTCACGTGAAGCACCTCATGTAGTCTTTTGCGTTTCAACGCATGTGTAGGTTAATGAACCGCATTTGATAATTTGCATCGCATTTGCATGTAGAATAGCCGCATTTGTTTTCTATGCAACGCATTTGCATTTTCTTTGACACATTCAATTTTATTTCAACGCATATGTTATAGTGCACCGCCTATGTGATATACTTAACCACATGTGAAAAAGAACGATGCATGTGTCTAATGACATGATGCATCTATATTTTATGCACCGCATATGTGAAAGAACGACGCATGTGATAAATAATGACACATTTGCAAAATAATGACACATTTGAATAGCAGTTAGTGATAGTCAGTTTGCATTAGAATAGATGTTTGAGGCTGACATGAGGTATGTATAATGCCATTGCAGGTCATGTTGGATACAGTATATACACGAGAGTCAAGACTGACGACTTTTCGGTTCAGGGACAGCTTGTAGAGTGCAGAGCGACGTTTCCTATGGCACCTTGGTCTCCTTCACATTACAAACATGCCCCAGATTCAAGCGAATTGGGGTTTATTGACAGCACTATGCGAGCGGTGGCACTCAGAGACATCCTCGTTTCACCTGCCGACTGGAGAGGCCACTGTTACATTGGAGGATGTATACAGGATGCTCAGACTTCCCATTAGAGGCACATGGGTGAGGTATGATACCTAGAGGGGTGCGACCGAGATGTGCAGATACTATTCGCATGCAGACATCAGATAGTTAGGGTTCAACCATTATGAGATTAGGTGGCATGTGTTAGCTTCGAGGTATAGGCAGCTAGACTATTTAGTATGTACCTTGATAGGTGGTATAGTGCTTCTTGACCGTCGAGGTCATGGTTTTCCTGTTGGGTGGGGGGAGATGTTAGTAGGGATGTTAGAGAGATGAGAGGTATATGCATGGGGTCCCTGTCTCCTTGGGATGTTGTACTTTCATTTACATGATATTTCCTATCGAGAGGCACAGTCTATGAGTTGTGGTATCACGCTCCTGATGGTATGGGTGTGGGAACACATCGCTATTTTCCAGCCACGAGTGATAGTTGACCTTCCACATGGAGCTCCCTACGCCTTATGTTATGCAGGAGTGAACACTCAGCCTCACATAGGAGATAGAGGTTATTTCAGGCATGCCATATACATGATGGTTCAGTTTACATGGAGACCATACTTGGGCTGCACAGATTGGTCAGACAAGGACGAGCATTTTCTGTTTTGCTGATAGGTATAGTTCTTGATTGGGCGGACAGTGTCACATGTCCACATTATAGAGTGTCATTTGCCAGATCATGTATTGCGGCAGTTTGGAGAGGTACAAGATGTGCCAAGAGGACAGGCCGAGTTTGCGAGGTCATTGCAAGAGATCCCCCTATGGGGTCCGGAGATTCCAGTGGCCACGACCGAGGTAGACATTGATGCACTACAGGAAGTTCCATGGGGATGGAGGGATGGTCCAGCAGACCCAGGGACCACATTGGAGTATGATCAGTGGTGGGCAATACACAGACCGATTTCGTTGATAGATCCAGAGAAGCCAACACCGGTAGAGCGGTGAGGGATAGGTTTGTGAGGCAAGCGAAGCAAAGGTAGAGGTCGGGGAGATGGAGGAGGCCATGGTGATGGAGGAGATGATGGCCGAGGTGGATGACAAGGGGGCAGGAGAGGCAGACGTGGACGGAGGGGACGAGGGCCACCATTGTCATCAATCCATGAGGAGGGACGAGGGGAGGAGGATGTGGCCATACCAGACATTGGGAGAGGAGGGGAGGAGGTGGATGTTGCGATAGGTAGAGAGGAGGAGAAACCCATAGAGGAGGCCATTCCAGATATCCTGGCAGGGGAGGAGGTAGACAAAGAGGAGGCAGAGATTAATGCCTTGGGCTTGTTGGGTGTCTACCAGGAGGATGACGAGGAGGATGATGATCATGAGAGAGAGATCCATGATCAGATTTTAGAGGAGTTGGATGAGGAGGAGGATGGGGTAGCGAGGACTAGTCAAGATGACACAAGGGTAGTAGATCCTGACTTAGCCACATTGTGTGCGCAGGTGGCATCCTTGGAGGAGCACATGAGAGTCCTTATGTCCGAGAGGGATGCGTATCAGATGGAGAGGGACAGAGCAGTGATGGACAGGGATTAGGCCATAGCTCAAAGACAAGAGACTGAGCAAAGATTTGCAGAGCTCAGGGCTTTGTGTACCGAACCATCAGTTGCCTTTGCTAGAGAGTTAGTCAGAGCTGGGGAGAGAGAGACTTATTACCGTGATCTATATGAGGCAGAGGTTCCCCTAGAGAGACGGGCTCCCAGTTTCTCATAGGAACGTAGCAACAGGTCACAGATCAGGACCCACACCAGGACAGTTAGTACAGAGGGTGTGGAGCAGCCACGTAGAGTAGGTCCGTATGACAGGCCTCACTCAGCTCATAGGTCATCAGGTTCCTGACATCATTCATCTATGCACTCCAGCCATGATAGCAGTGGCAGTTCAAGATAGGGGCACTTCTTGATATGCATCAAGACATTGTATTATGATTCTATAGCCTGCGGGCTTCCATGTATTATTGATACATTATGACATTGTGATGTGACATGATTGAGCGATATATATATATATATGATTTTGGTGGTGATTCTCATGATATGCATTTCTATTTATTGATTATGTAGTTGTTTATTTATACATGTGATGGTTATATGATATGCCTATGTGATGGATGATTATATGTATTTTATGATGTTTATGCAGCTAATGAGATAATGTTGATTCTTTGTGATGTTGATTCTATATGATGTATGCAATTTATAATTATGAGATGCAATATGATGTTGTGTCTACAATGCATACTACATGTGATGCCATACAAATGTAATGTAATGCATGTATTTTCATTGGTGATGTACATGGAGTGCTTATGATATGTAGTGTATGATGATGAATGCCTATTATGCCATGATGTCCTAAATATGATAAATGCCTATATGTATGTATTTTTCTAACATGTATGTGTATGCAGGATGACGTATATTGTTGTGTGTCACAGGACTCCGTCATAATGCAAGAAAGAATAACTATTAGTGCAGAGAGAAAGATTGAGAAAGAATAAAAGAAATGAGATAGATGTTAGTATTAGCAATCTTTGATGTGTCACTGTATCACAAAAGGTATTACACTTTATCATCATTGGGCGGGACTAAAACAAATGGAGATAAACACCATGATATGAGATAGATCAAGGTGTGCAAGGTCAGCCACTTGCTAATAACAGACAGTCACAAACAAGGATTGTCGTGAACTCATACTAAGGGCATAAGTTGCCCCAGTCTTTTTGTCAAGACAAACCACAGACAATAATCAAATTTAAAAACACAGTCGACAGACAACAGTCAAAGAGAACAGAATTCAAATACATCGTTGCTTCTTTAAATCCTTCATGGGACATCATTGAGAAAGCTAGTAACATAATTCCTAGTCATCAATTCAAGATAAATGATAAGATAAGTAAGCCATAAAGTCAGCAAGCCAATAAAATATTTTCCAGAACTTGATCTGTTTGTTTGATTTGTTTTGATTGATAAGAGGATTGATTGATAGAGCCTGATGTCAGGAGATACACATACCAGATAAGACTGTGAGTTTGGTTTCGATGTTATGACTATATGTATAAGGCATGACAAAGCCTAGTTCAGAAAGACATGTATCGTATAAGACATTGAGTCAGAGGCCATTGATGTGATAACCTATGTAAGGCTATGTTTGATTGTTTGACAATGTCGATTATACAGGAAGGACTCATCCTATATAAGACATAGGCTATTTTGTTAATATCAGTATCTAGGAAGGACTCATCCTGAATAAGACATAGGTTGATTGTTTTGATAATGTCTGTTTCCAGGAAGGACACATCCTATAGTAGACATTAATTGATCTGTTTTCATTGTTTCCTTGGAAATTTGTTTGATTTGGCTTAGAGACATTGCTGACTTGTTCACTAGATTGATGCATGACTTGATACGATGTGTTGACAATTGACCGTGTGTGATGACAAACCCTAAAGGACTGACCTAGTGCAGCCTCGGGGGCTCATCGATTGATGGCCTTGCCTATGTTATACACGTAGAGACCTCGTAGTTTGACTTGACTTTGATTGACAAGACTGACTACAAATAGAAGATGCGTGTGAAAGTGAATGTGATGAACCCTAATGGACTGACCTAGTGTGGCCTCAGGGGCTCGTCGATTGATGGCCTTGCCTATGTTATACATGTAGAGACCTCATAGTTCGACACGACCAATGACCTTGTCATATAGACATATGGATTGAGTCATGATTTTATACAGACAAACCTAAACGGACTAACCTATTGCCTCGGGGGCACATCGGCAAATGGCCTTGCCTACGTCCAGTCACAGAGGCAATGTAGTTTGACAAACGATAAAGACTGACAAGTGCGATTGACTCTGACTTTGTTTTTGGATTTTTGAAATGTTTTGATTTTTTTGTCTTTTTGAAGTTTTCTGATGTTTTTGTGATGTTTGTGGATTTTTCTATGGTTTTACGTCTTCAACACAGCCAATGGAAGAATCAATATGACATGCATCAAGTGTTTTCCCCCAGTCAAGTATAAGACCAATTGATTATGAATAGGGTAAAATGGGGAATATGAAATGCATACGATGTCAATCATTCCAGGTTATGGGAAAGACTACCACTTATTATGAATGGTATATAGAAGCGATGGATATGAAAGATAAGGGATATGTACAAGGATAGGTAGTATGTACAAGGATAAGGACTATGTAAAGGGATGCAGACTATGTACAGGGATGTGCCAGATTAGAATAATAGTAGACAAAGGAGCAAAGTCAACTACACATGGAACCTGTTTGCCAAGTTTTCACCACGGTACCTATCCAAAGTGCCACCGAAGTGGTTTTCACTATTGGATGAATTATTTGTCTTTACTATTTTCTAGATTACCTAATTGTTTTGGTGTTACCAAGATGCCTGTTTTCCAGGTTTTCACCTTGGTAATGATTTTTTTTTTCTGATTTTTTTTGTATTTTTGCTAAATAAGACAAGGCTCTCAAAAGTTATGTGTAGAACTTCTTCAGGTGTAGACTATTGATTCGTGAGGACAATGGTTCCCCTTCAGGAGTAGAGAGTTGGTATGCTCTTGATCCAAAAGATTTTGTAACAATATAAGGTCCTAACCAATTTGGTTCAAACTTTCCTGGTTTGTCTCTTTCTGCTTGATTCTTTGGGTTCTCCATTAAAACTAGGTCACCAATGTCAAAGTTTATGTTCAAGACCTTCTTGTTATAGCTATGATGAAGGCGATTTTGATATGCTTGGAGATGGTCTAGTGCCTTCTGTCTTCGCTCATCTAGGAATTCTAGCTCATGGAGTCTCAATACTCGGTACTCTTCATCATTAATGTGGCCTTTCAAGGATACCCTTAGGGAAGGAATCTCGACCTCAATAGGCAGAATAGCTTCAGAACCAAATACTAGTGAATAGGGAGTAGCACCAGTGGGAGTATGGATACTTGTGTGATAAGCCCATAAGGCAGGGTTAAGCTATAAATTCCAGTCACAACTAGCATCATTGACAGTCTTCTTGAGGATTCTAATGATGGTTTTGTTAGATGGGCCTCTGCTTGGCCATTACCTTGTGGGTAGTATGGAGTGGAAAAGTGATGGTGAATGTGAAATTCCTCACACAAATGGCAGACTTCTTGATTTTTAAAGGGGTGGTCGTTATCAGTAATTATGGACTGAGGGACACCATACCGACAAATGATATAATTCAGGATAAATTTAGAAATCTGTGTGCTAGTAATATATGTCATAGGAATGGCTTCAATCCACTTCATAAAATACTCAGTGGCAGTGATAATGAATTTGTGTCCATTAGATGATGTGGAGTAGATCTTACCTATGAGGTCGAGTCCCCATTGGGAAAAGGGCCATGGTGACATTATAGGATGGAGCTCCTGTGATGGCGCATGTATCAAGTCTCCATGAACTTGGCATTGGCGGCATTTCGTTACAAAGACATATGAGTCTTTTTCCATAGTAGGCCAATAATAACCCAGTCTGATAATCTTTTTGGCTAAGGTAGGACCACTAGAATGGGAACCACATATACCCTCATGCACCCCACACAAGGTTGCTTGTGCTTCAGTAGAATCAAGAAATTTTAGTAGGGTATTATCTAAGGCACGTCTATAGAGGGTGTCTCCAATGATGGTGTATTTGGCTGACTTGCGGAGGAATGTCCTACGTTGGTTATTTGATAGGCCAATGGGTATGACTTCAGCATGAAGGTAATCATAGATTTCTTTGTACCATGGGGAATCAAGACCAACAATGTCACACACCATTTCAGAATCTAGGATATCGTACGCTAGGACCAAAAGTTGTTCTACCAAGAACTCAAACTTAGGCACGTTGTTAGAATGTCAAGGAGTGATGTAATTGTAGCCATAGCGTCTGCTGCCCTGTTTAAAACATGAGGTATTTGATGAAATTCAACCTTGTCAAAGTACTCTTTAAAGCTATCAACTATGCGTTTGTATGGAGCAAGCTTCTCGTCCTTAGTTTCATAATCATCATTTACTTGTTTGATTACTAGTTGAGAATCACCATATACCTATAAATTCTTAATTTTCCACTTGACTGCCATACGTAACCCTGTCACTAGAGCTTCATACTCTGCCATGTTGTTAGTGCATGGAAATGCAATCCTAAATGACTTAGGGATGGAATCACCCTATGGTGTGATAAACAATATACCAGCCCCTGAACCATGATTTGTATGTGAGCCATCGAAGTACAGTTTCCATGTGGTGTTTGTATCCATTATAAATATAAACTCATCAGGAAAGTCTGCAACTAATGGGTGATCTGCCTGTATTGGTGCATTAGCTAACTGATCAGCAATGACCTATCCTTTAACATCCTTTCTTTCTACATATTGGATATCATACTCACTAAGTATCATAACCCATTTGGCCAGTCGCCCTATTAATGCTGCCTTGCTAAGAAGATATTTCAGAGGGTCTATTTTAGCAATCAACATTGTTTGATGGTTTACCATATAGTGCCTCAATTTTTGCGTAGCAAATACTACTGCAAGACAGACATGTTCAGTGGTACTATAGTTGATCTCATAACCTACCAAAGTCCGACTGATATAATAGACTCCCCTTTCATACCTTCATCGTCATTCTGTGCAAGCAATGCTCCGAGTGATGAATGGGTTGCCGTAATATAAAGAATCAATGGTCTTCCTTCAATAGGTGGCATTAAGATTGGTGGTGTGAGTAAATATTTCTTAATCAGTTGAAAGGCCTCTCCACACCTAGCTGTCCATGCAAAGGGTACTTCTTTCTTAAGAAGATGTTGAAAAGGATGCATCTTATCCACTAACTGCACAATAAATCTTCTGATGGATTGCAGTCTTCCATGTAGTGTCCTTAGTTGACTGAGATTAGTGGGTGGTGGCATGTCCATGATTTCTTTTACCTTAATCGGATCCACTTCAATGCCTCGTCTGGAAATGATATAACCTAACAACTTTGCTAACTTCACTCCAAACACACACTTCTTAGGATTGAGTCTCACCTTATACTTCTCCAGTCTTTGAAATATCTTGTCTAAAACCTATAAATGTTCTGCCCTTGTCGTGGATTTAACAATAAGATCATCGACATAATCCTCCATAAGAGTGTGTACTAGGTCATGAAAGATGGTGGTCATGGCACGTTGATAGATTGCTCTAGCATTCTTGAGTCCAAAGGGCATAACATTCAAGCAATGCATTCCCCAAGGACAAGTGAAAGCTATTTTAGGTTGCTCTTCAGTTGCAATTCTAATTTGATTATATCCTGAAAATCCATCCATAAGGGACATTTCATATCCCGCTGTCATGTCAACTATCATGTCTATGTTGGGCAAAGGGAAGCCATCCTTAGGACAAGCCTTGTTGATATCTCTAAAATTGATGCAGATGCAGATACCCCCAGTTGGTTTAGTGACTAGTACAAGATTGGAGATCCAATCAGCATAGTCGATTGATCTTATGAAACCAATGTCTAACATTTTCTTGAGTTCTGCCTTAACTAATAAAGCAATCTGTGGATGCATTTTTCTCAATTTCTGTTTCACTGGCTTGACACCCGGTTGTAAAGGCAAGTGATGTAGAACATGTTCAGGATCCAACCCCGGCATGTTTTCATATGACCAAGCAAAATTTATCTGTCTCTGTGCAAAGAAGTTGTGGAACTCTGGCTGCTCTTCTATTGTCAATGATGCTGCAAAATAAACCAATCGAGGATTCTCTTTTGTGCCTATGTTGACTTCTACTGATTCTTCAACCAACATGGGTGAATTTTCCTATGCAATGGGGAGAATGTTCAAACCTCCATCCTTAGATGCCTCAAAGAGGTTTTCACCTTCGGATGCGTCCTTTCTTTTTACTTTTTCATTGTCTAAAGGTGCCTTTCGGTTTTCACCTAGAGACTCATCCTTTTCATCTTGTTTATTCTTTTTCTCATTTTTGCAACTAGAGGGTTGAATAGATTCCCCAAAATATGCTTTGTTGTCCAAGTCAATGGTAAAACCAGCCTTGTGATCACCGTTAGGTATGCCTTCTCGTAATCCCAGGAACTCAACAATTGCTTCGTCGTTCTCAAAAATGTCTAAGATGAGCATGTCTTGTTGATCCCAATCAATGAGTTGGGGATAGACTAAGGGCATGTCATCGTCAGAGTTATCAAAGTTTAATGGGGTCAAGGTAAGGATTGAGTTATTCATATTGTCACAAAAGTCTTGTACTAAATCCCGTTTGCTCTTAGGTTTAGGTCTAGGTAGATTGAAAGGTGGGCCTAATGCCAAGGTTTGGTTATCTGAGACAGGTGTATAGGGTTTCCAAGAGGTCGGATCAAGTGATTCCCAATAGTAGTGTTTAAACCATTCCTCCTTTGTCATTTTCTTTGGTGGACATGAATTCAATGGATTTGGGGAGGATCTTAACATTAAGTCAAGTTCTCCAAATAGCTTGTCAAGGTCCATGGAAGAGGTAGAGGATAAGGAATCCCACTCATAGTTGTTAGAGTCGGGGGAGTCACAGTGATATTGGTCAGATGGTTCGTGAGATGTCTCAAGATCTTTTGAAGCACTTACTTCCTCGATTAAGGGTGATGTGATACAATGAATGCCAATCTGAATCGGTTGAAACCCTAGCCCCACTCCTTTTGGCCATTGAGAAACAAATATTGGTTCAATCCTTCCATCTTTATTTAAGCCTAACCCACTTTTTCCATCATATCCCTTGCTCTGCATAATTTTGAAACCTTTACCATATAGATCTGTAGGAATGTGACCAAGTGAGAGAGTTTCCTCCTTATCTTCCTTATACAACTAGGAAGTGACATCTTCTGCCTCTACGACCTCTTTTCTTAATTCACACCATTTAGTAAAATTTATTGTGGGAGGAATGTGTATAGGGACCATAGATTGTCTCCTATCTAATGTAGATAAACCGTATGACTTAGGAGGAATCAAATGGCTAACACAATCGGATGTCTTCATGTAATACTCTCCACAACCTTTTTCTTGGATCTCAACCCTAGGAGTGGTAGGTATGGAGGGAGAAATATATGTTTGAGTGAGTGTAGATGGATCAACATAGGATGATGGATTGGACGATGAAGCTTCTTGGTTTACTAGAACTTGGCATTGGGGGAGCTCTTTTAGATTGGTGCAGTATTGGAATGGATCCGGGTCACCATCTATGGTTATCTCTATGCCATTGTAAGGGAATTTAAGACATTGATGATACATGGAAGGGACTGCCTTCATGGCATGAATCCATGGTCTGCCTAGCAGAAGGTTATAAGGAAGGGTGATATCCAAGACCTGGAACTTTGTCTCCATCACCACAGGACCAATTCTGATAGGAAGTGTTACCACTCCCTTTGATTTTATTTCCTCATCATCATAAGCTTTAATGACAATAATTTTGGTCCTGTCTACACATGCTTTTGAGATACCTAAGGCCTTAATTAGTTTTAAAGTGCACAGATTTAACCCTGCTCCTTTATCTACCAAAACTCATCTAACTTTGGTGTCATCAACAAGGACTTCTAGATGTAAAGGGTCATTGTGGTTCATCTTTTCAATTGCATGGTCTTGTTTAGAAAACGTGGCATGGTGATTATTGGTCAAGTAGCCCACCATTTCCTGGAAATGATTGACATCAAGGTCATTAGGGACCGTGGTGTTCTGTAAAGCTTTATCGAGAATAGATCGATGCTTAGGGGAAATACGCAACAGTTCCAAGATTGAAATTTGGGCTGGGATCTTCCCCAACTAGTCAAGTAGGTTATATTGTAACTTGGAAGGCTGTGGTGTTTGTTGCAATGGAGGGCCTTGGATAGTAAACTTAGTATGACGAGAATTGACCGTGCACTCAGGATTCGTATTGATAGTAATGGTATTGATATTCTCATCAACAGCGCGAAGGTGATGAATGATTTTTCTGCTATTATAATCATGCTTGATACTAGCATAGTTGGCTGACATATTGGTCTTAGTACTCGAACTGGGGACATTTCCTTTCCCATGGTCATGTAGTGGGTCAGAAAAGACTTGATGATCAGTGTTCGATGACTTTTGTTTTTGTCCACTAACTTCAATAATTCTCCTTTCGACAAGATCCTGTATGATATTCTTCAATTGTCGATAGTTTTGTAGGTTATGTCCCTTAGTTCTATGATAATCACAAAAGGCATTGTCATCCCACCAAACTAGTTTAAATTGTCCTAGATCGTATTGTCTTGGTTCCTGCAGCTGTATAAGATTATGTTGTAACAGCTGTTTGAAAACGGACTCAATAGGTTCCCCTAAGGGAGTGAACTCATGTTTTTGAAATCTCCTTTGTTGTGGATGTTGAGTATTTTGGACCATGTTAGGAGGTTGATTGACAACATTAAGCATGTTGGAAAAAGTGTGAGGTCCCTGTAATGTGATGAGTGGTCCTACTTGTATCGTTTTAGCATCAACTACCCCATCATTGGTGACATTTTTGTTGCGAGACCAAAATATGTTTCTGTCAGTGGGGGTGTTTTGCATGATTGGATTTCTATTGGATGTTGATGTCTTAAGTTTTCCTTTTTCAATGAGATCCTTTTCTATTATAACCCCTTTTTCCACTAGTTCCAAAAAAGATGTACAACAATGTACTCTTAAATTACTCTGTAGTTTCCCATGAAGGTTTTCTTGGAACATAATAACTTCTTTTTTTCAGGTATCTCGACAGGACACCGGCTGGCTATAGTCCTCCACCTCTAGAAGAAAGCGATAAATGCTTCACCTTCATCTTGTGTTGTGTGACACAAGGTTGCTATATTTATTTCATGGTCTATGTTGAAGGAGAATTGCTCCACAAATTTCTAAACCAGTTCACCCCAAGATCTGATGCTAGAGTATAGACCTGAAAACCACTCTAGTACAATTCCTACAAGACTTCTTAGAAATAGTCTCATAAGATATGTGGGGTCATAGGCGACATCTATGCATATGGTAGAAAATTCCCTTATATGCTCTATTGGATTCCATTTTCCATTGTACTTAGGGAGATTCAGTATGACATATTCGTGAGGGAAAGGGGTCATGTACAATGATCTATCAAAGGGAAATGGGCATATGTCCTTTGTTGAAAAAGATTTCTTATTTGACACTGACATGTTATCCATTTGTGTTTGTAATGCATGCATCTATGTTTGTAAGACATCAACCTGGGTCAAGGATGTGCGAAGTGGGTTATGCGGATCCGTGTATGTATTCTAAAAGCCAAAGTCTCGTGATGGGTTTCGATTGAATGCTAGTATTTGAGGTGGGTTTGGATTTAGAATGTTGGTAAACATGTTCTGGGTCGGAATCTGCATAAAATGATTTTGACTTGGGATCTGTGTGAATGGATTCTGACTACCATTCTAAGATAAAGGATTTTGATTCGGAATCTATGTAAATTGGTTTTGACTTGGAATCTGTGTGAATGGATTCTGACTACCAATCTGCATGAATGGGTTCTAATTCAGAATCTGCGTGAATGGGTTATGATTGCCATATTGGAAGGAGGGAATGCCTCTTGTTTGTGTAGTCCATGGTATAGTACTAGTGACTTGAGCACTAGGTATGGCCATCGACTATGGTATGGTGCTCGTGACATTAGCATTAGGTGTGGTCGTTGACTGTGAACTTGTGACACCAACATAAGGTGTAGAGGCTGACATTTTAGGTCTTTTACTCCCAAAAAGAGGACCGAAGGGAGTAGATGATGAAGCCCCTACAGTGAAGTTAAATCCCAATGTCATGTCGGATGCACCAAATGGAGAGGTATGGACTGTCGTACTCTGTGTAGGTATTCCAGATGGCATAGTTGTGTTGACCTGAGGTATAGTAGTACTAGGAGTCATTGTATTTGTCCCTTGTGTAGGTTGAGTTTGTAAGGTGCTGATATCAAATCTTGTAGGTAAGGTAGCACCTTCAGCTAGCAATTTGGCTAAGTATCGTTGATGATCATTTGCTAGATACTTATCTACAAAAGAGGCAAACTTAGGGTCTTGTGTGGTAGCCTCTATGTCTTCTATTGTAATGTGACCTTGAGTGTTTCTAGTGGTGAATTTTTCTAATAGAGTCTTGTGAGGTCTTCAGGAAAATGGATTGATGAATTTGTTTGGGTTAGACATGTTTTCTCTCTCTCTTCTCTTAGACCTAGTTTCAAACATGTAAGATCATCTCAATATGCAAGGAATGCAAAACTATGTCTATGGACAGTATGATTCTAGTCTATGTTTTTGAGATTTTTGAATGAAAAATAAGGAATGTTCTAAGATGACACTAGTCTAAAATCTAAAGATGCAAAGTCTAAGCAAGGTTCTAAAATAATCAATTCTATAAACCCAAGATGGAGGGACCAACTACCTAAAGTCTAACCAAGGAATCAATTTAGTTAAGTCAAGGAACCAATGTAAGACAAGGATCAAAGACAAGTTGAGTTTCCTAACTAGATTGATGAGCTAGGAGGAATCTCTGTAGGACAAAGGATAAACTGATAAAACTAGGTTCAATGACATATTTCATTGACGCTATGATTTTTCTAGAGTGTAGATGGTAAACTTATCCTAAAATTTGTAAAAGCGACCTTTCTAGAAGTTTAATGCAAGGTAATATGTATTCTAAGATAATACTAAACTTTGAATTAAGACAACTATGGTAATGACTGAATGAACCTAAATGATGCAAAATTGAGAAAATCATTTCAAGTTTTTGTTCAAGGATTGTTTGTGGAAAGACAACTAAAACTTATATAACTGTGTTGATTGGACAGTGACTGTAAATTCTGGTTTTCTAATAATCAGGAAAATGTGTCGTGGGATTTCACAGATGTGGTTCAAGTTAACAGTTGTGGTTTTCTGGTTAACAATTGTGTGTCCCTGATAAAGTTTAATGTCTGACTGATAGATGCAGTTAATCTTCTAACAAATGTGACTCGTAATGATAGTTGCGACTCAGAATATAACATATGTGGTCCTTCACAAAGTAATTATGAGCTAACCTAGCAGATGCGACTAAAAATGACAGATGCGGCTCGAAGTTAAACAAATGCAACTACAAATGATAGATGCGACTCAAAATTAAACAGATGCAACTCTAAAAACCAATTGCAACCTTCTGGTGAACAGTTGCGACTCTCTGTGTGTTTTCAGTGATTTGAGATTTTAAAACTGACTCTATTTTTCTTGATCCAATTATGACAAAACAAGGACAATCATAAGACAAATTGTTTTCAGTTTGATTTTGGACTCAAAAGTGTTAGAAAAAAAAGATCTAATTGCAAACCAGAATAGACCTTCCACAGAAGAGGAAAACGAAAAAAGCAGAAGCTTTGCATAAAAACATGCAATTGATATATTCGAAAAGACAAATAATTACAAGAGATAATTTTCTTTATAAAAGAAAAGATGCAACAACCTAATCTTATCTTGAGCAACAAGATAGCTTGATAAGATAAAGATAAGATCCTATAACTTAGGAATTAAATAAACCTAAATAAACTTATGCAAAGTGTAATTAATAATTAATTATAGCAACACCCCCCCATAAGTACAACTTAGGGAGAAGAAAATTATTATGCAAATATGAGTCCCAACAACAAGGCCTAATTAGGTACTCATGTACAAATGTAAAGAGAGAGAAAACCCAGTGGGAAAAAACCCCCTTTAGAGAGATGAACTGCTACGAAGAAGCACTGGAAGAACTCTGATGAAGCAACACTGGAACCCCAAATCCAGCAAGCAAGGAAAGATAGTTTTGTTTGCAAAATACCAATCAGAATCACAAATGCAATAGCAGACTCGATGCCAAGGAACACTCAAAACTCACATACTAGATCAACTCTGGAATCTGTAAGCAATAGTAGATGAAAGGATGAATGGACCCATAATGGTGACAAATCTGGAAGTTGTGTCTCGAAGCCAATGCCAAACTGAAACTAAAACTGCCCATAGGACGAGTACCATCAAGATTCTGGAACATTAACCATAAAATCATGGTCCTCAAATGAGAAAGATCTGAACCAATGCAGATCAAGAACTATAAAATCCCAATGTGAAGTGTGAACCAAAGCAAACCAAAGATGTGTCCAGCTAAGCAAGAAAGAAGCTAAGGGAAACAACAGGAAACTAGACAAACTCATGCAAGTTGTCACCAACATGAAAGATGGATGGAAGAACCCCCCTTAATGGAACTTTATATCAGTTTGTTATTACAATACCCAATGATTGCATAAGGAGATAATGCAAAACTACAGAAACATAGGAAAAAATGCAAACCTAGCACACGAAACAAAAAAGAATGCATGCAAAAAATTAGGTAAACATATTCTATAAATGACCTCAGATCTACATAGAGGCTGAAACCAGCTTTCCAACGCCGTGAAAATCGCGAAAAATGGATAAGCGAGTCACAAGATATGGCACCCGAAGTGAAAAAGGAAATATCTGACTTCCAAGGCAAAAAAAGCATCAAAAAAGAAAAACCAAAAAATCAGACCTACACCATTGCGTAGAGCTCGGAAACAGATTTCTAGCGATATCTCGTTTACAAAAAAATGACGCCGTATGTGAAAGTTATGCACATTTCCATGAAAGTACTCAAAAAATGCCCGATTCGGCCATGTGAGGCCCTCAGGGGCTAAAAAAAATAAGCCCCTAGTCGCCTGGGTTGACCAGGGGGCTAGCGGCAGGGTTCAAGGTGCGGCTCCTGGTCACCCATGTGACCAGGGCTGGGGCTAAAAGCCAGATGGGGGCTGGCACGTGGGCACTGGTCGCCCATAGAACCTTCCACTGCACATTGAAGCCCTCGGGGGCTGGTTGAACAAGCCAGTGCAGCAACACTTTGGCGGTGGAGGTCGGTGGAGAGGCTGGCACCTGCCAGTGGTGGTGGGCCTATGGTGGCCACCTGGTGGCCGCCCGGTGGCGAGATCCATTTGAACTGGCCGTGCATAAAACCTGCGCATTTTTTTGATGTTTTTAATATTTTTTAATTTTTTTTTTGAAATTTGAACCTCGTGAAGCATGCTTGGGGGCTGTACGGTCCTTGGGCAAAAAAATTTTTCCTCTTCGGATGACTGTGTCCAAATCGGACAAATTTTATATGGAAACAGGGGTTTTTGGGTGTTGCGAATCCAACGGTGAGGTCTGTTTGGGCCCAAAGTGCTCCAAAAATCAGGCGACCCCTGGATCTATCAGAAAAATCACCGAGCTAGAAACCCTCACAGATCTGGCAAACGGTGACGAAAATGAATAAAATAAAAGTCATTTCTGACTTTTTCCAGCGATCCGAATCCAACAGAAAACCTCGATTTGATCCAAGACACTGTATAAATATGCTCAAGGATTGAAACCCTCGAGGGACTCCAAACGGGCTTTACAACGAAATCCTCCAATAAGGCTAAGAAGGTGCTGCGAATCAAGGCTCTGATACCATGTTAGAAAACCAAGATCTGATTGCAAACCAGAATAGACCTTCCACAGAAGAGGAAAACGAAAAAGCAGAAGCTTTGCATAAAAACATGTAATTGATATATTCGAAAAGACAAATAATTACAAGAGATAATTTGCTTTAAAAAAGCAAAGATGCAATGACCTAATCTTATCTTGAGCAACAAGATAGCTCGATAAGATAAAGATAAGATCCTATAACTTAGGAATTAAATAAACCTAAGTAAACTTATGCAAAGTGTAATTAATAATTAATTACACCAACAAAAAGAACATTTAAGTTGACAACAGACAAGCACATCCTAAAAGGCCATAAGGCCTAGGATTTGTATACTTGGTACAACCCACCAAAATACCTTGAATTGGTGATAAACACCTTTCCTTCTCGGGAGTGGATAGCTTAGAAATTTGGTGGCATTGGCTCCCCTCCACAGCTCATTAACGTCTTTTGAGCACACCAATTTTGAATTCTTTGGGCAATGACCTCCCAAGAACTGCTATCTCTACTCAAGGGGATCAGTAGTGAGTGTCTTCGGGCATGATACTGTACCCTACACTATACTAAGCAACGCCCAATAGAATAGTTGGACACTAAGACAAAAGGTTTTTAATACAGGCATTCCGTTCGTGGGGCATGATCCATGCGGTGAGAGTCCCCTTTCAGATCCATCTCATCAAAACCATACTCGTGATTCTTGGGCTTTCCCCAAGAACCCACTTTTATATACCAGCTAGAAGTCCCTCGGGTTCAAGGTGCTACCGGTCTGAGTTGTCCTGGGGTGAGTACTTTTTCCCACCAGAACAGGCCCAATTTCTAGAGTTGGTAACCGTTTCTCTTAAACCTAGGATCGCATGGATGCGCAAGGGGAGAGGATACTTCGATGTACCAAATCATGAGGGTAATACACAGATGTGCTTTCGCACCAAACACAGTAAACACTTGTTAATTTTAATCCAACCGAAGGATTTGCTACACTACCAAACACTCTGCTTCAAGAAAATTAACTAAGGTCTTCGACATGCATTCTGCAGAAAGATTCGTTAGTAGTTTTCAGTATTTTCTTCGTCAATCATCCTGCAAAAACCTGTTAACTCCCAAAATAGAAAGGCCACACGCTGAAAATCCGATATTAGTAACACACAAATCAATTGAAATTTTTTGATTCTCAAAAATAGAAACAAAATGTTACCAGTCACTTGCATCGCTTGTTTACTAGTCAGATGCGTTGATGTTCTCTGCAATTGCTTTCCCGGCATTTACCAGTCAGTCGCAGTTCAGGAATTTTCAGATGCGTCATAATTTAGCAGATGCGTCGTTTATGGTGTCAGATGCGGTTCAGGAAATCAATTGTGTCGCTTCGTCAAACTGATGCGTCTGTGAATTCCAATTGCGGTGTTTCGTCAAGCTGATGCGTCATTTCGTATGAAAAACCTGCAAAAGTCAAAATAAAAGCCTACATATATGCGAAGATGGTGTCTTCACGTCGGGTTAACCAAATGTAACGCCAAGAAAGTGCACAAAGAAAAGATTAGAGCAAACAATGCAATGCAAATCTAAATGCAATCTAATGCTAAGCAACAAAGAACAAAGGAAAGTAAAAACGTAAATAAAACTTGAATAATCTCACCAAATTTGTATGTATTTCCATGATTCATCTCGATTTCCCTTCTCCATTTTTCTTGTAGTAGTATAATTTCCCTTAGATTTCTCGTAAGTTTGTGCAAGTATAGCCTAACATAGTGATTAGCAAAACATCGAAGATTCAAGATATGTGCTCTCAAAAGTCATAAGATTTCGCGAGTTTTTGAGAGAGATTGGAATGAAAAATGACAAATCAATTTATAGAAAATTGATTATTCGAATGACAGGCCAAGATTGAAAGATCAACGGACGGTTGAGATCGACTGATTAGTCATGCATTCTGATAACAATTAGTATTGACATGAGTGATATAAATTAGAAATAGAATTAAAGATTAAATAAATGATTTAATTTTCAAGTTTGGTATTCGAAAACAAAAGAATTATCTTTGTATGACAAAGATAAAGATGGATTAAAGAAACTCTTGTTTGAATTCACGCACAAGGTTTAATTAATTAAATAGGAATATTTAATTAATCTGCATGTACATGCAAATGAGTTAGAACTGGAAGATTGAATGATTTGACGAAGAGATTACTCGAGAACGCCACTCAGACATTAAATCAAGAGTTAACTGAGCAATTTGAATATATCTTTGAGTTGAGTAAGAGTGAATACTTAGATAACTCACAAAATTATCTAAATATAGAGGAATGCGTTAAAATAGAATTCATGAATTAAATAATTCATTTAATTCAAGATTTGATATCTGAAGAATTATTAAATAAATAAGATTTATTTAATTAAGTGATGAAGGGATTTAAATGAATAATTAAATAAATAAAGAATTTATTTAATTATAGTTGAAGTATGATAAAGAGTAAATAAAAAGTATGATAAGAATTTATTTAATTTGACAAGAAGGATAAGGTTAATTAGTAACATAATTAAATAAAAAGTGTTTATTTAATTAATCAGATGGAATAAAGAAAAGTGTGAAATAATTAAATAATTAATATTATTTAATTAATAGAAGAAATGAAGACTACAGAGAATAATTGAATAATTGACATTATTTAATCATGATCATGAAGAATACGAATTATGAAGAATATTGAAGTCGCAGGCTTAAACCAGATTTCGGTGTCTACAATATGCACTTCGCATATCGTGGTGGCATAAAGCATCGGGAAGACTTTTTTTTCCCCACTAATTTTAATTCTCTCACTGATGAAGTGTTACTGAGCGATCGGTGTAACCTGTAAAGTTGGAGAGACCTGTGGGGTTTACCCAGATTGTTCATGTCTCCCCAATGTAGTTTTTTTTGCTTGGTTCTCTAGGTGACATGTGAGAAATATTTAAGGTTACCTTCTGTTCATTCTGGGTGAGCCCTATTAAATGCCATGAGCCATCATGATCACTATAAAAGGAAAGCAAACATGGGCATGATATTTTCCAAAGTCTATGGTAAGATCCAATTGATCAACTCATTTCATTCACCTTTATCAAGATCAAAAAATCAACGATGCCTGCAACATATTTCTATCTCTGTCATTTCATCGAACGATAACCACCATGTCTTCACAAATCGATTAAAAAGATGGAGAAATACAAAATCAGTTATGCCTCTTGGAGACTAAATAATTTGCGTGTCTTGTGTATCCTTCCATATTTTTGTGTATATGTCTATCAGGGTACTTGAAACTATATTTTAAACAAGAATCCCCCTTTGATTATACTCTTGTGTAAGCCTAAGCCCTAGTCCAATTTTTTTGTATAAGCTGAGGGCATGCTGGTAAAAGGAAAATTGATCAGGCTGTACAGTTCCACATCTTCTAGAATATTTTGTCCAGATGTTGCAAAATTTTTATGTCAGGAAATGAAAATGTGTTAAATAATCCTTGTATTGTCTTGTCGATTTGTGATCACAAGCAACATTGTTTTGGAAACTCTTTGAGAAATGTAGTATAATCCATAAGTTGTCCAACTTTGAATTAACATATTCATTGCAAAGCTCGCCCATGACAAGGTATCGACCAAATGCTTTCTTTCTTACTAAAATCAATCCATGGTTTCTCCAGATGAGAAAATTACCTCTTAAGATGAACAACAAAAAGGTAAATAAAATTTTCACAACGTGTTTCATTAGATATTCTTTCAATGTCCATGGTTTATTTTCAAAGATTTCACAATAAGTAAATTCTCTTAAATCCTCCTTTGTAACTTTTCACCTCCCAAACTCAAACTCCAATTCGTTGGCTGAGCTATCGATTCTCATGACACTCTTGATAACCCTATGAAATAAGGACAAACCAAAGCCATTGGACTGTAGTACGTCAATCCATCAAATCAAATGCTAGCAATCTCTCCTAGAATTTTAGTGCTAAGAGATCTATTCTTGGGAATTTTCTATCATCAAATCAAGTCAGAGAGCAATATTTTCCCAGTCAAGACTTCAAAAAAAATGTATCCAATACTTCAATTACCAATGACAATAGTATAAAAATGAATATCATAAGTTTATTTTCTTTGAAAAGAAAATGAGATTCTATGTTGCATGAAAATGATTCCCAAGGTTGTAATCCTGTGTAATATCTACATAAGGCTCTTCTTGAGCTCTGTCTAGTTCAATACTTCATAAATAAATTCCATTGGCATGTTTTGACAGTGAGAAAATTATTAACATGTTATTTTATCCAAAGGTTTACAGCAGTTAAGCATTGGCTCAAAAAATCAACACTATGCACCCTTCTTGTTGATGGTAGACTTTTGTCCATATTATCCTTTGCCTCATCTTGTTACTCTTAGAATTTGTTCATTTCCTACTATGAGGCTTTCTCATACATGATACAAATCTTGATAGAACTGTCACTGGCATACTGTGTATTTCCTTTCCCCTTTTTAATTCTCACAAGCATAATTGTTCTTCTTGTTCTATGATTTGTCTTATTAGAAAAACTACCTTTGTCACTGCTTTTATTTACCCTTTTACTTAGCTCACCGTGGTTTATCTTTGTAGTCATTATAATAACATACTCATTGTGTAGACTGAATTATTCCATCAAAATCCAAAATTCCTTCAAATATTGAATGAGTAGTCATAAAAAATTTACTTTCTGACATTTTGTTGTGACTGGAATGGATCGGGTAGCCTCCAGAATCGCTTTGGGAAATTGATCAAACGATCTCCAGCAGCCACGAAAATTCACCAGTATGTTAATTGATAGTAGGGGAGTGTGGATGCAGAACGGATTTGCGTGAAGTAATCAGGATTGAAAACAATCAACACTCCATGTTGCTCATTTAGCATTTTCTGAAAACTACCACTGTCAAATTTAACTGAAACCTTCCACTTGCCCTTTTTGAAAAAGTATCAAATGTGATTCTAAGAAGATATAACTTTGGATATTAGCTCATTTAGGCATGGTGAACATGTGTAAAAGAGGGTTTTCTATCATTTCATTTTCTTCACCAAATATCAAGCACCAAAGTTGACCTCTAAGAAAGCTTTCTGAAAATGTAGTCTTCAAACTGGGTAAAATCAGTTTGGCTTTGATTTTCAAAAAATACTAAATGATGTCCAGAAGCTTCGAAAATTGGCATGAAAGTAGATTATGGTGGGGAGAATCTGATACACCAATTGGTTTGTCATAATATCTTTTTAGCTGCTTAATATTGTTCTCCAAAGTTGGTCACTTTAACAGATTTTACCACTGTGTAAAAAACAAACCTTCCTAAAACCCTTCAACTTGGCCTTTTGAAACTTTATCAAATTAGATTTTAAGGAGCTGAAAATTGGTAGAGACACTCACATATGGTAAATGAACATGTCTATAAAGTGATTTTACGTGAAATTGCACTAGCTTCATTTTGTGATTTTTCAAAGTGGGTCATTTAAGCAGATTTTTCAACTGAACTTTTGAGTGCTGAAATCCAATTTTTCACCATGGGAACCTAAAATTTGCATGAAATTTTAGGCTCCAACAATTTCCCCAACAAAATTTTGAAATTCTGTGAAACGTTTGGGACTTCAATAGAAGTATGCGTGGATCTCGCGGACTAGATTTCCAACTTTTGATACTGTAGGAAACTTGCTTACAATTTTGAATGCTAAATTCATTATGTGGGCCATGCAGTGAATGCCAAGCATGTATGGTGCACAAGTAGTTTGTAAATTTTTGCAAACACTGGTCCTTTGACCTTGCATCACTACAACTCCATCAGCTCCTACACACACCAACTTTTTGGCAATTGTCAACTCATCCATACCTGCAATTTCATTCAAAGATTTCTTGACTAGTTCAAATAGATTTTGCGATGTTGAACCATCCTTCATTTTATGAACACAGAGAAGATGAGCTTGGTGAACATGTCATTCTATAGTATACAAATGCATATAGACCCAAGAAGTATTGTCTCCCATAGTAACTTCATCTAAAGATAATGCAATGAAATTTGACTCTTTTACTTTCTCCTTTAAATATTCCTTTTCCACTACAGTAAGACAATTTTCCCATTCCCATCCAATGTTTACTGACCAATGTGAGAAGGGATAGTGAGGAATACCCAAATAAGATAATAAACTAGAATATTTTGGGTAGTTTGTCATAGGATACCCTCTAGAAAAAATATGAAAAATAACACTCATCTGAATAGTTTTTGACAGATTTCCTGCTTCCACTGCTTTTCCAAATTGAGCCTCAAGTGTACCTTTACATGCAACGAGCTTCGACATTCTTTGCTCATGCTCTTCATAATCCATGACATACCTAACATGAAGACATTCTTCCTTTGATTTCCATCGTACGACTAATTGTTCCTTTTCGTCTATGTTTTTTTTTTCATAAACTTTACTAATATAATTTTCTATAGTGTCAATCTTTAGCTGCAACATCTTGTCTCTTCCACATTTCCAACTAAAAATCATACATTTGGCCAATGTTGCACTTTCAATATCATTTTCTTTCCCCACTGGTATAATCAATGGGTAATTTTACAACCAACCAAGTTGAAAATTCATTCTCATGCCCCATTTTTTATTTTCTTTTTCTTTTCTTGCTACCAACAACATCCTCATCCAAGTCAATTATCTCATTCTAGCTAACCAAGGTATCCCTTGGAACATCTTCTATGGTATTTCCATCCTCATTTGATACATTTTGATTTAACTCAATGACAATCTCAACTTTACCTTCTGGTGGCAATGAGATATTGTGAATGCCTTCTTCGTTAATATTTGGTGGAAGAGTTGATTATGTAGCTCCTTCTTGATCTAATGGATCAGAAGCTTTGGAAATTCCAAAGTAAGACTATATGGTACCTCTAATTTTTGGGCATTTTGATGGCCTCCCAGTCTCTTCACTACCCTAAGGAGTCGCAGGAGCCTTACCCTTGCTACTCGACATATTGATCTCTCACTTCGAATAAAAACTAGAAAAAAATGTCTTGTTTAAGAAGGACAAAGAATATAGATCCATTCCCTACTCAATATCATCTTTAAGACTGAAGCAAGAATGGAAAAGAGATAAAGAAAACTTATTTTTATAACTAATAAAACTATAAAGAAATGATTGCTCACCTTTAAGTCTACATTTTTAGCTTTTACTGATTTCTAAATTGAGAAGTAGAACATTAGAACTAAACAAAATGTGTAAGAATAAATGACAGTTTTGATTGTATTTATATCAATCCATATTTGGAAAATTCTATAGGATTTTTAAATGGTATATTAAAAATTTGGTGAATCTCGATTGCTTATACAACGATACGTTGTAATTTTCAAGGTGAAATGTGTCCTCAAATGTAATTATTTTTTAATGTTATTGGAAAATTAGGTCCTCATAAGCAACTATTTATACATTTTAATTGGCAAAATGGGTCTTCACAAGAAACTATTTGTAAATTTTAATTGGTAAAATGGTTCCTGATAGAATGTTTGTTTAATAGTATTGGTGAATATGTAGGTGTTTTATTACATTCTTTTAGGATTCTAGGTGAAAATATTAGTCGGTCCATTTGAAATGTGTAGTTTGTTATGGAGAATTTGTTGCTTAAATATGCCTCATAAAAAAAACTCATTGGAAAATGGAAATTCATTGGACCTATAGTTTGTAAAATCTAGGTGATTTTGACACCCTGTTGGGTATGATTAATTAGCCAATTTCGACTTGGACGATTTCTAGAATTTACCAATTGGAGAAGATTCAATACTAAAGTTTTCCCTGGTTGATGCATAGGTGCAAGAATGGTAGGACCAAGAGGAGAAACAAGGGGTTGTGCATGCACGGGGCATTGGGGATCAACCCTTTCCCCTAACATCTATTGTGGCATGCCACCACCAACACCCTAAAATGATTTAAAATCAAAATAATTGGGCTTTTGCCCCAAAATAAACTCTACATATAGTTTCCTCAAAATATAATGGGACCTCCAGATTAGCATGTGGTGGATTGTAAAATACCATATGATTGGTGGAAAAATTAACACCTTAGAAGAGATATAACTCTTCTCCAACCCAATCATTCAGTAATGTTCTTAGAGATCATAAGGCTGTGTGTTTGATTCACGTCAGCTTCACCAAAATGATTGGTGGAAAACTGGATATCTTAGAGATATCACTCTTTCTCCACTAATCATTCATTAAGGTCCTAGGAGTCCTAATTGGATTGACTAATAACCTCACAAGGTGAGTCAATTCACAATGAGGAGGACCTAGGAGGGTTTCTTTTAGGCTTTTAGAGGTTCACCACCAAAAAAATGCTTGGAAAAGACACTTTAACATTCAACTCACAAAACCTAGTTATGTAAACCAAATAATGAGTGCAAATGATGAAATTAAGCTACACAAAGTTAGGGTATGTGTACCTGGAAGTTTGGAGATGTGAGGATTCTGGAAATGTAAAAAATGTTGTCAAAAATTTCTATTGAGGACTAAGATGCCCAAAGTGGCGTATTAGTCCCACTACTACTTTTTCAAGGAAAATAGAGAGTCTTCAGATGCCGGAATAGAATCCCAAATAATCTCTAAAAAATACCCTATGGAGGACTAAGACGCCTAAGGTTTCGTATTAGTCTCGATCTGAATTTCTAAAATCTCTAAATGTAGTCATGAGCTCCCAGGTCTGCACTTGCTTCTCCTCAGATCTAAGGTCCCGAATCTTCCAGATCTGACCTATAGGTGAGTTTCCGTGAAGATGACAACTTTGGAATGCAACTTTGCAACTTGACAGCTTTGCACTTCAAATGATCTTCAAGTCTTCAACCTAAATCTGTAATCACAAACATGCAAGAGAGGAAAAACTTTTTGATTGTTAGTAAATGGGGGTTTTCCTTGGTCAAACCCCTTGTAGGTAATTAAACCTTGAAATGAAATAGAAATAATGAAGGAAATGGTGAATGAACAACATGCAATGCTACAACTCACCAAACCCTTGTAAAGTCTACAAACTTGTGTGCAATGGCTACAATGAATATGGATCTTGAATGCTTGAAATATAGGACTTGAATTGCTTGCTTGAATCAAAACCCTTCATCACAAATGTTAGCACAACAACACACATGATGCAAGAAAGCTATTTGATATGATTCTTGAATTTGAAAATGGCTCCAAATGTTTGATAAATCTACTCTTGAATGCTCTTGTGAACTCAATTTGATATTATGAATGATATCACAAAAGACTTGTATTTATACTTACTTATGCTTAATATCCTGAAAATACATCACACCAAGCTGGCATATGAATTCATTAATTAAAGGAGGCTAAACCCCACCCGAATTTGAAATTGAATCCCGAGATTGATAAACTGGTAATGCATATGGATCAACAAACTCAACTTCAGTCAGATACCCTATTCTTCACTTTGTCTTCCAATATAAACAAATACTAAAATGTGAACTAGATCAATGACTTACATATATTCTAACAATTTGGAAAACTGTGATCGAGAATATGAAAGTTTCTTTAAGGGTTTGCTAGGAAAGTTTGGTTCAATTGATATTTCCATTCCGGTAAGAGAACTTAATGTTGGTTCCTCCTCTGGTGAGATGGAAAGAAAGAAGAAAAGAGCAAAAGAAATTTTTGTTGGTACTCCACCAACATGCAAGACTCCAAAAATTGAAGGGAAAGGAAAAGAACAAGTGATTGTGGATATACCAGATGAGGAATCTGATAAGGAAACTGAGGTCACTCAAGGAAAATAATTAGAAACTGTTGAACCAAACCAAGAAAAGGAAATGTCTACAGAAAGTGAAGAAGGCGATTTAACCAAAGAAGAGCTAATGTGACTTATTCATGAGGAAGATGGAATGCAAAAAATAGCAAACATGTGGTCTATTAGACCTTCATATGAGCAGGACATGATCTTAAGTGTACCAAGTGCTCATCTTGTGCACAATCATATCAAATTGGGGATTTTGCATAATAAATTTCTAGAAGAGATGATTGAATGCATCAAGGAAATCATGGACTCTAAGTCTCAAAACAAGGAAGAAGGAGAAATAATTCTGCACCTGAAGAAGCAGTATAGATTATCACTTACCAAGCTAAAAAGGCATATGAATGAATTAAGGCAATGCATAAGCACACCAAACAACATTTACAACTATTGTATTCAATGGCCTCATGCAATAAGCAAGAACAAAGACAAGCTAGAACAAATTGAAACATAGCTAAACAATATTGGACAAGACTTTAACATGTCTCGGGATGTTGATGGTGCAAACAAGAAAAGAATTCAGGAATTACAGTAAGAGCATGCAAATGTTCATAACACTAAGAAGAGGATTGTTGGCACTTTCTGGAAAGTGAAGGACATAACAGAATGTAGGCTAGAATAGTTGATTGAAATACTAAGGAAAGGAGAGACATTAGAAGAAGCTATCACCATTCCTGAATCCCTTATCAAAATCATCAACTGGACATCTGAAAAAAATAGCATGATCATAATCACTAGGACTGCAATAGAATCCTGGAAGAAGTTTCTTCCGGAGATGAAGGAAAAATAAAAAATGATCTTCTAAAGTAGTGGTTGTATTTCATCAAATTTTTGAATCAGTTTTTGCTTAAGTTTTTGGCTACACTTCAAAGGGGGAGAAACAAAAAAAAATTCATTGATGTCAAAGGGGGAGAGAGAGAAGTGAAAAATTCCTTATCAAACTCAGGGGGAGTTTTGTCAGGAGTTTTTGTTAGCTAAGGCTTTTTGGAGTTTTTGAAGGTTTTGACACTTAGTCATTTTTCACTAAGTGTTTCCATCAATGCTAAAGGGGGGGATTGTTGGCATATGGCTTCTAGTGTTTTCATTGATGGCAACATAAGTCATTGATCTGGTTCACATGTCAGTATTTGTTCATTCTGGAAGATAGTAAAGAACATTGTATCTGACTGAAGTTGAGTTTGTCAATCCATATGCATTACTAGTTTATCAGTTTTGGTTGTGGATCTCAAGGAAGGTTGTTGGGTATCTGCAATGTCTTATTCTTGAGTTTTGTGCTATTGCATCAAGTGGTGTATGAGTTAGGAGATCTGGTTGCTCAATTTTTTGATCATTGGTATATGAAGGTCGACCAAGTGACTGTGACGTGTTACGAATGTTTAAGGTGAAATTGATTGAGGTATTTTTGGGCTTGTGTATTTTGCTTTGGTTCCTAGCTATGTTGTGGCAAACTTTGGATGGTACGCATTGAAAATCATTTATGATTTGAGCCGACTATTGGAAAATATTTTCTATTCTATTGTAGCCAACATGAAGCGATTAAATTCTTGGTAGCGGATATATATATGAGATCGGTTAATTCATTTTGATATGGATATGTGGTGTTTGATATGTGTGGGTGTGTATTGTGAATATCAGAAGATAAGTTAAGCGATTTCATTTGTGCAAAATAGGATTTTGTGAAGCAAATTAAGGCAGAGTAGAGCAAAGTGCAGTATCAGACAGAAGGTCCAAAATTTGATCTATGAGCCTAACCGAAACTGTAACCAGGCATTTTTAGATGTTAATTTCTTAGTTTGACCTTTTGATGTAATCAAAATATTTTGTAAGGAAGTGAGCCTTCTTGATTTTGAGTAGTGAGCTCTAGGCAGTGTGCTTGAATGCAAGTGCATTCTCATTTTGTAAAACACTATATTTGAGTACTCAAATTGTGGATTGACCTGCACCGTGGTTTTTCCCCTAGCAAGGTTTCCACGTAAAAATCCTTGTGTTATGGTGTTGTGGATGATTTCTTTATATGTTTGCATCTTTCTCTTGGTTGAATTCTATGAATTTTTTAAAGAAAAAATTGATAATGTTAAATATTGTTGAACACTAGTTCATCCGCCCTCTCAATGTTCCTTGATTCCAACAAAACAATGCACTTTTTAGTTTTTCAATGAGATAATATGATGTAAGAAAGAAAAAATGCAACCTATATGCACTTTCACTAATGCAAATATGAGAACCCTAGATGCACTTTCACTAAATATGATAAACCCTAGATGCAATTTCACTAATGCAAGATGTAATGCAAGTATAAATTCAACCTAGATCTAGGAATGTAATGGACTCCAAATTAGAAAATGAATGCTCAAAAGAGTTGGGTTCACCAAAATGATTGGTGGAAAATTGGATACCTTAGAGATATCACTCTTTCTCCAACCCAATCATTCAATAATTTCCTTAGAGATCAGAAGGTTGTGTGTTCAATTCACGTTAGGTTCACCAAAATGATTGGTGGAAAACTGGATATCTTAGAGATATCACTCTTTCTCCACTAATCATTCATTAAGGTCCTAGAAGTCCTAATTGGATTGACTAATAACCTCACAAGGTGAGTCAATTCACAATGAGGAGGACCTAGGAGGGGTTCTTTTAGGCTTTTAGAGGTTCACCACCAAGAAAATGCATGGAAAAGACACTTTAACATTCAACTCACAAAACCTAGTTATGTAAGCCAAATAATGAGTGCAAATGATCAAATTAAGCTACACCAAGTTAGGGTATGTGTACTTGGGAAGTTTCAAGATATGAGGATTCTAGAAATGTAAAAATGTTGTCAAAAAGTGTTATGGAGGACTAAGATGCCCAGAGTGGTGTATTAGTCCTGTTGCTATTTTTCAGGGAAAATATGGAGTCTTCGGATGTGGGAATAGAATCCTGAAGAATCTCTAAAAAATACCCTATGGAGGACTAAGATTCCCAAGGTGGTGTATTAGTCTTGTTCTGAATGTTTGGAATCTCTGAATGTGGTCCTGAGTTCCCAGGTCTGCAGTTGCTTCTCCTTAGATCTGAGGTCCTAAATCTTCTAGATCTGACCTATAGGTGAGTTTCTGTGAAAATGACAACTTTGGAATGCAACTTTGCAACTTGACAACTTTGCACTTCAAATGATCTTCAAGTTTTCAACCTAAGTCTGCAATCAAAAACATGCAAGAGAGGAAAAACTTGTTGATTGTTAGTAAATGGGGGCTTTCCTTGGTCAAACCCCTTGTAGGTAATTAAACCTTGAAATGAAATAGAAATAATGAAGTAAATGGTGAATGAACAACATGCAATGCTACAACTCACCAAACCCTTGTAAATGCTACAAACTTGTGTGCAATGGCTTCAATGAATATGGATCTTGAATGATTGAAAGATAGGACTTGAATTTCTTGCTTGAATCAAAACCCTACATCGCAAATGTTAGCACAACAACACACATGATGCAGGAAAGCTCTTTGATATGATGCTTGAATCTGAAAATGGCTCCAAATTCTTGATAAATCTGCTCTTGAATGCTCTTGTGAACTCAATTTGATATTATGAATGCTCTCAAAAAAGACTTGTATTGAAATGAATGAATGAACCTTGTATTTATACTTACTTATGCTTAATATCCTAAAAGTACATCACACCAAGCTGACATATGAATTCATTAATTAAAGGAGGCTAAATCTCACCTGAATTTGAAATTGAATCCCAAAATAAGCCAAGGAGGACTAAGATGCCCTATGTGGCATCTTAGTCCCAAGCCTCAATTCTTGAGGCACAAACTCTAAAAAGGGACCTATTTAGGTGTTTTCAATGTCAAGGTCCCAAGACCCATGGAGGACAAAGATGCCCTAGGTGGCATTTTAGTCCCAATCCACAATTAGGGACACATAGATAGAATCATTAAATCATCATTTATCTTGTAATTTTTGTCAAGATTTTCCATAAAAATATATAGTTTATTAGGCTTGTGGATGCAAAATAGGGCCAATTAAGCCATAAAGAAGCATAAATAAAGCAAGGCAGGCCCAAATAAGTGTGAAAATGCAAGGGTATGAATTTTACTACACTACACCATATACCATTGATCCCAAAAATGTGTAGTCATCTATGGATGTATACACCACCTCATGGATATTCTAGATTTAGTGGCAGGAATGGGCTATTGAGTATTAGGGTCAATAAAATAAAGGGCTAGATGGGCTTTTATTATTTTTAGGTCTAAAATTTATTTATATGAGAGACCATTTGCATAAAATCATCTCATCTCCTCTCTATCTTGTCGATGCCTATCTAAGTCAAAATTGATAGTCCTAATGGCATCGACAATGTTTTTCATCGTAGATGTAAAATGTCTCACATGTGGTGCAATCAATTCTTCATTTTGCATAACATTGATTTTTTTTTTAATGTATGCCACATGTTCATTGATACATGCTCACATGCTAGTAGGTGGTGGAGGTGGGATATGAGGTGGAGGGGGTGGAGGGGGAGGTGGAGGTTGTTGAGCTGGTGGATTGATGATATCATCAATGCCAAATGGATCCATGATATCTATATAAGTGTTCACTTGCATTAAATTATACCAAATTAACATACAAACTTACAAAATTACAAGAAATAGTTAAATTTTAAACGTACATGCAAATTTGTTTAAATAGGATGTGCATACATATACATACACATACATACATTGATTGAACTTGAGCACATTGCATACAAATTTCAAAATTTAAGATGTAAATACATTTAAAATAAAAAATACGATGCATTTAATGCATGCATACATCATTCAACTAAACTATGTGTACATAGAAATTTCAAAATTTAAGATTTAGAACTATGTAATTTTAATACATGCACATACTAAAAGATAAACTTGAAACATTCACAAAAAGCTCATTTATGTCTAACACATATATAAATTACATTTTTCCAACAAGAGAAATCATGATCTAGTAGATAGTCATAAAATATATACTATTATAAATTCATCATTATAAGTTATTATATTCATAAATTCAAAACTAAAAAATATCTATCCAACCAAATTCATAAATTCATCACTAAAAATATCCATCCAACCAAATTCATAAATTCATCACTAAAAATATCCATGCAACCAAATTCACAAATTCATCACACAAAATATCCATCGAACCAAATTCATAAATTCATAACTATACTTGATCATTGTCTTAATTTATAAAGTGTTGCGCCTCTCTACTGCATCTCTTCATTTCTTTGTGTTTTCCTTTTCAAAATCAGACTTTCTCCTCTCCTCTAGCCATCGTTAGTGCTCATCTAAGACCTCATCCACAACCCTAACAACATTAACAATATTTTGCATCCTAGATGCAAAAAGCCTCAAAGATGGCATGATACATTCTTCATTTTGAATAATGATGATTTGATCCTGAATGGTTCTAACATCAACAATTATTTGTATTTTCAAGCATGCACCATTAGTTTCAGGTGGTGGAGGTGGGGGGTTATGAGGCGGAGTGGGTGGAGGTGGAGCTGAAGGTGGTGGAGATGGAGGGTGTGGAGGTGGATTACTGATATTATTGAATTGATCCATGAGATCTCTAAGATATTAGTGAACCTACATTAGATTTGTAATTTTGAAATGTAAGATACATGTTTAGGAAATACTCTTAAACCATTCAATATAAATGGTCTAATTGAATACAAATGATAAAATGTGTAAGCCTCAATTATGTCTAAGGCATGTTACTTGAATGAAAAAAAACAATTAACTATTAATATAGGATGACTTAAGGGGATCTATGTATTAATATAGGATGGCTTAAAAGGGGATCTATGTATACAAATGACATGGCTTAAGGGAATAAAATTTTGTGAAGTTTCCCAAGGAAACCAAATTTAGGGTTTAGGGTGAATTTTGGGTGGCCCTTTGAATAATGAACTTGCAAGTTAGTGAGCAACATTTTCTTGTGAAACAGTTGATTGAGATAGCTCTTGTTTCAACTAACCAACCTCTCATGAAATCTCATTCATATTATAATCTTGCAAGATCTTATTATTGTTAAATTTGGTTGTCTTGGGCAACTTGATCAACAAATTTTGAGAACTTCTTTGATCCCCTTAAGAAATGTCATATTAGGACCCCTTAAGACATTGATTTACAGTTTAGGATGATAGGATGGCTTAAAGGGATCTATGTAGTAAGGTCCTAGGAAAAAATGACATGGATTAAGTGAATAAAATTTGGTGAAGTTTCCCAAGGAAAACAAATTTCATGAAGGTCCTAGGACAAAATGATGGTTTCAGGGATTAGGGTAATAGGATGGCTTAAGGGGATCTATGTAGTAAGGTCCTAGGTCAAAATGACACCGCTTAAGGGAATAAAATTTGGTGGAGTTGCCCAAGGCAACCAAATTTCATTTTAAAGTCTTAGGACAAAATGAATGCTTTAGGGTTTAGGGTTTAGGGTTTAGAGTTTAGAGTTTAGAGTTCAAGGTTCAGGGTTCAGGGTTCAGGGTTTAGGGTTTAGGGTGAAGTTTGGGTGGCCCTTGGAATAATGGACTTATAAGTTAGTGAATAACATTTTCTTTTGGAACAATTGATTGAGATAGCTCTTGTTTCGATTGACCAACCTCTCATGAAATATCATTCATATTATAATCTTGCAATATCTTAAATTATTGTTAAATTTGGTTGCCTTGGAAAACTTCACCATATTTTGAGAATTTCTTTAATCCCCTTAAGAAATTTCATAAATTAGGAACCCTTAAGACATTGGTTTAGGGTTTAGGGTAATAGCATACAATTGATAAATTTTCAAGATCTGTTTGCAAATTTAGTTAGCAAATTCCTAAATCCTTGTACAATCCATTTCCAATTGTCAGTTAATTAGATAATATTTGCATTCATTTCTATTTTATGTTTTGATCTCACTTAGTCATTCCTTGTTTCCATTTTTTTTTCATCACATATGCAAGAACATTAGTTTATGAATATTTTTTATTTTATCAATAGACTGACTATTTCTATAATAGAAGCACATAATTATGTATTATTAAGATTGAGTTTGATGTATACTTTAATATGATATTTTTTAATTGAATATAAGATTATTTTATTTAACATATTTTTCATTAATATTGATTGTATATATATATATATATGAAGTTTAATATACTATGATAAAGTTGAATATTGCCCACTTAAATGAATTTTATGATATAAAATGTATAATAAATTAGTTAATGTTGAATTTTCCCAAAGATCCAAAATCTTCTTTTATTTTGGATTGTTTGGAATTGAAAGAACCTAAAAGAAATAAAAGAAAAATATTTAGATTCTTTTAGTGTCTATGTAACTAGTGCAAATTGAGATTTTAGACTAAACTAGAAGCCCAATTAACAACTAATTGACTAGGATGGGAGTTAAGATTGTCGAAATACAAGAGACAACACATGAAAAAAAAATGGAAACAAGGCATGACTAAGTGAGATCAAAACATAAAATATAAATGAATGCAAATATTATCTAATTAAGTGACAATTGGAAATGGATTGTACAAGGATTTAGGAATTTTCTAACTAAATTTGCAAACAAATCTTGAAAATTTATCAATTGTAATGATCCACTAGTTCCACAAGTAAAGTTTAACATATTGTTTTCTATTCTAATTATATCTATGTTCATAACGTTTAATTGATTGTGTCTCTTGATGAATACACATTTAAATGTATAATATTTATCAAATCCTATTCCATTGTCAATATCAAGGACCCTAATTTACTATGTATCAACCTAAATCTATCAAAGAATTTCTTCCATAGGCATGCATACATGCTTATCTCCATACAATGCAAATGAAATTTAAAACATTTAAGCAATGCAAATGATTTTTTTCCATTATCAAATATTCTTGAGCTTGAAATCAAGGTTTTCAAATGCAAAATGATCTATTTGATTTCAATTTAGGATTTCAGCAAAAAAAATTGTTTGAATTCAATTTAGGGTTTCAAGAAGTGCTATTTGGGTTTTCAATGCAATTTTTTTTGTTTCATTTCAAATTAGGGCTTTAAAATTCTTTTTTTTTTGTTTGATTTGAATTTAGGGTTTCAAAAGCAATTAGGGTTTTCAAATGCAATTTTTTTATTTCATTTCATTTAGGGTTTTCAAATGCATTTTTTTGTTTTCTTTCAATTTAGGGTTTTCAAATGTAATTTTGTTTGGTTTGATTGAACAATTTAGGTTTCAAAAGCTAAATTTTGTTATTAAGATACGATTTAAGGTTGATTTTTTTGTTTCCATTCAAAATATTGAGGGTTTCATTTCATTTTTTCTTCTACTTCTACAAATCATCATTTCTTCTATTATAGATAAATAAATACATAAAACACTAAATAAATTGAAAAAAAATATAAAATATATTATTGTATTAAAAAATTCAAAAAAAAAAGAAAAAAGCACAAAAATATTCAGGGTGGAGGTGCACCTAGAGGTTGCTATCGTCATTGTCATCTCTGTGAAATCGAGATCTCATGCTCTATGAATTATAACTGAGTTTCGTTTATTTTTAAAAATAAATACCACTTTAAAATGGGATCTTGATCTTTACAAAATGGGATCCCATTTAGAATTTAGGCTCATGATCCCGAAGCTAAACGGTATCTTGTTTTTTAAAAATGGGATCTTGTTTTTAAAAAAAGGGATCACGTTTATTAAAAAGTGGGATCCCATTTTTGGCTAGCCGATTTCATTTTTTTCCTAAGGAAAAAACTTCCACGTTTCATCGACTCATCTTCTTTCTCTTACCCTACACTTGGACTTTATCATGTGACCTTCATGCCCATTGTGTAGGATAATAGGGGTTTACTCATGGTGCTTGCAGAGAGATGGAATTCAAAGACAAGTTCCTTCTACCTGACGACTAGAGAGGCAATGGTCACTCTGGAGGATGTATGGCGGATTTTGCAGTTGCCTAAGTTCATGGGGAGCAAGTGGTATATGACCCAGAGCAGGGATTGGTTGTGATTTGAAGGGTGTTCGAGACTCTAGATCTTGTGCAGCTAGGCATTGAGGACTATGAGATCAAATGGGATGTCTTGGCAGATAGATATCACAAATTGATTGTAGTACTATGCACTATTATTGGGGGTGAGGTCATTCCAGATCGGCAAGGCCACAAATTTTTGGTGGGGTGGGGAGAGATGCTAGAGGGGATTATTTTCATGCCCTAAAATATTCCAACTTAAAAACAAACACTACTACCAAAAATTTTCAACTTGAAGCCACTAACTTTAGAAAGATAAATTGAGTTATAAGGTTTTACTTCTTTTAATTATATTTTAACTCAACCCTAACCAAACATAACTATCCAAAAAAAAATTCAACTCATTAATGTCAATCAAGGTCTAGAGTAAATCGATAGATGATGACATCACATTTATGATGTCGTCACATTGCTTATGCTACTATAGTTGATTTTTTCTCTAAAGGTTTTCGAATAAAACCACCTGTGATTTCTTTCATTGCTTAACCCAAACATGAAGTTTTTAATTTCTATTTATGGGTTACATACATCAATCCCTCTAAACTAACTCATTTTCCAAAACATTATGTCTAGAGGGAAACAATTAAAACCAAAGTTAAAGCAATCAATTCTAAAGTTTACTTTCCATGGTGATGGATGTTGTTGATCAAAATTATTCTACCAACCCATAGTGACTGTTGCAAGACAAACTCATTGGTTTAAATGTGTTAGAGACATAGACAGATTAAGCACACCCACCACCCATGTTTTCACACACTGCAGAGTTTAAAAAAAATGGTGGCCCTTTTAGGTAGTGTGTGGGCTTGTCTTGGCCAGGTGTAGCCCTGGGGTGGCATTTATATGACTTTACTTTGAAAATTTTCCTCTTTACCATTTAGTACCATTAAATTAAGATTCTAATATTTTATTAAGTGCCATCAATTTATCAATCTCAATTGCAAGAGAGTAAATAAATAGGTGATTAAATAGATATATTCTAGACTATCAAATGTTTCCACTTAACTAAATTATGATCAGGTTGTTTTTATGACTATTTTTCATGGATCAATTCTAGATTTGCAAGGGTATACTTTCTATAAAAGACTAAATTCTCCTTTAAAACCATGCACCCCAAGTCTTCTCTCAAAGTATATACCTATTAAAAAACTAAATAATGTAGAAAAAAATAAAATTTATGAATTAAGCACTTCAATCAATTTATTGAAAAAAGAATGCACTTGTACAAATTTAGCCCATTTAAGGAAAGTGGTTTCCAATTCTTTAAATGTTTACATAGTACTTATCTCATCTAGAATCTCTCACCAAAACTTAATACTTTCTTAACAATGGAACTATTATCTATGAGAAACACTTCAAGAGAATATAGCTTTTTAAACAACATAGTAAAGCAAGATCACAATATTTTCTTCCAAAGGAAATATATATCTTTAATTTACAACATGCCAAAGTACTTGTTTACCTTACTTATAGTTACATACATATCAATACAATTGCAACTTATACATTTTAAAAAATATATTTACAACATTGAATACACTTTAATATAAAAAAGGGATTTCCCTTTGAATCCAACACACCACTTGCTTTTTTTTCTTCCAATGACATTGAACAATTCCCATGCACATTTCCTTGGGCTCCATTCTAAACCTGAAAAAGAAAACAAGTATGGAAAAACAACAATATAATGATGGGATCTCCACCCATCTGTAGGGTTTTGAAATAACCAACCCTCGAGCATGGGGTATTCTCTTGGCCACATGTAACAACCTAACTCAATACTCAAGCATATGTACCACAATAATATTTCACATATACCACAACCCTCATATCAAGACATCCAGAAAAGCATAAACACATTTCTAGCACATTGGTTTACCCCAAGGGAAAACCATTTATGGGGATTTGGGGCTCAACCAAACATGGGTGAGATAAATATATATACATCAAAACACATCTCCATAATAGCTCTCCAAAAAACCTCTATACCAACACCTCCACAACTCAACACCCCTTATTCCTCTTAAGGCATATAACTAAACATATAAAAGGGGATACTCATATCCCATAAGTACAAGGGTACTCATACCCCCAGTAATGGCTATTTCCTAAATAGGATACTCTTATCCCAAAATGAAATCCCCAATGTGAGGGAGCAATCTCTCACTCAAACCCCACATTTGGAGGACCAAAACTCCTCTATACAAGAGGGGGTCACCTCCCCTAAGAAAAGATACAAAAAATGATACAAATCATACAAAAAGACTTGACACATCAAAATAATGTTGGATGTGATGGTTGTGTTTCTGATATGTGGTTGTCATTGATGTCAGCACTATTAGCATTGTTGCATTAGAAGTTGTATATGTCGAGGATATTGAGAAAATTGTAATAAGAAGTACTACAGGTTGATAGATGTGAAGTGAAGTTCTTTATATTGATGTGTTCAGTACATTTTTGTTCTGAGGTTATGGACTAAAGGGTTTCTTGTTGAGTACGTCTAGTTTATCCATGTTGAATTTCAGAGATCTACATGAAGAGTTGATTGAGCTATGGTGATTTTCATTCTAACAGTTTTTTTGTCGCTTTAGTTAGTGTTCTTGATTGAAGATTCTATGATTTCAATAAGTTCAATTGTTGTAGATGCTTCTCTCATGTTTCATGATGCTTGTGGATGTTTCTATTTTTTTCTCTATCTTTGTGGCATGTTCACATTGATCGTTGTGCTCGTGATTCGATATTTTCTCTTGCATGTTCATGTTTTCCATGTTCTTGGCTGACAAGGTGTTGAAGCATGTTGTGGATCTTCAAGGAGAAATTAATTGAAGTGTTTTCATGTTGGAGATGTTGTTTTCAGTCTTCACTATGTTATGGCTGACCTTGATTGATTTGCATGAATAATCTTTATTTTTTTTGGGCCGACTGTTTGTAATTATTTTATTATCTTTTTGTGGCCAACTTATAGCAATGTAATTTCTTGTTTTGGATATATAAGAGTGATTGTTTTATCATTTGAAGGGATAAGTGTGGGTGTGAATGTGAAGTGTATGAGTCATGTGTGCGAATAAAGTTTAGATCATTTGAAGGAAGAGTAGAGAGTGAAGAAGAGTGAAGAAGAGTGAAGAAGTGTTCATGTGCTTAACCAAACCTGTAAGCAAGCATTAGCAGATGCTATTTTCTCAGTTCAAATCCAGATGGTTTTAATCTGAATCTTTCTGTAAGATAGTGTGTTTTTCTTGGGAAGTAAGCCTTGTTGTATTTGAGTAGTGAGCTCTAGGCAGTGTTCCTGAATGCATGTGCATTCCCCATTTATATTTCCTTATACTTTTAACAGGGTATAATCTTGTGGATTGACCTCCACCATGGTTTTTCCCCTAACAAGGTTTCCACATAAAAAAATCTTGGTGTTATGTGTGCTTCTTATATTTTTTTCATTTATGCTTTCATGATTAATGATTAGATCTTAAATTAAGGTTAATAAGTTGAATAAGTTTGAGATTTGGTGACAATTGATTCACCCCCCCTCTCAGTTGTCTACCCTTGAGTTGCCAACAATTGGTATCAGAGCTTGTGGTTCCTTGGAAGAATTTTAATAGCTTGACGTGATCCGTGATGGCGACTTATAAAAGGGATAGTCCTAGATTTAATGGAACAAATTATTCTTTATGGAAAGCTCAAATGGAGTGCCATTTCAGATGCATTGGTGAACCCTACTGGAGCATTACAAAAAATATATATGTTATTCCACAGAATGGTCCTACTACTTATGTTGAGATTAGGGATGTTGATTATAATATCAGGGCTAAGGAGGCATTGTTGAGTGCTTTGACTGATATTGAAATGAAAAATGTGATGGATCTAAAGACTGCTTATGAGATTTGGAAGTTGGAGACCTTGTATGAAGGTGATGCAAATGTGAAGATTGCTAAGCTAAAAAGTCTGAAAGGAAAATATGAAAAGTTGAAAATGGGTGATGATGAAAATGCTACTACTTTCATGCAAATAGTAAATGAACTTGTGTGTGGTATCAGATGTGTTGGTGGACAGATAGATGAATTAGAAATTGTTGCTAAAGTGCTTAGATCTTTTCCTGATTCTTACAAATTCAAGGCTAGTGCTATTGAAGAACTCCGAATTGTGACAAATATTACCAGAGATATGTTGATTGCTAAGCTTACTGCTTTTGAGTTGAATGAATTTGGTGATGCCCTTCCTAAGGTTGAATCTACATTTAAGGCTACTACTTATGGAAGAGATAGACAAATATATGATTAGGGGGAAAGTTCATCAAGAAAGACATTCAAGTATAAGGATGAAATGAAACAACTGGATGAAGAAGAAAGAGAGCTTGAAGAACTTGAAGCATTGATTGTGAAAAGAGAAGCCAGAGGACAAGGTAAATATAAGGGAAAGTTTCCTATTAAATTTTTATCTTGCAATAAGATAGGTCATTTTGCATCAAGGTGTCCTGAGAGAGTTTCCAAGCCAATATTCAACAAGCCTAAATTTCAAAAGAAGTGTTACTATGTTGTTGATGAAGGTGTAACAGATGATGAATCTGACAGAGGAAATGCAAGTGAAGATGAATTTGTGTTTATTGCTATCAAGGAAAATAATCATGTGTCTATTGAATTTGCTAGTTGTACAAATGTGGTGAAAGCCCTAGCTATTCAAGTTGAAGAGAAAGATGAATGGGTAATTGATAGTGGTTCTTCTCATCATATGACAAGAGATAAAAGTAAGTTTGTGAATTTGGAGAAGTATTATGGTGGTGTTGTGAGATTTGGTGATAACACAGCTAGTATGATATGTGGAAGAGGATGCATTTCTCTTGATGGAAAGCATACCACTGATGATGTCTTGTATGTTGAAGGTTTGAATCATACTATTTTGAGTGTTGGTCAAATGGTTGATAAGGGATACAATCTTTAGTTCATGGATGGTAAGTGAAAAATATTGGGAAATTCTGGAAATGTGTTTGCATCAGGTACACAAACAAAAGGTAATATCCTTCGTTTGAATGCTTCTAGTAAATTTTTTTTGATTGCTCAAGTTGATGAGAGTTGGTTATGGCATAGGATAATGTGCCATGTTAACTTTGATAACATTGTCAAGATAAGTTCCACTAAAGCTATGAGAGATCTTCCTAAGTTGATGAAACCTACTAATGCCATATGCAAAGAATGTTAGTTAGGAAAGAAAAAAAGAATTTCATTTTGAAGTAAACAAAAAAACTCAAATGGATTGTTGGAACTTGTGCATACTGATTTATGTGGTCCTACTAGAACTAGAAGTTTACAAGGTTACATAGACTTCATGTTGCTTATTGATGATTATTCAAGGATGATGTGGGCTACTTTCTTAAGGGAGAAATTTGAAGCTCTGGAAAAGCTCAAGATCTTTAAGGCTATGGTTGAGACAGAGACTAGTTTGAATATTAAGTGTCTGAGAGCATATATAGGTGGAGAATTCACTTCCAGTGAGTATAATTCTTTTTGTGAAGAGCATGGAATAAAGAGACAATTATCTACATCGTGGACCCCTCAACAAAATGGAGTTGTGTAAAGGAATAACATAATAGTTCTAGATGTGGCTAGAACCATGATGTTGGAAGGAAATGTGCCTCATATCTACTGGAGAGAAGCTATGAGTATTGTTGTGTACACACTTAACTAGGTACAAATCAAAGGTGATACTGGTAAGACTCCTTTTGAACTATGGACTAGTCAAAATCCTACTGTTAGATATTTCAAAATCTTTGGAAGCAAGTGTTATATCAAAAGAGATGAAGATATAGGAAAGTTTGATGCTAGGAGTGATGAAGGAATCTTTTTGGGTTATGCTACTAAAAGTAAGGCCTACCGGTGTTACAACAAAAGAATGAAGAAAATGGTTGAAAGTGCAAATGTTAAGGTTGATGAAGACATAGCTGCACTATCCAGAACCTGTGGATATGATTCTAATGATCAGAATGATAGTACAAGCAAAGGAAAGCAAGGCCAAACTGCAAGTCAAGTTCAAATCATTCCAGTGAATCAAGAAAATCAAGAAGAAGGAGAAATTGGTGGAAGAACAGAACAGAGATCAAAAGAGCCTGAAGTTGAAGAACATTCTAAGAAGACTTTGAGGCATGTGAGATTGAATCATTCAGATAATTAGATCATAGGTGATAAGAACAAAGGTGTCCAGACTAGGAGAAAAATTGTAGAAGAATATTGTTTGATTTTAAAGACTCGGCCTAACGATGTGAATGAAGCATGCAAAGATGACCATTGGGTTGAAGCAATGAAAGAGGAACTACAACAAATTGAGAAGAATGATACATGGATTCTTGTTCGCAGACCTAAGGATAAGAATGTAATTGGAACTAAATGGGTCTTTAGAAACAAACTGAATGAACAAGGTGAAGTGGTTAGAAAAAAAGAAAGACTAGTTTGTAAGGGACAATCTCAAATGGAAGGTATTGATTTTGAAGAAACCTTTGCCCCTATTGCTAGAATTGAAGTTGTGAGATTGTTTCTTGCATATGCTACTTATAAAGACTACAAGGTTTATCAAATGGATGTCAAGTTTTCTTTTCTAAATGGAAAATTGGAAGAAGAGGTATATGTTGAGAAACCTAATTGATTCTAGTTGACTGATCAAGAAGATATGGTGTGTTGATTGAAGAAAGCATTGTATGGTCTTAAGCAAGCCCCTAGAGCATGGTATGCCAGATTGGATAAGTACTTGGTGAAACTTGGATTTAATAAAGGTACTGCTGATAGTAATTTGTATTTCAAGAATGATGATAAAGATTTGATTGTGGAAGTTTTTGTTGATGATATCATATTTGGAGGAGATGATAGCTTGTGCATGAAGTTTGCTAATGAGATGCGGAATGAATTTGAAATGTCAATGATTGGAGAGATGAAATTCTTCTTGGGATTGCAAATTACTTAGTTAGATAAAGGGAATTTTATATCTCAGTCCAAGTATGTGAAAAAATCATTGAAGAAATTCAGTATGGAAGACTCAAAGTCTATTGGTACACCCATGGTAACTGAATGCAAGTTGACAACTGATAATGATTCTCTGAAGGAAAATCAGACAAGATATAGATCAATGATTGGTGGATTGCTTTATTTGACTCAAACTAGGCCTAATATCATATGTATTGTTGCTAGATTTCAAGTTGATCCTAAAGAATCTCATGTGACTACTATGAAGAGAATTTATAGATACTTGAAAGGGACAACTAATTTTGGTCTATGGTATCCTAAAGATGATGATCTTACTTTGAGTGCCTTTACTGATGCTATTGGGAAGGAGATGTGAATGACAAGAAAATTACTAGTGGTGGAGCACTTTTCTTGGGAAAGAAGTTGATTTCATTATTGAGTAAGAAGCAAAATGCTATTTCTTTGTCTACTGTAGAGGTAGAATACATTGTTTCCGCTAATAATTGTACTCAAGTGTTGTAGATGAAATAGATGCTAAAAGATATCAGAGTTCTGTATGATGATCCTATTGTTATATTCTGTGATAAGTCAAGTGCTATTAACATTTCTAAGAATCCGGACTTTTTGAGAGAGAAGGTAAGTGAAAAAGAAGTCAGATTAAAGTATGTGCCTAATAAGGAGCAGATTGCATATATCTTTACAAAGCCATTGCCTAAGGATACTTTTGAGTATCTCAGAGGGAAGTTAGGGGTGATTATCCCTCCTAATCAGAACTAAGGATGCATTTCATTGCATGAATCCACGCATTTCATGATCATATTTTGGTCCAAATTAATGTTATGGTGGCTGCTACTCAGGGGGAGTAGTCAAATGTTCAGATGTTCAAATGTTCAAATATGTGGTTCAGAGCTTTTATTGAAGAGATATTTTTCATTAATGTCAAAGGGGGAGAAGAGTAATTTGAAATAAAAACTACTAATTATCTAGGGAGAAGAGCTTTGTGGGGAGAAGATCATGTGAGGAAAGAAAAGTCAGAACTTAAAGGAAGAGTAAGCATAGTTGTGTTGATGGTATTTTTCACATCATGTGTTGCCATCAATGCCAAAGGGGGAGATTGCTGGATGTTGTGGTTGTGTTGCTGATATGTGGTTTTCATTGATGTCAAAACTATTAGCATTGTTGCATTAGAAGCTGTATATGTCGAGGATATTGAGAAAATTGTAATAAGAAGTGCTACGAGTTGACAATGGTGAAGTGAAGTTCTTTTTGTCGGTGTGTTCAATACATTGTTGTTCTAAGGTTGTGGACTAAAGGGTTTCTTGTTGAGTATGTCTAGTTTATCCCCGTAAAATTTTAGAGATCTACATGAAGAGTTGATAGAGTTATGGTGATTTTCATTCTGACAATTTTTTGTCACTTCAGTTAGTGTTCCTAATTGAAGATTTTGTGATTTTAGAAAGTTCAGTTGTTACGGATGCTTCTTTGGTGTTTCATGATGCTTGTGGATTTTTCTAGTTCATTCTCTATCTTTGTGGCATTTTCGCATTGATCGTTGTGATCGTGATTCAATATTTTCTCGTGTGTTCATGTTTTTCATGTTCTTGGTTGACAAGGTGTTGAAGCGTGTTGTGGATCTTCGAGGAGAAATTAATTGAAGTGTTTTCGTGTTGGAGTTGTTTTCGGTCTTCACTATGTTATGGCTGACCTTGGTTGATTCACATGAATAATCTTTATTTGTTTTGGGCCGACTTTTTGTAATCATTTTATTATCTTTTTGTGGTTGACTTATAGCGATGTAATTTCTTGTTGCGGATATATAAGAGCGATTATTTTATCATTTGAAGGCATAAGTGTGGGTGTGAATGTGAAGTGTATGAGTCCTATGTGTGAATAAATTTCAGATCATTCGAAGGCAAAGCAGAAAGTGAAGAAGAGTGAAGAAGTGTTCATGTGCTTAACCAAAACTGTAACTAGGCATTAGCAGATGCTATTTTCTTAGTTCAAATCCTAATGGTTTTAATCTAAATCTTTCTATAAGACAGTGTGTCTTCCTTGGGCAATAAGCCTTGTTGTATTTGAGTAGTGAGCTCTAGGCAGTGTGCCTGAATGCATGTGCATTCCCCATTTATATTTCCTTATACTTTTAATAGGGTATAATCTTGTGGATTGACCTCCACTGTGGTTTTTCCCCTAATAGGGTTTCCACGTAAAAAATCTTGGTGTTATGTGTGCTTCTGATGTGTTGTTCATTTATGCTTTCATGATTAATGCTCAGATATGAAATTAAGGTTAATAAGTTGAATAAGTTTGAGATTCGGTGACAACTGATTCACCCCCCCTTCTTAGTTGTCTGCCCTTGAGTTTCCAACAAATAAAACCCCCAAAAGAAAGCCCCAAAATGAAACCCTCAATAAGAAAAAAAACACCCTTTAAGATGCACAACATATCACTATGGAATATCAAGGTAGAAGAATTACCTCCAATGCTATATGCCCACTAATGGTAGACACAAATGGCTGAATGGATCCTCCTCTCCCAATAATCTCCTCCTTCCTTCTCCCAAGATTTCCCAAAATAAAGCAATTCAAGAACACAAAAGAGCAAAGATCCAAAAAAAGCTTGGTAACCCTCTCTCTCCATGAGGAAGAGGTTTTAAAGGAAAGGGAAAATAACTCCCTTACATAACCACCTCAACCACTCCTTTTTCGTCACTCTTATGAGTGGGGACAAAATGAGGGTTAAAACACTTTTTAAAAGATTACACATAAAAAAGTGACCTTCCCACCTATACCTTTAGGTCCTAGGCCAACTTTAAGCACACAAAACACACCCTAGACCCCTCTAAACACAATTTAAAATTCACTTTTCTAAAATTTGAAATTCAAGACTCACATAAGACACAATCACATAATATGTGATGCACACAATACATGCAAACCACATAACTCAACATAAAAAATCAATAACCCATAGGACTCTATGCCAAGGTCCCATTTTGCACAACTTAAAGTGGCTAAGTGAATCCCCTCAATTCCACTAGTATTAGAAGTCTTTGTACACTCAACAAGATGCATCAATATGATAGAAATATTCACATATATATAAATGCACAATAAGTATATTTTGTTTGCATATCATCACAAATCAATTGATCAATCATAAGCTATCATATACAATACATAATTTCTAAATGTGTGAGTCACAATAACCATGACAAACATTATTAAATGAACACTATAAGTATAACACCCATAATTACATCAATTCCTCCAAAATATGCACTAGTCTAATCATCAATCATGAAATCCCAATATGATATCAAATACCAACCTTAGTAAATGAATATGCATCAACAACACACTAAGTCTCATAATCGTTCAGAATCAACAAAATATCACACCAAAGGACTTCATATGAAACTGGATGATTGATCACAAAACATTTCCTTCATAAGTAAGCCAATTACCAATCACCAACAACCCTAATAACTTGATACATCTGATAGCAATTACATAATCAATAAAACAACATATCTGATAATCATAGAGAAATTACAATACCCACTGAATAGGTAAAATTTTCCAATTAACCTTATCTCAAAATCAGTCAAGGAACGACCATCACTTCTAACTCAGGAATAACATTCATCATGAGGCACATGGAATATAGACAAGAAACATCAAAACATGTAGACTCACAGGATCACAGAGGGTAGGGTCTCACATTCTCCCCCCTAGAGCTAGAATTCCTCCTAGAAGTCTTTAAATATCTAGGAGAAAATTCACATTTACAACCATACTATTTGAGAATGCTAATTTGAAAACATATCATTCCCCATCCTTTTTCATAAATTCAAGTCATGTATAACCCTAACACAAAATTTTAGTTATGAAAATTTTCTTGTATTGAAGTCTTACTAGCATCATAGGCCTTGAACAAAAAAATGGGATGTCATACGCATTCCTTAGATTGTTGTCATAAAACTTAGGAAACTAGTTGAATGAATTATATTTCATGGATGAAATTTTATAATCAACTTAGGTTAGGTGTAGTTGTTTATAAAATGGGATTCTATGGAAATGATGATGGGTCAAGAAAATGAGTATTTAATATCATTGTACGTAGGCAACCGTTTATACTTGGGGGCCTTTCCTATTAGCGATGTTATATTTTTAGTTGCATGATGTGGCATACAGGGATGTGCATTCTATTAGCTATGGGATGACACTACTCATGGTGTGGGCATGGGATCATATTGATGTATTCAGACCACCAATAGATAGGTACCTAGCTTTGGGCTTGCCTTATGTTTACATTTATGGAGGAGCAGTGACTCAAATATGGGTCGATGATGTGGAGTATTGGAAACATGGCATTGATTTTCTAGATGGATTTACATGGAGGCCTTATTGGGACTATGCACCATGGGATGATGATGCAGAGCACCTATCGTACTACCAACACAAGAGATATTTGATTGGTTAGATAGTGTTGACTCAACATATTATTGAGTGACACCTACCAGAGAGAGTTCACCGATAGTTTGGAGAGTGATAGGGTGTCCTAGTTAGTATAGAAAAGTATGTGAGGTCCACATGAGAGGTCCTTCAGTGGGGCCTAATGATTAGCTTTCAAGTGGAAATGTAGGAGATAATGGGGCTAAATCCTATGTAGTGGGGTGCAATAGTGAATGTGGCCAATGTAGGTACGACTCCATAGTATGATGCATAGTGGGTTGTGCATAGGCCTACTCCCTTTACAAATCTAGATCAAAGAGCACCAATGGAGAGATTGGGGAGGGGACCATTAGAAAATTTGCAAGGATAGGGATTGGGGAGAGGAGGTGGTTGAGATGGTGGAAATGGAGATGGAGATTATGGCGGGGATGGTGGTGGAGGAAAAGGAAATGGAGGTAGAGGCGACCACAAGAGGGGGAGAGATGATAGGGGTAGGCGAGGTAGAGTAGGTCTACCACCTAAAGGACCATAGAGGATTACCCAGAGGATGCCACCCATCCAAGAGGAGGGAGAGAGAGATTATCATGTAGCATAGATGGAGGTGGATGTGGAAGAGGTGAGAATGGAGGAGATAGTCAGTGATTTTAGTGAGGAGGCGGTGGTTGGTCAATTTATAATGGAGGAGATGGAGGATGAGGAGGCTGCAATGGAGGAGGAAAATAGGGACTTTGATATCGATGAGGGTTTTGAGGACATCCTGATTAGGGAGGTGATCATGGATGTGGTTGGAAAGGAAGCCGAGGATGCAGTGCAAGGATCCTGGGCACAAATTCAAGCACTTCAGGCACAAGTGCAGATGCTACAAGCTCAAGTAGCATAGATACTAGGGTTACATGGGTAGGTTTCATAGCTTATTGTAGAGAGATATGATTGTCATATAGTACAGTAGGTAGAGCAAAGATCTATTGATTTTATTGCCACAGTGAGAGGTCCCACCAGAGAGTTTACACAGACCATGTACCGAGCTAGTAGGGAGGCTTAATATTACAAAGATTTATATGAGCAGGAAGTTCCAATACCTAAGAGAACATTGAGTTTCTAGAGCCAGAGCTAGACTAGGTCACATTCACATAGGACATAGAGCAATGTAGGTGTATCACAAAGGAGACCCCCTATGATAGGCCATCCTAGCATTCTCATGGAAACTAGTCAGGACAAAGAGAGGACAAGGGACTACCATCAAGACCATCTCCATCCGATGATAGAGGCACCATAGGCTAGGCCTATTTTGATATGTATTTGGACACTTATATTTTTGATTAAGCCTTTGAGCTCCATTTTTTAGACATATATTGACATTGTACTATGACACATTACTTTTTTGATCTATATATGAAATGCATGATTTTGGCGATGACTATATGATGTGAATGATTCTATGTTTATGCTTCCTTATGCAGTGGATTTATATGATGTGATGTTATGATATGCATTGTATGGTTATGTGATGTTTCCTATATGTTGTGGATTATGAATATATGATGTATGATTTATGTTGATACATGTTTATGATGTATAGATGGATGCACATGATTCTATATTATGTTTTCACATATGCTATGACATATGGATGGATGCAGATGATGCAATGCCATGGATATGCAAGATGATACTATATGTTATGACATGTGCTATGCAATGCTTATATGGATTATGATTCCACATGATATGATGTGATAGAGATGTTTTTGTATTGTCTAATGTAATATGAATGACCTAATATGTATATGATGGTGATACCTATTATGTCCTAATCATGATTATGTATGCAAGATGATAATACTAATGCATAAATATTATTCTTTTTGTGTGTCACAACATGCCTTCATGATGATTTCAAGGGTGGATGGATGGAATGTTAGCACAGAAAGAAGATCAATGAAAAACAAAGAAAAAGAAGATGGGATGAAATGAGATTGAAATCTTGATATCTTACTAATAAATGATCAAGCTTTTATTTTATTGCATGATTTTCATCACTGAACATTTATTATGGCCATGGAGAAAGAACACTAAGATATGACATAGACCAAGGTGTAGTAGGTTATCCCTTGCAAAAATAGACACACGAAAAACAAGGAGTTCCATGATGCAAACTAGTAACCACAAAACCTTGTCTAAATATGTGAGAAAGTAACCAAAAAGCATGTTAGTCCTGATGCAAGAAAGCATTAAATGACCTTTAGCTTGCATGGGGTCTTTTTACTATTCCAAATGGAACCCCAATCACACACAAGAAACTTAGTTGCCCCAGTCATATTTCCAAGACAAACCACAAACAAAAATCAAAGAGAAAAAGGTCATGATCCATCATCTCTCTTCTCATCATGTGTGGACTTCCTCAAGGCACATAGTAACATTCCCTCAATAAATCAAATAAAAGATAAGACAAACTAGACCAACAAGTCAACAACCATTTAGATCTTCTTGCCAATAAATTTTCGTATGATCATATTTTGGATATCTAATGATATCATTTGGTTTTATGTAATGAAGCAAGTTGTATAAGACCTAGGATCTGGTTTTGACAATACTGCATCTTGTATGAGAAAAGAGATAGGATTGTTTCTGGCTCTAGAAATGATACACCTCGTATAAGACTAGGGATATTATTTTGAGGATGCATCAACCTGTATAAGACTACATAGGATTGATGGATAAACTCTAGTTTCAGAAATGAAGCATGTCGTATAAGACCTGGGATCTAGGTTTGACAATGCAACATTTTGTATAAGACTAGTTGATAGCTAATAGGGATCATTAATGTTGATGGATACCTATGATTTGTCAATTGATCTATTTGGATTGAAGACTAGTTAGATAGCTTGTCTATTGTTTCAAGATTTGGTGAGCTTAGTTCTCTATGTAAGATCTCATGTTTGTGCCCGATCAAAGTGTCAACCTTAGCAAGGGACAGTTTATTGTGAGATGTGGATTGTGAAGGATGGAGAACCTATTACAAAAAACTCTAACAAATTGGCCTAATGCCTTGAGGTCTCATTGAAAATGACCTTCCCTACATAAAGCACAGAGACAACGTAGTTCGACTAACCTTGATCATGGATAGTTTATTATGAAACGTGGATAGTGATGGACTGACTATTTTTTATGGCAAAACCTAATGGACTTACCTAAGCCTCAGGGGCTCATCAATGATGGGCTTGCCTATGTGAAGTCGTAGAGGCAACATAGTTTGACCACTTGGACTGAAAAACACTATTTTTGATATTTTTTTTATTTTTGGATTTTTAAATGTTTTGATTTTTTTTGGATTTTCTACTATTTTGATTTTTTTGGATTTTCTAATGTTCGATTTTTTTGGATTTTATAATGTTTGAATTTTTTGGATTTTCTACTATTTTGATTTTTTTAGATTTTCTAATGTTTGTTTAGATGTTTCCTTATGATACCATATCTATAATCCCATGTGAAACCTAATTCAAGGATTTTTCCCCAAGTCAAGTATAGGACCAACTTATTATAGAGGGGATTGGATTGGAAAAAATAATTATGGATGGATATGGAAGATGGAGGATGCTAAACAACAACAATTCTCGGGACATGAGAAAGAATATTTAATATTTATTATGGATTGGGATTTATTATGGAATGGGATATGTGTAAGGGATGGTGGAGGGGGATGGAATACTAGCTAGAATGATAGTAGGAAATGGAGCAAAGCTTAACTACACATGGAACTTGTTTTCTTGGTTTTCACCATGGTACCTATTTGAAGCACCATCGAAGTGGTTTTCACTATTGGATGGATTATTTCTCTTTACTATTTTTTTTTTCTTTTTTTGTGTCACCAAGACACCTATTTGTGAGGTCTTCATCAAGGTGACAATTTTTTTCTTTTTTAAATATTTTTTTTGCATTTTTGGGGGATTCTATGAAGACTGGGTATAGTACTTGTGAAGATGCATGCTACTAGTGGGTTTGGGTAGGGGTTCACTTTTAGGAGTAGCGAGTTGATAAGAATTGAATCCATTTATTGTGGTTATGATGTAAGGACCCAACCTGTTAGGCTCAAACTTTTTGGGCTTCTCTCAATCTATTTGATTCTTTAAATTTTCTTTTAAGACCAACTCACCAATTTCAAAGTTTCAAGTACTCTAGCTCTCTTTTTATAGCTATGATTGAAATGATTTTGATAGGCTTGTAGTTGGACCAAAATTTTTTATCATCTCTCATCCAATAAATCTAGCTCATGCTATTGGGATACATGATACTCTTCATCATCAATGAAATACTGCAAGATACTCTCAAGGATGGTAACTCAACCTCAATAGGAAGAATGGCTTCGGATCTAAAGATGATGGAATATGGAGTAGCTCCTATGGGAGTATGGATGCTAGTTCGATAGGCCCACAAGGTAGGATTAAGTTAGATGTGTCAATTATGGCCAACGTCATCGACAGTCTTCTTCAGGATTTTAAGGATGGTTCTATTAGATGCCTCAGCTTGACAATTTCCTTGGGGGTAATATGGAGTAGCAAAATGGTGGTGGATATGGAATTTCTCACATAGTTCACAGACATCCTGATTTTTGAAAGGATGACCATTATTTGTAATGATATATTGTGGGATGTCATATCGACATATGAAATAATTGAGGATGAACTTAGATATTTTCTTTTTGGTAATGTAGGTCATTAAGATAGCTTCAATCCATTTCATAAAATATTCAATTGTTGTAAGGATGAATTTATGACCATTGGTGGATGTAGGGTGAATATTTCCCATGAGGTTGAGTCCCCATTGAGAGAATGGACATGGTGACATAATTGGATGAATTTTGTGGTTAAGTACATAACAAGATCTTCATGTATCCGGTATTGTCAATATTTCTTATCAAAATGATAGGTGTCACATTCCATAGTAGGCCAATAGTATCCCGTTAGCATGAGCTTCTTGGCTACTTGGTAGGACCACTAGAGTGAGCTCCATATATACCATTGTGTACCTAATGTAAAACATTTTATGATTTGTTTCAATCGATACATCTAAGGAGGGTGCTATCTAGGCTACAACAATAAAGGGTATCACTGATGATGACATATTTAGAGGCTTGTCAAACAAAGGTCATGTATTGGTTAGAGGACAAGTCCGGGAAGGATAATTTATTAATGTAGGTAGTTATAAAATTCTTTATACCAAGGAGAATTAGGACCAAAATTTTTACATTCAAGCTCATATTCAGGGATATCAAATGTGGGGATCAATAGTTATTCCACCAAGAAATCATACTACGACACATTGTTAGGTATATCTTAGAGAGATCCTATGGTGGCCATCGCATCAGTTACTTTGTTATGAATTCTTGGAATATTCTCAAAGACAATGGCATTGAAATACTACTTGAAACTATCAACCATTCTCTTGTAGCATGTGATCTTTTCATCCTTTGTATCATAATCATCATTGACCTAATGGATAACCAATTGTGAGTCACCATAAAAATTAAGGTTCTTAATTTTCTATTTGATATCCATTCAGAGTCCCATGAGTAATTTTTCATTTTCAACCATATTATTGGTACAATAGAATGCTATTCTATATGACTTAAGTATTGAGTCCCCCCTACAGTGTGATAAAGAGGATACTAACTCAAAAACCATGATTTGTGAAAGACCCATCAAAGTATAGTTTCCATGTAGTAGAGGTCTTTATCATGAAGATGGATTCATCGAGGAAATTAGGCACTAAGGGATGATCTGATTTTGTTGGAGCATTTTCAAGTTGGTTAGCTATCACTTGTCCTGTCATTTCTCTTCGATCAACATACTCTATATCAAACTCACTCAGAATCATTACCCATTTTTTCTAGTTGGCCTATTAAGGTTGGTTTATTGAGTAGATATTTCAAGGGATCTATCTTTGCTACCAATTTTGTGTGGTGATTTAGCATGTAGTGTCAAAGCTTTTGAGTGGAAAAGAAAACTATAAGGCACACTCATTCGATAGGACTATAGTTAAGCTCATATCCTACAAGTGTACAACTGATATAATAGATGGCTCATTATTTGTGTTCTTCATCATTTTGTGCTAACAAGACTCCCAATGTTGACGATATTGCCGATATGAATAGTATTGGATGTCTTCCATCAACAGGTGGCATAAGGGCTGGATGAGTTAGCAAATAATCTTTTATTTTTTGAAAAGCCTCTTGTCAATGACCAGTCCATAGAAATAGGACTCCCATACGAAGCAAGTGTTGGAATTGTTAACATTTATCACCCAATTGAGCTATGGACCTTCGAATAGACTATAAATTTCCTTGTAGAATATGTAGCTAATTTATATTTGTTGGTGGAGGCATATCCATGATAGATTTTACTTTTGTGGGGTCAACTTCGATACCTATATGAGAGACAATGTATTCTAATAGCTTGCCAGGTTGTACCTCAAAGACATGCTTTTTTGGATTTAATCGATCCTTGTACTCTTCCAACCTTTTGAAAATCTTGTCTAACACTACTAAATTTCTATCTCTTGATAGTGATTTGTCTACCAAGTCATCAACATAGTCTTCCATGAGTGTATGCATGTAGTTGTGAAATATTATAGTCATATCCCTTTGATATGTTGCTCCAGCATTCTTAAGACCAAAAGGCATGACATTCCAACAATATCTACCCCAAGGACAAGTGAAAATTGTTTTATGTTAATCTTTAGGGGCAATTCAAATTTGATCATATCCTAAGAAACCTTCCATGAGTGAAAGAATTTCATATGGTCCTAATGTAAGGTCTACTATGATGTCAATGTTTGGCAGTAGGAAGTCATCTTTAGGACAAGCTTTATTCAAGTCTCTAAAATTTGTACAAAATCTAATTTTCCCAATTGGTGTTTTTATGGGTACAAGATTTGAAATCCACTTTGCATAATCTATAGGTCGATTGAAACCAACATCAAGCTACTTCTTCAACTCTTCCTTCACTAAGAGTGCAATCTGGGGATGCATCTTTCTTAACTTTTGCTTGATGGGTTTTACGTTAGGAAACAATGACAGATGATACAAGACTAACTCAAGATCTAACCCAGGCATATCAGTGTAAGACCAAGAAAAATTGATTTTTCTTTTGGAAAAGAAACTAAAGAATTCTAGTTTTTTCGTGGTTTTCGAAGATGTTGCAAAGTGCACAATTCTAGGACTGTCCTCAGTACCAAGATTGATTTCTTTTGATTTTTCCACATGTAATGGTGATCTATCTTGATTTATGGGGAGCATGTCCAACCCTCCATCCTTAGATCCCTTAGACAGGTTTTCACCCTCAAATATACCCTTTTTTTTTTACTTTTTCATGGTCTAAAGGCACCTTTTAGTTTTCACCTAAAGACATATTCTTTTTAATTTTCTCATTTTTGTGACTAAAGGCTAGAGTAGACTCCCCAAAGTAAGTTGTACTATCAAGTTCTATGATGAATCTAACTTTATGATCCCCACTTGGTATTCCTTCTTGAAGTCCCATAAACTCGGCTATTGCTTCATCTTTCTCGAATATGTCTAAACTTGGAGGTCCTTGTTGATCCCAATCTATCAATCATAGGTAAATACAGATGTATCATCAAGATCCAAAAGGGTCTTGATCCAAGCTCCACAATCGGTATATTTTTTTTGAGAGGGGGATTCTTCAGGCTCACAAAAGGTTTAACCTAGGTCATATTCACTAGAGGATTTTCAGAACCCCATTCTCATTCATTGGAGTCCATTTTGGTATGTTAATCCTTAGATGTCTCAATATCATTAGAAGTGTTATCATTTTTATCTGAAGGTAACTTAGTATAATAAGGACTCACTTGTAATGGTGTATACCCTAACCCTTTATTATTTGGTAACTTAGGAGGTATTAGAGGCTTTGTCATTCCATTCTTGTGTAAGCCAAGACCACTATGCCCATCATAATCTTTTCATTTTAGGATCTTATAACCTTTTCCATATTGTTCAACCGGTAAGATCTGTATGGGTTCAATTTCTTCTTTATCCTTATGGATCCATGTAAAGATATCCTCTCCTATAGTCTCTTTACTTAGCTTTCCCCACTTAGTGAAAGTAGTGGCAGGATTATGGATGAAAACCTTAGGTTCCTTCTATATAGGATGAGATTTCCCATGGGATTTCGGTGATGTAGGTAATTGGCCAATGTAAAATGAACTCTGAATTTTATACTCTTCATGTCCTTGGTTGTGGATATAGAATCCACCTTTGGGAATGTAAGTGAACAAAATGGAATATGTAAATAATGAAGAGGGATCAATGTAATGTGATGTAGTGGAGGGAGAGGCTTCCCCATTGATAGGAAGTTGATGTTCAAAGGTTCCCTTTAGATTGTTAGAATAGTAGAAGGGGTCAAGATTTCCTGGTATGGTGTTTTTGATGCCATTATAGGGAAACTTGAGGCATTGATGATAGGTGGAAGGAATGACCTTCATGGCATGAATCCATGGGTGACTAAGGAGAAGGTTATATGGTAGTTCCAAATCCAAGACTTGAAATGTTGTATTTTGAATGGCCAATCCAACTCTCATGGGAAGTTTAATTGCTCCTTTGGAGGAATGCTCAGCATCATCAAAATACCTTATGATAATTTTATTAGATATGTCTATACGCACTTTAGAGAATCCCAATGTTGTGACCAATTTTAGAGTGCATATGTTTAAACCTACACCACCGTCTACCAAGACTCATCTGATTTTGTGATTGTTAATGTATACCTCAAGGTGTAATGGATCATTATGGTTTTTTCTTTGCATAGGGAGATCTTGTTCAAAAAATGTAATGTGATGGATGGTAGCCAAGTACCTTACCATGGCCTGAAATTTAGGACAGTGGGGATGAAAGTCTCTTGTAAAGCTTCAAGTCCAAAATGGTTTTGTGCTTAGGAGATATATGAAGCAACTCAAGAATGGATATTTTTGTAGGAGTTTTCCTTATATGGTCTAGGAGGTTGTATTGAGTTTTTGGTTGTGGATTAGGAGTGGCCCCAAGCAAGACCACTTTAGATCTCCAGGTTGTGATACCGCTTCTAGATTTTTCTTAATGGTAATGGTAGAGACATTATTATCAAAAGCTTGAATGTTATTAATGGTGTAATCATATGAGATGTTGGTATAATTAGCTTGGTTACCTATATTGGTCCCTGAACTGGAGGTTTTTCCTGATCCATGGTCTTGTAGGGGATTTTTAAAAATGGTATGGTCAATGTTTATCTTCCCTTGTGAATTATCTATGGATATGTCACCTTTGTCAATGAGGTCTTGGATAGTGTCCTTAAATTTCCAACATGATGATGTCTTATGTCCTTTTGTACAATGGTATTCAAAAAAATCATCAGCATTCCACCAAGTTGGTTTGAAAAATTATGGTTTATAGTGTCTAATTTTTGGGAGCTAAATAGCATTTTATTGCAATAGCTTCTTCAAAAATGATTCAATGGATTCCCATAGGGGTGTATGTGTTCATTTTGATATGTTTTTTCATGGGGGGCCTCGTCGTTGTTGATTTTTTTGTACTACATTTGTTGATTTTTTTTGACTTGTTTGATTGTTTGATGTGGAAGGACCTTTAATTTGAATGGTGGGGTGAACTTTGTTAACCATTTTAATATCAACTACCCCATCATTAGTGGAATTCTTGTTTCGGGACCAAAATTTGTTTTTGTCATTGGGATGGTTTTGGTTTTCTTTAAAGAATTTGATTAATCCTTGTGCAACAAGTGCCCTCTTAATGGAGACAAATTTCTCAACAACTTCTTCAAAAGTATTGCAACAATGGATTTGCAATTGATACATTAGTTCCTTGTTTACATTCTCCACAAACAAGTGTACCAATTGTTTCTCACAGATATCACATGGAAATTTTCTAGCCATACTTATCCATCTCTAGAGGAAATATGTGAATGTTTCTATCTCTTTTGTTTGGTTGTAGCTAATTTTGCAAGAGTGATGTCACTTTAAATATTGTAGGAGAATTGTGCGACAAACTTATCAGCTAGTTCGTTCCATGTTCTTATCCTAGCAGGTAGATGTGTAAACCACAAGCTAGAGATTTCCCTAAAAGACTATGTGGTAATAATCTCATTAAGTATGTATGCTCAAAAGTGATTTGCATGCATGTAGTATGAAATTATCTCACAAATTCTACTGGATCTCACTTTCCCTTATATTTGTTGAATTTTGTAGCATTGAAATGTTGAGGGAAAGGTGGCATATATATGCTTCGATCAAAGGGATAAGGACATAATTCCTCCATAGAATAAGTTTTCTTTGTCCCAATCACTTTCATATTGGAGACTTGTCATTGTAATGTGTGCATTTGTTGTGTCAATGTATCCATGGGTGATAGTGGTATGTTTATTGTGCTTGCAACAACATTTGTGTATCAATGTCCCATATCTATTGTAAGTGGAGGTGCACTTTGATAACCAACATTTGGAGTGTATGGATTAGTTTTTGGGTCAAATGTGTTATATGATGGAAATGAGTTTTGGTTTTGGAAATTGGGTGTAGGTGTAGCATGATGTTGAAGTGAAATTTGGTTGGTTCTTTGGAAGTGTGATGTGAATGTTGGATTTGGGTTGATTTTTTGTTGCAGAGGATTTTGATTTCTTTGTTGGAAGTGGGAGGTGAACATGGTATTGGTATTGGTGTGGTGTTGAGGTGGATTTTGAATCATTTATTGGTATTGTGGTGTGAAGTAGGGGTTTCAATTGATCCAAGTGAATCTTCAAAAACCCTAAAAATTTGACTATTCCAAATGCTCAATAAATCAAAATCATTGTGTAGAGCTCCTTGAGAGCTTTCCAAAGCAACTTTAATGGCCTCAAACAAAGACCGTATGCCAAAGTTATGGCTAATAAAAGTTTGGTCAACATGTGGTCAAAGCTGGTCAACCATAGAAATTAATTATCATGGAACATTTCTCTACTAGTTACCTCACGTAGAGCTCGACGAGAGCTTTCTGACGAATTTTGAACAGACCAAATCTGAGCTTGTATGTGGAAGTTATGACCAGTCAAAGTTGTGGTCAAACTTGGTCAAAGTGATGACGTGGAATCACCAAAGCTTGACACTTGGTAGGACACATGGTAGGAGTAGTGAGTTGGCAATGACATGGACCAACTAAGTGATAAAACCATATTTATTAAAGAAAAAGCATTTGGTTTAATATTTAAACAATGAGGATTTGGTGGGATTTGATCCCTTGACCTGTGCCCTAAAATCCTCTTGCAAGGGAGATCCTCCCTATATATAAACCTTGAATAAGCATAAGAATTAGTTTTTTTTTATGTAAACCATAAAATAAGGGGTTTTCATAAAAATAAGGAGAAACTTAAGGGGGCCTTAGGACAAATATAAAGCTCAATCCTTTTTAAAAGGATTTTCATTGGTTTTTAAATTTAAGGGCCTAATTTAGGAAAATATTAAAAGAATATTCCTAAGCCCGAATTATGATTTTTATGAGATTTGTAAAATAAAAAAAAGGGGTTCTCATAAAAATAAGGGGTAAATAAGCTATATTTTCAAGATTTGTAATCTCGAAATGGAGATATAGCAAATATTTGCAAATATTATTGTTGCAACCCCTTATTAGCAAATGAGCATGTATATAAGGCAAGGGAAACTTTAAGAAACCCCCCCCTCAAAAAGGTGTAAAATCCTGGTGAATCTTGTATACTTCCCAATAAAAATATTAATTTTAGTGGCAATTTTTTTCATTTTGTAATCGCTAGGAGTCTATGGAAAATCCTGGTGAAATGCAATTTTTTTAAAACCACTAAAATATTTCCATTGGCTATTAAAATCTATTTTCAAACTAATAAAATATTTCAATTGGCGAATTAAACCTATTTTCAATCTAGAAAAAATAATTTTGTTGGCAATTAAAACTTTTTTTCAAACTAAAAAATAAAATTCATTGGCAAATTAAATCTATTTTCAAATGATTAAGAAAAAAACATTGGCGAATTAAACATAATATCAAACTAATAAAAAAATTGCAGTGGCAAAGTGTCAGTGCAAATCAATATAACCACAACCATTCGATGAATTGTCGATGGACGGTTGTAGTTGCATTTCAGAAGTAAATCTCTGAAGCAGTAGACTTGCGAATTGAAAACTTCAGAATAACACTAGAACCGTTAGATTTTTTTTTTTAGTCGGTAATAGGATTTTGTATTGCATGAAAATAAAGATTACATCATTTGCCTCATTGTTTTCATCAACCATTCAAAAATCGCCTACAGCTATAACAATTTTTTCAAGAAAGCATCTTAACATGCTTCACAATAGAAAAAGTAACCCTACCCAACTAAAACTAGTTCCACAAGTATCTGTATCTACCTTACATATTTCAACAAGATTTTCAATTGTTCTTTACCCTTCCTAGTACCTACTATTCACACTATACAACTGTAACAGGGTTCAACCCCAACAAGTCAAAAATTTAGTACTAGTCTTGCATTAATTCTACAAAAACCCTACAAAAACTACAAATTCAACTAGTGCTACCCATTTCATAACCAAATTTCCTTGTCGCTTTTCCTTTCATCTTCCACTTTCATGCATTTTTCCCTTTTTCTTTAATACACTTTGCCTCCGCTTTCACTTGTACTTCCACGCACTCTGCCTCTACTTTTGCCTGTGCTATAATTGCTTCCACCTTCATCAGCTCTATAAAGAGCTTCAATGCTTGCCAACCTAACCTTACTTCTTCCCTACATCGATTTTTAATCTCATCCTATGGCCAACACACAAAAGGGATGAATCCTTCTACCCCTTCCAGTTCCACATTTTCAAAGCCTTCCTGGATGTCCGAACCTTCACCTAGAACTACCCATTCAAGTATTGATTCTAATCCTTCCAAGAAATCTCTATGCAGAATCATCTCCATCACTTCTCTCACTGTGCTTGTCGATTCCCCCATGTCCAAATCCCATGCTATAATCAAGGAGTATACATCCATGTTAGTCTTGTATCTATGCCTTAGATTTCCAAAGGATTTCCCAAAAATCATCCGTACACTTTGTACCAACCTCCCATCAGTGAATAAAAACATCTCCATTAATCTTTGGCTAGAAGCTTCACCATAAAATGAGTTTAATTGCCTCCTCGAATGCAAACTGAAGTTGGCCTCCATTTGAAAAATGTTGTAGGTACACCGCCACCACCACCACTCTTTCAGACTTTCTGTGTGCCTTCTTCTCCATGCCAAACTCTATTGTTAACTTCACTAATCGAGGGCCGAGAGGTAATAATTTTTCAGACTCCACACATACTGATCTTAATTACCTATCGATCCTCCAGTCATGTCCACTTGCTCCAATCTTCTTGCGATCTTCACTTCAAAAATGCAGCGTCCTTGCCACCTTTCCTATCTTAATTTACCAAAGTTGAGGTTTTGGTGCTTTTCCTAACCTTAGTTGCAAGTATTTCTTGGTAATCTTTGTAGTCAGTGGGTCGAAGGTTTCAAAAAATTCAAACTTCAGACTTTGGTTATAAGGTTCCAAGTTTTAGGAACCATGCGACATTATGGACCATGACCGTTTGATGAATTTTCAATGGATGGTTGTAGTTGCATTTCGGAAGTATATCTCTCAAGCACTAGATTTGTGAATTGAAACATCCAAAATTACACTAGAACTGTTAGATGTGGACACGTGGCAAGATCAAGGCTCATCATCATGGTAATGAACCTGATGGGTTGGATTTTGGCAACGAGCGATAGAAGAACTTAAGTGGCAGAAATATGCACGTGCATAAAGTTTGTTTTAAAAGAGGGACTACCTAGGAAGAATGTAGGACCAAGGTTTAAAAACATAAGAACATTTTACACAAAGGATGTAAAGGAAAATCAACATAACCATGACCATTCAATGAATTTTTGATGGACGGTTGTAGTTGCATTTTGGAAGTAAATCTCTAAAGTAGTAGACTTGCAAATTGAAACCTCTGGAATAACACTAGAACTCTTAGATGTGGACACATGGTGAGTTCAAGGCTCATTCCTCTCTTTTCAATGCCTCGACGTATTACATTTCATTTAATTGAAATCCTCAATCTTTTGAACATCCAAAGCGATTGATTACACAACTCATAGCTTTAATGATTTCATAGATTTGTAATGATTTCATATCATTTGAGTGGCACTAGTAGTGGTTACTAGAGTCTGGTGATTTTGACAGCTTGTCAGATTGAGGTACAATTTGCATATAGCCAGACGTCAATCACATTAAACATTTTAATTGTACATGTAAGGCTTAAGATACACTAATCAACTAAGTTGGTTTTTTGGTTTGTGCAAATCAGGCTGGTAGTGGCACTGGTGGCCCATAAATAGGGTTAGTTATAGTGGATAGTATCATAAGGGTTTTCATTTTTTTGGGTTAATAAGGATTCAAGACTTGAAGATTGTAAGGAAATCTAGGAGTGCATCTAGTGAAAACTCCAAATAGTAGTGCCTTCAGTAACTTTCATTTCGATTAGGTTGCCTCAAAGACACGAACAACTATGTCCAAATGCGGAACAGACACAGTTCATTTCCTACATTGATCCATCTAAGAGAAACACATGTAAATTCAACAACAAGCATTAACAGATTCTACTACACAAACCAACAGACATGACAGATGAAACATAAAACCAGAACACAAAGATTTATGTGGGGAAAATCCTTTTGGATAAAAAAACCCCACACTCCAAAGATCGAGCCATTGTATTATTCAGCAACATAATGGTTACAATACAAATTCAGGCTCTTAGCCTTTTCAGAGTTTACATCTTGTTCATTCTGTATACTATTTGGTAATCAACTCTCCCTTTGTACATTTCCTGATCAACCTCTCAAACCAAACAATCTTCATACTGTTGCAATACCCTCACACAGTATACAGTACTGATCAATACAAGAGATCAACCATGGCATTCAATCCTTGATCAGGAGAGAAATCGGAAACTTAACCCTGCCTCTCACTTCCTCTGTTTTGGCCTCATGGCCTCGGCCTTCCAGCCAGCCACACTACCTTCACATCTATTCACTCTCATTTTTTCCTTCTCTTCAGCTTCGGCTCTATGAAATTGTTTGTTTCCAACTGTCGGATCACAACTGTCGAATCATCCAGCTCAGCAACGTAGATGTTTCCACTTCCTCGCACTTTTGTTTTCTAACTTCTACACAAAAATGGTTCAGCAAACGATTCACTTCTGCTTTCTCGGATTGGTCCACATCACACCACATTAGACAGTCTTCACTTGGTCAACAGCGATCAACTTGTGTCGCATGTCGGTGAGACACTAGAAGTGTCTCCCCGATGCCACAAGTCTCGATTACACATTGTCACCAAGAGTTGTCTCCATGGGCAAGAGGTTCTACCGATATCCACAAGTCATATCGAAATCAGCATTCTCATCGGCGAGACAATCGCCATTCGATGAGACATTACACCGAGCTCATAAGTCATTCCAAAGTGTTCCTTAGTCGCCAAGACTTTAGTCATTTGCTGAGAGATCATATCAAGCCCTTTATGTTATACCGATGTCACTGTTGGCCAAACTTAGGCAAAGATCATACTGAAACTTCTGACGTCCATCATATTCCTATCGGCAAGACAAATACCCTTCGCCAAGACATCACCCCACAAGTTCCAAGTCACCCTGAGTCAAACATGTCGGCCAGACTTACCACTTTTGCCAAGACTTCATACCGAAGCCTTTAAGTCACATCGATGTGTTCCACTGTTGGCGAGAGAATCAACCTTTGACAAGACATCTTACCGAGGCTTTCATGTTATCTCGAACTCACTATTCGCCAGGAGTCACACCGAACCGATGACCTCACTTGCTGTCGGCTAGACATCATCCTGTCACCAAGACTTCACGCCGATAGGAACAAGTCATACTGATTTCTTCATCTGCCAGACAGTCTGAAGGTCATGTCGATATCGGTAAGACTTCCTATAGTCGCCGAGACTTCTCACCGAGACCTTTGAGTTAGCCCGAGTGTATACCGTCGGTGAGACATTCCTCACTCGCCAAGAGATCTTCCAGAGAGTTCAAGTCACCCCGAAACTGCTTATCAGTGAGACTTCTCCCTGTTGCCATGACTTCCTACTGAATCCTTTTGTTATCCTAAACTGTCTTTCACCGAGATTCATAGTGAACCCGAAGACCATACAATTGGCAAGACATTCATATCGGTAAGACCTCATACCGAAATATAAACCTTTCAGCCAGGTCTCCCTGAAAACATCAGTCACCATGAGTCTCCTCGACATCCAATAGACACCAACTATCGGCCAGACATCTCCCAGTCGATAAAAGATCTCCACAAGTCTCCATTGCATAGCGTTAGGTCCATTCGACAAGACAGAAGTATTGTCTTAGTGACATGAGCAATACACAAGTTCAAACTACCAGTCAGCCAGACAACAAAAATGTCACAGTGACTATGCTTTCTCAGAGGTTTTAGCCTGTGAGATTGAGGCATATTTTCCAACAAATATGTTGTGGTATTATTTGGGATACTCTAAATTCTCTTGCCTCCAATTATGTAGTTACAGAGTAAAAGACCAATTTCCTTCAAGTTCAGAATGGGTGGAATTGGAAAGAAGTTGATTTGGTTCACTTGACTTCTTAGATAGGTTTTGAACCAGGATGAGGAGCTTTGATGGACATAAGTGCTATCCTAATGCATGGAGGTTGTAGGTAGAAGATGGGAGCAATTTTACTACCCCTCATCTTCTACATGACTCTGGTTCTCAAATGGGATAAGCACATTTTGTATCTTCACAACTCTCATTTCCCCAACATGGTTGGCCAGGAAAGTTCCTTACATTTATTTTCAGTGCCACATTTGTACTATGTTCTCACCAGTAGAATATTTGGAATCATGCATTTATTTTTAGTGTCACATTTGTATTATGTTGTCACCGACAGAACCTTGGAAATTGGAATCAATTTGTAATCCATTGTCATGAGCAACAACTTGGAATAAATTGTGTCTATGTAAAGTGACTTATGTTATTTATACAAAATAGGAGCTTGCCTGCTCTACAGCTATTCATCTTTGAAAAGATATGTAATAATGTGACATTGTAATTCAGTTGTAATAAAATAAATGGTTGTGTTGTGTTAATCTTTGTTATAAATTTATAGTAAAGAGTTATTTTCTGAGTTCAGTGTCTATGAATCTATCCAAATCAGTTTTTTTTTCCTTTAAGAAATTAAGTATTATCTATTTATGAAATAATTGCATGTAGATTTAAAAGTAAAACATAAAGCAATACAAATGAAAAAAGAAAGTTTCCATCAAATTGACAAAAAACCATTATAAACACTAAAAGTTGTCACTCTTGTTAGGGTTTTCTGAAATGTTATTGATTTCTAATTTGTCCTTGACCTTCTCCCCTGGTTCCCGGTATCATTATTCATTTTATTAAGTCATTTACAACATTAAGTTACCAGCCCATTGGCATTGATGTCAACCCTAGTGCATTTAAGTTTAAAACAACTTTAAAACATATGTTTATTATTTATATCATAATTCATAAATTACTTAATTGTTCGATGAACATTTGATGTATGGTTGTAGTTGCATTCCGAAATGAAATGTACAGAGCGCTATTCTTGCAAACTTGAACCTCTAGAATTAACCATTAACTATTAGATTTACAATGATCAACGGTTTAAAATTTGCTGCCAATGCAAGACTAAATGGCTAGTGAAACAAGATTTGTAATGATTTCATATCGTTTGAGTGGCACTGGTGATTTTGACAATTGAAAGATTGTTAGCTTGAGGTACATTTTACATGTAGCAAGGTTGTTAGAGTCCAGATGTCAATCAAATCAAACATTTAAATAAATGTAAGGCTTAAGTTACATGAATCGATTAAAATTTAAGTTGTTTTTTTGGTTTGTGCGAATCGCGATTATGAATCATGATTATACCTAACCTCACACATGACACTTGTGAGGTGTACACAGGGACCAGGCTGGTAGTGGCACTATTTGTGGCATTGTTGGCCCATAAATAAGGATAGTGAGCACAACTAAAAATTGAAATCATTTGTTGAAGGCTAAAGGCTTTACTATTGAGTGCAATGTTCGAATTGTCATAAGGGTTTTCATTTTGTAGGGTTAATAAGGATTTCAGAAGAAGATGATGTGGCATTATTAGGGATACTCTAAATTCTCCTACCTGTAGTTATGTAGTTACAGAGTAAAAGACCAATTTCCTTCAAGTTCAGAATGGTTGGAATTGCAAAGAAGTTGATTTGGTTCACCTGACTTCTCAGACAAGTTTTGAGCCAAGATGAGGAGCTCTGATGGAGATAAGTGCTCTCCTAGTGCATGGAGGCTTCAAGTAGAAGATGGGAGCAGTTTTACAATCCCTCATCTTCTACATGACTCTGAATTTCAAAGGGGAGAAGTACATTTTGTATCTTCACATCTCCCATTTCCCTGATTTGATTGGCCTGCCTTTCCCCATGCATTTATTTTCAGACACCATGGTAGATCTCGGAAGTCCCATGCATTTATTTTCAGAGCGCATGGTTGACCTAACAAGTCCCATTTATTTTCAAACACATGTATTCACTAGCAGTCCAGCAGAAGCTTGGCGCTTGCACTTACATTTTTATTTGTACTATGTAATAATGTGACATTGTAATTCAGTTGTAATAAAATAAATGGTTGTGCTATTAATGTGACATTGTAATTCATTTTATTAAGTCCTTTGCAACGTTAAGTGTTACTATGCTACCAATGTGACATTGTAATTCTTTTTATTAAGTCCTTTGCAACATTAAGTGTTACTATTCTATTAATGGTTGTGCTATTAATGCGACATTGTAATTCATTTTATAAAGGCCTTGATGTCAATCTGAGCGCATTAATGGTTTAAAATACTTTAAAACACATGTTTATTATTTATATCATAAATTACTCAGCCATTCGATGAGCATTTGATGTATGGTTGTAGTTGCATTCCATAATGAAATGCATAGAGTGCTAGGGTTGCGAACTTAAACCTCTGGAATCACCCTATAACTATTAGATTTACAAAGATCAATGGTTTAGAATTTTTTGTCAATGCAAGACTAAATGGATTGTTTTAATTTTAACTATTGTCAGTGACAACCATGTACTAATTGTGTACTGTGTAGTCTGGAAGCAACACATAGAAGTTTCGGTTTCATTCACTTTAATGTTTGAAAAAAAAGCACTTTCTGTTTATACTACTAAGTGAATTTATTTTTAAGTGAGAGGGTCAGCACACAAGGAGATTTCAGTCTTCAGTTTGCTCATTGCAGCACACCACCCTATTTTGGGTTCCATAATTCCACTTCCAACAAAGCCATTCTAGTAACCCAATTTCCATGGCTATCAGCATTAATCTTTTCAAGAATCAAAATTTGGGTAAGGAAAGAATTCTTGCGGCTACATTTCATTGTTTGATGTTTCTTAAAATCTTATTTTGTCAAACTTTGATGTTTGGGTTTAGGGTTAAGAGACTTAAGAATTAGAAAAAATAGGGAGTACTAATAGGGAATTCACAGTTTCAGATTGTAAGCACGTCTACTAGCAATACCACTAGAGCAATGCCAAATAAAAAAATACATTATGCAAAATTGCCTAAAACCCCAGGGTTCATCGATGAATACCATGACATTTATGATCATAAAACCTATGGTAGGTGTACCTTAGAACTTATATTTTCATCTCAGAATAAGGCCTCAAAGAAAATTGAAGCTAATAGTATCAGTGCACCATGGGTAACTAGATTAGAGCGCATGATGTTACATGAGGTTTTCCCTTGCCCAGAATTTATCATGGTCTATGCCAAAAATTATGATGATAACAAAAGAGCAATTGCTAATGAATATAACAAAGAAGAATTGTTATCCATTATGCAGAAGACGTTGGAAAAGTGTTGGGGTTTACAATTGAAGAATTTGGAAATGTCCACATTGACCTAGAAAAGCTTGCTAGTGATTATGAAGCAATGGATGAAATGGAGAAAAATTATTTATTAAATAGAATAAGTCAGGATAGAAAGAAATTGAAAGGTGATCATAAGCCTCCTTATGATTTGGATATTTTTAGACCATGGGTTCAGGATAGTATTTCCATGCTAGCATTTTTCCTCATACTGGATAGCAATTTGGAAGTGGGTGCATGCCTCCTTGAAATGGTGTATAATATCCATTATGGTGTTCCACATGTCAAATATAATTTTATTGAGCACATTGTAGAATCCATGGATAAATAATTTTTAATGATTAAAGGAGGTTCCACCAAGACATTTAGGTTCACAACGTACTTGTGCTATCTTTTTCTATTCAAATTTAGAGGAATGTTTCAGACCAACAAGCTTCAGATTCAGCCCTATAGTAATCCTGAGAAAAAGAAAATGTCTCTAGTATATGAATGAACCACTGTTATAAAGTTGCATGATTCTCAAAGGAACTACAATCATTTTGTAGACTACTTTTTGGATCCATTACATCAAGCAATTACAAATACTCCAATGCCTAGATTTCCTATGTCATGTGAAACAACATTCAACTAGAGGAAAAGAAATACAATTGGTTGATTGGTACTTAATGGAAGAATATACTATGCTAAGATTTTATGGATTGGGAGTACAACCATACAAACTTCCAATACATGTGATAGAAATGGTTTTTCCTTTGGAATATGTAAGGCAGATGTAGAGTATTGATGAACTACACTTTACCAGTCAGCAAAAGAAGACCATATTTCCTTCTTTACCTTTTTCATGTGGAGGGATCACATTTGAGAGTAAAGCATTTAGTGTGGCACATAATCTTTTTAATTTTTATTTTTTTTATGCTATCTGTCACTGGCAGTATGATCCATGTCACACCATTAAATCAATGAGTGTGCTCAATAAGAATGCTACAAGTAGAATTCAACATCAAAGTAAACCCTTGCTTGAAAACTTGAGAAACAAGGATTCTTGGGATGAGGTCAAAATTGCAATGGAGAAAAGTGTTGCTAAGAATGGTATTTCTTTTTAACAAATGTTAGCAGAAATTATGGCATTGCATCAAAAGACAATCAAGAGTTACAACATTTTTTATCAACAAAGTGCTAAACCATCTAGTAGAGTAAAAATTCCAGATTTTATATAGAAGGAAGTTACATAAAAAAATTGGTCATGATAAAAAATTACTGCATTTTGGTCTATGAGGAAGGAGCTAGGTGATCCAAGAGCTCTTGCAAAGTATGGAGATAATGAAGAAGATGGTGAGTTTAGAAAATTGTTGAATATAGAGAATCCAGATGAACAAGAAGATAAAGAAAATGATCATGAATCTAATGATGATAGGGAGGAAGAAAGCCATGTCAATTTCAAACTTGGTTTAAGTGAGGCCACAAAAGAAGCATATACTACTGGAGCAACCATAGCTGAAAAAATGGGTTATGAAGGTGGTCCTTTGGGATCCCAAAGACAAGGCCCTTGGATGGTAGCAGATGTATAGCATAGAAAAGCAATTGATAAATCTAGCCTTGGGCTTGGAGGTGCAAAAGTAGACCTAGGGCATACAAGTCAATTTGTTAGAGCTTCAAATCCTCATCCTCAATCTCATGGTCAGACACAATAACAACTAGGACATGCCCATGGTGCAAAGATTAGTGCAACTGGAACTGCCTCTGGTGGCGATGGTATGGGTAGTAGTACTAGTAGTGGTCAGCATATGCTACAATAGAAAATTACACACAAGAGGACAACAATACAAGATACCACAAAAACACCAGGTGATCAAGGCATACAGAAGAGGCAAAGGATTTTGACAAGTCCAAGTCACACTACCAGTGGATCCACCACAAAGGAGTTATTTCCAGGCACCCCCCATTGCTAGTTAGTCTGGCTGCAACATCATTAGCAACTGCAAGTACTCTTATTCCTTCGCCATTCAAGCATTCCATTGTTCCTACATCCCTAGGTTTTGATTACATTGAAGAGTTTAAAAAGAAATCAGACATGAATAAAAAAGAAAAGAAGCAACTGATGGAGAGTTCATCTACTGTAACTTCCGAGCTTGCAACAACCATGGTATTACCCACATTTGACACAAATAAAGAAATCATGGAGTACACATTTCTTGTTCCCACAGTTCAAAACAAACTAGCAAATTAGATGGCTTGATCTGAATTCCAGGTGAACAACATTCAATTGTATTTCTCTAGACTTAGAAATACTGTCAAAATTAATGTATCAAAGAAGAACAATAAATTGGTGTAAACATCATTGCCAAAGCAAGATAAAGAGAAAAAAAGGTTGCAAGGGTATGTGTAGGATCATGATGGGCCAAAAAGTGGCAATATGATGGGTATGTGGCTGATGACTTTTTTACCCAAAATTGATGAAACGAAAAGGGTTTTTAAAGGAGATTCTCAAATTTCCACCAATATAAATTATGCCTTAATTTGAATTTAATAAGTAATTATTATTCATTTTCTATTCAAATTATGACTAAAGTCCTAATTGATAAGTGATTGAAAAATATCTATAGCTTTCAACGGTGTCACATTTTTGAATCCAAAACATGTGTCACATTCTAAGCTTTACATATATAGGATTAAAAAAAAAAAGAATTTCATGAAGTTTGACCAAGTTAAGGTGGTCAGACATACAAATTTTTTATATGTTTTAAAAGTTGTAATAAAATCATAATTAATTATTTACTTGAAAAAATTACAAAAAATATACATCACATCGAGACATGAGTCCTCTACTTATATCTAAAATCTTATAAAAAATATCATTTTATTATGATTAGGTGGTCGACAAACACCTACTTCTTATTTTTCCCAAATTTTAGTACTACCGAATTGAAATTTCAAATTTTCACCAAATAGATTTTTATTTTTTTTAAACAAACCCTAGTAGTTTATAAACTACATTCAATTTGCTACAAATTCTATTCATACATATTTTTAAATAATATAGATAACTTATTCAAATTTTTACATCAAGTTGACTAACTCGATTTTTCTAAATTTTTGCCACTTAAGGGCTTTTTTCCATGATGATCCTGCACATACCCGCAAACTCAAATTAAAAAGTTACTAGAATACCTAACAAATGAGAAAGCACAGAGGAAAGCAGTAGATAACAAGAGAAAAGAATTAGAAAAAAGAATTAAAAATTTTTCCTCTGCATCAACAAGCAAAGAGGATAATAAAAATGAGACTACAGTGAATGAACTGAAGCAAAGGCTAGATGAGAGCAACAAGAAATATGATGAGGAAAAATCCACTTCAAAAAACTAAGACTAAGCATTGCAAATGAAAAATGCATAGTGGGAACAAAAATTGGAGAAGGAGAGAAAAAGAAATGAAAGATTGGAGGCAGAGCTGATGGAAGCAAAAAATGAAATTGAGTCTTGTAAAAATAAGTTATCTACATTTTGTAGAGAAACAATGAGCCATATGAAACAAAATATCTAGGATGAAATAATGTAGAGAATTGATCATTTGTGTGACATGTTTCAATTGATTGATGCTATCATACAACATCATAAGAAGCTCAATAAATATTTAGTGGACAACAAAAATGTGCTGGCATTAGAGAAATTTACAAATGCAATTCAAAAAATAGTCTACAAAGCTAGTGAAAATGTTTTGAAATCAAAAGGGATTACTAATTAGCTTGCTACATCAATGATGTTGTCACCTATCATTGAAAAGTGTTTTAGAATGGTGAAACAAAGGAATATTTGCATTTGGCTGCAGACAAGATGAAGAAGGTGGATGAAAAGGTAAGGAACTTCATAGAGCTTGGTTTGCCAAAGGCTTTTGACACAAATGAGCGATTCATTGGAAAGAATGATTTCAGAAAGAAGATGGAAGATGTAATGAAGATTGATTTGGGTCAGTTTCCTCATAACCCAAATGCGATGAACTACTTGGATTCCATCGAACCATTGCTAACCTTGAATGCAAAATTAACTGAAGAATCCAAGACAGGTTCCAATTTGAATAATGAATTGTTAACAAATCTTCAAGTCAAACAACATCAATTAGAACAAATGACAATTCCACCACCTGAACAATGGAAATTGCTAGAAAAGGTGTTGCAGTGATTTGATTTTTGATTTTTGATAATATGAGTTTCCAATTTCCAACGCAACTCTGTGCAGAGTTGTCTTTGTTCCAACTTAGACTTCAGTAATGTGTTGATGTTAAATTATTTGTATTATTTATTTTATCATTTGAAGAAAAAGTCTAGTAGTGGTTTCAACTACTAGATACACTTTAAATGATTGTTGATGTTCATTGTTGTATATGCTACTAATACTATTGTTAATATGTTATTAAGCATTGATTTGAGTGATGAATTGCTAAGTACATCTTCAAGTTTTACTTTTAACACAATTAAAATATGAACTATAAGGTGATTTTAATTCCAAACATCCATAATATTAGTGAAATTGCATTACAATTCACACATCAATACTCAATCTCCATGACTACTTATCAGATCCACTAAACATTTATATGGATTCATGCTTTAATCAAGGTACTTTAACTGGTTCATTAAACTAGAGCCAAAATTCAAACATACATCAATGAATAATGACAAAGAAGATTAATGAAAGATCATTGATCAAATTTCATTAATAATTCATGTAAAATGTTACAGCTAGCTGCTGGAGAGATGATAGACTCAAATAAAGGGAGCAAAGAAAGCTTAGTTGCTAGTCCTCTAAGTTTTATAACCATGTCGTAGAGTCCTAAATTTTCATAACTACCTGATTCCCTGACTTGGTTCACTTTGTTGAGTAACTTAAGTTCATGCATACGTAGCCTTTGAGTTATGGTGTGTGGATTTAGTTAGTGGGTCAGAAGTTTAAAAACTTTGAAACTTCAGACTTTTGTTCTAAGATTCCAAGTTTTAGCAACCACGTGACATTATGGACTTATCTTTCCTTTCAAAGACGTCGTCATCTGACATCTCATTGAATGCTATGTACAAACTAAACTTGAGTTATCTTTCTAGGAATTTCCAAAAGCATGCAGGTTTAAAGGCTATCTTTTTGAGGAATGAAATTGAATGCTACATTTAAAGCACGTCCTATCAAAAATAACAATATAAGTGGATGGAAAAGTTTTACTCAGACATTTAGCCTACATTCTCATTCTTTGCCAAGGCCAATACTTCTCAAGTGCAAACATTCTTTTTACTTAGATATTTAGCATGCATTCTCGTTCTTTGCCAAGGCCAGTAGTTCTCAAGTACAAACATTCATTCTCCGTGAATTTTTGCTCATGCAGAGTGAACGTTGGGTTGGTGTAAGGGATACGATGCTTGGACCTTTTAAGTTAGAAGAATTTTGGGCATGCCTAGAGAGGGACGACAAGTCTGAGTTGGATATAAAACTCTTCGAAAGTAGGCTAGCTCGTGCTAGAGGGTTTCCAAAAGCTATGTTGAGTGTGGACTTGATAAGTCCATGTGCGAGAAGGTACATTCCAGAGACACGGGAAATTAAAGCCGCGGACGAGACAGTAATCGCAGAAATTTCTCCTAAAGCTATTTCCGGCACGCTGGGGATTCCAGAAAGGGAACCTGTAGAAGACATGTTTGTTGTAGTGGCAGCTGAATTTTTCAAATCGAATAAAGACTGGTGTAAGAAATCCATGGCCAAAACCTGGTTGAAGTCTGAAAAGAAAGGTAAGTCGCAGCTGTCAAGTAAACTCAAAAGAGTGCATTTTAAGGGAGAAATTGTAGATGCTATTGTTTTATTGCACTGTGTTGTTGGGAATGCACAAGTTGAGTTATTTGAGGATTGGATGTTCCAGTTTATCTTGATATTTTGTGATGAGAACATTTTCATTGATTGGGTTGAAGTTATTTGCTTCCATTTGAATGATCAATTAATTAATTTCCATAAGACTGCTACTTTTTGTATGTGTTCTTTCTTGATGTACATTGTAGGTAGTCAAAGGTCCTTTTGGCCTAGGTTGGAGCCACAAGGAACCCCAACTTCTTATATTCCTACGTATAAATGCTTTTCTCAGTTCACTAAACAATTTGGAATGGGTGATTTTTGTCGTGTTAATGATGCATTTTTAATGGAGGTCATGAGGAAGCTAGATGAAAATCCAGAAATGGCCTTTCCCCTAAATCGATTTCTCTTGTATCAAAATTTGGGAGTTTTTATATCCAATTAAATGATAAGTTTTCCTATCTGAGAATAGGGGGTTTTGAGAAAGCCCCATTTAAATTACCTTGGTATCCTAAAGATTTACTGATATTTCTGGAAGTTTGTCGACAAATGGCCATGGTTAATATTAAGTATACGAACATGGGGAAATGAGGGTATGTCTTCCCATTGGAGACCCCTTATTTTATGTGCAAAACAAACCATATGACCAAGGGAGCTGAAGGAATTCTCAAGGAATATAACCACCAAAATATATCTATGAGAGCTAATTTTGATAGTAAGGGTTTTCTAAAGAATAATCTCTATGGAGGGAGCCTATATTAGCATCACCCATCTATCGAAGATTTCTAGGAATATTGTGTCGATGAGAAAAAAAAATTGAGAAGAGATTATAATGAGGGCACAACCCGAGACAAAGAAAATAACCCACAAATAAGAGAATAATTTTATTATTCAAAAAATGGAGCTTCTTATATGCAGAGGATCTCAAATCCCAACTTCTACAACACATGCAAGTTACAAAAAGCTACAGAATAACCCTTTCGCAATATGCAAGCTTGTCCCTGAAAAGTTACCAAAAAATTAGAAACCCACCAATAAATAGAGCTTCTCTTTAGTTTGGAG
>VDFB02000015.1:599986665-600170692 GCA_007258455.2 Sequoia sempervirens | reverse complement strand
TTTTGCTTAAGTTTTTGGCTACACTTCAAAGGGGGAGAAACAAAAAAAAATTCATTGATGTCAAAGGGGGAGAGAGAGAAGTGAAAAATTCCTTATCAAACTCAGGGGGAGTTTTGTCAGGAGTTTTTGTTAGCTAAGGCTTTTTGGAGTTTTTGAAGGTTTTGACACTTAGTCATTTTTCACTAAGTGTTTCCATCAATGCTAAAGGGGGGGATTGTTGGCATATGGCTTCTAGTGTTTTCATTGATGGCAACATAAGTCATTGATCTGGTTCACATGTCAGTATTTGTTCATTCTGGAAGATAGTAAAGAACATTGTATCTGACTGAAGTTGAGTTTGTCAATCCATATGCATTACTAGTTTATCAGTTTTGGTTGTGGATCTCAAGGAAGGTTGTTGGGTATCTGCAATGTCTTATTCTTGAGTTTTGTGCTATTGCATCAAGTGGTGTATGAGTTAGGAGATCTGGTTGCTCAATTTTTTGATCATTGGTATATGAAGGTCGACCAAGTGACTGTGACGTGTTACGAATGTTTAAGGTGAAATTGATTGAGGTATTTTTGGGCTTGTGTATTTTGCTTTGGTTCCTAGCTATGTTGTGGCAAACTTTGGATGGTACGCATTGAAAATCATTTATGATTTGAGCCGACTATTGGAAAATATTTTCTATTCTATTGTAGCCAACATGAAGCGATTAAATTCTTGGTAGCGGATATATATATGAGATCGGTTAATTCATTTTGATATGGATATGTGGTGTTTGATATGTGTGGGTGTGTATTGTGAATATCAGAAGATAAGTTAAGCGATTTCATTTGTGCAAAATAGGATTTTGTGAAGCAAATTAAGGCAGAGTAGAGCAAAGTGCAGTATCAGACAGAAGGTCCAAAATTTGATCTATGAGCCTAACCGAAACTGTAACCAGGCATTTTTAGATGTTAATTTCTTAGTTTGACCTTTTGATGTAATCAAAATATTTTGTAAGGAAGTGAGCCTTCTTGATTTTGAGTAGTGAGCTCTAGGCAGTGTGCTTGAATGCAAGTGCATTCTCATTTTGTAAAACACTATATTTGAGTACTCAAATTGTGGATTGACCTGCACCGTGGTTTTTCCCCTAGCAAGGTTTCCACGTAAAAATCCTTGTGTTATGGTGTTGTGGATGATTTCTTTATATGTTTGCATCTTTCTCTTGGTTGAATTCTATGAATTTTTTAAAGAAAAAATTGATAATGTTAAATATTGTTGAACACTAGTTCATCCGCCCTCTCAATGTTCCTTGATTCCAACAAAACAATGCACTTTTTAGTTTTTCAATGAGATAATATGATGTAAGAAAGAAAAAATGCAACCTATATGCACTTTCACTAATGCAAATATGAGAACCCTAGATGCACTTTCACTAAATATGATAAACCCTAGATGCAATTTCACTAATGCAAGATGTAATGCAAGTATAAATTCAACCTAGATCTAGGAATGTAATGGACTCCAAATTAGAAAATGAATGCTCAAAAGAGTTGGGTTCACCAAAATGATTGGTGGAAAATTGGATACCTTAGAGATATCACTCTTTCTCCAACCCAATCATTCAATAATTTCCTTAGAGATCAGAAGGTTGTGTGTTCAATTCACGTTAGGTTCACCAAAATGATTGGTGGAAAACTGGATATCTTAGAGATATCACTCTTTCTCCACTAATCATTCATTAAGGTCCTAGAAGTCCTAATTGGATTGACTAATAACCTCACAAGGTGAGTCAATTCACAATGAGGAGGACCTAGGAGGGGTTCTTTTAGGCTTTTAGAGGTTCACCACCAAGAAAATGCATGGAAAAGACACTTTAACATTCAACTCACAAAACCTAGTTATGTAAGCCAAATAATGAGTGCAAATGATCAAATTAAGCTACACCAAGTTAGGGTATGTGTACTTGGGAAGTTTCAAGATGTGAGGATTCTAGAAATGTAAAAATGTTGTCAAAAAGTGTTATGGAGGACTAAGATGCCCAGAGTGGTGTATTAGTCCTGTTGCTATTTTTCAGGGAAAATATGGAGTCTTCGGATGTGGGAATAGAATCCTGAAGAATCTCTAAAAAATACCCTATGGAGGACTAAGATTCCCAAGGTGGTGTATTAGTCTTGTTCTGAATGTTTGGAATCTCTGAATGTGGTCCTGAGTTCCCAGGTCTGCAGTTGCTTCTCCTTAGATCTGAGGTCCTAAATCTTCTAGATCTGACCTATAGGTGAGTTTCTGTGAAAATGACAACTTTGGAATGCAACTTTGCAACTTGACAACTTTGCACTTCAAATGATCTTCAAGTTTTCAACCTAAGTCTGCAATCAAAAACATGCAAGAGAGGAAAAACTTGTTGATTGTTAGTAAATGGGGGCTTTCCTTGGTCAAACCCCTTGTAGGTAATTAAACCTTGAAATGAAATAGAAATAATGAAGTAAATGGTGAATGAACAACATGCAATGCTACAACTCACCAAACCCTTGTAAATGCTACAAACTTGTGTGCAATGGCTTCAATGAATATGGATCTTGAATGATTGAAAGATAGGACTTGAATTTCTTGCTTGAATCAAAACCCTACATCGCAAATGTTAGCACAACAACACACATGATGCAGGAAAGCTCTTTGATATGATGCTTGAATCTGAAAATGGCTCCAAATTCTTGATAAATCTGCTCTTGAATGCTCTTGTGAACTCAATTTGATATTATGAATGCTCTCAAAAAAGACTTGTATTGAAATGAATGAATGAACCTTGTATTTATACTTACTTATGCTTAATATCCTAAAAGTACATCACACCAAGCTGACATATGAATTCATTAATTAAAGGAGGCTAAATCTCACCTGAATTTGAAATTGAATCCCAAAATAAGCCAAGGAGGACTAAGATGCCCTATGTGGCATCTTAGTCCCAAGCCTCAATTCTTGAGGCACAAACTCTAAAAAGGGACCTATTTAGGTGTTTTCAATGTCAAGGTCCCAAGACCCATGGAGGACAAAGATGCCCTAGGTGGCATTTTAGTCCCAATCCACAATTAGGGACACATAGATAGAATCATTAAATCATCATTTATCTTGTAATTTTTGTCAAGATTTTCCATAAAAATATATAGTTTATTAGGCTTGTGGATGCAAAATAGGGCCAATTAAGCCATAAAGAAGCATAAATAAAGCAAGGCAGGCCCAAATAAGTGTGAAAATGCAAGGGTATGAATTTTACTACACTACACCATATACCATTGATCCCAAAAATGTGTAGTCATCTATGGATGTATACACCACCTCATGGATATTCTAGATTTAGTGGCAGGAATGGGCTATTGAGTATTAGGGTCAATAAAATAAAGGGCTAGATGGGCTTTTATTATTTTTAGGTCTAAAATTTATTTATATGAGAGACCATTTGCATAAAATCATCTCATCTCCTCTCTATCTTGTCGATGCCTATCTAAGTCAAAATTGATAGTCCTAATGGCATCGACAATGTTTTTCATCGTAGATGTAAAATGTCTCACATGTGGTGCAATCAATTCTTCATTTTGCATAACATTGATTTTTTTTTTAATGTATGCCACATGTTCATTGATACATGCTCACATGCTAGTAGGTGGTGGAGGTGGGATATGAGGTGGAGGGGGTGGAGGGGGAGGTGGAGGTTGTTGAGCTGGTGGATTGATGATATCATCAATGCCAAATGGATCCATGATATCTATATAAGTGTTCACTTGCATTAAATTATACCAAATTAACATACAAACTTACAAAATTACAAGAAATAGTTAAATTTTAAACGTACATGCAAATTTGTTTAAATAGGATGTGCATACATATACATACACATACATACATTGATTGAACTTGAGCACATTGCATACAAATTTCAAAATTTAAGATGTAAATACATTTAAAATAAAAAATACGATGCATTTAATGCATGCATACATCATTCAACTAAACTATGTGTACATAGAAATTTCAAAATTTAAGATTTAGAACTATGTAATTTTAATACATGCACATACTAAAAGATAAACTTGAAACATTCACAAAAAGCTCATTTATGTCTAACACATATATAAATTACATTTTTCCAACAAGAGAAATCATGATCTAGTAGATAGTCATAAAATATATACTATTATAAATTCATCATTATAAGTTATTATATTCATAAATTCAAAACTAAAAAATATCTATCCAACCAAATTCATAAATTCATCACTAAAAATATCCATCCAACCAAATTCATAAATTCATCACTAAAAATATCCATGCAACCAAATTCACAAATTCATCACACAAAATATCCATCGAACCAAATTCATAAATTCATAACTATACTTGATCATTGTCTTAATTTATAAAGTGTTGCGCCTCTCTACTGCATCTCTTCATTTCTTTGTGTTTTCCTTTTCAAAATCAGACTTTCTCCTCTCCTCTAGCCATCGTTAGTGCTCATCTAAGACCTCATCCACAACCCTAACAACATTAACAATATTTTGCATCCTAGATGCAAAAAGCCTCAAAGATGGCATGATACATTCTTCATTTTGAATAATGATGATTTGATCCTGAATGGTTCTAACATCAACAATTATTTGTATTTTCAAGCATGCACCATTAGTTTCAGGTGGTGGAGGTGGGGGGTTATGAGGCGGAGTGGGTGGAGGTGGAGCTGAAGGTGGTGGAGATGGAGGGTGTGGAGGTGGATTACTGATATTATTGAATTGATCCATGAGATCTCTAAGATATTAGTGAACCTACATTAGATTTGTAATTTTGAAATGTAAGATACATGTTTAGGAAATACTCTTAAACCATTCAATATAAATGGTCTAATTGAATACAAATGATAAAATGTGTAAGCCTCAATTATGTCTAAGGCATGTTACTTGAATGAAAAAAAACAATTAACTATTAATATAGGATGACTTAAGGGGATCTATGTATTAATATAGGATGGCTTAAAAGGGGATCTATGTATACAAATGACATGGCTTAAGGGAATAAAATTTTGTGAAGTTTCCCAAGGAAACCAAATTTAGGGTTTAGGGTGAATTTTGGGTGGCCCTTTGAATAATGAACTTGCAAGTTAGTGAGCAACATTTTCTTGTGAAACAGTTGATTGAGATAGCTCTTGTTTCAACTAACCAACCTCTCATGAAATCTCATTCATATTATAATCTTGCAAGATCTTATTATTGTTAAATTTGGTTGTCTTGGGCAACTTGATCAACAAATTTTGAGAACTTCTTTGATCCCCTTAAGAAATGTCATATTAGGACCCCTTAAGACATTGATTTACAGTTTAGGATGATAGGATGGCTTAAAGGGATCTATGTAGTAAGGTCCTAGGAAAAAATGACATGGATTAAGTGAATAAAATTTGGTGAAGTTTCCCAAGGAAAACAAATTTCATGAAGGTCCTAGGACAAAATGATGGTTTCAGGGATTAGGGTAATAGGATGGCTTAAGGGGATCTATGTAGTAAGGTCCTAGGTCAAAATGACACCGCTTAAGGGAATAAAATTTGGTGGAGTTGCCCAAGGCAACCAAATTTCATTTTAAAGTCTTAGGACAAAATGAATGCTTTAGGGTTTAGGGTTTAGGGTTTAGAGTTTAGAGTTTAGAGTTCAAGGTTCAGGGTTCAGGGTTCAGGGTTTAGGGTTTAGGGTGAAGTTTGGGTGGCCCTTGGAATAATGGACTTATAAGTTAGTGAATAACATTTTCTTTTGGAACAATTGATTGAGATAGCTCTTGTTTCGATTGACCAACCTCTCATGAAATATCATTCATATTATAATCTTGCAATATCTTAAATTATTGTTAAATTTGGTTGCCTTGGAAAACTTCACCATATTTTGAGAATTTCTTTAATCCCCTTAAGAAATTTCATAAATTAGGAACCCTTAAGACATTGGTTTAGGGTTTAGGGTAATAGCATACAATTGATAAATTTTCAAGATCTGTTTGCAAATTTAGTTAGCAAATTCCTAAATCCTTGTACAATCCATTTCCAATTGTCAGTTAATTAGATAATATTTGCATTCATTTCTATTTTATGTTTTGATCTCACTTAGTCATTCCTTGTTTCCATTTTTTTTTCATCACATATGCAAGAACATTAGTTTATGAATATTTTTTATTTTATCAATAGACTGACTATTTCTATAATAGAAGCACATAATTATGTATTATTAAGATTGAGTTTGATGTATACTTTAATATGATATTTTTTAATTGAATATAAGATTATTTTATTTAACATATTTTTCATTAATATTGATTGTATATATATATATATATGAAGTTTAATATACTATGATAAAGTTGAATATTGCCCACTTAAATGAATTTTATGATATAAAATGTATAATAAATTAGTTAATGTTGAATTTTCCCAAAGATCCAAAATCTTATTTTATTTTGGATTGTTTGGAATTGAAATAACCTAAAAGAAATAAAAGAAAAATATTTAGATTCTTTTAGTGTCTATGTAACTAGTGAAAATTGAGATTTTAGACTAAACTAGAAGCCCAATTAACAACTAATTGACTAGGATGGAAGTTAAGATTGTCGAAATACAAGAGACAACACATGAAAAAAAAAGGGAAACAAGGCATGACTAAGTGAGATCAAAACATAAAATAGAAATGAATGCAAATATTATCTAATTAAGTGACAATTGGAAATGGATTGTACAAGGATTTAGGAATTTTCTAACTAAATTTGCAAACAAATCTTGAAAATTTATCAATTGTAATGATCCACTAGTTCCACAAGTAAAGTTTAACATATTGTTTTCTATTCTAATTATATCTATGTTCATAACGTTTAATTGATTGTGTCTCTTGATGAATACACATTTAAATGTATAATATTTATCAAATCCTATTTCATTGTCAATATCAAGGACCCTAATTTACTATGTATCAACCTAAATCTATCAAAGAATTTCTTCCATAGGCATGCATACATGCTTATCTCCATACAATGCAAATGAAATTTAAAACATTTAAGTAATGCAAATGATTTTTTTCCATTATCAAATATTCTTGAGCTTGAAATCAAGGTTTCCAAATGCAAAATGATCTATTTGATTTCAATTTAGGATTTTAGCAAAAAAATTTGTTTGAATTCAATTTAGGGTTTCAAGAAGTGCTATTAGGGTTTTCAATGCAAATTTTTTTGTTTCATTTCAAATTAGGGCTTTAAAATTCTTTTTTTTTTGTTTGATTTGAATTTAGGGTTTCAAAAGCAATTAGGGTTTTCAAATGCAATTTTTTTATTTCATTTCATTTAGGGTTTTCAAATGCATTTTTTTGTTTTCTTTCAATTTAGGGTTTTCAAATGTAATTTTGTTTGGTTTGATTGAACAATTTAGGTTTCAAAAGCTAAATTTTGTTATTAAGATACGATTTAAGGTTGATTTTTTTGTTTCCATTCAAAATATTGAGGGTTTCATTTCATTTTTTCTTCTACTTCTACAAATCATCATTTCTTCTATTATAGATAAATAAATACATAAAACACTAAATAAATTGAAAAAAAATATAAAATATATTATTGTATTAAAAAATTCAAAAAAAAAAGAAAAAAGCACAAAAATATTCAGGGTGGAGGTGCACCTAGAGGTTGCTATCGTCATTGTCATCTCTGTGAAATCGAGATCTCATGCTCTATGAATTATAACTGAGTTTCGTTTATTTTTAAAAATAAATACCACTTTAAAATGGGATCTTGATCTTTACAAAATGGGATCCCATTTAGAATTTAGGCTCATGATCCCGAAGCTAAACGGTATCTTGTTTTTTAAAAATGGGATCTTGTTTTTAAAAAAAGGGATCACGTTTATTAAAAAGTGGGATCCCATTTTTGGCTAGCCGATTTCATTTTTTTCCTAAGGAAAAAACTTCCACGTTTCATCGACTCATCTTCTTTCTCTTACCCTACACTTGGACTTTATCATGTGACCTTCATGCCCATTGTGTAGGATAATAGGGGTTTACTCATGGTGCTTGCAGAAAGATGGAACTCAAAGACAAGTTCCTTCCACCTGATGATTAGAGAGGCGATGGTCACTCTGGAGGATGTATGGCAGATTTTGCAGTTGCCTAAGTTCATGGGGAGCGAGTGGTATATGACCCAAAGCAGGGATTGGTTGTGATTTGAAGGGTGTTTGAGACTCTGGATCTTGTGTAGCTAGGCATTGAGGACTATGAGATCAAATGGGATGTCTTGGCAGATAGATATCACAAATTGATTGTAGTACTATGCACTATTATTGGGGGTGAGGTCATTCCAGATCGGCGAGGCCACAAATTTTTGGTGGGGTGGGGAGAGATGCTGGAGGGTATTATTTTCATGCCCTAAAATATTCCAACTTAAAAACAAACACTACTACCAAAAATTTTCAACTTGAAGCGACTAACTTTAAAAAGATAAATTGAGTTCTAAGGTTTTACTTCTTTTAATTATATTTTAACTCAACCCTAACCAAACATAACTATCCAAAAAAAAATTCAACTCATTAATGTCAATCAAGGTCTAGAGTAAATCGATAGATGATGACATCACATTTATGATGTCGTCACATTGCTTATGCTACTATAGTTGATTTTTTCTCTAAAGGTTTTCGAATAAAACCACCTGTGATTTCTTTCATTGCTTAACCCAAACATGAAGTTTTTAATTTCTATTTATGGGTTACATACATCAATCCGTCTAAACTAACTCATTTTCCAAAACATTATGTCTAGAGGGAAACAATTAAAACCAAAGTTAAAGCAATCAATTCTAAAGTTTACTTTCCATGGTGATGGATGTTGTTGATCAAAATTATTCTACCAACCCATAGTGACTGTTGCAAGACAAACTCATTGGTTTAAATGTGTTAGAGACATAGACAGATTAAGCACACCCACCACCCATGTTTTCACACACTGCAGAGTTTAAAAAAAATGGTGGCCCTTTTAGGTAGTGTGTGGGCTTGTCTTGGCCAGGTGTAGCCCTGGGGTGGCATTTATATGACTTTACTTTGAAAATTTTCCTCTTTACCATTTAGTACCATTAAATTAAGATTCTAATATTTTATTAAGTGCCATCAATTTATCAATCTCAATTGCAAGAGAGTAAATAAATAGGTGATTAAATAGATATATTCTAGACTATCAAATGTTTCCACTTAACTAAATTATGATCAGGTTGTTTTTATGACTATTTTTTATGGATCAATTCTAGATTTGCAAGGGTATACTTTCTATAAAAGACTAAATTCTCCTTTAAAACCATGCACCCCAAGTATTCTCTCAAAGTATATACCTATTAAAAAACTAAATAATGTAGAAAAAAATAAAATTTATGAATTAAGCACTTCAATCAATTTATTGAAAAAAGCATGCACTTGTACAAATTTAGCCCATTTAAGGAAAGTGGTTTCCAATTCTTTAAATGTTTACATAGTACTTATCTCATCTAGAATCTCTCACCAAAACTTAATACTTTCTTAACAATGGAACTATTATCTATGAGAAACACTTCAAGAGAATATAGCTTTTTAAACAACATAGTAAAGCAAGATCACAATATTTTCTTCCAAAGGAAATATATATCTTTAATTTACAACATACCAAAGTACTTGTTTACCTTACTTCTAGTTACATACATATCAATACAATTGCAACTTATACATTTTAAAAAATATATTTACAACATTGAATACACTTTAATATAAAAAAGGGATTTCCCTTTGAATCCAACACACCACTTGCTTTTTTTTCTTCCAATGACATTGAACAATTCCCATGCACATTTCCTTGGGCTCCATTCTAAACCTGAAAAAGAAAACATGGAAAAACAACAATATAATGATGGGATCTCCACCCATATGTAGGGTTTTGAAATAACCAACCCTCGAGCATGGGGTATTCTCTTGGCCACATGTAACAACCTAACTCAATACTCAAGCATATGTACCACAATAATATTTCACATATACCACAACCCTCATATCAAGACATCCAGAAAAGCATAAACACATTTCTAGCACATTGGTTTACCCCAAGGGAAAACCATTTATGGGGATTTGGGGCTCAACCAAACATGGGTGAGATAAATATATATACATCAAAACACATCTCCATAATAGCTCTCCAAAAAACCTCTATACCAACACCTCCACAACTCAACACCCCTTATTCCTCTTAAGGCATATAACTAAACATATAAAAGGGGATACTCATATCCCATAAGTACAAGGGTACTCATACCCCCAGTAATGGCTATTTCCTAAATAGGATACTCTTATCCCAAAATGAAATCCCCAATGTGAGGGAGCAATCTCTCACTCAAACCCCACATTTGGAGGACCAAAACTCCTCTATACAAGAGGGGGTCACCTCCCCTAAGAAAAGATACAAAAAATGATACAAATCATACAAAAAGACTTGACACATAAAAATAATGTTGGATGTGATGGTTGTGTTTCTGATATGTGGTTTTCATTGATGTCAACACTATTAGCATTGTTGCATTAGAAGTTGTATATGTCGAGGATATTGAGAAAATTGTAATAAGAAGTACTACAGGTTGATAGATGTGAAGTGAAGTTCTTTATATTGATGTGTTCAGTACATTTTTGTTCTGAGGTTATGGACTAAAGGGTTTCTTGTTGAGTACGTCTAGTTTATCCATGTTGAATTTCAGAGATCTACATGAAGAGTTGATTGAGCTATGGTGATTTTCATTCTAACAGTTTTTTTGTCGCTTTAGTTAGTGTTCTTGATTGAAGATTCTATGATTTCAATAAGTTCAATTGTTGTAGATGCTTCTCTCATGTTTCATGATGCTTGTGGATGTTTCTATTTTTTTCTCTATCTTTGTGGCATGTTCACATTGATCGTTGTGCTCGTGATTCGATATTTTCTCTTGCATGTTCATGTTTTCCATGTTCTTGGCTGACAAGGTGTTGAAGCATGTTGTGGATCTTCAAGGAGAAATTAATTGAAGTGTTTTCATGTTGGAGATGTTGTTTTCAGTCTTCACTATGTTATGGCTGACCTTGATTGATTTGCATGAATAATCTTTATTTTTTTTGGGCCGACTGTTTGTAATTATTTTATTATCTTTTTGTGGCCAACTTATAGCAATGTAATTTCTTGTTTTGGATATATAAGAGTGATTGTTTTATCATTTGAAGGGATAAGTGTGGGTGTGAATGTGAAGTGTATGAGTCATGTGTGCGAATAAAGTTTAGATCATTTGAAGGAAGAGTAGAGAGTGAAGAAGAGTGAAGAAGAGTGAAGAAGTGTTCATGTGCTTAACCAAACCTGTAAGCAAGCATTAGCAGATGCTATTTTCTCAGTTCAAATCCAGATGGTTTTAATCTGAATCTTTCTGTAAGATAGTGTGTTTTTCTTGGGAAGTAAGCCTTGTTGTATTTGAGTAGTGAGCTCTAGGCAGTGTTCCTGAATGCATGTGCATTCCCCATTTATATTTCCTTATACTTTTAACAGGGTATAATCTTGTGGATTGACCTCCACCATGGTTTTTCCCCTAACAAGGTTTCCACATAAAAAAATCTTGGTGTTATGTGTGCTTCTTATATTTTTTTCATTTATGCTTTCATGATTAATGATTAGATCTTAAATTAAGGTTAATAAGTTGAATAAGTTTGAGATTTGGTGACAATTGATTCACCCCCCCTCTCAGTTGTCTACCCTTGAGTTGCCAACAATTGGTATCAGAGCTTGTGGTTCCTTGGAAGAATTTTAATAGCTTGACGTGATCCGTGATGGCGACTTATAAAAGGGATAGTCCTAGATTTAATGGAACAAATTATTCTTTATGGAAAGCTCAAATGGAGTGCCATTTCAGATGCATTGGTGAACCCTACTGGAGCATTACAAAAAATATATATGTTATTCCACAGAATGGTCCTACTACTTATGTTGAGATTAGGGATGTTGATTATAATATCAGGGCTAAGGAGGCATTGTTGAGTGCTTTGACTGATATTGAAATGAAAAATGTGATGGATCTAAAGACTGCTTATGAGATTTGGAAGTTGGAGACCTTGTATGAAGGTGATGCAAATGTGAAGATTGCTAAGCTAAAAAGTCTGAAAGGAAAATATGAAAAGTTGAAAATGGGTGATGATGAAAATGCTACTACTTTCATGCAAATAGTAAATGAACTTGTGTGTGGTATCAGATGTGTTGGTGGACAGATAGATGAATTAGAAATTGTTGCTAAAGTGCTTAGATCTTTTCCTGATTCTTACAAATTCAAGGCTAGTGCTATTGAAGAACTCCGAATTGTGACAAATATTACCAGAGATATGTTGATTGCTAAGCTTACTGCTTTTGAGTTGAATGAATTTGGTGATGCCCTTCCTAAGGTTGAATCTACATTTAAGGCTACTACTTATGGAAGAGATAGACAAATATATGATTAGGGGGAAAGTTCATCAAGAAAGACATTCAAGTATAAGGATGAAATGAAACAACTGGATGAAGAAGAAAGAGAGCTTGAAGAACTTGAAGCATTGATTGTGAAAAGAGAAGCCAGAGGACAAGGTAAATATAAGGGAAAGTTTCCTATTAAATTTTTATCTTGCAATAAGATAGGTCATTTTGCATCAAGGTGTCCTGAGAGAGTTTCCAAGCCAATATTCAACAAGCCTAAATTTCAAAAGAAGTGTTACTATGTTGTTGATGAAGGTGTAACAGATGATGAATCTGACAGAGGAAATGCAAGTGAAGATGAATTTGTGTTTATTGCTATCAAGGAAAATAATCATGTGTCTATTGAATTTGCTAGTTGTACAAATGTGGTGAAAGCCCTAGCTATTCAAGTTGAAGAGAAAGATGAATGGGTAATTGATAGTGGTTCTTCTCATCATATGACAAGAGATAAAAGTAAGTTTGTGAATTTGGAGAAGTATTATGGTGGTGTTGTGAGATTTGGTGATAACACAGCTAGTATGATATGTGGAAGAGGATGCATTTCTCTTGATGGAAAGCATACCACTGATGATGTCTTGTATGTTGAAGGTTTGAATCATACTATTTTGAGTGTTGGTCAAATGGTTGATAAGGGATACAATCTTTAGTTCATGGATGGTAAGTGAAAAATATTGGGAAATTCTGGAAATGTGTTTGCATCAGGTACACAAACAAAAGGTAATATCCTTCGTTTGAATGCTTCTAGTAAATTTTTTTTGATTGCTCAAGTTGATGAGAGTTGGTTATGGCATAGGATAATGTGCCATGTTAACTTTGATAACATTGTCAAGATAAGTTCCACTAAAGCTATGAGAGATCTTCCTAAGTTGATGAAACCTACTAATGCCATATGCAAAGAATGTTAGTTAGGAAAGAAAAAAAGAATTTCATTTTGAAGTAAACAAAAAAACTCAAATGGATTGTTGGAACTTGTGCATACTGATTTATGTGGTCCTACTAGAACTAGAAGTTTACAAGGTTACATAGACTTCATGTTGCTTATTGATGATTATTCAAGGATGATGTGGGCTACTTTCTTAAGGGAGAAATTTGAAGCTCTGGAAAAGCTCAAGATCTTTAAGGCTATGGTTGAGACAGAGACTAGTTTGAATATTAAGTGTCTGAGAGCATATATAGGTGGAGAATTCACTTCCAGTGAGTATAATTCTTTTTGTGAAGAGCATGGAATAAAGAGACAATTATCTACATCGTGGACCCCTCAACAAAATGGAGTTGTGTAAAGGAATAACATAATAGTTCTAGATGTGGCTAGAACCATGATGTTGGAAGGAAATGTGCCTCATATCTACTGGAGAGAAGCTATGAGTATTGTTGTGTACACACTTAACTAGGTACAAATCAAAGGTGATACTGGTAAGACTCCTTTTGAACTATGGACTAGTCAAAATCCTACTGTTAGATATTTCAAAATCTTTGGAAGCAAGTGTTATATCAAAAGAGATGAAGATATAGGAAAGTTTGATGCTAGGAGTGATGAAGGAATCTTTTTGGGTTATGCTACTAAAAGTAAGGCCTACCGGTGTTACAACAAAAGAATGAAGAAAATGGTTGAAAGTGCAAATGTTAAGGTTGATGAAGACATAGCTGCACTATCCAGAACCTGTGGATATGATTCTAATGATCAGAATGATAGTACAAGCAAAGGAAAGCAAGGCCAAACTGCAAGTCAAGTTCAAATCATTCCAGTGAATCAAGAAAATCAAGAAGAAGGAGAAATTGGTGGAAGAACAGAACAGAGATCAAAAGAGCCTGAAGTTGAAGAACATTCTAAGAAGACTTTGAGGCATGTGAGATTGAATCATTCAGATAATTAGATCATAGGTGATAAGAACAAAGGTGTCCAGACTAGGAGAAAAATTGTAGAAGAATATTGTTTGATTTTAAAGACTCGGCCTAACGATGTGAATGAAGCATGCAAAGATGACCATTGGGTTGAAGCAATGAAAGAGGAACTACAAAAAATTGAGAAGAATGATACATGGATTCTTGTTCACAGACCTAAGGATAAGAATGTAATTGGAACTAAATGGGTCTTTAGAAACAAACTGAATGAACAAGGTGAAGTGGTTAGAAAAAAAGAAAGACTAGTTTGTAAGGGACAATCTCAAATGGAAGGTATTGATTTTGAAGAAACCTTTGCCCCTATTGCTAGAATTGAAGTTGTGAGATTGTTTCTTGCATATGCTACTTATAAAGACTACAAGGTTTATCAAATGGATGTCAAGTTTTCTTTTCTAAATGGAAAATTGGAAGAAGAGGTATATGTTGAGAAACCTAATTGATTCTAGTTGACTGATCAAGAAGATATGGTGTGTTGATTGAAGAAAGCATTGTATGGTCTTAAGCAAGCCCCTAGAGCATGGTATGCCAGATTGGATAAGTACTTGGTGAAACTTGGATTTAATAAAGGTACTGCTGATAGTAATTTGTATTTCAAGAATGATGATAAAGATTTGATTGTGGAAGTTTTTGTTGATGATATCATATTTGGAGGAGATGATAGCTTGTGCATGAAGTTTGCTAATGAGATGCGGAATGAATTTGAAATGTCAATGATTGGAGAGATGAAATTCTTCTTGGGATTGCAAATTACTTAGTTAGATAAAGGGAATTTTATATCTCAGTCCAAGTATGTGAAAAAATCATTGAAGAAATTCAGTATGGAAGACTCAAAGTCTATTGGTACACCCATGGTAACTGAATGCAAGTTGACAACTGATAATGATTCTCTGAAGGAAAATCAGACAAGATATAGATCAATGATTGGTGGATTGCTTTATTTGACTCAAACTAGGCCTAATATCATATGTATTGTTGCTAGATTTCAAGTTGATCCTAAAGAATCTCATGTGACTACTATGAAGAGAATTTATAGATACTTGAAAGGGACAACTAATTTTGGTCTATGGTATCCTAAAGATGATGATCTTACTTTGAGTGCCTTTACTGATGCTATTGGGAAGGAGATGTGAATGACAAGAAAATTACTAGTGGTGGAGCACTTTTCTTGGGAAAGAAGTTGATTTCATTATTGAGTAAGAAGCAAAATGCTATTTCTTTGTCTACTGTAGAGGTAGAATACATTGTTTCCGCTAATAATTGTACTCAAGTGTTGTAGATGAAATAGATGCTAAAAGATATCAGAGTTCTGTATGATGATCCTATTGTTATATTCTGTGATAAGTCAAGTGCTATTAACATTTCTAAGAATCCGGACTTTTTGAGAGAGAAGGTAAGTGAAAAAGAAGTCAGATTAAAGTATGTGCCTAATAAGGAGCAGATTGCATATATCTTTACAAAGCCATTGCCTAAGGATACTTTTGAGTATCTCAGAGGGAAGTTAGGGGTGATTATCCCTCCTAATCAGAACTAAGGATGCATTTCATTGCATGAATCCACGCATTTCATGATCATATTTTGGTCCAAATTAATGTTATGGTGGCTGCTACTCAGGGGGAGTAGTCAAATGTTCAGATGTTCAAATGTTCAAATATGTGGTTCAGAGCTTTTATTGAAGAGATATTTTTCATTAATGTCAAAGGGGGAGAAGAGTAATTTGAAACAAAAACTACTAATTATCTAGGGAGAAGAGCTTTGTGGGGAGAAGATCATGTGAGGAAAGAAAAGTCAGAACTTAAAGGAAGAGTAAGCATAGTTGTGTTGATGGTATTTTTCACATCATGTGTTGCCATCAATGCCAAAGGGGGAGATTGCTGGATGTTGTGGTTGTGTTGCTGATATGTGGTTTTCATTGATGTCAAAACTATTAGCATTGTTGCATTAGAAGCTGTATATGTCGAGGATATTGAGAAAATTGTAATAAGAAGTGCTACGAGTTGACAATGGTGAAGTGAAGTTCTTTTTGTCGGTGTGTTCAATACATTGTTGTTCTAAGGTTGTGGACTAAAGGGTTTCTTGTTGAGTATGTCTAGTTTATCCCCGTAAAATTTTAGAGATCTACATGAAGAGTTGATAGAGTTATGGTGATTTTCATTCTGACAATTTTTTGTCACTTCAGTTAGTGTTCCTAATTGAAGATTTTGTGATTTTAGAAAGTTCAGTTGTTACGGATGCTTCTTTGGTGTTTCATGATGCTTGTGGATTTTTCTAGTTCATTCTCTATCTTTGTGGCATTTTCGCATTGATCGTTGTGATCGTGATTCAATATTTTATCATTTGAAGGCATGAGTGTGGGTGTGAATGTGAAGTGTATGATTCCTATGTGTGAATAAATTTTAGATCATTCAAAGGCAGAGCAGAAAGTGAAGAAGAGTGAAGAAGTGTTCATGTGCTTAACCAAAAATATAACTAGGCGTTAGCAGATGCTATTTTCTTAGTTCAAATCCTAATGGTTTTAATCTAAATCTTTCTATAAGACAGTGTGTCTTCCTTGGGCAATAAGCCTTGTTGTATTTGAGTAGTGAGCTCTAGGCAATGTGCTTGAATGCATGTGCATTCCCCATTTATATTTCCTTATACTTTTAATAGGGTATAATCTTGTGGATTGACCTCCACTGTGGTTTTTCCCCTAATAGGGTTTCCATGTAAAAAATCTTGGTGTTATGTGTGCTTCTGATGTGTTGTTCATTTATGCTTTCATGATTAATGCTCAGATATGAAATTAAGGTTAATAAGTTGAATAAGTTTGAGATTCGGTGACAACTGATTCACCCCCCCTTCTTAGTTGTCTGCCCTTGAGTTTCCAACAAATAAAACCCCCAAAAGAAAGCCCCAAAATGAAACCCTCAATAAGAAAAAAAACACCCTTTAAGATGCACAACATATCACTATGGAATATCAAGGTAGAAGAATTACCTCCAATGCTATATGCCCACTAATGGTAGACACAAATGGCTGAATGGATCCTCCTCTCCCAATAATCTCCTCCTTCCTTCTCCCAAGATTTCCCAAAATAAAGCAATTCAAGAACACAAAAGAGCAAAGATCCAAAAAAAGCTTGGTAACCCTCTCTCTCCATGAGGAAGAGGTTTTAAAGGAAAGGGAAAATAACTCCCTTACATAACCACCTCAACCACTCCTTTTTCGTCACTCTTATGAGTGGGGACAAAATGAGGGTTAAAACACTTTTTAAAAGATTACACATAAAAAAGTGACCTTCCCACCTATACCTTTAGGTCCTAGGCCAACTTTAAGCACACAAAACACACCCTAGACCCCTCTAAACACAATTTAAAATTCACTTTTCTAAAATTTGAAATTCAAGACTCACATAAGACACAATCACATAATATGTGATGCACACAATACATGCAAACCACATAACTCAACATAAAAAATCAATAACCCATAGGACTCTATGCCAAGGTCCCATTTTGCACAACTTAAAGTGGCTAAGTGAATCCCCTCAATTCCACTAGTATTAGAAGTCTTTGTACACTCAACAAGATGCATCAATATGATAGAAATATTCACATATATATAAATGCACAATAAGTATATTTTGTTTGCATATCATCACAAATCAATTGATCAATCATAAGCTATCATATACAATACATAATTTCTAAATGTGTGAGTCACAATAACCATGACAAACATTATTAAATGAACACTATAAGTATAACACCCATAATTACATCAATTCCTCCAAAATATGCACTAGTCTAATCATCAATCATGAAATCCCAATATGATATCAAATACCAACCTTAGTAAATGAATATGCATCAACAACACACTAAGTCTCATAATCGTTCAGAATCAACAAAATATCACACCAAAGGACTTCATATGAAACTGGATGATTGATCACAAAACATTTCCTTCATAAGTAAGCCAATTACCAATCACCAACAACCCTAATAACTTGATACATCTGATAGCAATTACATAATCAATAAAACAACATATCTGATAATCATAGAGAAATTACAATACCCACTGAATAGGTAAAATTTTCCAATTAACCTTATCTCAAAATCAGTCAAGGAACGACCATCACTTCTAACTCAGGAATAACATTCATCATGAGGCACATGGAATATAGACAAGAAACATCAAAACATGTAGACTCACAGGATCACAGAGGGTAGGGTCTCACATTCTCCCCCCTAGAGCTAGAATTCCTCCTAGAAGTCTTTAAATATCTAGGAGAAAATTCACATTTACAACCATACTATTTGAGAATGCTAATTTGAAAACATATCATTCCCCATCCTTTTTCATAAATTCAAGTCATGTATAACCCTAACACAAAATTTTAGTTATGAAAATTTTCTTGTATTGAAGTCTTACTAGCATCATAGGCCTTGAACAAAAAAATGGGATGTCATACGCATTCCTTAGATTGTTGTCATAAAACTTAGGAAACTAGTTGAATGAATTATATTTCATGGATGAAATTTTATAATCAACTTAGGTTAGGTGTAGTTGTTTATAAAATGGGATTCTATGGAAATGATGATGGGTCAAGAAAATGAGTATTTAATATCATTGTACGTAGGCAACCGTTTATACTTGGGGGCCTTTCCTATTAGCGATGTTATATTTTTAGTTGCATGATGTGGCATACAGGGATGTGCATTCTATTAGCTATGGGATGACACTACTCATGGTGTGGGCATGGGATCATATTGATGTATTCAGACCACCAATAGATAGGTACCTAGCTTTGGGCTTGCCTTATGTTTACATTTATGGAGGAGCAGTGACTCAAATATGGGTCGATGATGTGGAGTATTGGAAACATGGCATTGATTTTCTAGATGGATTTACATGGAGGCCTTATTGGGACTATGCACCATGGGATGATGATGCAGAGCACCTATCGTACTACCAACACAAGAGATATTTGATTGGTTAGATAGTGTTGACTCAACATATTATTGAGTGACACCTACCAGAGAGAGTTCACCGATAGTTTGGAGAGTGATAGGGTGTCCTAGTTAGTATAGAAAAGTATGTGAGGTCCACATGAGAGGTCCTTCAGTGGGGCCTAATGATTAGCTTTCAAGTGGAAATGTAGGAGATAATGGGGCTAAATCCTATGTAGTGGGGTGCAATAGTGAATGTGGCCAATGTAGGTACGACTCCATAGTATGATGCATAGTGGGTTGTGCATAGGCCTACTCCCTTTACAAATCTAGATCAAAGAGCACCAATGGAGAGATTGGGGAGGGGACCATTAGAAAATTTGCAAGGATAGGGATTGGGGAGAGGAGGTGGTTGAGATGGTGGAAATGGAGATGGAGATTATGGCGGGGATGGTGGTGGAGGAAAAGGAAATGGAGGTAGAGGCGACCACAAGAGGGGGAGAGATGATAGGGGTAGGCGAGGTAGAGTAGGTCTACCACCTAAAGGACCATAGAGGATTACCCAGAGGATGCCACCCATCCAAGAGGAGGGAGAGAGAGATTATCATGTAGCATAGATGGAGGTGGATGTGGAAGAGGTGAGAATGGAGGAGATAGTCAGTGATTTTAGTGAGGAGGCGGTGGTTGGTCAATTTATAATGGAGGAGATGGAGGATGAGGAGGCTGCAATGGAGGAGGAAAATAGGGACTTTGATATCGATGAGGGTTTTGAGGACATCCTGATTAGGGAGGTGATCATGGATGTGGTTGGAAAGGAAGCCGAGGATGCAGTGCAAGGATCCTGGGCACAAATTCAAGCACTTCAGGCACAAGTGCAGATGCTACAAGCTCAAGTAGCATAGATACTAGGGTTACATGGGTAGGTTTCATAGCTTATTGTAGAGAGATATGATTGTCATATAGTACAGTAGGTAGAGCAAAGATCTATTGATTTTATTGCCACAGTGAGAGGTCCCACCAGAGAGTTTACACAGACCATGTACCGAGCTAGTAGGGAGGCTTAATATTACAAAGATTTATATGAGCAGGAAGTTCCAATACCTAAGAGAACATTGAGTTTCTAGAGCCAGAGCTAGACTAGGTCACATTCACATAGGACATAGAGCAATGTAGGTGTATCACAAAGGAGACCCCCTATGATAGGCCATCCTAGCATTCTCATGGAAACTAGTCAGGACAAAGAGAGGACAAGGGACTACCATCAAGACCATCTCCATCCGATGATAGAGGCACCATAGGCTAGGCCTATTTTGATATGTATTTGGACACTTATATTTTTGATTAAGCCTTTGAGCTCCATTTTTTAGACATATATTGACATTGTACTATGACACATTACTTTTTTGATCTATATATGAAATGCATGATTTTGGCGATGACTATATGATGTGAATGATTCTATGTTTATGCTTCCTTATGCAGTGGATTTATATGATGTGATGTTATGATATGCATTGTATGGTTATGTGATGTTTCCTATATGTTGTGGATTATGAATATATGATGTATGATTTATGTTGATACATGTTTATGATGTATAGATGGATGCACATGATTCTATATTATGTTTTCACATATGCTATGACATATGGATGGATGCAGATGATGCAATGCCATGGATATGCAAGATGATACTATATGTTATGACATGTGCTATGCAATGCTTATATGGATTATGATTCCACATGATATGATGTGATAGAGATGTTTTTGTATTGTCTAATGTAATATGAATGACCTAATATGTATATGATGGTGATACCTATTATGTCCTAATCATGATTATGTATGCAAGATGATAATACTAATGCATAAATATTATTCTTTTTGTGTGTCACAACATGCCTTCATGATGATTTCAAGGGTGGACGGATGGAATGTTAGCACAGAAAGAAGATCAATGAAAAACAAAGAAAAAGAAGATGGGATGAAATGAGATTGAAATCTTGATATCTTACTAATAAATGATCAAGCTTTTATTTTATTGCATGATTTTCATCACTGAACATTTATTATGGCCATGGAGAAAGAACACTAAGATATGACATAGACCAAGGTGTAGTAGGTTATCCCTTGCAAAAATAGACACACGAAAAACAAGGAGTTCCATGATGCAAACTAGTAACCACAAAACCTTGTCTGAATATGTGAGAAAGTAACCAAAAAGCATGTTAGTCCTGATGCAAGAAAGCATTAAATGACCTTTAGCTTGCATGGGGTCTTTTTACTATTCCAAATGGAACCCCAATCACACACAAGAAACTTAGTTGCCCCAGTCATATTTCCAAGACAAACCACAAACAAAAATCAAAGAGAAAAAGGTCATGATCCATCATCTCTCTTCTCATCATGTGTGGACTTCCTCAAGGCACATAGTAACATTCCCTCAATAAATCAAATAAAAGATAAGACAAACTAGACCAACAAGTCAACAACCATTTAGATCTTCTTGCCAATAAATTTTCGTATGATCATATTTTGGATATCTAATGATATCATTTGGTTTTATGTAATGAAGCAAGTTGTATAAGACCTAGGATCTGGTTTTGACAATACTGCATCTTGTATGAGAAAAGAGATAGGATTGTTTCTGGCTCTAGAAATGATACACCTCGTATAAGACTAGGGATATTATTTTGAGGATGCATCAACCTGTATAAGACTACATAGGATTGATGGATAAACTCTAGTTTCAGAAATGAAGCATGTCGTATAAGACCTGGGATCTAGGTTTGACAATGCAACATTTTGTATAAGACTAGTTGATAGCTAATAGGGATCATTAATGTTGATGGATACCTATGATTTGTCAATTGATCTATTTGGATTGAAGACTAGTTAGATAGCTTGTCTATTGTTTCAAGATTTGGTGAGCTTAGTTCTCTATGTAAGATCTCATGTTTGTGCCCGATCAAAGTGTCAACCTTAGCAAGGGACAGTTTATTGTGAGATGTGGATTGTGAAGGATGGAGAACCTATTACAAAAAACTCTAACAAATTGGCCTAATGCCTTGAGGTCTCATTGAAAATGACCTTCCCTACATAAAGCACAGAGACAACGTAGTTCGACTAACCTTGATCATGGATAGTTTATTATGAAACGTGGATAGTGATGGACTGACTATTTTTTATGGAAAAACCTAATGGACTTACCTAAGCCTCAGAGGCTCATCAATGATGGACTTGCCTACGTGAAGTCGTAGAGGCAACATAGTTCGACCACTTGGACTGAAAAACACTATTTTTGATATTTTTTTTATTTTTGGATTTTTAAATGTTTTGATTTTTTTTGGATTTTCTACTATTTTGATTTTTTTGGATTTTCTAATGTTCGATTTTTTTGGATTTTATAATGTTTGAATTTTTTGGATTTTCTACTATTTTGATTTTTTTAGATTTTCTAATGTTTGTTTAGATGTTTCCTTATGATACCATATCTATAATCCCATGTGAAACCTAATTCAAGGATTTTTCCCCAAGTCAAGTATAGGACCAACTTATTATAGAGGGGATTGGATTGGAAAAAATAATTATGGATGGATATGGAAGATGGAGGATGCTAAACAACAACAATTCTCGGGACATGAGAAAGAATATTTAATATTTATTATGGATTGGGATTTATTATGGAATGGGATATGTGTAAGGGATGGTGGAGGGGGATGGAATACTAGCTAGAATGATAGTAGGAAATGGAGCAAAGCTTAACTACACATGGAACTTGTTTTCTTGGTTTTCACCATGGTACCTATTTGAAGCACCATCGAAGTGGTTTTCACTATTGGATGGATTATTTCTCTTTACTATTTTTTTTTTCTTTTTTTGTGTCACCAAGACACCTATTTGTGAGGTCTTCATCAAGGTGACAATTTTTTTCTTTTTTAAATATTTTTTTTGCATTTTTGGGGGATTCTATGAAGACTGGGTATAGTACTTGTGAAGATGCATGCTACTAGTGGGTTTGGGTAGGGGTTCACTTTTAGGAGTAGCGAGTTGATAAGAATTGAATCCATTTATTGTGGTTATGATGTAAGGACCCAACCTGTTAGGCTCAAACTTTTTGGGCTTCTCTCAATCTATTTGATTCTTTAAATTTTCTTTTAAGACCAACTCACCAATTTCAAAGTTTCAAGTACTCTAGCTCTCTTTTTATAGCTATGATTGAAATGATTTTGATAGGCTTGTAGTTGGACCAAAATTTTTTATCATCTCTCATCCAATAAATCTAGCTCATGCTATTGGGATACATGATACTCTTCATCATCAATGAAATACTGCAAGATACTCTCAAGGATGGTAACTCAACCTCAATAGGAAGAATGGCTTCGGATCTAAAGATGATGGAATATGGAGTAGCTCCTATGGGAGTATGGATGCTAGTTCGATAGGCCCACAAGGTAGGATTAAGTTAGATGTGTCAATTATGGCCAACGTCATCGACAGTCTTCTTCAGGATTTTAAGGATGGTTCTATTAGATGCCTCAGCTTGACAATTTCCTTGGGGGTAATATGGAGTAGCAAAATGGTGGTGGATATGGAATTTCTCACATAGTTCACAGACATCCTGATTTTTGAAAGGATGACCATTATTTGTAATGATATATTGTGGGATGTCATATCGACATATGAAATAATTGAGGATGAACTTAGATATTTTCTTTTTGGTAATGTAGGTCATTAAGATAGCTTCAATCCATTTCATAAAATATTCAATTGTTGTAAGGATGAATTTATGACCATTGGTGGATGTAGGGTGAATATTTCCCATGAGGTTGAGTCCCTATTGAGAGAATGGACATGGTGACATAATTGGGTGAATTTTGTGGTTAAGTACATAACAAGATCTTCATGTATCCGGTATTGTCAATATTTCTTATCAAAATGATAGGTGTCACATTCCATAGTAGGCCAATAGTATCCCGTTAGCATGAGCTTCTTGTCTACTTGGTAGGACCACTAGAGTGAGATCCGTATATACCATTGTGTACCTAATGTAAAAAAAATTATGATTTGTTTCAATCGATACATCTAAGGAGGGTGCTATCTAGGCTACAACAATAAAGGGTATCACTGATGATGACATATTTAGAGGCTTGTCAAACAAAGGTCATGTATTGGTTAGAGGACAAGTCCAGGAAGGATAATTTATTAATGTAGGTAGTTATAAAATTCTTTATACCAAGGAGAATTAGGACCAAAAATTTTACATTCAAGCTCATATTCAAGGATATCAAATGTGGGGATCAATAGTTATTCCACCAAGAAATCATACGACACATTGTTAGGTATATCTTAGAGAGATCCTATGGTGGCCATCGCATCAATTACTTTGTTATGAATTCTTGGAATCTTCTCAAAGACAATGGCATTGAAATACTACTTGAAACTATCAACCATTCTCTTGTAGCGTGTGATCTTTTCATCCTTTGTATCATAATCATCATTGACCTAATGGATAACCAATTGTGAGTCACCATAAACATTAAGGTTCTTAATTTTCTATTTGATATCCATTCAGAGTCCCATGAGTAATTTTTCATTGTCAACCATATTATTGGTACAATAGAATGCTATTCTATATGACTTAAGTATTGAGTCCCCCCTACAGTGTGATAAAGAGGACACTGACTCAAAAACCATGATTTGTGAAAGACCCATCAAAGTATAGTTTCCATGTAGTAGAGGTCTTTATCATGAAGATGGATTCATCGAGGAAATTAGGCACTAAGGGATGATCTGATTTTGTTGGAGCATTTTCAAGTTTGTTAGCTATCACTTGTCCTTTCATTACTCTTCGATCAACATACTCTATATCAAACTCACTCAGAATCATTAACCATTTTTTCTAGTTGGCCTATTAAGGTTGGTTTATTGAGTAGATATTTCAAGGGATCTATCTTTGCTACCAATTTTGTGTGGTGATTTAGCATGTAGTGTCAAAGATTTTGAGTGGCAAAGAAAACTGTAAGGCACACTCATTCGATAGGACTATAGTTAAGCTCATATCCTACAAGTGTACAACGGATATAATAGATGGCTCATTATTTGTGTTCTTCATCATTTTGTGCTAACAAGACTCCCAATGTTGACGATATTGCCGATATGAATAGTATTGGATGTCTTCCATCAACAAGTGGCATAAGGGCTGGATGAGTTAGCAAATAATCTTTTATTTTTTGAAAAGCCTCTTGTCAATGACCAGTCCATAGAAACAGGACTCCCATACAAAGCAAGTGTTGGAATTGTTAACATTTATCACCCAATTGAGCTATGGACCTTCGAATAGACTATAAATTTCCTTGTAGACTATGTAGCTAATTTATATTTGTTGGTGGAGGCATATCCATGATAGATTTTACTTTTGTGGGGTCAACTTCGATACCTATATGAGAGACAATGTATTCTAATAGCTTGCCAGGTTGTACCTCAAAGACATGCTTTTTTGGATTTAATCGAACCTTGTACTCTTCCAACCTTTTGGAAATCTTGTCTAACACTACTAAATTTCTATCTCTTGATAGTGATTTGTCTACCAAGTCATCAACATAGTCTTCCATGAGTGTATGCATGTAGTTGTGAAATATTATAGTCATAGCCCTTTGATATGTTGCTCCAGCATTCTTAAGACCAAAAGGCATGACATTCCAACAATATCTACCCCAAGGACAAGTGAAAACTGTTTTATGTTGATCTTTAGGGGCAATTCAAATTTGATCATATCCTAAGAAACCTTCCATGAGTGAAAGAATTTCATATGGTCCTAATGTAAGGTCTACTATGATGTCAATGTTTGGCAGTAGGAAGTCATCTTTAGGACAAGCTTTATTCAAGTCTCTAAAATTTGTACAAAATCTAATTTTCCCAATTGGTGTTTTTATGGGTACAAGATTTGAAATCCACTTTGCATAATCTATAGGTCGATTGAAACCAACATCAAGCTACTTCTTCAACTCTGCCTTCACTAAGAGTGCAATTTGGGGATGCATCTTTCTTAACTTTTTCTTGATGGGTTTTACGTTAGGAAACAATGACATATGATACAAGACTAACTCAAGATCTAACCCAGGCATATCAGTGTAAGACCAAGAAAATTTGATTTTTCTTTTGGAAAAGAAACTAAAGAATTCTAGTTTTTTCGTGGTTTTCGAAGATGTTGCAAAGTGCACAATTCTAGGAATGTCCTCAGTACCAAGATTGATTTCTTTTGATTTTTCCACATGTAATGGTGATCTATCTTGATTTATGGGGAGCATGTCCAACCCTCCATCCTTAGATCCCTTAGACAGGTTTTCACCCTCAGATATACCCTTTTTTTTTTACTTTTTCATGGTCTAAAGGCACCTTTCAGTTTTCACCTAAAGACATATTCTTTTTAATTTTCTCATTTTTGTGACTAAAGGCTAGAGTAGAATCCCCAAAGTTGTACTATCAAGTTCTATGATGAATCTAACTTTATGATCCCCACTCAGTATTCCTTCTTGAAGTCCCATAAACTCAGATATTGCTTCATCTTTCTCGAATATGTCTAAACTTGGAGGTCCTTGTTGATCCCAATCTATCAATCATAGGTAAATACAGATGTATCATCAAGATCCAAAAGGGTCTTGATCCAAGCTCCACAATCGGTATATTTTTTTTGAGAGGGGGATTCTTCAGGCTCACAAAAGGTTTAACCTAGGTCATATTCACTAGAGGATTTTCAAAATCCCATTCTCATTCATTGGAGTCCATTTTGGTATGTTAATCCTTAGATGTCTCGATATCATTAGAAGTTTTAACATTTTTATCTGAAGGTAACTTAGTATAATAAGGACTCACTTGTAATGGTGTATACCCTAACCCTTTATTATTTGGTAACTTAGGAGGTATTAGAGGCTTTTTCATTCCATTCTTGTGTAAGCCAAGACCACTATGCCCATCATAATCTTTTCATTTTAGGATCTTATAACCTTTTCCATATTGTTCAACCGGTAAGATTTTTATGGGTTCAATTTCTTCTTTATCCTTATGGATCCATGTAAAGATATCCTCTCCTATAGTCTCTTTACTTAGCTTTCCCCACTTAGTGAAAGTAGTGGGAGGATTATGGATGAAAACCTTAGGTTCCTTCTATATAGGATGAGAATTCCCATGGGATTTCGGTGATGTAGGTAATTGGCCAATGCAAAATGAACTCTGAATTTTATACTCTTCATGTCCTTGGTTGTGGATATAGAATCCACCTTTGGGAATGGAAGTGAACAAAATGGAATATGTAAATAATGAAGAGGGATCAATGTAATGTGATGTAGTGGAGGGAGAGGCTTCCCAATTGATAGGAAGTTGATGTTCAAAGGTTCCCTTTAGATTGTTAGAATACTAGAAGGGGTCAAGATTTCCTGGTATGGTGTTTTTGATGCCATTATAGGGAAACTTGAGGCATTGATGATAGGTGGAAGGAATGACCTTCATGGCATGAATCCATGGGTGACTAAGGAGAAGGTTATATGGTAGTTCCAAATCCAAGACTTGAAATGTTGTATTTTGAATGGCCAATCCAACTCTCATGGGAAGTTTAATTGCTCCTTTTGAAGAATGCTCAGCATCATCAAAATCCCTTATGATAATTTTATTAGATATGTCTATACGCACTTTAGAGAATCCCAATGTTGTGACCAATTTTAGAGTGCATATGTTTAAACCTACACCACCGTCTACCAAGACTCATCTGATTTTTTGTTTGTTAATGTATACCTCAAGGTGTAATGGATCATTATGGTTTGTTCTTTGCATAGGGAGATCTTGTTCAAAAAATGTAATGTGATGGATGGTAGCCAAGTACCTTAACATGGCCTGAAATTTAGGATAGTGGGGATGAAAGTCTCTTGTAAAGCTTCAAGTCCAAAATGGTTTTGTGCTTAGGAGATATATGAAGCAACTCAAGAATGGATATTTTTGTAGGAGTTTTCCTTATATGGTCTAGGAGGTTGTATTGAGTTTTTGGTTGTGGATTAGGAGTGGCCCCAAACAAGACCACTTTAGATCTCCAGGTTGTGATAGCGCTTCTGGATTTTTCTTAATGGTAATGGTAGAGACATTATTATCAAAAGCTTGAATGTTATTAATGGTGTACTCATATGAGATGTTGGTATAATTAGCTTGGTTACCTATATTGGTCCCTAAACTGGAGGTTTTTCCCAATCCATGGTCTTATAGGGGATTTTTGAAAATGGTATGGTCAATGTTTATCTTCCCTTGTGAATTATCTATGGATATGTCACCTTTGTCAATGAGGTCTTGGATAGTGTCCTTAAATTTCCAACATGATGATGTCTTATGTCCTTTTGTACAATGGTATTCAAAAAAATCATCAGCATTCCACCAAGTTGGTTTGAAAAATTATGGTTTATAGTGTCTAATTTTTGGGAGCTAAATAGCATTTTATTGCAATAGCTTCTTCAAAAATGATTCAATGGATTCCCATAGGGGTGTATGTGTTCATTTTGATATGTTTTTTCATGGGGGGCCTCGTCGTTGTTGATTTTTTTGTACTACATTTGTTGATTTTTTTTGACTTGTTTGATTGTTTGATGTGGAAGGACCTTTAATTTGAATGGTGGGGTGAACTTTGTTAACCATTTTAATATCAACTACCCCATCATTAGTGGAATTCTTGTTTCGGGACCAAAATTTGTTTTTGTCATTGGGATGGTTTTGGTTTTCTTTAAAGAATTTGATTAATCCTTGTGCAACAAGTGCCCTCTTAATGGAGACAAATTTCTCAACAACTTCTTCAAAAGTATTGCAACAATGGATTTGCAATTGATACATTAGTTCCTTGTTTACATTCTCCACAAACAAGTGTACCAATTGTTTCTCACAGATATCACATGGAAATTTTCTAGCCATACTTATCCATCTCTAGAGGAAATATGTGAATGTTTCTATCTCTTTTGTTTGGTTGTAGCTAATTTTGCAAGAGTGATGTCACTTTAAATATTGTAGGAGAATTGTGCGACAAACTTATCAGCTAGTTCGTTCCATGTTCTTATCCTAGCAGGTAGATGTGTAAACCACAAGCTAGAGATTTCCCTAAAAGACTATGTGGTAATAATCTCATTAAGTATGTATGCTCAAAAGTGATTTGCATGCATGTAGTATGAAATTATCTCACAAATTCTACTGGATCTCACTTTCCCTTATATTTGTTGAATTTTGTAGCATTGAAATGTTGAGGGAAAGGTGGCATATATATGCTTCGATCAAAGGGATAAGGACATAATTCCTCCATAGAATAAGTTTTCTTTGTCCCAATCACTTTCATATTGGAGACTTGTCATTGTAATGTGTGCATTTGTTGTGTCAATGTATCCATGGGTGATAGTGGTATGTTTATTGTGCTTGCAACAACATTTGTGTATCAATGTCCCATATCTATTGTAAGTGGAGGTGCACTTTGATAACCAACATTTGGAGTGTATGGATTAGTTTTTGGGTCAAATGTGTTATATGATGGAAATGAGTTTTGGTTTTGGAAATTGGGTGTAGGTGTAGCATGATGTTGAAGTGAAATTTGGTTGGTTCTTTGGAAGTGTGATGTGAATGTTGGATTTGGGTTGATTTTTTGTTGCAGAGGATTTTGATTTCTTTGTTGGAAGTGGGAGGTGAACATGGTATTGGTATTGGTGTGGTGTTGAGGTGGATTTTGAATCATTTATTGGTATTGTGGTGTGAAGTAGGGGTTTCAATTGATCCAAGTGAATCTTCAAAAACCCTAAAAATTTGACTATTCCAAATGCTCAATAAATCAAAATCATTGTGTAGAGCTCTTTGAGAGCTTTCCAAAGCAACTTTAATGGCCTCAAACAGAGACTGTATTCCAAAGTTATGGCTAATAAAAGTTTGGTCAACATGTGGTCAAAGCTAGTCAACCATAAAAATTAATTATCATGGAACATTTCTCTACTAGTTACATCACGTAGAGCTCGACGAGAGCTTTCTGAAGAATTTTGAACAGACCAAATCTGAGCTCGTATGTGGAAGTTATGACCAGTCAAACTTGGTCAAAGTGATGATGTGGAATCACCAAAGCTTGACACTTGGTAGGACATGTGGCAGGAGTAGTGAGTTGGCAATGACATGGACCAACTAAGTGATAAAACCATATTTATTAAAGAAAAAGCATTTGGTTTAATATTTAAACAATGAGGATTTGGTGGGATTTGATCCCTTGACCTGTGCCCTAAAATCCTCTTGCAAGGGAGATCCTCCCTATATATAAACCTTGAATAAGCATAAGAATTGGTTTTTTTTTTATGTAAACCATAAAATAAGGGGTTTTCATAAAATAAGGAGAAAATTAAGGGGGCCTTAGGACAAATATAAAGCCCAATCCTTTTTAAAAGGATTTTCATTGGTTTTTAAATTTAAGGGCCTAATTTAGGAAAATATTAAAAGAATATTCCTAAGCCCGAATTATGATTTTTATGAGATTTGTAAAATAAAAAAAAGGGGTTCTCATAAAAATAAGGGGTAAATAAGCTATATTTTCAAGATTTGTAATCTCGAAATGGAGATATAGCAAATATTTGCAAATATTATTGTTGCAACCCCTTATTAGCAAATGAGCATGTATATAAGGCAAGGGAAACTTTAAGAAACCCCCCCCTCAGAAAAGGTGTAAATCATGGTGAATCTTGTATACTTCCCAATAAAAATATTAATTTTAGTGGCAATTTTTTTCATTTTTCATGAAAAAAATAATGTCCATTGGCGAATCTTTTGTAATCGCTAGGAGTCTATGGAAAATCCTGGTGAAATGCAATTTTTTTAAAACCACTAAAATATTTCCATTGGCTATTAAAGTCTATTTTCAAACAAATAAAATATTTCGATTGGCGAATTAAACCTATTTTCAAACCAGAAAAAATAATTTTGTTGGCAATTAAAACTTTTTTTCAAACTAAAAAATAAAATTCATTGGCGAATTAAATCTATTTTCAAATGATTAAGAAAAAAACATTGGCGAATTAAAAATAATATCAAACTAATAAAAAAATTGCAGTGGCAAAGTGTTAGTGCAAATCAATATAACCACAACCATTCGATGAATTGTCGATGGACAGTTGTAGTTGCATTTCAGAAGTAAATCTCTAAAGCAGTAGACTTGCGAATTGAAAACTTCGGAATAACACTAGAACCGTTAGATTTTTTTTTTAGTCAGTAATAGGATTTTGTATTGCATGAAAATAAAGATTACATCATTTGCCTCATTGTTTTCATCAACCATTCAAAAATCGCCTACAGCTATAATAGTTTTTTCAAGAAAGCATCTTAACATGCTTCACAACAAAAAAAGTAACCCTACCCAACTAAAACCAGTTCCACAAGTATCTGTATCTACCTTACATATTTCAACAAGATTTTCAATCATTCTTTTACCCTTCCTAGTACCTACTATTCACACTATACAACTGTAACAGGGTTCAACCCCCAACAAGCCAAAAATTTAGTACTAGTCTTGCATTAATTCTACAAAAACCCTACAAAAACTACAAATTCAACTAGTGCTACCCATTTCATAACCAAATTTCCTTGTCACTTTGCCTTTCATCTTCCACTTTCATGCATTTTTCCCTTTTTCTTTAATACACTTTGCCTCCACTTTCACTTGTACTTCCATGCGCTCTGCCTCTGCTTTTTCCTGTGCTATAATTGCTTCCACCTTCATCAGCTCTATAAAGAGCTTCAATGCTTTCCAACCTAACCTTACTTCTTCCCTACATCGATTTTTAATCTCATCCTCTGGCCAACACACAAAAGGGATGAATCCTTCTACCCCTTCCAGTTCCACATTTTCAAAGCCTTCTTGGATGTCTGAACCTTCACCTGGAACTACCCATTCAAGTATTGATTCTAATCCTTCCAAGAAATCTCTATGTAGAATCATCTCCATCACTTCTCTCACTGTGCTTGTCGATTCCCCCAAGTCCAAATCCCATGCTATAATCAAGGAGTATACATCCATGTTAGTCTTGTATCTATGCCTTAGATTTCCAAAGGATTTCCCAAAAATCATCCGTACACTTTGTACCAACCTCCCATCAGTGAATAAAAACATCTCCATTAATCTTTGGCTAGAATCTTCACCATAAAATGAGTTTAATTGCCTCCTCGAATGCAAACTGAAGTTGGCCTCCATTTGAAAACTGTTGTAGCTACACCGCCACCACCACCACTCTTTCAGACTTTCTGTGTGCCTTCTTCTCCATGCCAAACTCTATTGTTAACTTCACTAATCGAGGGCCGAGAGGTAATAATTTTTTAGACTCCACACATACCGATCTTAATTACCTATCGATCCTCTAGTCATGTCCACTTGCTCCAATCTGCTTGTGATCTTCACTTCAAAAATATAGTGTCCTTGCCACCTTTCCTATCTTAATTTACCAAAGTTGAGGTTTTGGTGCTTTTCCTAACCTTAGTTGCAAGTCTTTCTTGGTAATTTTTGTAGTCAGTGGGTCGGAGGTTTCAAAAAATTCAAACTTCAGACTTTGGTTATAAGGTTCCAAGTTTTAGGAACCACGCGACATTATGGACCATGACCGTTCGATGAATTTTCAATGGATGGTTGTAGTTGCATTTCGGAAGTATATCTCTCAAGCACTAGATTTGTGAATTGAAACCTCCAAAATTACACTAGAACTGTTAGATGTGGACACGTGGCAAGATCAAGGCTCATCATCATGGTAATGAACCTGATGGGTTGGATTTTGGCGACGAGGGATAGAAGAAATTAAGTGGCAGAAATATGCACGTGCATAAAGTTTGTTTTAAAAGAGGGACTACCTAGGAAGAATGTAGGACCAAGGTTTAAAAACATAAGAACATTTTACACAAAGGATGTAAAGGAAAATCAACATAACCATGACCATTCAATGAATTTTTGATGGACGGTTGTAGTTGCATTTTGGAAGTAAATCTCTAAAGTAGTAGACTTGCAAATTGAAACCTCTGGAATAACACTAGAACTCTTAGATGCGGACACATGGTGAGATCAAGGCTCATTTCTCTCTTTTCAATGCCTCGACGTATTACATTTCATTTAATTGAAATCCTCAATCTTTTGAACATCCAAAGCGATTGATTAGACAACTCATAGCTTTAATGATTTCATAGATTTGTAATGATTTCATATCATTTGAGTGGCACTCGTAGTGGTTACTGGAGTTTGGTGATTTTGACAGCTTGTCAGATTGAGGTACAATTTGCATGTAGCCAGAAGTCAATCACATTAAACATTTTAATTGTACATGTAAGGCTTAAGATACACTAATCAACTAAGTTGGTTTTTTGGTTTGTGCAAATCAGGCTGGTAGTGGCACTGGTGGCCCATAAATAGGGTTAGTTATAGTGGATAGTATCATAAGGGTTTTCATTTTTTTGGGTTAATAAGGATTTAAGACTTGAAGATTGTAAGGAAATCTAGGAGTGCATCTAGTGAAAACTCCAAATAGTAGTGCCTTCAGTAACTTTCATTTCGATTAGGTTGCCTCAAAGACACGAACAACTATGTCCAAATGCGGAACAGACACAGTTCATTTCCTACATTGATCCATCTAAGAGAAACACATGTAAATTCAATAGTAAGCATTAACATATTCTACTACACGAACCAACAGACATGATAGATGAAACATAAAACCAGAACACAAAGATTTATGTGGGGAAAATCCTTTCGGATAAAAAAACCCCACACTCCAAAGATCGAGCCATTGTATTATTCAGCAACATAATGGTTACAATACAAATTCAGGTGCTTAGCATTTTCAGAGTTTACATCTTGCTCATTCTGGATACTATCTGGTAATCAACTCTCCCTCTATACATTTCCTGATCAACCTCTCAAACCAAACAATTTTCATACTGTTGCAATACCCTCACACAGTATACAGTACTGATCAACACAAGAGATCAACCATGGCATTCAATCCTTGATCAGGATAGAAATCGGCAACTTAACCCTGCCTCTCACTTCCTCTGTTTTGGCCTCATGGCCTTAGCCTTCCAGCCAGCCACACTACCTTCACATCTATTCGCTCTCATTTTTTCCTTCTCTTCAACTTCGGCTCTATGAAACTGTTTGTTTCCAACTATCGAATCATCCAACTCAGCAACGTAGATGTTTCCACTTCCTCGCACTTTTGTTTTCCAACTTCTACACAAAAACAGTTCAGCAAACGATTCACTTCTGCTTTCTCGGATTGGTCCACATCACACCATGTTAGACAGTCTTCACTTGGTCAATAGCGATCAACTTGTATTGCATGTCGGTGAGACACTAGAAGTGTCTCCTCGATGCCACAAGTCTCGATTACACATTGTCGCCAAGAGTTGTCTCCATGGGCAAGAGGTTCTACCGATATCCACAAGTCATACCGAAATCAGAATTCTCATCGGTGAGACAATCGCCATTCGATGAGACATTACACTGAGTTCATAAGTCATTCCAAAGTGTTCCTTAGTTGCCAAGACTTTAGTCATTCGCTGAGAGATCATATCGAGCCCTTTATGTTATATTGATGTCACTGTCGGCCAGACTTAGGCAAAGATCATACCGAAACTTCTGACGTCCGTCATATTCCTATCAGCAAGACAAATACCCTTTGCCAAGACATCACCCTGCAAGTTCCAAGTCACCCCGAGGCAAACATGTCGGCCAGACTTACCGCTTTCGCCAAGACTTCATACCGAAGCCTTTAAGTCACATCAATGTGTTCCACTGTCGGTGAGAGAATCAACCTTTGACAAGACATCTTACCGAGGCTTTCATGTTATCCCGAACTCACTATTTCCCAAGAGTCACACCAAACCGATGACCCCACTTTCTTTCGGCGAGACATCATCCAATCGCCAAGACTTCACGTTGATAAGAAAAAGTCATACTGATTTCTTCATCAGTTAGAAAATTTGAAGGTCATGTCGATATCGGCAAGACTTCCTATCATCACCGAGACTTCTCACCGAGACCCTTGAGTTAGCCCAAGTGTATACCATTGGTGACACATTCCTCAGTCGCCAAGAGATATTCCTGAGAGTTCAAGTCACCCCAAAACTGCTTATTGGTGACACTTCTCCTAGTCACCATGACTTCCTGCCGAATCCTTTTGTTGTCCCAAACTATCTTTCGCCGAGAGTCATAGCGAACCTGAATACCATACAATCGACAAGACATTCATATCGATAAGACCTCATACCAAAACATAAACCTTTCGGCCAGGTTTCCCCAAAAACATCAGTCACCATGAGTCTCCTCAACATCTGATAGACACCAACTATCAGCCAGACATCTCCCAATCAGTAAGAGATCTCCACAAGTCTCCATGTCATAGCAATAGGTCCATTCGGCAAGACAAAAGTATTGTCTCAGTGACATGAGCAATACACAAGTTCAAACTGCTAGTCGGCCAGACAATAAAAATGTCACAGCGACTATGCTTTCTTAGAGGTTTCAGCCTGTGAGATTGAGGCATATTTTCCAACAATCTAACACTTGATCAAGATCACGCAGGCACCTCCAAAGCAACTAGGAACTAAGAACACACTAGCTCCATCAGTTCAAACCCTACAATACTTAAGACACCCAATCAAAATGATTCCATAGAGAACAGTCCATTAGACAATCTGCAACAAAGACCAGGCATCCAACTGTAGCTCACTATCCAACAAAACAACTGATCCCAACCTTCCATGAAACCACATAGATCTCAACATGCTCTCATGCTCCATCAAGAATTCTACTCCAACATCCATGATGTCCACCATTCAAGCAACAATCCTATCATCTTCCATGTGTGGAAGAAAGATACAAAGCCAAGGTGTATAAGCACCATTCCAATGAACACAAGAAAAAGATCCCAGTGATATCACCAACAAGATACTGCTACCACTTCACTGTGCTCAAATGCTATACAGAAGCAATATCAACTTCAAAGCTTCAAATAGAACACAACAGTGAAGTCATTCTCTAGAAACAAGATACAAAACATTAGTTAGAACAACAATCCTAACTGATTGCTCCCATCCAATTGATAAAACCACACGACTGAAAATAGTACCCACAACTTGTGCTATACTATCCAATCTCACATACCTCATAGGTATCACCATTAGTAAACTTTTGCGAATCCATTAACAACAAATACAAGTTCCAGTGTCAACCAGTCGAAGAAGAAAAGAAACATACAGGAACTCCCACTACCTAAGAAATCTAGATCTGAAAGATCAGAAGGCATCGCAAGCCTACCAATAATAGCACATAGAAAATGTAACCCTGTAGTACCAAAGAAAAATCCACAATGATATGCACAACCTGCAACAACTTGCCACAAGAAACATTTCTCTCACCACAAACCTTCACGGCCATAGAGAGAAACTCTGCCCATCATCTTCCTGTAGAACATCCTCCTACATACACTTCTAACAGCTAGCTGTGTCAAGAATGATCTTCTTCACATCCCAAAAGAAAGCCTCAACAACATCCATCTGTTCAATCACCAAGATCAAACCAACTTCTAATATCATATAATTTGGATGTAAGCTTCTTAAAGAAGATCAAGTTAAAAAATTTCCCATTTCAAGAAATCAACCCATACATTATCTCCTACAAATTCTCATCAGTAAATGACATAACACAAAAGCTCAAGGAGATAAAACAAACTATATAACTTCCACTATGAATCCTCCAGAACCAAATGTTAAACAGTAATTCAAGATCCATATCATGAAAGTGAACATAAAATACATTTGAAAGATACAATGAGCCAGATACCTCTCAAATAAATTGCCGAGTAGACCAAGAGTGGGAACGAGAATACTCCTTCAAGATAAACAAGTCATCATGACTAATCCAAGAGCAATCTCCTCATAGATCTCTTATTGAACCCATATTCAACCAAGGTGTAGGCTTCTCGGACTTTCTGCTAAAAAACTTTAACAAGAGTAACAAGCAGCAACACATCTATCATAAGAGAAGTACAACCTCACCTTATTCTTCATGTATCCATGAGTACTAGCAACTGATCATCTCATGCTAAACTTCAACTGCATTACTGCACTATCATGAAGTATCAAGCAAGTAATTAAGGCACTCAATACATAAAGAATTACCAAATCGCTCTCAAAGCTCCAATCATCTGAATCAACAACTTATCATGACACCATGATCTACACATCCCCATAGGAGATACCATGCTTCAAGTGACTCCACCAATGTCTCAAGTACAATGCACAATGCCAAAACTCCAGTGCACAAACAAGAGTATACCATGACATAAAGCAAATAGACTTAAGAACAACATCACCTGTCAAGCACCACCAACACCTTAGCCAAAGACTCCAAGCATCCTCCATGGTTCCAAGATGTTGCACATCTTCAAATAATGTCCATGCAAAAGCAAAAGAACCCTTCTGCAACACTAAAGAAGACCATTCACCACCATGTGATGAATCCATAGTCACTGCTAGAGCTCCCACTAAAACGTGACACCCGAGCTCTCCAAGCATCATGACCACCTGCTACAGATTCCCATAACTGACTATTCAGGTACTCAAGAATGTCCATCCTCTCATCTCAAAAAAATCACAACAATGCACAAGTGACCACAGACAAGACCAACTAACAAATCTGCACCATCATTGAATCAACCTTGTGGATAAAGACAGTCCACATCCAAGTTGTCTCACTACAGCCAATGGGTAGCTAATCCATCAACCACATAACTCGTAGATCACAAACATCGAACATGCAAAACCGTTATCACATTGAAAACTACAACACTGAGATATCAAAGAGAATAACTACGTAGAAAACATAACTCAAACACCAGATCACACCAAATCTGATTTTCCAATCATGTCCACAATGAGCACCATAATCAAGGAACCCACAAGCATTACCGCAAGAATGCTGAGTGACAAAACACTTACCAACACCCCCATGCAAAGAAATGGTCATACCTCCTCAAAACCATGCACCAAGCATGCATGCAGACCTGCAACTATCTCATCCACCAACACCCTAAAAAGCCAGTGTCTAGACAATAGCTTAACAACAACTCCACATGATCACAAGTTTTTCTTAACCGTGTAAAACCTACAAAACCATAGAGCCATGCAAGTACAAATCATCCTTAGAAATAAAACAACAGTTGAAGAGAATCCAGGCCCCTTTCAGGCCAACTTTAAACCACCACCATGTACATGCATATGAGAAAGAGAGAGAGGCTATTTCAGAAGTTTGCAAATCATCTAATGACTAACTTCATAGCCTTCAAGCATTCGAGGTTAACAGGAAGCAGTGCCTTTCAACACCAGGAACCACCACCTAGCATAAGCACTCTCTTCCATGAATGAGAAACAATATAGGCTTCTCCATATCACCTAGGAGCCTGTCACACAAACACCAATATGAAAGCTTTACTGCTACACAACCACAGAGTAGGAAAATCCACGTCATACTCCAAGGTTATACCTTTACTAGCTAGGAGACACAGATCATGACATGATCAACTCCCTTTTCCATCTTGACCATCCTTCAAGTTGCATGTTGTCTTAGAATACCACAAGGATTCCACTCATCAAAGGATCAATACACCAGTCCATTCCTCCAGATTTCTTCCAGCCTCTCGAGCTAAGAAATCTTCACAGGAGAAATCTCAAGAAACAACAACCAAAAGAAGGCTCTGATATCATTTGTAAGGAAATCTAGGAGTGCATCTAGTGAAAACTCCAAACAGTAGTTCCTTTAGTAACTTTCATTTTGATTAGGTTGCCTCAAAGACACGAACAACTATGTCCAAATGCAAAACAGACACAGTTCATTTCCTACATTGATCCATCTAAGAGAAACACATGTAAATTCAATAGTAAGCATTAACATATTCTACTACACGAACCAACAGACATGATAGATGAAACATAAAACCAGAACACAAAGATTTATGTGGGGAAAATCCTTTCGGATAAAAAAACCCCACACTCCAAAGATCGAGCCATTGTATTATTCAGCAACATAATGGTTACAATACAAATTCAGGTGCTTAGCCTTTTTAGAGTTTACATCTTGTTCATTCTGGATACTATCTAGTAATCAACTCTCCCTCTGTACATTTCCTGATCAACCTCTCAAACCAAACAATCTTTGTACTATTGTAATACCCTCACACAATATACAGTACTGATCAACACAAGAGATCAACCATGGCATTCAATCCTTGATCAGGAGAGAAATCGGAAACTTAACCCTACCTCTCACTTCCTCTATTTTGGCCTCATGGCCTAGGCCTTCCAGCCAGCCACACTACCTTCACATCTATTCGCTCTCATTTTTTCCTTCTCTTCAGCTTCGGCTCTATGAAACTGTTTGTTTCCAACTGTCGGATCACAACTGTCGAATCATCCAACTCAGCAACGTAGATGTTTCCACTTCCTCACACTTTTGTTTTCCAACTTCTACACAAAAATGGTTCAACAAACGATTCACTTCTGCTTTCTCAGATTGGTCCACATCACACCAGGTTAGACAGTCTTCACTTGGTCAACATCAATCAACTTGTGTCGCATGTCGGTGAGACACTAGAAGTGTCTCCCCGATGCCACAAGTCCCAATTACACATTGTCACCAAGAGTTGTCTCCATGGGCAAGAGGTTCTACCGATATCCACAAGTCATACCAAAATCAGCATTCTCATCGGTGAGACAATCGCCATTCGATGAGACATTACACCGAGCTCATAAGTCATTCCGAAGTGTTCCTTAGTTGCCAAGACTTTAGTCATTCGTTGAGAGATCATATCGAGCCCTTTATGTTATACCGATGTCATTGTTGGCCAAACTTAGGAAAAGATCATATCGAAACTTCTGACGTCCATTGTATTCCTATGAGCAAAACAAATACCCTTCGCCAAGACATCACCCCACAAGTTCCAAGTCACCCTGAGTCAAACATGTCAGCCAGACTTACCACTTTCGCCAAGACTTCATACCGAAGCCTTTAAGTCACATCGATGTGTTCCACTGTCGGCGAGAGAATCAACCTTCGACAAGACATCTTACTGAGGCTTTCATGTTATCCTGAACTCACTGTTCGCCAGGAGTCACACTGAACCGATGACCTCACTTGTTGTTGGTGAGACATCATCCTATCGCCAAGACTTCACACCGATAGGAACAAGTCATACCGATTTCTTCATCTGCCAGACAGTATGAAGGTCATGTAGATATCGGCAAGACTTCCTATCATCGCCGAGACTTCTCACCAAGACCTTTGAGTTAGCCCGAGTGTATACCGTCGGTGAGACATTCCTCACTTGCCAAGAGATCTTCCTGAGAGTTCAAGTCACCCTAAAACTGCTTATCAGTGAGACTTCTCCCCGTTGCCATGACTTCCTGCTGAATCCTTTTGTTATCCTGAACTGTCTTTCACCGAGAGTCATAGTGAACCCGAAGACCATACGATTGGCAAGACATTCATATTGGTAAGACCTCATACCGAAATATAAACCTTTTAGCCAAGTCTCCCCGAAAACATCAGTCACCATGAGTCTCCTCGACATCCGATAGACACCAACTATCGGCCAGACATCTCCCAGTGGGTAAGAGATCTCCACAAGTCTCCATTGCATAGCGTTAGGTCCATTCGGAAAGACAAAAGTATTGTCTTAGCGACATGAGCAATACACAAGTTCAAACTGCCAGTCAGCCAGACAACAGAAATGTCACAGTGACTATGCTTTCTCGGAGGTTTCAGCCTATGAGATTGAGACATATTTTCCAACAAATATGTTGTGGTATTATTGGGGATACTCTAAATTTTCTTGCCTCCAATTATGTAGTTACAAAGTAAAAGACCAATTTCCTTCGAGTTCAGAATGGGTGGAATTGGAAAGAATTTGATTTGGTTCACTTGACTTCTTAGATAGGTTTTGAACCATGATGAGGAGCTTTGATGGACATAAGTGCTATCCTAATGCATGGAGGTTGCAGGTAGAAGATGGGAGCAATTTTACTACCCCTCATCTTCTACATGACTCTGGTTCTCAAATGGGATAAGCACATTTTGTATCTTCACAACTCTCATTTCCCCAACATGGTTGGCCAGGAAAGTTCCTTACATTTATTTTCAGTGCCACATTTGTACTATGTTCTCACCAGTAGAAGATTTGGAATCATGCATTTATTTTTAGTGTCACATTTGTATTATGTTGTCACCGACAGAACCTTGGAAATTGGAATCAATTTGTAATCCATTTTCATGAGCAACAACTTGGAATAAATTGTGTCTATGTAAAGTGACTTATGTTATTTATACAAAATAGGAGCTTGCCTGCTCTACAACTACTCATCTTTGAAAAGATATGTAATAATGTGACATTGTAATTCAGTTGTAATAAAATAAATGGTTGTGTTGTGTTAATTTTTGTTATAAATTTATAGTAAAGAGTTATTTTCTGAGTTCAGTGTCTATGAATCTATTCAAATCAAATTTTTTTTCCTTTAAGAAATTAAGTATTATCTATTTATGAAATAATTGCATGTAGATTTAAAAGTAAAACATAAAGCAATACAAATGAAAAAAGAAAGTTTCCATCAAATTGACAGAAAAACATTATAAACGCTAAAAGTTGTCACTCTTGTTAGGGTTTTCTGAAATGTTATTGATTTCTAATTTTCCCTTGACCTTCTCCCTTGGTTCCTGGTATCATTATTCATTTTATTAAGTCATTTACAACATTAAGTTACCGGCCCCTTGGCATTGATGTCAATCCTAGTGCATTAAAGTTTAAAACAACTTTAAAACATATGTTTATTATTTATATCATAATTCATAAATTACTCAATTGTTCGATGAACATTTGATGTATGGTTGTAGTTGCATTCCGGAATGAAATGTACAAAGTGCTATTCTTGCAAACTTAAACCTCTAGAATTAACCATTAACTATTAGATTTACAATTATCAACGGTTTAAAATTTGCTGCTAATGCAGGACTAAATGGCTAGTGAAACAAGATTTGTAATGATTTCATATCATTTGAGTGGCACTGGTGATTTTGACAATTGAAAGATTGTTAGCTTGAGGTACATTTTACATGTAGCAAGGCTATCAGAGTCCAAATGTCAATCAAATCAAACATTTAAATAAATGTAAGGCTTAAGTTACATGAATCGATTAAAATTTAAGTTGTTTTTTTGGTTTGTGTGAATCGCGATTATGAATCATGATTATACCTAACCTCACACATGACACTTGTGAGGTGTACACAGGGACCAGGCTGGTAGTGGCACTATTGGTGGCATTGTTGGCCCATAAATAAGGATAGTGAGCACAACTAAAAATTGAAATCATTTGTTGAAGGCTAAAGGATTTACTATTGAGTGCAATGTTCGAATTGTCATAAGGGTTTTCATTTTGTAGGGTTAATAAGGATTTCAGAAGAAGATGATGTGGCATTATTAGGGATACTCTAAATTCTCCTACCTATAGTTATGTAGTTACAGAGTAAAAGACCAATTTACTTCAAGTTCAGAATGGTTGGAATTGGAAAGAAGTTGATTTGGTTCACCTGACTTCTCAGACAAGTTTTGAGCCAGGATGAGGAGCTCTGATGGAGATAAGTGCTCTCCTAGTGCATGGAGGCTTCAAGTAGAAGATGTGAGTAGTTTTACAACCCCTCATCTTCTACATGACTCTGAATTTCAAAGGGGAGAAGTACATTTTGTATCTTCACATCTCCCACTTCCCCGATTTGATTGGCCTGCCTTTCCCCATGCATTTATTTTCAAACACCATGGTAGATCCCGGAAGTCCCATGCATTTATTTTCAGAGGGAATGGTTGACCTAACAAGTCCCATTTATTTTCAAACACATGTATTCACTAGCGGTCCAGCAGAAGCTTGGCGCTTACACTTACATTTTTATTTGTACTATGTAATAATGTGACATTGTAATTCAGTTGTAATAAAATAAATGGTTGTGCTATTAATGTGACATTGTAATTCATTTTATTAAGTCCTTTGCAACGTTAAGTGTTACTATGCTACCAATGTGACATTGTAATTCTTTTTATTAAGTCCTTTGCAACATTAAGTGTTACTATTATATTAATGGTTGTGATATTAATGCGACATTGTAATTCATTTTATAAAGGCCTTGATGTCAATCTGAGCGCATTAATGGTTTAAAATACTTTAAAACACATGTTTATTATTTATATCATAAATTACTCAGCCATTCGATGAACATTTGATGTATGGTTGTAGTTGCATTCCATAATGAAATGCATAGAGTGCTAGGGTTGCGAACTTAAACCTCTGGAATCACCCTATAACTGTTAGATTTACAAAGATCAATGGTTTAGAATTTTTTGTCAATGCAAGACTAAATGGATTGTTTTAATTTTAACTATTGTCAGTGACAACCATGTACTAATTGTGTACTGTGTAGTCTGGAAGCAACACATAGAAGTTTCGGTTTCATTCACTTTAATGTTTGAAAAAAAAGCACTTTCCATTTATACTACTAAGTGATTTTATTTTTAAGTGAGAGGGTCAGCACACAAGGAGATTTCAGTCTTCAGTTTGCTCATTGCAGCACACCACCCTATTTTGGGTTCCATAATTCCACTTCCAACAAAGCAATTCTAGTAACCCAATTTCCATGGCTATCAGCATTAATCTTTTCAAGAATCAAAATTTTGGTAAGGAAAGAATTCTTGCGGCTACATTTCATTGTTTGATGTTTCTTAAAATCTTATTTTGTCAAACTTTGAAGTTTGGGTTTAGGGTTAAGAGACTTAAGAATTAGAAAAATTAAGGAGTACTAATAGGGAATTCACAGTTTCACATTGTAAGCACGTCTACTAGCAATACCACTAGAGCAATGTCAAATAAAAAAATACATTATGCAAAATTGCTTAAAACCCCAGGTTTCACCGATGAATACCATGACATTTATGATCATAAAACCTATGGTAGGTGTACCTCAGAACTTATATTTTCATCTCAGAATAAGGCCTCAAAGAAAATTCAAGCTAATATTATCAGTGCACCATGGGTAACTAGATTAGAGCGCATGATGTTACATGAGGTTTTCCCTTAACCAAAATTTATCATGGTCTATGCCAAAAATTATGATGATAACAAAAGAGCAATTGTTTATAAATATAACAAAGAAGAATTGTTATCCATTATGCAGAAGAAGTTGGAAAAGTGTTGGGGTTTACAATTGAAGAATTTGGAAATGTCCACATTGACCTAGAAAAGCTTGCTAGTGATTATGAAGCAATGGATGAAATGGAGAAAAATTATTTCTTAAATAGAATAAGTCAGGATAGAAAGAAATTGAAAGGTGATCATAAGCCTCCTTATGATTTGGATATTTTTAGACCATGGGTTCAAGATAGTATTTCCATGCTAGCATTTTTCCTCAGACTGGATAGCAATTTGGAAGTGGGTGCATGCCTCCTTGAAATGGTGTATAATATCCATTATGGTGTTCCACATGTCAAATATAATTTTATTGAGCACATTGTAGAATCCATGGATAAATAATTTTTAATGATTAAAGGAGGTTCCACCAAGACATTTAGGTTCACAACGTACTTGTGCTATCTTTTTCTATTCAAATTTAGAGGAATGTTTCAGACCAACAAGCTTCAGATTCAGCCCTATAGTAATCCTGAGAAAGATAAAATGTCTCTAGTATATGAATGAACCACTGTTATAAGGTTGCATGATTCTCGAAGGAACTACAATCATTTTGTAGACTACTTTTTGGATCCATTACATCAAGCAATTACAAATACTCCAATGCCTAGATTTCCTATGTCATGTGAAATGACATTCAACTAGAGGAAAAGAAATACAATTGGTTGATTGGTACTTAATGGAAGAATATACTATGCTAAGATTTTATGGATTGGGAGTACAACCATACAAACTTCCAATACATGTGATAGAAATGGTTTTTCCTTTGGAATATGTAAGGAAGATGCAGAGTACTGATGAACTACACTTTACCAGTCAGCAAAAGAAGACCATATTTCCTTCTTTACCTTTTTCATGTGGAGGGATCACATTCGAGAGTAAAGCATTTAGTGTGGCACATAATCTTTTTATTTTTTTTTATTTTGATGCTATCTGTCACTGGCAGTATGATCCATGTGACACCATTAAATCAATGAGTGTGCTCAATAAGAATGCTACAAGTAGAATTCAACATCAAAGTAAACCCTTGCTTGAAAACTTGAGAAACAAGGATTCTTGGGATGAGGTCAAAATTGCAATGGAGAAAAGTGTTGCTAAGAATGGTATTTCTTTTTAACAAATGTTAGCAGAAATTATGGCATTGCATCAAAAGACAATCAAGAGTTACAACATTTTTTATCAACAAAGTGCTAAACCATCTAGTAGAGTAAAAATTCCAGATTTTATATAGAAGGAAGTTACATAAAAAAATTGGTCACGATAAAAAAATACTGCATTTTGGTCTATGAGGAAGGAGCTAGGTGATCCAAGAGCTCTTGCAAAGTATGGAGATAATGAAGAAGATGGTGAGTTTAGAAAATTGTTGAATATAGAGAATCCAGATGAACAAGAAGATAAGGAAAATGATCATGAATCTAATGATGATAGGGAAGAAGAAAGCCATGTCAATTTCAAACTTGGTTTAAGTGAGGCCACAAAAGAAGCATATACTACTGGAGCAACCATAGCTGAAAAAATGGGTTATGAAGGTGGTCCTTTGGGATCCCAAAGACAAGGCCCTTGGATGGTAACAAATGTACATCATAGAAAAGCAATTGATAAATCTGGCCTTGGGATTGGAGGTGCAAAAGTAGACCTAGGGCATACAAGTCAATTTGTTAGAGCTTCAAATCCTCATCCTCAATCTCATGGTCAGACACAATAACAACTAGGACATGCCCATGGTGCAAAGATTAGTGCAACTGGAACTGCCTCTGGTGGCGATGGAATGGGTAGTATTACTAGTAGTGGTCAACATATGCTATAATAGAAAATTACACACAAGAGGACAACAATACAAGATACCACAAAAACACTAGGTGATCAAGGCATACAGAAGAGGCAAAGGATTTTTACAAGTCCAAGTCACACTACTAGTGGATCCACCACAAAGGAGTTATTTCCAGGCACCCCCCATTTCCAATTAGTCTAGCTGCAACATCATTAGCAACTGCAAGTACTCTTATTCCTTCGCCATTCAAGCATTCCATTGTTCCTACGTCCCTAGGTTTTGATTACATTGAAGAGTTTAAAAAGAAATCAGACATGAATAAAAAAGAAAAGAAGCAACTGATGGAGATTTCATCTACTGTAACTTCCGAGCTTGCAACAACCATGGTATTACCCACATTTGACACAAATAAAGATGTAACGCCCGCCGTGCAAGCCCCAAAGAACAAACAAATAAAGAATGCAAATATTTTTTTTATTTTTATTTTTAAAAACAAAACAAATAATCGACATACTAAATATTAAATGATCACATACATACACGTATACTTCATTTCATTCTAATACAAACAACATAATCAACTATGTCCTTTGGGGCACACGAGGTCACATCGAAATAGACATTACTAAACATCAACTCACAAGATATCAAAAGGAACTATAAATGACAACATTAGATATATATATACATAGATCCCATCACAAGATAAAACCATGAGCAATTACATAGCCAAATAAAGTTACAAGGTTGATAATCACATTACAACATCTTTCAAATCTTACATCATATCAATATAGTTACATCATAATTCCCAATCATGTGGGATGAATACAATATACAAGATTATCAAAATACAAAGAGATCAACTGGAATAAATCTTCAACTGGATGAGACTGAAGCCAACGAACGCTGATGGGGAACCCAACGGTGTGCGAAGCACGTTCCACCTGACCACCCCCATGCTAAGAGGTGATAGAGAAGTAACTCCGACCAAGAATATCAACTGACCAAGACTGACGTACAAGTATATAAAAAGTGCCAACATAGAACCATAACACAATACTCCAAATTACAATGGAACAAATAATAGCATCGAACAATAATACCATAAGAGTACAAGATGAGATCATAAAATACACCAAAAATGTATTAAAACATTAAATCATAAATCAATTTAAATCCATTAAATCAACAATCCAATCCAACTCCCATAACCCCCTTCCAGAGGAACACAATAAAATAAAACACATGGGCAACTAGGGGAGAGTGTCATCGCATAGTCCTACATGGGTTATCCTGGCTCTTCCTCCCAACTGGAGGCGCCGGCCCTCATCTATGGCTATCCTATGCCCTTCCTCCCAACTAGAGGCACCGCCCCATATGGTGACTCATGCAGAGCCGTAGACCTCTCGTGGAGACGAGGTCACGACCTTGCCAACCATGGCCTTCTCAGCCTTCCATTAGTCTGCGAAAGCACTAATGAAGACGAGGCATCCATTTTTAAATCTTATAATGATATTACTACCCAACCCTCCTAAATTAATTATTAGGTTTTCACTTGCTTACTAACTCACTCGTGGGTTATCCTGAGCCCTTCCCCTTAAACGGGGCGCCGACCCCCACGAGGAGCCACTCTCCCTAGAGACCCAACCAAAACCAGAAAGAAACAGGGGTTGTACCATTCCAATCTTAACATCGAAATGCAACAACAAAATATTACACGAGGCATAACTCATCTCGCAAATTAAATACCATAACAAAATCTCAAAATTCGGTACACCCCACATATAACACATAACTTAACAGAACTCAAGATGAAAAGATATCAATTCAATAAAATCTTGATCCTCTGGAAGACTAAAGTGTTAACACAAACGGGTTCCCACATCAGTGAACTAACAATGTCTCGAACCCAACAATTCAGCAAGACTCAATTTCAAGAATAAAAATAAAAGAAATAACTTATTCAATTCCAAAATTGATTCCATAATAAAATTCCATTCCTAAAATATATTCACACAAAAAAAACCCGAAATAAATAATAAATGTTGTCATATAATCATAAATTGATTTTCTTACTAAATTATCCTCTCAAAGTTTGTAATTTAACAAATCAATAATAATGATAAGCAAAAGATTTCTTTCTATTTTATTGTTTCCACTATAACTAAATTTTGTTTTATTTTAACCAGAAAAAGAACAGAATATTTACTGATAAGATTAAATGGTTACAGCAACCAGTTAAATAACTGAAATCTGAATAAATACATTAATAAGTATATATACAAATACAAATATAAATATAAATATATATATATATATTTATAAAAGTAAATTTCACAATATATAAATGAAACATATTTAAAAAGTAAATTTTTGCACAGTAGATAAAATAGAAAATTCGCACTTTATAAAATTTATATAAATAAATTTGAATGGGCATTTACACCCATACACCGGCACGGCAATAGACGCCGCCCGACCGTGGGCAGTCTACGAACTGCTCATGGCAGTCCTTCGGACTGCCATGGACAGTCTGCAGACTGTCACATGGTCCAGTGGCGGGGTGGTGGGTACGGCCAAGGCCGAACCCCCACACAGCCAATATATATATATAAAATCAACACAAAAATAAATGTACAATGCGAACGGAAATGAAATAACGAGTTTTCAATAAATTTAATTTTCATTCAAAATTTCATATGTTTAAAAATATGTGTATATATATTTATATATATATATGTATATATCTAATATATATATATATATATATATAAATATATTTATATACACACAGGAATTTGAACATTTTAAAAACAAGGAACAGATAATTACTATACACATTCAATTCACTGTGCATGTTTGAAATAAAAAAAAAAGAAATGTTTTATAAAGTATATATATAAACCAGCAATTCGTTGAAAGGAAATTGTTCTCAAATTTTATTTTGTTTTAAACAAAATGAAACAACAGAAATACTGTTCATTTCCAGATTTCAAGCAAAAACCCCCTTTCAATAAATAACAGTCCAGAATCTCCCAAAAATTCTATTTCAACATATAACATTCCCGATCCCCAGATAATTTTCCATTGATTAATCAATAATCCCAAAAGATTTCTTTCCACAAACTGTTGATTTCCAACCCTAGATGAAAATTTCACACACAGAGAACAATTTCTATTTTAACAGAGAATGAATGATAAAAAGAAGAGAACCTGGCGTCCTACGCTTGCAGAAAACTGTAGAAGCTTTGTCCCTCTTGCTGAACCAATTCCTTGCTGCCGATCTTCCAGCAACAGATCCAAATCTTTCTTCCTCTTCACCAATTTTCTCCAGAAAACAGAAAAAGGAACCAAGGACAGAGAATGATTGAAAATAAAATTTCTCCAGCATTCGAACAATCCTCTCAAACAAAGAAAACCCCTTCTTAAAATCCATGCCCAGGAATCCTTTCAATTTCCTCTTCCCGTGAATACCAGAGGTCACATTTCAAGAAATAAATTCAAATAAAATTTAACCTTAATTCCTTTTTGTTGCCTTTTCCATATTTCATTTTCATTTTTTTATGCATTTGATTAAAACTAAATAAATTTAAATCCACAAACATGAATTTTTATTTAAATAAATATATACATCCTTCCATAATACTTTATTAACTAATTACTTTCATATTAAAATAATTAAAATCAACCATTTGCAAAATAAATGCAATATTTTTAACACTACTACTAATATTTATGCATTGCCATATTTAATTATTATTTTATGCTTTTATTTTATTAATTACTTAATTATTTAAATTACTACATAAAACCATACCCACATTAAATAAATCATAAAATCACAATGACATACAAAGACCAATACAACAATACAATGAATATGACCAAGACGCACAAACCAAGAATATACAGGATTGTTGACACCTTGGAACAGAGTTACTTTCATGTCACCTTTATTCAACTTCCTGCCGTTGGGTTGGTTCAATGCTCGCCCAGACCTATCAAAATAGGTGGAATCGAGTCTTATTCCTGCAAAGTCTGCATCCAACAAGGTGATATACAACATATATACATATAATCAATTTACAAAGCATCGTGAGAAGGATTTGCAGTGTAGCAGGGTGCTCGCGAACGAGTGATGCTACCTGTCCCCTCACCAATCCATAGCATCATCTATCGCATTAAAATTTACATTAATTTGCATCAATATGATCAATTACTATTTTCTAGTCTACTGAATTCCAAATGATTTCATCAAAACAATTGCAATAAACTATCATCACAATATCCATGACATCATAAGAGTATATAATCAATAACAGTCTAATCTACCACAGCATAATATCAACAGTACCATCAAAAACCACAATGTACCAAACAAAAAAAACACAGAGAATGTCAAGAATCAAGCAGTAACATGAGGGGTATTACATCCTCCCCCCCAAAAATTCGGCTTACTCCTGGAAGCCAGTGAAAAGATAAGGATAAGAATCCCTGATACGAGAGGCATCCTCCCAAGTAGCTGAAGTCTCATCATTAGGATCCCACTGAACTCGCACCTAATCAATCTCTCTACCTCTGAGGGTAAGTCGTCGACGCTGAAGCACGTCCATGGGCTCGAGTGCCAGTTGCCTGTCCTCGACCTGAAGAGCATTCCAATCCAAAACATGAGTAACATCAGGAAAGTACGGTCTAAGAACAGAAACATGAAATACATCGTGGATCCATGACAAACTGGGTGGCAAAGCTAGATGGTAAGCAATAGGTCCAATCCACTCCAACACCTCAAAGGGTCCAACAAAACGAGGCGCAAGCTTCGAACCCTTTCCGTAACGAATTGGGCTCTTCCACGGGCGCACATGAAGGAATACCCGATCACCAACTGCAAACTGCCGATCAACTCTATGAGCATCGGCATACTTCTTCTGTCTATCCTGGGCAGCTACAAGATGCTCCCAAATACGAGACACCTGCTGCTCCATATCTCTAAGCATCTCGGGCCCAAGAAGCACCTTGTCCTCCAATCGATCCCAACTCAGAGGAGCACAACAAGGACGACCGTACAAAGCCTGGAAGGGAGCCATACCAATAGAACTATGGTACCCATTGTTATATGCAAACTCAACCAAGTACAGATATTCCTCCCAACGTGATTGCTGATCCATGACATACATGTGAAGCATATCCTCAAGCACCTAGTTAACTCTCTCAGTTTGACCATCAGTCTTAGGATGATAAGCAGAACTGAAATTCAACTTCGTTCCCAAAGACTGCTGCAAAGAAGTCCACAATGCAGACATGAATACCGGATCTCTGTCAGAAATGATCCTCCATGGTATCCCATGCAATCTAACTATATCATTCATGAACACCTTAGCAACATAATATGTCGTATACGAAGATCGAACAGGAGAAAAATGAGCTACCTTAGTCAATCTGTCAACTGTGACCATAATAGCATCATGCCGTCTAGATGACATAGGCAACCCAACAATGAAATCCATGGAAATAACATCCCATTTCCACTCCAGAACAAGGTGAGGCTGTAGCAATCCTGCTGGATGATGATGTTCAGCCTTCACTCTCTGACATTCAAGACATCGAGCCACAAATTCGGCGATATCTCGCTTCATTCCTGACCAAAAATAGAGCGACCAAAGATCCGCATACATTTTCTTAACTCCAGGATGTGCCGCGTAAGGTGCTCGATGACCTTCTGTCAAAATCAAGGTACGAAGACCCTCAGAAGGAGGTACATACAACCGTCCCGAGAAACGCAAAGCACCATCCGAATCTAACGAATAACTAGCAAATTTCCCTTCCAAAGCTCTACCTGATTCTACCTCAGCTTTCACCTCTGAATACCAACTATCTGAAGGAAGGGCTATGAGAATCTGACTCTTCAAATCCACCTCAAGAGACATTGCAGAAACCTCATGCCTACGTCGACTTAGAGTGTCAGCCACCACATTTTCCTTACCCTGAATATACTTAACCTCAAAATCATACTCACACAAAAATTCCATCCACCTTCTCTGCCTTGCATTCAAATTCGGTTGAGTGAAGATATATTGCAAACTCCGATGAACTGTATGCATCTCAAACCAGTGCCCTAACAAAAAGTGCCTCCATCTCACAAGAGCATGAACAACTGTGGCCAATTCAAGGTCATGTGTGGGATAATTGAGTTCATGATCTTTTAATTTCTGAGATTCATAGGTAATCACTCTCCCATCCTGCATCAACACAGCTCCAAGACCCTCCAACGAGGCATCAGTACAAACCACGAAATCACTTGAAGGATCCGGCACTGCCAAAATTGGAGCACTAGTTAGTTTCTCCTTAAGGGTTTGGAAAGCCAACTGACACTGCTCTGACCAAAGAAATTTCTTCCCTTTCCTCTAAAGTGATGTGATAGGATGTGCAATCCTTGAAAAGCCCTGAACGAACCGCTGATAATACCCAGCTAATCCCATGAAACTATGAATTTCTGAGACATTAGTGGGCACGAGCCAATCCATAATAGCCTGGATTTTAGCAAGATCAATAGAAATTCCCTCACTAGAAATCACATGGCCCAAATACTAAACTTCAGTCTTATAAAAGTCACACTTTGCCAGATTGGCATACAACTGGTTATCCCTTAAGCACTGCAAAACCTGCTTTAGGTGCACCTCATGTTCCTCCATAGACTTAGAATAAATCAAAATATCATCAAGAAACACGAGGATGAACCTATCCAAGTAAGTTCGAAACACCCCATTCATTAGACTCATAAAGACTGAAGGTGCATTCGTTAACCCGAATGGCATCACCATGAACTCGTAATGTTTGTACCGAGTACGAAATGCAGTTTTATGAATATCGGCCTCTGCTATCCGCAACTGATGATACCCTGATTTAAGGTCGATCTTGGAAAATACCTTTGCCCCTTTTATTTGATCAAAGAGGTCATCAATCCTGGGAAGGGGATAACGATTCTTTACTGTTACCTTATTCAATTGTCGGTAATCGATACAAAGGCGGACAGACCCATCCTTCTTTTTGACAAAGATCACTGGTGCTCCCTAAGGAGATACACTAGGGCGGATAAACCCCTTAGCTAACAATTCTTCTAACTGCAGGCGAAGCTCTTGGAGTTCCTGCGTGGTCATCCTGTAAGGAGCCCGAGAGATAGGCTCAGCCCCAGGCACCAAATCTATCCTGAAATCCACCTCTCGCTTAGGAGGCATACCTAGTATCTCACTAGGGAAAACATCAGAAAACTCAGCAAGGAGAGGATAATCATTCAATGACACCTCACGACTATCCTCTGATTCAAGGTCACTAACCGATACTGCAAAGAGCTGGCAACCCTAACGAAAACACCTTTTTAACTGCATAGCTGAGATCATTCTCAAGGAAACAGGCCTCTGAACACCCACAATTTCCACCTCTTTACCAAAATCATCCACACACCGCACTACTTTACGGTGACAATCTAACAAAGCACGATGCGAGCTTAGCCAATCCATGCCCAAGACTACATCATATGAACCAAGAGGAAGAATTTTGAGGTCCACCTTAGTTGACATTGCCCCTAACTCTAACCTACAACCTTGCACCAACTTCTCAACCACAACCTTAGATCCTGAAGCTAACTCAACTTGCCACTTTTCGCTTTGCTTTATTGCCCCCAATTTACATCGCTCAACAACTAAAGGAGAGATAAAAGAATCAGATGCACTAGAATCAAAAAGTACTAAAATGTTAGACTTATGTAATAAACCTGTGGTCTCAATGACGGTACTCTGATGATCTTCCTATCGATTATCCACTATTGCAAAGACTCGGTGAGATCTCCCTGCGTCTCCCACTGTCGGCTCAGACATAGCTGGTTTCTAACTAAACTCTGAAGCGCTCTTTTGAGGACACATCCTAGCAATATGCCCCTACTGCCCACATGAAAAACATCCAGAACCTTGACCAAAACCTCTTCCCTCGGATGGAGCATTCGATTGCTCGAAGCTCCCACGGCTAGGTGGAGACTGAAAACTCAAGGCAGGCTGCTCCTGACGAGCACGATTCCGGCTCCGATCCCTGCGAAACTGAAACTGACCACCCTGCTGAGAAGTAGCATTCTTGTGCTTCGGTTGAGACTGCTGTTGCTGACCCCCTCTTGAAGGCCCAAAATGACTCTTAGAAGGTCCTGCTGACTGTGTCTGACCCCCTTGAGAACCAGCTCTAGGAGTGGGCACACTACCAATCTGAACTCCTACATGACCTCCCAATGCCATAGCCAAGTTTTCCTCTACCAAGCGAGCCTTCTCGACAGCAACTTCCATGGTCTTAGGTTCGAAGACCCTTACACCACCACTGATGTGTGCGTTCAAACCTCGAACAAAGTGCTGTACCAACATCCCTTCATCATGGCTAATCCCTGCATATTGTTTCAGTTCATAGAAGCGACGCTCATACTGTTCTACTGACATTGCCATTTGCTTAAGGTCATGGAATTCATCTGCCCTACCTTGCCTCCAATGATCTGAGAGAAAGCGAGCCCTGAATCTTTCCAAGAAAAACTCCCAAGTGACCATACTGATATCCATATGCAACTTATGTTCCTCTAGCTGCCACCAAGTGGACGCAAAACCCCGCAAATGCATAACAACACATCGAGCCTTGGTATTACTACCATAGGGGTGCATTGTGAAGCATCAACCCAAATCAATTAACTAAGTCTCGGCTTCCAACCCTCCTCCAGAGCCATCGAAGGTAGGTGGATGAGCTCTCATTAAATCTCTCATATGACCTGCTAATAAAGCATCCTGATCAACTGAAGTTCCCCTACGCCTTGGAGACCTTTCCCTTTCTCTCTCAACCGGCTGATCCCCATTAGGTCTAGGGCCCAATCTATCAAGAAGCTCACCCAAAAGATGTCGCAACTGCCCATCCAACCCTGGCTGTTCTGGATTCGGTCCACCACCCGACGGATTGTTTTGAGAATTCTGTTGCTCCTCAGACTCAGGGCCGTGAGAACTTGGCGGTGAAGGATTCGGTTGGTTGGCCCCACGGCCACCACCTCAGCCTCTTCCTCAGCCTCTACCTCTACCTCTACCCCTACCTCTAGGCATGCTTCTGTACAACAAGACAAAGGTACACATGAGCTCAAGAGCCAACACGCAAAGGTTACCTAGTGGACATAACTACCCAGAGACCCCAGCGTGTGCAACCTTGGCTCTGATACCAAGTTGTAACGCCCACCGTGCAAGCCCCAAAGAACAAACAAATAAAGAATGCAAATATTTTTTTTATTTTTATTTTTTTAAAAACAAAACAAATAATCGACATACTAAATATTAAATGATCGCATACATACACGTATACTTCATTTCATTCTAATACAAACAACATAATCAACTATTTCCTTTGGGGCACACAAGGTCACATCGAAATAGACATTACTAAACATCAACTCATTACTGACAAAATTAATGTATCACAGAAGAACAATAAATTGGTGTAAACATCATTGCCAAAGCAAGATAGAGAGAAAAAAAGGTTGCAAGGGTATGTGTAGGATCATGATGGGCCAAAAAGTGGCAATATGATGGGTATGTGGCTGACGACTTTTTTTTTACCCAAAATTGATGAAACGAAAAGGGTTTTTAAAGGAGATTCTCAACTTTCCACCAATATAAATTATGCCTTAATTTGAATTTAATAAGTAATTATTATTCATTTTTTATTCAAATTACGACTAAAGTCCTAATTGATAAGTTGATTGAAAAATATCTATAGCTTTCAAACGGTATCACATTTTTTGAATCCAAAACATGTGTCACATTCTATGCTTTGCATACTATAGGATTAAAAAAAGAAAAAATGAATTTCATGAAGTTTTGACCAAGTTAAGGTGGTAGACATCGAGTTTTTTATATGTTTTAAAAGTTGTAATAAAAATTCATAATTAATTATTTACTTGAAAAAAATTACAAAAAATATGCATCACATTGAGACATGAGTCCTCTACTTATATCTAAAATCTTATAAAAAATATTATCATTTTATTATGATTAGGGTGGTACTTCTTATTTTTCCAAATTTTAGTACTTTGAATTGAAATTTCAAATTTTCACCAAATAGATTTTATTTTTTTAAACAAACCTAGTAGTTTATAAACTACATTCAATTTGATACAAATTCTATTCATACATATTTTTTAAATAATATAGATAACTTATTCAAATTTTTACATCAAGTTGCCTAACTTTGATTTTTCTAAATTTTTTGCCACTTAAGGGCCTGTTTTTTCCATGATGATCCTGCACATACCCTCAAACTCAAATTAAAAAGTTACGGGAATACCTAGCAAATGAGAAAGCATAGAGGAAAGCAGTAGATAACAAGAGAAAAGAATTAGAAAAAAGAATTAAAAAATTTTCCTCTACATCAACAAGCAAAGAGGATAATAAAAATGAGACTGCAGTGAATGAACTAAAGCAAAGGCTAGATGAGAGCAACAAGAAATATGATGAGGAAAAATCCACTTCAAAAAACTAAGACTAAGCATTGCGAACGAAAAATGCATGGTGGGAACAAAAATTGGAGAAGGAGAGAAAAAGAAATGAAAGATTGGAGGCAAAGCTGATGGAAGCAAAAAATGAAATTGAGTCTTGTAAAAATAAGTTATCTACATTTTGTAGAGAGACAATGAGCTATATGAAACAAAATATCTGGGATGAAATAATGCAGAGAATTGATCATTTGTGTGACATGTTTCAATTGATTGATGCTATCATACAACATCATAAGAAGCTCAATAAATATTTAGTGGACAACAAAAATGTGCTGGCATTAGAGAAATTTACAAATGCAATTCAAAAAATAGTCTACAAAGCCAGTGAAAATGTTTTGAAATCAAAAGGGATTACTAATCAGCTTGCTACATCAATGATGTTGTCACCTATCATTGAAAAGTGTTTTAGAATGGTGAAACAAAGGAATATTTTCATTTGGCTGCAGACAAGATGAAGAAGGTGGATGAAAAGGTAAGGAACTTCATAGAGCTTGGTTTGCCAAAGGCTTTTGACACAAATGAGCGATTCATTGGAAAGAATGATTTCAGAAAGAAGATGGAAGATGTAATGAAGATTGATTTGGGCCAGTTTCCTCATACCCCAAATGCGATGAACTACTTGGATTCCATCGAACCATTGCTAACCTTGAATGCAAAATTAACTGAAGAATCCAAAATAGCTTCCAATTTGAATCATGAATTGTTAACAAATCTGCAAGTCAAACAACATCAATTAGAACAAATGACAATTCCACCACTTGAACAATGGAAATTGCTAGAAAATGTGTTGCAGTGATTTGATTTTTGATTTTTGATAATATGAGTTTCCAATTTCCAACTCAACTCTATGCAAAGTTGTCTTTGTTCCAACTTAGACTTCAGTAATGCGTTGATGTTAAATTATTTGTATTATTTATTTTATCATTTGAAGAAAAAGTCTAGTAGTGGTTTCAACTACTAGATACACTTTAAATGATTGTTGATGTTCATTGTTGTATATGCTACTAATACTATTGTTAGTATGTTATTAAGAATTGATTTGAGTGATGAATTGCTAAGTACATCTTCAAGTTTTACTTTTAACACAATTAATATATGAACTATAAGGTGATTTTAATTCCAAACATCCATAATATTAGTGAAATTGCATTACAATTCACACATCAATACTCAATCTCCATGACTACTTATCAGATCCACTAAACATTTATATGGATTCGTGCTTTAATCAAGGTACTTTAATTGGTTCATTAAACTAGAGCCAAAATTCAAACATACATCAATGAATAATGACAAAGAAGATTAATGAAAGATCATTGATCAAATTTCATTAATAATTCATGTAAAATGTTATAGCTAGCTGCTGGACAGATGATAGACTCAAATAAAGGGAGCAAAGAAATCTTAGTCGCTAGTCCTCTAAGTTTTATAACCATGTCGTAGAGTCCTAAATTTTCATAACTACCTGATTCCCTGACTTGGTTCACTTTTTTGAGTAACTTAAGTTCATGCATACGTAACCTTTGAGTTATGGTGTGTGGATTTAGTCAGTGGGTCAAAAGTTTAAAAACTTTGAAACTTCAGGCTTTTGTTCTAAGGTTCCAAGTTTTAGCAACCACGTGACATTATGGACTTATCTTTCCTTTCAAAGACGTCGTCATCTGACATCTCATTGAATGCTATGTACAGACTAAACTTGAGTTGTCTTTTTAGGAATTTCCAAAAGCATGCAGGTTTAAAGGCTATCTTTTCAAGGAATGAAATTGAATGCTACATTTGAAGCACGTCCTATCAAAAATAACAACATAAGTGGATGGAAAAGTTTTACTCAGACATTTAGCCTGCATTCTCATTCTTTGCCAAGGCCAATAATTCTCAAGTGCAAACATTCTTTTTACTTAGACATTTAGCATGCATTCTCATTCTTTGCCAAGGCCAGTAGTTCTCAAGTACAAACATTCATTCTCCGTGAATTTGTGCTCATGCAGAGTGAATGTTGGGTTGGTGTAAGGGATACGATGCTTGGACCTTTTAAGTTAGAAGAATTTTGGGCATGCCTAGAGAGGGACGACAAGTCTGAGTTGGATATAAAACTCTTAGAAAGTAGGCTAGCTCGTGCTAGAGGGTTTCCAAAAGCTATGTTGAGTGTGGACTTGATAAGTCCATGTGCGAGAAGGTACATTCCGGAGACACGGGAAATTAAAGCCGCGGACGAGACAATAATCACAAAAATTTCTCCTAAAGCTATTTCTGGCACGCTGGGGATTCCAGAAAGGGAACCTGTAGAAGACATGTTTGTTGTAGTGGCAAGTGAATTTTTCAAATCAAATAAAGACTGGTGTAAGAAATCCATGGCCAAAACCTGGTTGAAGTCTGAAAAGAAAGGTAAGTCGCAGCTGTCAAGTAAACTCAAAAGAGTGCATTTTAAGGGAGAAATTGTAGATGCTATTGTTTTATTACACTGTGTTGTTGGGAATGCACAAGTTGAGTTATTTGAGGATTGGATGTTCCAGTTTATCTTGATATTTTGTGATGAGAACATTTTCATTGATTGGGTTGAAGTTATTTGCTTCCATTTGAATGATCAATTAATTAATTTCCATAAGACTGCTACTTTCTGTATGTGTTCTTTCCTGATGTACATTGTAGGTAGTCAAAGGTCCTTTTGGCCTAGGTTGGAGCCACAAGGAACCCCAACTTCTTATATGCCTATGTATAAATGCTTTTCTTAGTTCACTAAACAATTTGGAATGGGTGAATTTTGTCGTGTTAATGATGCATTTTTAATGGAGGTCGTGAGGAAGCTAGATGAAAATCCAGAAATGGCCTTTCCCCTAAATTGATTTCTCTTCTATAAAAATTTGGGAGTTTTTATATCCAATTTGATAAGTTTTCCTATCTGAGAATAGGGGGTTTTGAGAAAGCCCCATTTAAATTACCTTGGTATCCTAAAGATTTAATGATATTTATGGAAGTTTGTCGACAAATGGCCATGGTTAATATTAAGTATACGAACATGGGGAAATGAGGGTATGTCTTCCCATTGGAGACCCCTTATTTTATGTGCAAAACAAACCATATGACCAGGGGAGCTGAAGGAATTCTCAAGGAATATAACCACCAAAATCTATCTATGAGAGCTAATTTTGATAGTAAGGGTTTTCTAAAGAAGAATCTCTATGGAGGGAGCTTATATCAGCATCACCCATCTATCAAAGATTTCTAGGAATATTGTGTCGATGAGAAAAAAAAATCGAGAAGAGATTATGATGAGGGCATAGCCCGAGACAAAGAAAATAACCCACAAATAAGAGAATAATTTTATTATTCAGAAAATGGAGCTTCTTACATGCAGAGGATCTCAAATCCCCAAGTTCTACAACACATGCAAGTTACATAAAGCTACAGAATAACCCTTTCGCAATATGCGAGCTTGTCCCCAAAAAGTTACCCAAAAATTAGAAACCCGCCCATAAATAGAGCTTCTCTTTAGTTTGGAGCCAAAACAACATTCAAATTTTAGTTTTGGCGGTTTGGCACCGAAAATTTACAACATGAAGTTCAAATTTCAAAAGAGCATTTGCAATTGTATCTTCTAGAAAGTGCGCCGACTTCTCCGGGCCATAACTTTTGATTCGGGACTCCGATTCGCGAACCGTTTGAACCGTTGGAAAGGTCACGAAGTCAATAATGCGATTGAAATTTGCTACGCCAATTTTGGCAAGTTCTGGGGCCGATCCAGGAACTCTAAGTGCCTCAAATCTAACTCAGAAGATTTTCAGGTGTAAATCTGGGAAACTAAAATAGCAATATCTTTCAACCCAGGAACAAAAAATAAAAACTATAAATTGGGAATTTCATTATGATGAAAAGGGTATCCAAAAATGTAAAAACATCTAAAAATTGAGAAACTTGAAATTTAACTATTTTTGGGTGATGTAAGATTGCCCTTACACCACTGGATGCTCCTGCATCAGACACCCAGGGTAATTTGAGAAGTGACCCCATCACGTCTCAGATGGTGGAGGAAAACCCAAATGGTCAACCTCTGCCTTAGGCAACCAGGATGAATCTTCAACAGCCTTCCTTTCCATTTCACCAGATATTCTTCATACTGCCTGTTCCTGGTACTCCTTCCCACACGACTATCCAGGATTTCTTCAATCTCCTCCTTTTCTGAAGTAGGTGCTGGAATCCCACACTATTCCATCGTTGGTACTTCCTCTGCGCCACCTTCATGATACTCTATCAAATCTGAAATGTTGAACACAGGGGAAATGTTGAATCCATTCGACAACTCTACCTCATATGCATCCCTGAACCATGCCTCTTCAAAATTTTACGGACCGAACTTCTTCAACTTCTTCATCTTCAATTTGTTATATGTTCCCCGGAAACCTTTCTTTCCTCAAGTGGACCATCACTTCATCACCAATCTGAAACTCCTTATACCTCCTCTTCTGATCTGCCTTAGCCTTATACTACATATTCATCTTATTAATGTGTTCTCGTACCTTCTCATGTATATTCTTGATGTGCTCTGCAAAATCTTCAGCTTCAGCACTTATTTTCTTCTCTTGGTCCATCTTCCTCAATTCTTGAGCTATTCTGGGGCTACCTCCATACACAATCTGGAACGGTGATCTACCAGTGCTTCTGTTGACAGAATTGTTGTAAGAAAAATCTACCTGGGGTAAGATCAAGTCCCATCCCTTGGGTTTATCTCCCACCAAACATCTTAGTAGGTTACCCAAACTCCTATTAACAACCTCTGTCTGCCCATTTTTTTGTGGATGGTGTGCAGAACTGAACTTCAACTCTTTCTTTAGCTTCTTCCACAAGGTCCTCAAAAGTACCCCACAAATTTGGTGTCATGATCGAAACAATACTCTTTGGTAGACCATGTAGCCTCACCACCTCTTTGAAGAACAAGTCAGCAATGTGGACTACATCATGGGTCTTCTGACATGGAATGAAATGTGCCATCTTCGAAAACCTATCAACCACCATAAAGACTGAATCATTCCCTCATTGTGTCCTTGGCAAACCAAGAACAAAGTCCATACTTATATCCTCCCATGGCCTTTATGGTACAGGTAAGGGCTGATATAAGCCTATATTCTGCTCACTCCTTTAGCCATCTAACATACCCTGCAACTTTGTACAAAACTTCTTCACATCACAGCTGACAGGCCAATAATAATGCTCACTGATGTGTAATGGTCTTATCCCAACCAAAATGTCAACCATTCCTCCACTATGCTTCTCTTTATCAGGTTCTCCCTCCTTGGAACTCCTCGGGATACACAATTGACTTCCCTTAAATAGCATGCCATCCTAGATTATAAAATCCAGCCACCTTATCTTGTCCACTGTAGCAGGTTCCTTGCAAGCTTTCCAAGCCTCTGCAAAATCAGGATCTTCTGCATACAGTGTCTTGAGTTCATTGAACCCAACCACTTCAATCTGCATCTTTGTCATCAATGTATGCCTCCTACTTAAGGCATCTACAACCCTATTTGACTCCCCACTCCTATGTTTCAAAACAAAGGTATAACTCTACAAAACTCTACCCATTTCATATGCCTCTGATTTAATTTTCCCTGACTATTTAGGTACTGCAAGGCCTAATGATCAGTATATAGAACAAATTCCTTCGGCAACAAATAATGTCTCCATTTCTTTAATGCTTGAACTATTGCATAAAATTCTTGATCATATAAAAAATACTTTCTCTTGGCATCATTTAACTTTTCACTGAAATAGGCAATGAGCTTACCTTCTTGGCTCAACAATGCTCCAATGGCACAACCATTGGCATCACAATCCACACGAAACACCTTGATTTGAAATCTGGGAGGGCTAGAAACGGTTGCTCTGGTACCTTAAGCTAGCGAGTTCAAAATCTTTACTCGGTGCTCCACTTGAATTCTTTTCTATCCCTCTCATTGTTTGAGTTAGGGGTCCACAAATACTACTGAAGTTTCTAATGAACTTTCTATAAAAATGAGCCAAACCATTGAAAGATCTTATCTTGGTAGCAGTTCTTGGGGTAGGCCATTCTAGAATAGCCAACACCTTCTCTGAGTCCATCTTGAGACCTTCTGGCGGACAACAAACCCAAGTACACTAACTCCCTCTTCACAAAATTGCACTTCTTCAGATTAATCAATAGTTTCTCTTCTCTTAACTTCTAAAAGGCTCTCCGAATATGCATCAGATGCTCATCCAGCGTCTTACTGAAAATCAAAATATCATCTAAATACACAATAACAAAACTTCCCAGAAATTCTTTTAGTACCTCGTTCATGAGCCGCATGAATGTGCTCGGTGCATTGGTTAGCCCAAGAGGCATGACTAACCACTTCATTACAGGCCCTCTTTTGGTCTTGAAGGCAGTCTTCCATTCATCTCCCCTCTTGAATTCGGGTCCTAGTGATATCCCTCTTCAAGTAATCTTTGTGAAATCTTGAGCTCCTCAAACAGTCAATGGGTTATCCATCCTTGGCGGAAATCGTACTTGATTATTTATCTTGTTTATGGCTCGAGAATCTGTACACATCCTCCCTCCCATCCTTCTTTGGTGCTAGTACTTTCAGTGCATGGACTCTCGGTATCAAACCCTTTCTCAACAACTCTTGAACTTGTCTATTCAATCCTCCGCTTTACAATTTGGAGTCATTTTATGGGCTGCCTTATTTGTAAGTAGCTCCAGAATCAATTCAATCGATGGTGGTCTTCCTTGTGGTGAAGTAAACCCTCCCGGAGTGCATTATTAGAAACAATATCTGAAACTCATCCAACATCCCAGAAACTTCTTCTGGAACCTTCTCACTATCCTCCTTACTCACTCTAGGAATCAATGTATAACACACATGCTCATGCTTCATACCTTCTAAAAAATTTCTTCCATCTACATAACAAATTCTAACACTACTGCATACCTTTTCTTTGGTCTCCTTCAGGGGCTTCAACTTGTGACGAACCCCATCTTTTGTCAAGGAATAAGTGTTTGCATGGCCATCATGTATAGCTCACCTATCGAACTGCCATGGCCTCCCCAACAACATGTGACATGCATCCGTGCGGATGATATCACAAAGTACCTCATCATGGTAGCTCATGATCTTGAACTTTACTAAGCACTACTCATTGACCAAAACTTTGTGGTCTTTCTACAACCAGGAAATCCAATACGGATGCGGGTGCCTTTCCCTCTTTAGCTTCAACTTTGTGACCATCTCTTCTAATACCAGATTATCGGTGCTCCCACTGTCAATAATGACATCACAACATTTTCCTTCACATTTGCACCTTATGCGAAACAAATTCTTCCTCTGTTCTAGTTCCTTTTCCTCAGTCACCAGGGCTCTCCTAATCACTAGGGCTTCTCCCCTTTCAGCATCATCTGAATGTTTAGATTGGGCCTTCTCATCTGCATGCACAACCCTTCCACGACCTTCTGGCCTTTTGTCTACCCTTCCTTGGTGTTGTGGACATTCATAGACTCGATGCCCTTCTTCACCACACTGGAAACACGTTCCTTTGAAACCACCTCTTCCAGATCCTTGTCCATATCTCCCTCATCCTCTACCTCTTTGATTACCACTGTTTTGATCACGAGGGCGGTAGAAGTTGTCATTCCTTTGGCTTTGGCTGGTACCCACATCTTCACCTTTCTTTTCATCATCATTTCAGCTTCCTAAAGGTCTTCCACTGCCCCTTCCACTTTGACCTCCACGTCCTTTTTGCTTGCCATCAAATCTTTTGTTCAGCTTCTCTTCCACCTTCAAAGCAAACTGATACACATCCTCAATGGTGGTCATTCTGACTAGGCTTAATTCCTCCTGAATGCTCGGTCGTAACCCATTAAGATATTGGGCTACCTTCTCCTTATTGGCCTTTGTGTGGCCTGTTCTGATGATTATCTTGTGAAAATCTTCAGTATTTTCTTTCACAAATCTACTTCCTTGCTTCAACCCTTGCAATTTCTTCAACAAATATAACTCGTAGTCCACTGGTATAAACTGCTTCTTCAGTTTCTCTACCATGCGATCCCATCTGGTGATATTTTATTTTCCTCTTTAATTTCTTTCCAACTGGACCTCTTTCCACCAAATACTGGCATGGCCCTTCAACTTCATTTTCGCAAACTTAACCCGATTTGGGTCCTCTATTTCCTCATACTCAAAATATTCTTCTAGCTCATTGATCTAGTCGATCAACTCTTCCAGGTTCAGACTTCCGGAATAACTAGGGACTTCTGCTCTGGGTCTTTTCCCGATCTTTGAAATGGCCCTTATTAGCCACATTTAGTCTTGATCAATTGCTTCTTCTTCCTCTTCTACATTTGAACCTTCTTCCTCTCCTTCATCTTCACTTTCCTCCCCCAGGTTTAACCCTCTTCTCAACTGCTCTTGTAACGCATCAATCTGTCTTTGGAGGGCTGCCAGTGCATCTCTTCCACCAGCATTTCTGCCGCCTCAACCACCTTTGGCACCACCATACCGGGCATCACTCTTGAGGCATCTTTCTTGACCTTGACCCACAACCATGGTCCTTGAACTACCTCACGATCGGCGATTTGTCCACACGCTCAAGAAAACCCGCTCGATACCACTTGATGAGGGCGGCCGAGACTTAGAAAATAACCCACAAATAAGAGAATAATTTTATTATTCAGAAAATGGAGTTTCTTACATGCAGAGGATCTCAAATCCCCAAGTTCTACAACACATGCAAGTTACAGAAAGCTACAGAATAACCCTTTCGCAATATGCGAGCTTGTCCCCAAAAAGTTACCCAAAAATTAGAAACCCACCCATAAATAGAGCTCCTCTTTAGTTTGGAGCCAAAACAACATTCAAATTTGAGTTTAGGTGGTTTGGTGCCGAAAATTTACATTATGAAGTTCAAATTTCAAAAGAGCATTTGCAATTGTATCTTTTAGAAAGTGCGCCAACTTCCCGGGGCCATAACTTTTGATCTGGGACTCCGATTCGTGAACCGTTTGAACTGTTGGAAAGGTCACGAAGTCAATAATGCGCTCAAAATTTTCTATGCCAATTTCGGAAAGTTTCGGGTCCAATGGGAACTCTAAGTGCCTCAAATCTAACTCGAAAGATTTTCAGGTGCAAATCTGGGAAACTAAAACTGCAATATCTTTCAACCCAAGAACAGAAAATAAAAAATATAAATTGGGAATTTCATTATGATGAAAAGGGTATCCAAAAATGTAAAAACATCTAAAAACCGAGAAAATTGAATTTTAACTATTTTTGGGTGATGCAAGATTGCCCTTACACCACTGGATGCTCTTGCATCAGATTATATGAGGCTAACGCTAAAATAGATATAGGCTTTTAGTTTGTCATTTCACATTCCTAAAAATGTAGCTAAGGATTCAACAATCATAGATCTTGCATATGAAAAATTGCCTAATAAATCCCACCCTAGGGTTGATTGGAGCCAAAGTGAAATTTCAAATATGAGGGTGTGTGCTATCCCAGTGCTTAAAAGAACCCAAGACTAGTTGAATGTGAAATTGCGGCAAGTTGTTGGTCATGTTCAGGAGTCTAAGTCGTCACAAAAGAATGAACAGGGGTCTACGCAAGCATCTAGTGAAAGTGTATCATCAAGGAAACCCTCTGTTAGGTCCTCTAGTGAAAATTCTCAATTAGGAGGTGATGGTGATAGGCTAGAAGAAATAGTCAAGTTGAAAAGCATCAGGATAGTGTACTTTCTCCTACCCCTAAGAAGAAGACCAATCAAGAAAAACTTGTGGCTGTAGATTCTAAAGCTATCTTTCAACAAATCGTTGAAGATAATATCTTTCCTCCTCTGTCTAAATTTCCCTCTTCTCTAGCTGATAATCCACCTTTCACTCCTAGCGCTCCTAAAGAAACTATTAGTGGAAATGAAGATTTTGGTCTCATAGCATCCTCCCAAGGATGGCTGAAAAAAGTTGTGGAGAAGAAGAGAAAGCATATTCCTACAATGACAGTTGGAGTGGATATAGTTGCAAAGTTACTTCAAAGCTCTTCAAACCTAAGAAAGCTAGGAGGATTTCAAGGATGGTGACTGATGCTACTTTTGGAAATCAAATGTTAGAAATTGTTGATCCTGTCAAGGATTTAAATGAAGATGAAATAACAAAGGTGGACCACAAATTCACACATGTTGATATGGGGCCTCCAACATTGGAAGGTGATGTGTACCATGCCAATTATTCAGTCAATACCTTGATTAAACGAGTGAAAGAATAGACGAAATAAAATATAAAACTAAAATCTCAAGTCCTTACATTGAGTAACTTTATTTCTTCCATGGCCACTCCTACATCTAATCAAGCCTCAAGTTCTCAGGTAGAGGGCATCGACGTGCTCACCATAGAGAAAATTAAAAATAATTTGAGCTATTCCAGAGCTTCTTGTGAGGGGATCGATAAAATATCTCAAGAGGCTATCTTCTTTTTGATTAAATCTACGCTCTTTTATGCTCAAATTGTTAACAAGAGGAAGGAGTTACTGATAGAACTTCAACAAGTCAGAAAAGATCAAACTATTCTCTATGTGCTCTCTCAGGAAATGAAAGAATTGAACTCTATGGATCCGAAGATATTAATTGGTGAGAAAATTATGAATAATCCTAAGGAGATATACCCTTCTTGGTCTGATTCATTGGAATAGAAAATGAATATGTATGATAATCTGGTGAAGGAAATTAATAACACACTTGATCAATATTATGAAATGTTGGTGGAAATTAAAGAAAATTGTAATATTCTGGGAGTGGAAACTACTGATGAGTTTGATGAAAGGATTCTAGATATAAGAGAGATCTCCCTGAAGTTTAGAGAGATATTCAATAAAGAAATAGTTGATCCTACTACAGTGACATGGGAGTCCTCGAAACTCAATGGAATATAGATCCACCTGAAGACATATAAATATAGAGAAGAGAAAAGATCTTAGATGTTGGTTGAGTCTAAAAATGCTTTGGGAAAATGGAGAACCGGGTTACAGATTACTACAACACCAAGGAGCAAGGACATTATTTCAATTATCACCAAGTACCGAGAATATAGGAAAAGAGTAAAGGCACAAGAGGCATTACTAAAGGAGAAGGAGGTGGAAATAATTTAAAGTGAAGGAGTCGGTGTTGGGAGTGGGTCTGTTGTTTAGTTTTTAGTTTTTATGTTATTTTCTTTAATTTGGCTCTCTTGATACTTCAAAGAATTTTTATTTTAATTTCTAAAATGGTTGTCTTCAAGAAACCGTTATCAAGACAAAAAACCTTTGCTATTTTTATTTATTCTCTATTATTTCAATATAGAAAGACAACAATGAATTTCATGCATGCATAATCTTTGAGTTATGGTGTGTACTATGTGGATTTATTGTGCTTTTGTTGAGTAGTTTTCCAGTGGATTGTCTATTATTGGAATGATAGATTTTTAGTTAGTTTCATTGTTGTGGAATTTTTATCTGTGAATAAAGATTTTATGGTGATGGATGCATAAGGATTTCTCAATATAATTTAGGTGATTTGGTAGTTTAAGCTTTTATTGTTTAAGCTGTGTGGATGCCTTTATAAGTTATTCATGTTGAACTGTTAGCTTATGTTAGCTTATAACTTATAAGTTATGGATGTTGAACTATTAGCTTCTGTTCAAGGAATGGATTAATAATATTCCTTTCAGTTATTTATCAAAGATTGTGTGAATGGCAATGCAATAGGAATTTATAAGTAGTGTGATAAGTGTTGTTTTTTAAAAATGATGCAGAATCACATATCAAATTCAATACCATGGAATACAAAATAAAATAAAAAATATCACAATTTCATGGAATAAAACATAAAATATCATCAACTATAGTTTGGAATATGATTCATGAAGTGCAATATAAAATAAAATATCATGAAGTGCAATGATTCACAATTCCATTGAATATGGGCGGGGGCCCTAGCTCGGTTGGCTAAGTAATTCCATTGCGGCTCTGCTGGTCATGAGTTCTAGTCTCCCCCCGTCCTGTGGTACTGGAGGGCGTGTCACGCCAGTGCCGCCGGTCACGTTAAAATTTTTTACCAGGCGCACTGCAGTTTATAGGGGGTCGTGCTACCCAATTCCTGCAGTCTATAAAATAAATAAATTAAAAAAAAAAAAAAACAATTCCATTGAATACAATATAAAATATCATCAACTACAGTATGGAACAATGGAAACCGATCCATGAAGTGCAGTATAAATACCTAAAAGTTGTTAATTCTCTTCCATTTCCCAAACGGAGTCAGGGTCCTCAATATAACATTCATCATCAGATAAAGTAAGAGATTCATCTTGAATTTGATTCCAAGCTTGCTCTTCATTTTCTTCAGCCTGTGTCTCAAATTCAACATTCATTGTGTGATTTGTGTCAATTTCATCTATCCCAATCACACTACCACTGCCACTAGTACTAGCGTTTGGAATTGGAGTGTTGCACAACCCGATCCTTCTTCTTTCACATGTGGACCTCCAAATTGCGAGTGCCCTTTCAAAAGGAAAATTAAAGACATTATACGCAATTCCTTTCAACCTCAAGAAATTTTCCAAATTCTTGTCTAGTTTGTTTCTTAACTTTGATTTCAAAAACCCCAATGTACTATAAACTCTCTCATCCTCCACCGACCCCAATATCATTGTTTGATATTGAACCACACAATATTTCACTCTAACCTAAGTTTTTCCAAACCTTTTTTATTGATCCTAGTTCAAAGACCTTCTCCTTGCCCATGGATTTATACTAGTCCCTCATAGCTGTTGCAAATCTCCCAAATTATTTTCTAAGCTTAGATTCACTTAAAATTCCTTCTATTTTCTGCTCATCGTATGTTACACTTTTCGAAAAAAAATTGATCAAGATTTTTACTTGATCATGAAAATATTTTGGGTTCTCTCGATTTTCCCAAAATTGAGGATACACAATACCCATGGCTTCAAGTATATCATGTCAAGGGAATCTTTCACGTATCTCTAAGGAAATAGATTTTGTAATTTCCTTAAACTTATCACCAAAAAATTTAACAATTCCTTTAAAATCTTCCTCATTAACAACTACTTCTCTGCTAGAGTGCCTGGCTGTCTTACAATGGTACATTGGTATCTCATATCCACATACACAGATACATAAGTGCCCGCTTGCATTAAACTATAAATAATTATCAAGATTATTGAAATCAGTAATTTTCCACCACATGAAATAATTTGGGCCATCTTGTGTTAGATATAGATATAGATGATTGAGGGACAAGCATGTATGTTTACATAGATTGGAATATTCATTAATATACATAGTTCTATCTTGGGCTTTCTTCACAAGATTTTTCATCTCATCCAGCATGGGGAGAAGACTAGGTAAAGTCAAGAGTGTCTCTATATCGCTTAACCTATGTAAGAGGTTAGGAGCTTTGTCTACTATGTTGCGATGCTAGTACATCACTCCAATCAAGGATTGATATTCTAAAAGAACTCATTACGTTGGTCCATATAAGGGGATCCATCTAGTATCAACATCCTTGAGAAGCTTGTTTCCTAGTGTTATTCCCTCAATAAAATTTTGAAATTCTGTGAAACATTTGGGACTTTGGTAGAAGTATGTGTGGATCTTGCAGACTAGATTTTCAACTTTTGATACTCTAGGAAACTTGCTTACAATTTTGAATGCTAAATTCATTTTGTGGGCCATGTAGTGAATGCCAAGCATGTATGGTGCACAAGTAGTTTGTAACTTTGTGCAAACACTGGTCCTTTGACCTTGCATCACTACAACTCCATTAGCTCCTACACACACCAACTTTTTGGCAATTGTCAACTCATCCATACCTGCAATTTCATTCAAAGATTTCTTGACTAGTTCAAATATATTTTGTGATGTTGAACTGTCCTTCATTTTATGAACACAGAGAAGATGAGCTTGGCGAACATGTCATTCTACAGTATACAAATGCATATAGACTCAAGAAGTATTGTCTACCATAGTAACTTCATCTAAAGATAATGCAATGAAATTTGACTCTTTTACGTTCTCCTTTAAATCTTCATTTTCAACTACAGCAAGATAGTTTTCCCCTTCCCATCTAGCATTTACTAACCAATGTGACAAGGGATAGTGAGGAACATTCAAAAAAGATAATAAACCAAAATATTTTGGTTAGTCCGTTATAGGATGCCCTCTAGACAAAATATGAAAAACAACACTCATCTGAATAGTTTTTGACATATTTGTTGCTTCCATTACTTTTCCAAATTGAGCCTCAAGTGTACCTTTACATGCAGCAATGTTCGACATTCTTTTTTCATGCTCTTCATAATCCATGACATACCTAACATGAAGACATGCTTCCTTTGATTTCCATTGTATGACTAATTGTTCCTTTCCATCTATGATTTTTTTTCATAAACTTTACCGATATGCTTTTCTATAGTGTCAATCTTTAGCTGCAACATCTTGGCTCTTCCACATTTCCAACTACAAATTGTACATTTGGCCAATTTTTCCTTTTCAATATCATTTTCATTGTCAATCCCTGCTGGTACCATGAATGGGTACTTTGACAACCAACCAAGTTGAAAATTACTTGTCATTTCCCACTCGCACTCCATTTTTTATTTTCTTCTTCTTTTCTTGCTACCAACATCATCATCCTCATCCAAGTCAATTATCTCATTCTGACTAATTGGGCCCAGGGTATCCCTTGGAACATCTTTTGCAGTATTTCCATCCTGATTTGATACATTTTGATTTAAATAAATGAAAATCTCAACTTGACCTTCCGATGGCAGTGAGGTATTGTGAATTATGCTACCAATATTTGGTGGAAGAGTTGATGTATCTCTATCTTGACCTGATGGATTAGAAGCTTTGGAAATTCCAAAGTAAGATTGTATGGTACATCTAATTTTTTGGCGTTTTGATGGACTCAATATCTTCTCCACCCTGAGGAGCGGCATGAGTCTCTTCACCACCTTGAGGAACCTAAGAAGTGGCAAGAGTCTCTTCACCACATTGAGGAGCGGTAGGAGCCTTACCACCTTGAGGAGCGGCAGGAGTCTGAGGAGTGGCAGGAGTCTCTTCACCACCCTAAGGAGTGGTATGAGCCTTACCCTTGCTGCTCGAGTCGCTCGACATATTGATCTCTCACTTTGAATAAAAAATGGAAAAAAATGTCTTCTTGTTTAAGTAGGAAAAAGAATATAGATCCCATTCCCTACTCAATGTCATCTTTAAGATTGAAGCAAGAATGGAAAAGAGATAAAGAAAACTTATTATTATAACACTATGAAGAAATGATCACTCACCTTTAAGTCTACATTTTTGGATTTCGTTGACTTTTGAATTGAGAAGTGGAACCTCAAAACTAAACAAAATGTGTAGGAATAAATGACACTTTCGATTGTATTTATATCAATCCATATTTGGCGAATTCCATGGGATTTTTAAATGGTATATTAAAAAATTGGTGAATCTCGCGTACTTATACAATGATTTGTTGTAATTTTCAAGGTGAAATGTGTCCTCAAATGTAATTATTTTTTAATGTTATTGGTGAAATAGGACCTCATAAGCAACTATTTATAAATTTTAATTGGAAAAATGGGTCTTCACAAGCAACTTTTTGTAAATTTTAATTGGTGAAATGGGTCCTAATACAATGTCATTTTAATAGTATTGGTGAATATGTAGGTGTTTTATTACATGCTTCCGGGATTCTAGGTGAAAATATTAGTCGGTCCATTTGAAATGCGTAGTTTTTTATGGCGAATTTGTTTCTTAAATATGCCTAAAAAAAATCTTTGGCGAATGGACATGAATTCGACTGATAGTTTATAAAATCCGAGTGATTTGGACACCCTGTTGGGGGCGAGAATTTTCCAATTTCGACTTGGTCGATTCCTAGAATTTTCCAATTGGCGAAGATTCGCCACTAAAGTTTTCCCTGATATAAGGGGGTATTATTTCTTTGTAAAAACAATGCTTAGAATGCAAAGAGATAATGCTTAGAGACAATTCTCTTGGAATAATTCTCTTGGAAGGAGAATAAGGTAAATTCCTTATTGGCTTTATAATAGAGGCCCGATGCCTTAGTTTTTTTTATACTCTTTTTTGAGAGAGTGAGTTTCATTCTTATTGCTTTGGAAGCATTGTAAAAGTGGCAGAGAAGCTAGACACGAACATGTTGCTAGGAAGTTTCTATTAGTGCGATGTGGAAGCAGGAAGAGCTTGAAGAGAAATAATCTTCCTTAAAGAAGAATAATTTGTATTGCAGCTTGAATAGCATAGTGATGTAATCAAGAAATTTGCATCATATTAATGGCAAATGACATCGTAGTTGAGCGAGCCTGGAGATGTAGACCAAACATTGGGTGAACTCCATTATCAAATCTTGTTTCTTTCATTCTTCTATATATGTAATGAATGTTTGTTTATATGCTCTTTCTTACATGCAATTCATCAACGATCAATAATAATAAAATTTGTGATCCATAGATGAATCTAACAAGTTGTTTAAGTGATTCATAAGTAGGATCTTTACAAATCAAGTGGTATCAAAGCTATTTTTACATTTTCAAGGTGTGAAGATGGGAAAAGGATTGAAGCATAGAAAAATCCCAGAGTTGGAAGAAATCAATCATAGCATTCCGCTGGAGAATGATGAACTCGGGAGATTGCTTGAGAAAGTCCAAATCTTCTCATAGATCTGGTGGCAGCAAAATTCCACAAAGGTATAAGCCTTATTTCTCCAAAGTTTTTCTGAACTATGGTATTGCTTGTAATGCAATAAGTAGCATATGGAATGCTTTTCATTGTTCCTTTTGTGGCATGGATAACCATTATGTTTCTAAGTGTCAAAAATAGAGGGAACTATATCAGAAGGCCTTGTTGATAAGTGGATAAATTGGACATGAAAATTGTCATCCTCACTGAAAGAAGGAGAATGGCAAGAAGGATTTGAAGATGGGAAAAAATTTCACTCATTGTAACATGAGTGGACACTAGGAAGCAAAGTGTTGAAAGCTACATCCAGAGCTTCGTCGCTCACTAGGAAAGAAAACCTATGCAAGAACCTATATAGAAGAATTTTTCAAAGAAGAAAGTGGAACATGCAATCATGATCTTGGACAAAGACCCTAAAGAAGATCAATTGTAGAAGGAGAATCCATTAGCCTAGGTAGGTAAAAAATGGATTGGTTATCTCCATAAATGATTTTTATTGTAAATTCACATGTTGCTCAAGATCGTAAAAGTGATGACCTGTTATAACATCACTTGCAACAATGTGTTTAAATCTTTTGTTGGGAGTCTAAGTAGTCAGTAAGATGAGTCAAATATTGTAATAAAATTTTGGAATCCAAAAGTTCTTTCAGTGGGAAGGATTGATCCAGGTGGATCTTCAAAAACCCTAAAAATTTGATTTTTCCAAATGCTTAAGAAATCAACATCACTGTTTAGATATTTTTGAGATCTTTCCAACACAACTTGAATGGGCTCAAACGACGACCGTATGCCAAAGTTATGGTTGGTCAAAGTTTGGTCAACATGTGGTCAAATCTGGTCAGCCAAAACATTAATTGTCATGGAACATTTCTCTACTAATTCCATCACGTAGAGCTCTACAAGAGCTTTCCAACACATTTTGAACAGACCAAATCTGAGTCCGTATGTGGAAGTTATGACCAGTCAAAGTGATGATGTGGCATCACCAAATCTTGACACTTGGTAGGACATGTGGGAATGACATGGAAATAGTATTGAGTTATCAATGACATGGACCAACTAAGTGATAAAACCATATTTATTACAGAAAAATTATTTGATTTAATATTTAAACAAAGAGGATTTGGTAGGATTTGATCCCTTGACTTGTGCCTTAAAATCCTCTTGCACCACATGCCTTGTCTGAGATATAAGGGGAGCTCCTCCCTATATATAAACCTTAAATAAACATAAGAATTCCTTAAATAAACATAAGAATTGTTTTTTATTTATGTAAACTATAAAATAAGGGGTTTTCATAAAAATAAGGAGAAAATTAAGGGGAGCCTTAGGACAAATATAAAGCCCAATCCTTTTAAAAAGGATTTGCATTGGTTTTTAAATTTAAGGGCCTAATTTAGGAAAATATTAAAAAAAGACTATTCCTAAGCCCAAATTATGATTTTTATGAGATTCAACTAGAGAATGTTGAACTCGAGAGATTGCTTGAGAAAGTCCAAATCTCCTCATAGATCTAGTGGCAACAAAAGTCCACAAAGGTATAAACTTGATTTCTCCAAAGTGTTTATGAACTATGGTACTATTGGTAATGCAATAAGTAGCATATGGAATGGTTTTCCTTGTTATTTTTGTGGCATGGATAACCATTGTGTTGCCAAGTGTCAAAAACAAAAGGAAAGTTTATATTGGAAGGCCTTGTTGATCAATGGAGAAATTGGACATGAAAATTGTCATCCTCACCGGAAGAAGGAGAATTACAAGAAGGATTCAAAGATGGAAAAATTTTGCACTCATTGTAACATGAGTGGACATTGGGAAGCAAACTTTTGGAAGCTACATCCAAAGCTTCGTCGCTCACCAAGAAAGAAAACCTATAATGCAAGAACCTATATAGAAGAAGTTTTCAAAGGAGAAAGTGGAACATACAATCAGGATCTTGGACATAGACCCTAAAGAAGGTTGGTTGTAGAAGGAGAATCCATTAGCTTGGGAAGGTAAAAAATGGATTGGTTATCTCCATAAATGATTTTTATTGTAAATTCACATGTTGCTCAAGATTGTAAAAATGATGAGTTGTTATAACATCACTTGCAACAATTTGTTTAAATATTTTGTTGGGAGTCTAAGTAGTCAGTAAGATGAGTCAAATATTGTAATAAACTTTTGGAATCCAAAAGTTCTTTCAATGGGAAGGATTGATCCAGGTGGATCTTCAAAAACCCTAAAAATTTGATTGTTCCAAATTCTCAAGAAATTGGCATCATTGTGTAGAGCTCATTGAGAGCTTTCCAATGCAACTTGAACAGGCTCAAATAGAGACCGTATGCCAAAGTTATGGCTGGTCAAAGTTTGGTCAACATGTGCTCAAATCTGGTCAACCAAAAAAATTAATGGTCATGGAACATTTCTCTACTAGTTCCATCACGTAGAGCTCAGTGAGGCTTTCTGACGCATTTTGAACAGACCAAATCCAAGTCTGTATGTGGAAGTTATGACCAGTCAAACTTGGTCAAAGTGATGACATGGCATCACCAAAGCTTGACACTTGGCAAGACACATGGCGAATGATGTGGCGAGAGCAATGAGTTGACACTAACATGGACCAACTAAGTGATAAAACCATATTTATTTTAAAAGAAAAAAACATTTGGTTTAATATTTAAACAAATAGGATTTGGTGGGATTTGATCCCTTGACCTATGCCTTAAAATCCTCTTGCACCACACGCGTTGTCTGAGATATAAGAGGAGCTCCTCCCTATATATAAACCTTAAATAAACATAAGAATTGTTTTATTTTATGTAAACCGTAAAATAAGGGGTTTTCATAAAAATAAGGAGAAAAATAAGGGGGGCCTTAGGACAAATATAAAGCCCGATCCTTTTTAAAAGGATTTTCATTAGTTTTTAAATTTAAGGGCCTAATTTAGGAAAATATTTATAAAATTATTCCTAAGCTTGAATTATGATTTTTATGAGATTTGTAAAAAAAATAAAATGGGGGTTCTCATAAAAATAAGGGGTAAATAAGCTATATTTTCAAGATTTTTAATTTCGAAATATAGATATAGCAAATATTTGCAAATATTATTGTTGCAACCCCTTATTAGCATATGAGCATGTATATAAGGGGGTAGTATTTCTTTGTAAAAATAATGCATAGAATGCTCAAAGAAAATGCTTAGAGACAATTCTCTTGGAAGCAGAATTAGGGAAATTGCTCATTGGCTTTGTAATAGAGGCTTGATGCCTTAGTCTTTTTATACTCTTGTTTTGAGAGAGTGAGTTGCATCCTTATTGCTTTGGAAGCATTGTAAAAGTGACGGAGAAGCTAGGCACGAACATGTTTCTAGGAAGTTTCTCTCAATGCGATACGGAAGCAGGAAGAGCTTGAAGAGCAATAATCTTCCTTGAAAGCAGAATAATTTGTATTGCAACTTGAAGACCATAGTGATGTAATCAGGAAATTTGCATCATATTAATGGCAAACAGTGTCGCAATTGAGCGAGCTTGGAGACATAGCCCGAACATTGGGTGAACTCCGTTATCAAATTTTGTGTCTTTCATTCTTCTATCTATGCTATGAATTCTCATTTCTATTCTCTTTCTTACATGTAATTTGGGGTATGTGCAAGATCATGATGGGCCAAAAAATGGTGATATGATGGGTATGTCCAGGGTATGTGGTTGATGACCTTTTCTTTACCCAAAATTGATGAAACAAAAAGGGTTTTTAGAGGAGATTCTTAGCTTTCCACCAATATAAATTATGCTTTACTTTGAATTTCATAAATAATTATTATTCATTTTCTATTTGAATTACGACTAAAGTCCTGATTGATAGGCTGATTGAAAAACATCTATAGCTTTCAAACAATATCACATTTTTTGAATCTAAAACATGTGTCACATTCTATGCTTCACATACCATAGGATTAAAAATAATAAAATTGAATTTCAAGAATTTTTGACCAAGTTAAAGTGGTCAAACATATTAGTTTTTATATTTTTTAAAAGTTGTAATAAAAAATTAATAATTAATTATTTACTTGGAGAAAAATTACAAAAAAATATGCATCACATCGGGACATGAGTCCTCTACTTATATCTAAAATCTTATAAAAAAATATTATTGTTTTATTGTGGTTAGGGTGGTCAAAAAGACACCTACTTATTTTTTTCCTGAAATTTAAGTACTACTGCATTGGAATTTCAAATTTTCACCAAATAGATTTATTTTTTTTAAATAAACCTAGTAGTTTAGAAACTACATTCAATTTTCTACATATTCTATTCTTAAATATTTTTGAAATAATATAGATAACTTATTCAAATTTTTACGTCAAATTGTCTAACTCTGATTTTTCTAAATTTTTCGCCACTTAAGGGCCTGTTTTTTCCATGATGATCTTGCACATACCCTTCGTCAACAATCAATAATAATAAAATCTATGATCCATAGGTGAATATAACAAGTTGTTTTAGTGATTCATAAGTAGGATCATTTTATAGATCATGGGTTCATATTATGTTGAGGTGGAGGTGGATTGGTGTTCAAAGTTGACCCAAAATACATGCTTGTGTTTGGTGTAGTGTTAGTCATTTTGGGTTGTGTTCTTGGTGTGGAAATGTGAGTCCTTTGTGTTTTGTTTGGTGGGTTTGGATTTGTGATGTTTTGACCCATGATGTTGGTTGATGGTGGTGCATTTTTAGAGGATGAGGTGGCAAATAGATTTACAAATGATGTACCCATAATGCTAAATGTCATAGCAAATGAATTGGAAAATGTGGGACTTGGTCTATGAGATGTTGGATTTTTTCTTTTGGTCACAAATGTTGGAGTAGGGTTAATGTTTATATTTGTCACCTTATGTGTAGTTTCCTCAAGTGGCACACTAGTGTGCATTTTTTGTGACATGCGATGACATTGTCAAAATGTCTTATGACATTGAACTTGAGTTCATGTTTGTGTTGTCCCTTCTACAATTGTGGAAACTATATCAAAACCAATGGGGAGTTTGGCACCACTTTTAGCAAGTGCTAAAAAGTATTTATCGGGATCTTCTTTGACAAGCTCCTCTATGATGTGTAATATCTTAGGATCTTGGGAAGCCTTTTCAACCTCTTATGGGGTTATACATTGTTCAACCTCATGTAATATAAGATTGGAAAATGGATTTATAATTTCTAGTTGTGATGCTTGTGGTTGGTTCAAGGAAATGTCCCAAAGTTCATGGTTCCAGTAGGATTAGAGTTGGGGTCATTTGCAGAATCCATGTCAAGATTTCATTTCCTTTGTGACCTAGTGAATACCATGTATAAGACTTGTAACCTTTGGACTTTGAGACTTTTAGGATGAATGCAACTAAGGATGAAGATGCAAGATGGTAGTGACACTATGCTATTTTTTATTTATTTTTGGATATAAGGATGGAATATGGTAATGAAACTATGACTAAGCTTGGTATGCAAGGTGATAATGAAGGTATGACTATGTTTAGATTGCAAAAGTGGTAATAAGAGTATGACTATGCTTAAGGATGTTGGATATTCAACTTTGAATCTTAAAAAAGGGGATGCTAGGAAAATTATGATAAACCAAGGTAACAAATCTAAATTCCAAGTCCTCGAGAGGATAGAACCAAGATGATGATGATGATTGGATAAAAGGTGAACCTAAAGATAAGATAAATGAAATATGACAAGGTCAAGACAACCAAGTATGTGACTATAGTTAGATCAATGGTCTGATAAGCCCCATAATCTCAAGACTCAAAGATGGTGATGGATAAACTAAGATGACAAATGCAAACTAGTACTTGCAAGCTAAGTCAAATGGTGAAATGCAATGGAAGGACTGACTGAACTAAACAAGTCTTAGGTTTGAGTTACAGTGACTTTCTGGAAGGAAACTTAAAGTTCGATACACAGGTATTTCCCCAAATATTTTAAAACTAACAGATGTGATGCACAATGCCACAGATGTGGTCAAGACCAGTCAATTGTAGCTTAGTGGATCAGTCAATTGCATTGTGTAGACATGCAAAATTAGCATCGTGCACTTAATTAATTCATATTCATTCAATCATTAAATAAGTTCACATTCATCCATTCATCAGGTAAATTAAACTCATTAAATTCAATCTCCTAGGGTCATTAATTTAAAATTAAATAAATTAACTTTATCGTCATCCTTTTAATTAAATAAATCAAACCTTTATTTAATTAAATCTAAATTCACCTTCCATCCCTTTTGATTTAAATAAATCAAAGTATTTAAATCAAATGGGTCAAAATCCCCTAATCATCATCTAAGCTAATCTAATCTTGATTAACCTAACCTAACCACCCATCACATCCTCTAGCTTTTTCCACTTGCACCAATAAATCATTTTAATTCATTTATAAAATCAGCATTTTCCCTCAACAAAGCATCTTTTTGAGAATATTCCTCAAGTTTGAATATGAAGATAAGTTGACTTGTCCCTTCCAACATGGCAATAACTTCTCTCTTTCATGTCCCCCTCTCAACATTTAATTCACAATTTCAAATTTGAATCTTCCCCTCTTTGGAACATTGGCCAAAACTTGCACATTCCTCAACCTATCATAATGTGACAAGTGGCTTCATCTCATTGGCAAAATCATTATCCTACATTGCTCTATTTTGAGCTCTCTTCCAACTTGAAAATCTATAAATGAAAGGCCTCATTCTTCATCAACCCATGATCTACACTCTCATGCAAAGTTACTCTCTTCAATTGAGAACTAATTTTTCCATCACCATTGCATTGTATCATTTGAGTTTTAGCAACGATTGGGAAAGGTTCATTGGCACAATTGACACCAATCCAATATGGAATAGGTACATATTATACTTAAGTAATGTCTTTTTGATCCCTTTTGTTATTTTTTGCATTTTGAAGCATAAGATGTTATTTAATAGGAGCATTTGATAAATTTGCATGTAACTAACCCATGTTTGAGATTTTAGAGTTTGTGCAAATTTTATGGTGCTTCATCATGGCACTAGAAGGAGGGAATTTGATTGGTATCATTTGAAAATATTAACTCTAAGTTAGTTTTTCGAAGATGTTTTCTCAAGTCGTAATGCTTGTTGTTGGAAAGGAAATATAAACTGACAACAGATTGGTTTTTTGCATATTCTTACATATGGTCATAAAGGACATTTTTGTCTTTTGTTTTTCACCCAACACTCTTTGATTTCCACCCAACACTTTTTGTGTTAATAGTGAAGTGATCAAGTCAATGGAAACCCCTCTATATGCTGTTGTGTTTTATCTATCTTTAAATTGGATAATCTTGTGTTGATATTATATGTTGCTGCATCTTATCTGTATGATTGATGGGAATAAAATTGCCACAGTAGTATAAAATTTGACCACAATGGTTGTTCATGTTTATTCTATTGGATTTTTCCCATACCCCTGCATTTACATCATGTCATAATTTTTTTTAGCTAACTATCTCAAGGTAGTCAACCACTTTTTCTTTTTGTTTTGTCTTGCCAATACCTGCGCTTTTGATCCATCCAAATATCCTTTAGTCATGTCGTTCCATGAGGGGACTCTTTTGTTATGAAAAAATAGTGCAGGTGCCTCATCTAGATTTTTGACATTTTTGCATACTTTTTAACTAGCGCGGCTGTAACTCCAACGTCTGACAAGGGCACTCCTTTTGCAGATTAGGACTTTTTGAATTTTGAATCATTATGGCACTAGCAGATAATGGATTGGGTATGTCATTTACCTTGCCATGAGCAAGTAGATGTGTAATTTCATGTGTCTTGTAAACAATACTTAGTCAAAATTATCATACTTATTGGACTTTCTGGATTGGTGAAGCTATTGGGTACCTTTTTCAAAATATCACAACAGGTAGACTCAAATCCATCAATGGCCAGCCACTCATTTGCAAATATCCTTGAAGAAATATTCGATGTCTTAAATGATAGGCTATGAAATTACTCTGCTTTTTTTATTAAGGGTTGGTAAAAGGAGAAATCGACATTGGAATCGAGCATTGGAGTTGAGTGAAAACAAAAGAAAGATCGGAGTTAAGGAATTAAGAAATCAAACTTGAAACCCAAAAGCATTTTTAAATGCTTTGAGCTTTCATCACATGCCTTAATTTTATGTTTTAGCCTAACTCATCTTTGGTTTTGGGCTTTAAAACGAACATTACCTAGGCTTTCAATTATAATTGCAAATGGGTTAAAATGAACTTTAGAAAAATTGACTAGATTTTGTTTAAAGTTAACAAATTGAACAAGGCAAGTATATCATTTGTCTTTTGGTGCTCTAAAATGAATTCATTATTGCTTTGTGGAATCTAAAATGAACATGTGCTAAATTGTTTTGTGAGAGCTTACTTAAACTAAATTCATTAAAAAAGGACGTATGCGCTTCTCTCGCACTTTATAGCGATCTTGAGAATCAAAAGGCCTTTTTCATGACTTTAGGGTGAGACAAAGAAATCACCTCCACACTTCAATTTGTGTTTAAAAAATTGAACAAAATCTTGTGCGTGTGTGAGTGGGGGAATTATTGCATACATTCTCTCTCTTTGTTGCCAACAAAGATTGATCGAGTTACGAATATTATTTTCACTCACTTTTGTTTATCCTAGAGGGCCTGCCTTGGGGAAAAATTACTCACCCAAGGGAACGACTCAACTGGTAACACTCTAAAGCCAAGAGTATTTCCAATCGGGATATAAATGTGGGTATTGGAGTAAATGCCAATATCACGCGGTTGATTCTGACAAGATGGATCCGAAAGGGGACTCTTGTCGTATGGGTCAATCTCCACGAATGAAAAGTCCTTATTAAAACCCATGTGCTAGAATTTTCCAAAATCCTTTGATCTATTTGTTGGTGCAAGAACGGTCGTTCTGAAGCCACCCCACACTTTTATGGTCTTTTAGTAGAAATGGAAAGCATTCCATGGGATTTTCATGGGTGTTGATGCTTGGCTTCCCTGTATAAGTGAGTGTCATGGAGGGGAGCCAGTGGGGTCAAGCATCTAACCATTCATTAAAGATAAGTGTAGCTGGACTTGTCCAAGTGGGAATCCAACAAATATTATCTTACACATCCATAGGGTTGTACTTATTATTGGGTTACAAAATGCATTGCTTAATCGAAAACATCTTGAAAACAAACACTTAACATCATCATCCAAACTTCAAACCCTTTTGGAGACAAATACAATTGACTCAATCCATATGTTATTGCTTTCCCTTGGGATTTACATCCTTAGAGGTTTCTAAACATTCGATTACATCTCAATTTGTCTACTTAAGTAAACAATAGGAAAACCCTTGCCATGAGTTCATCAAATTTCCACATAACGTATCTTATGGGGTTTGAAGAAATTAAGTCATTAGACATCTTAGTTTGAAAACTTAATCGAAGATATTGTTTTTGGTAAAATAAAGCCATTAAGAAAAGCTAAAGCAAAATGAACTTTCATATGTGTTGAAGCCTTAAAAATTCCAAATCCCAAAGCGAAAATCATTGGTTCAAAATCTAAAAATGTATGTTCAAATGGAATCATTTTTTGGTTATAAAGGTCTCTAGGAAGCATTTGCATGTTCTTCAATACCTAGGTCTAGGAAAACAAAGTGTCTTTTTTAGGTTCATCTTAGGATCAATGAAAATAAAAATCTTTTTCATCCATCCTTCGAACATCAAAACAAACATCATCTCACAATCACCTTTTGGAAAATCTTGAAATCATCCTAAATACTAGGCTTTTTGGAAAAATCAAAATCATCAAATCTTTGGGACTAAATCCTTGAAAACTTTATCAAAATTATCTTTGGCTAGGTATGTGTAGATGCATCCTTTTGCATATTCTTAGTCATTTAAGTTATTAAAATCATCTTGTTTAGCTTGGTATATGTATATGAATCCTTCTCCATATGCTTAGTGAAACTATCATCTTGTTTGAATAGGTGTGGGTAGATTTGCATCCTTCTCCCCACACATATTCAAATTATCATCCTTTGAACAAATCTATCCCTTAGATAAATCATCCAACATCTAAGGGTATTTCTATTCAAAAATAAAAGCAATCAAAATCAAAATCAAGGACAAATCCCAAATCCAAAATCAAATCAAAATAAAAAAAAATCTGAATCATATCCGAAAGTCCCAAAATCCTAGTATCTCCTTCAAGATATATAAAAAGACCAAAAACATCCACAATATCTTACATCATCATATCACCTTTCGATCCTCAAGATATCCTAAAAATTTCTACTTTGGGAATAAAGTAAAGATCAATCCAAGGAACCAAGAGATTCATCTCTCCTATTCTTGAAAATTGATCCTTGTTTTATGGTTCAAACTAGATTTCAATACAAGAAGAGTATGGAAGCCAACAAAGAAACACCCGCTTCAAGTGATCTTAGCCAAACAAATGTTGAAATGAATCCCGCTGAATCAAGCAATCCTTTGACCATATCATCATCACAAAATCCACAAGAGGAAAACCAAGGAGAGGATCTTACCATTGGAATGTCTCACAAAGAAATAACTGAAATGCTCCAAAATCTGGAGAACCATAAAATCATCAACATCATGATGAGGCTTAACCCTTTGTTATACATGCTTGAGCTAGCAAAACAAGGGGCCAAGTTACCTTAAGATTTCAATGTGAGTACTTTAGTGGAGACATCTTTTCCTCCAATCTCATCCACCATTCCCATCTCATCTACACCCCCATCCCAAAGCATCATGCAAATAATTCCACAAATCACGACATCATTTGCTCCAACCCAACCCAATGTTAATAAGGGAAATGCATTTCTCAATGCTATTCAAACACACCCCCTTGTTAATAATCAAAACTTGGATGAAAATACCATCTTGGAACAAAACATACTCGAAAACCCATCATGATCCATCATCATCATTTTTCCATGCAACACCTCAAACTTCTCTCACAAATTCACAAGAGGAGGGAGATATGTTTGGACCAGGGGGCATTTTTGACACCACAACATTCTCACAAGAACTCGCACCCCTCACATTTCCACCTCTTCCACCATTTCCATTATCATCCACACCACTCCTTCGTTTAGGGCTTCCTCCTCTACCAACTATCAATCAAACCAACATCCCAAATATCAATCAAAGCATTATGCCAAATGCTCAAAAATTATCGTCGATATCGCAACAATAGACGACAAATGCACAAGCAATTGTAACATCATCAAACACCCCCATAACATTGCAAGCATGGTCTCCCAAGGACCAACCATCACATCAACACCACCATCCACCACTCAAATCATCAACATGACATCATCGCTCACCACAAATGCCATCCCAAATCCACCACCACCAACGTCCACCACATCAATCCAATACAATGCGACATTGCAAGCTGCTTTTCGAAGGGGATTCCAACAAGTACAAAGACAAAAAGCTATACAAATAGTTTCTCAGCAAGCCGCTCAAGCTGGCCAAGCAGCCCAAACTACATTACAAGCACAACAAGCCCAAGCGTTATTGCAACAACAACAACAAGAAGCTGGTCAAGCTGGGCAAGCCGCCCAAGCAGCCCAAGCCACATTGCAAGCACAAAAGGCTACTCAAGCACAAACTCTATTACAACAAGTGGCACAAGAACAAGCTCAAACTCAGGAAAACGCCCAATATCAAGCACAACATGCACAAGCACAAGCACAAATTCTTGCACAAAGACAAGTAGCGCAATTACAAGCATATCAGCAAGCAATAAAGCAATATCAAGAGTAGCAAGAAGCAGCCCAACAACAAGCATTGTTGGAACAACAACAAGCGTTGTTGGAACAACAACAAGCGTTGTTGGAACAACAACAAGCACAACAACAAGCACAACAACAAGTGTTGTTGGAACAACAACAAGCACAACATCAAGCACAAATCTTAGTGTAGTAACAGGAAGATCAAAAACAAGCGTTGTTCATACAACAATAGGTGGAAGCCTACCTCGCTCGACAGAACATACAAATACCATTGGACAACACACTGACCAACCCACCCATCCAACCCACAATCAAAACACCCCAAAACACCTTCATCCCACCCCCTGATCCACAAAATGACATAATGACACAAATCAGGTTGCTCTCGCAACAAGTGCTCGATCTTGAATCAGGGTGAACCACAAAGACACCAAGCAACTTGTGTCTATATCCATTTGAAAGGAGTCTAGTGATGAAACCATTCCCAAGGGATTTGAGATCCACAAATTTGACAAATATCGTGGGACGGGAAACCCTGAAGATCACATCAGGGAATTCCAGATTCATTGCATGGAAGTCACATATGACGATACTTATCTGATGCGACTATTTCCTAGGAGTTTGGTAGGCCACGCTATGGAATGGTTTTCTCACCTACCTTCAGGCATTAGAACATTTCAAGAAATTATAGACGCATTCATTAAAAATTATGCATGCAACATTACAATGGATGTTAGTCTAGAAGAAATCTCAGCTCTGAAACAAGGAAACGGTAAATCATTCGCTTCATTCCTACAACGATGGTGATCCAAGGCCAATCGGAGCAAGTGGACCATGCCAGAAGAACAACAAGTTTGCACCATCATAGCCAACCTTGAAAGCCTCTTGGAATTTCATCTCAAGGTTCAGGGCATCACCACATATGATCAGTTGATCCCCAAGGCCCTCAGCATCGAAAGAGCCCTTATGACTCAACCCGCGGGATCAACTTCATACCCCCAACAAAAAAACAACCGCCCATCCTCCAATTACAATGATAAACCTCACACGTGGGAAAGGAACAAAAAAATTACTAATGATGGTGTCGTCGATGCCAAGGTGGTCATTAGCGCCCCTCGCCAAAATACACCCGCACCACAAATCCAAATCCAACAACCGAACAACAATCCAACAATCAACAATCGCAATGACCAAAGGGGACCACCCCAAAGGAACAAGAGTTATCCCAAGCGAAAGTACACCACTTTGGGGGAACCACTTGAAGACATAATGAAAAAGCTGATAGACGAAAAACTCATCAAGGCCCCTACCTTTGAGAATTACCAAGAACCGGATGTGAAACCTCCTTGGTATAATGAGAATCAACTCTGTGAGTTCCACAAAATCAAAGGCCATACCACAAAAAATTGCATGAGATTGAAAAACATAGTTCAAGATCTCATCGATAAAATAATTATAAACATGGAACAACCTACAAGAAACCAAAATCTTAAGATATACATGAATCTGATGCCTAATCATGGAAAAAAAAGGGAATAACAATGATAAAGGGAAAGGAACCCACTCAAATGTAAATCATGTGTACGAAACTATTGTTGCCTTCCTAGATGAATACTGCACAGTCATCGCCATCAAAGGCACCCATGCCGATTGTGGAGTCACCACAAGAGGTAGAAAAGTCACCATTGCAGGATCATCCCGGCAAAATAGAGTCCCTGCATCTAGATCTTTCACCAATGGCTACAATGTCCTAGATCAACTCAAGAGAACGCCATCGCAAATCTCCATCATGGAGTTGCTAAAAATATTGTCGGCTCATAAGAAAATCCTAGAAGAAGCATTGGCTTCATCCATTGTCCCTATGGATCTTGATGCGGAACAATTCCAAGCTATGGTCATAAATATCATTTCACCAAATATCCTCACATTCTCTGACTAGGATTTCCTCGCTCAACCATCTCACAACCATGCACTTCACTTAGAAGCCATACTACATAAGAGAAAAATCAAAAGGGTCTTGGTGGATGCAGGTGCATGTTTGAATATCTATTCTCTTAGCCTCATCAAGCAGTTGAAAATATCAGAAGATTCTATCGACAAAGGGAAGGGTATCATGATAAGAGCATATGATGATCAAGAAAGAGTGTCTCAGGGTACAATCAAACTCCCTATTCAAGTAGGGCCTGCCATCATGGAAACCACTTGTTAGGTCTTGGACCTCAACTTGTTGTATAACATCCTCTTAGGACGCCCATGGATTCATGTGATGAAGATAGTAGCATTAAATTTCCACCAATGTGTGAAATTTACACATAACAGACAAGAAGTTACCATCCATGGAGATCTTGAACCCTTCTCCTATTGCAAAAATCTTGAAGCAAAGTATTACAAAATCCCCCAAGTACCAAAAAATGATGAGGGCCCATCCACACCATACATCAACCCTGCCACTCTCGCATCCACTTTTACGATAGAGACACCTGCCACTCCCGCCATCCCCACCATCTCTGACATTAAGGTCATCATCCAAGATAACGACTGTGGAAACTACAAGCTCCCTAATAATGCTTTTGTGGTAGGAGAGTTACCACAATCTCTTAGATCACAAGGACTACCGCAAATAAATGAAGCCTCCACATCCCAAACGTCTCCTGAAAACTATCCCACCTTCACAAGATGGGGGATCTTGGACGAGAATTTATTGAGGTGAATCCATCTCATATGCTATACCAAGATGAAAGACCAGCATCTGAATTACCAATGGATGACAGAAGCAAGGGTCTGCAAATGATGCTCGCAATGGGCTACGACATAAATCAAAGACTGGGACAAAATGACAATGGGCTCATAATACCTATCATGCTAGAGACACGACCAATAACAAATCTTGGCCTTGGATGTACCCCTCCGAGTATAACCATATGAGGCTGAAGTCCGCCACTTAGAACGGTTAATAATCCTCCTCAGCCAACCCTAGCAGAAATACGATTACCAGTGTCTACAGGTAGAGTCATAAATAACTTTACATTTGATATAACCAACGTTTGTAGTAGTAGTGATGGCGAGGATCACCTGACTAACTTACCTAGGCTATTTGAGGATACCACTCTTTGCATGATTAGCACCCTATCTTTTGAAACAGACCACCAAAATCATGAGATCCATCTAGTATATCCCCAACTCATCAACTACGACCAACGAGGACCACCAGTTCTCAATACATTCAAAAATGAAGAGGCACTCTCAGAATTCATGGGGTTGCGGGACAAAATTCCAGATGGGGATCACAAAGCAGGGTTTATGATGGAGTTGGACACACATGCCTATTATGGGGAAACGATTGAATCCTTCAGTCATAAAAGTGAGAAATTAAGAATAATATCCAAGTCCTTGAGTGAAAACCACACTGTGGCACTCTCTAACAAGAAAAAAGTAAAAAGAAAGGACACATCCAATGGTGAAAACCTCTCTGAGGTGCCCGAGGATGGGGGATTCAATCTTCCTTTAAGAGCTATTCATCAAGAAAAGTCAGCAGTCTTGGAAGAAAAATGCAATCCGGTCAGCCTACGAACAAAGGAGACCCCACATATCACATTCTACACAGAATCACTACTATCAGAAGAGTAAGAGCTCCTAGCAGCATTCCTAAGGGGAAGACAGATAAAATTCACATGGAGTTATGCTGACATGCCAGGACTTGATCCAAAAACTATGGTTCACCACTTAGCAGTGTATCCAGAAGCAAAGCTTGTCAAACAAAAACTTCAAAAAATGCATCCTCAGATTGCCCTACTAGTCAAAATGGAGCTAGAAAAGCTATTAGATGCAGGATTCATCTAACTGATAGACTATCCAGAATGGGTATCAAACTTGGTACCTATTTCAAAACCCGATGGAAATATCAGAATCTACATAGGCTTTAGAGATTTGAACAAGTCATGTCCAAAAGATGACTTCCCGCTTCCCAACATCGACATGATAGTAGACATGACAGCGGGACATGAAATGTTGTCACTAATGGATGGATTCTTAGGGTACAATCAGATCATGATAGCTAAAGAGGACCAACATAAAACAACTTTCACTTGTCCATGGGGGACATACTATTGGAACATGATGACATTCAACTTAAATAACGTAGAAGCAACATATCAAAGGGCCATGACATTGATATTCCATGACATGATCCATTAGATGATCAAAGACTATGTTGACGACATTCTAGCTAAGTCCAGAAAGAGAAAAGATCACATAGCAACCCTAAGTGCCATCTTTGACAGACTGGAGGAGTACAAGGTCAGATTAAACCCAAAGAAGTGTGTCTTCGATGTACAATCAGGAAAGCTCCTAGGATATATAGTGTCAATGAGGGGTATCGAGGTAGATCCAGCAAAAGTAAAAGCAATCCTCGAGATGTAGGCACCAAAAACATTAAAACAATTGAGAATTCTCCAAGGAAGACTCCAATCCATTCAAAGATTCATAGCACAACTGGCGGACAAGCAAAACCCATATTCTCACCTACTCCACAAGGGAGTAGCATACAAATGGGATACCAAGTGTGAAGAGGCATTCAAAAAAATCAAGGAATATCTACTAACACCACTAGTCTTAATGCCACGAATCCTAAGAAAACCATTGATTCTATACGTGTCAGCAACAACAGCAGCCCTTGGAGCTTTTTTAGCTCAGCATGATGAAAATGGAATAGAAAGGGCTATTTATTACATCAGTAGGACAATGGTTGGGCATGAGCTAAACTATTCATTCATCGAGAAAGCATTCCTTGCAGTAGTGTTTGCATCACAAAAATTTAGACATTACATGTTGGCACATAAAATAAAACTCGTTGCCAAAATTGACCCTCTCAAGTATCTACTATCAAAGGTAATGAGCTCACAGTAAGAATGGAAAAATGGGTGATGATACTGTCATAATACGACATCGAATATGTGGAGCGGAAAGCAATCAAGGTCCAAGTCATCATAGATCAATTGGTAGAAGCACCAATCTATTCAAAGAACCCTCTCATCTCAGAGTTGCCAGATGAATCTATTTTTAATCTCAATGTAGCTAACCACTGGAAACTGTACTTTGATGGCTCATAAACGCAGAAGGAGCTGGTATTTTCTTTATCACACCACAAGGGGATTGCATACCAAGGTCCTACAAACTAGAATTTTCTTGTACCAATAACATTACGGAATATGAGGCTTTGACCATAGGTCTTAGAATAGCAATGCAATGGAACATCATAGCTCTCAAAGTATACAGAGACTCCCAATTGATCATAAATCAAGTCAATGATGAATATTAGACCAAGGACGACAAGCTCACTCCATACAAGAAATTGGTGGAGAGTCTCAAAGAATCCTTCATTGAAATAACATTTGAGCAAATTCCTAGAACCAACAACAGAGCAGCAGATGCCATGGCAACAATTGGGTCCCTATTGGACATCCCCAACAATGTTCCGAAATATGAATTCCTGATAAAGAAGATTCTCATGCCCGCATTTGAGGTACCAGAATCAAAATTCGTGTGCGAAATCGTTGGTCCCAGTGATCCTTGGTACCATGACATTTATACACACCTTCGAATAGGAGTCATACCCGCCGACTTACCTTCACACCTAAAATGAACCTTTGTAGAAAAGGCATCTAGATTTGTCATCCTAGGAGATACCCTATATCGTAGGAGCATAGGAGGAACCCTACTACGTTGCTTAAATTCTAAGGAGGCATTAACCACTCTGACTGAAGTTCACAATGGTATATGTGGTTCGCACTCAAGTGGAATGACCATAGCTAAGAAATTGTTGAGGATGGGGTATTATTGACCCACAATGGAAAGAGAAGCACATGATCATGCCAGAAAGTGTCTACAATGTTAGTAGCATGGGGATCTCATCCATGCTCCAGCTCAAGAGCTTCATCCTATCGTCACACCATGGCCCTTTTTGCAGTGGGGACTTGATCTCATTGGCAAAATCACACCCACTTCATCTAACGGCCAAAAATTCATCATAACCGCAACAAAGTACTTTACTAAGTGGGTGGAAGCTATACCCATGACATACATAACTAGGAGGCAGATTTCAAAGTTCATCCTGAACTATCTCATTTGTTGCTATGGTGTTCCATAAGCCATTATCTCAGATAATGGGACACCATTCAAAAATTAGGAGGTCTGTGACTTATGCGAGAAATTCAAAATCCAACATCGCTTCTCCACCCCATACTATCCCCAAGGCAATGGCCAAGCAGAAACTACAAACAAAACCATTCTAAAAATCCTCAAGAAAATAGTCAATGGCGCAGGTCATGACTGAAAATTACAGCTTAATCCTACCCTCTAGGCCTATCGAACTAGTATCTGCACACCCACTGGCGCCACCCCTTTCTCCCTGGTCTACAGATCAGAAGCAATACTCCCCATTGAGATTGAGATCCCATCACTCAGGATATCAATGTAGAACCTCATCACAGATGAAGAGTATCGAGTATCAAGACTAAATGAGCTGGAGCTACTAGATGAGTGACGTATAGATGCTTTGAATCATTTGCAAGTCTATCAGAATAGACTCAAAAGGAGCTACAATAAGAAAATCAAAAGTAGGACGTTCCAAGTCAGAGAACTGGTCTTAAAAGAAAATTAGAAGAATGTCCCAAACCCAAGCAGCAAAGGAAAATTTGAACCTAATTCGCTGGGACCATTCATCATCACAGCAAGTTACAAATCAGGGGCATATCAGTTATCAACACCCGAAGGGGAACCTCTGCAAGAGCCCATGAATAGCTCTCATCTCAAAAAGTTTTATGCCTAAATTTTTCAAGGTATAGAACCAAAAAATCCAAAAAATTAGAAAATGTCTTGAAAAAATGGTCACTTTGGTGAAAACCTGGTAAACAGGTGTCTTGGTGACAACAAAAAAAAGCAAAAAAGCAAAAAATCCAAAAAAATCAGAAAAAGGATCAAAAATAGTAAAGAGAAAAAAATCGTCCTCTAGTGAAAACCACTTCGGTGGCACTTTGGGCAAGTACCTTGGTGAAAACTTGGCAAACATGTGCCTCGTGTAAATAAGCACTTTCCATCCACTAGGATCTTTATGGCTTGTTTTGCATCATTCATCCATTACACTTCCATCATCCATCGCATTTGGATCTGCAACCATCACTCATCCACTCACATCTGCACCATAGCTTGGTCTTGTTTTCGTATCATGATCCCTCCTAGTACTACTTGGCCCATCCTCAAGGTCATTTTTTCCTGCCTTTAGCAGATTATTCTATTACATCACGCTGGGAGCATGTTCTCATCTAATCGAATTCATGCATATTCTTAAAGTCCTAAAATCAGAAAATCCAAAAACATCAAAACATCAAATATCAAAAAAATCCAAAAACATCAAATATAAGAAAAATCCAAAACATCAAATATCAGAAAAATCCAAAAAAATCAGAAAATCCAAAAACATCAAAACATCAAAACATCAGAAAATCCAAAATCATTCAAAACATATCAAAATCCCAAAACAAGTCAAAAATTTAGAAAAAAAGTCAAAAACAGGGTTGTCTAGTCGAACTATGGGTCTTTGAGCCTTGAACATAGGAAAGGTTGATCTTTGATCATCCCCCAAGACACCTAGGTCAGTACTTTAGGAGTCTGTTAAAATAAACTGACATCTCATCATGTATATCTCCATCTGTAAATCGGTCAAGTCGTTAGTTGAACTACGTGGTCTCTGCGTGTATAACGTAGGTAAGTCTAATCTGTTGATCAGCCCCCGAGGCCCCTAGAATAGGTCTTTAGGTTAGTCTCTTGGTCAAAAACTTAGAAAACCCCAAAACATCAAAAAAATCAAAAAATCAAAACATTTAAAAATCTCAAAAAATACCAAAAACAGCCTCAAAACATCTCAAAATGATCAAAAACATCCAAATATTTGAAAAAAAAACATTTGTCTCATCTCACTTGCACCTGCAATAACACCACCCATAATAAACTGATCGTCATCCTCAACCTTTGGTGAAACAGTTAGAAACAAGTCTAGCAAGTTAAAAGTGAAAACTCAAAAATGTCAAGTCTCAAGTCTAAGTCAGTATGTAAAAAAGTTGGTCAACTCTTCGCATTGGTAGCCCATCATCCAATCAGTCCCATATCAATCATTTGATAACATCATGTTCTAGGATGTATCCTTTCTACAAGGGGCATCATTTATCAGAAAGAGCACTTTGGATAAACAAAATGACGTGCCGCCATCCACTAACATGTCCTAGGATGTATCCTTCCTACAATGGGCATTATCTTTTGGCAATAGTTCTGATTCTTATCCTTAAAAATACATTCCCTTTTGGTTAGCGGTATTGAAGAACATCAACTTGTTTGTGTGCTTTATCTTTGTCTTTTGACTTATCTTATTGCACTCAGTCCAAGGACATCTCGATGATATCCGAACGAAGGATTTAGATAGATAGGAATGGGGCAACGATCATTATCCTTTTGTCTGCTATGCTTGTTGGATGTTCTTGTAAAATAACCTTGGAAAATACTTGCTCTATTAGATATGTATAGAGGATTTTTTGGACAGCTTGTTGACTATTGCATTGATTGGTTATACCTTTCTATGTTTTGGTCCGAGATGTTTGAAACTTCTAAAGTGCATCCTAGCAAGGTTTACGTATGTTAGGTGTGAACAAGAATACTCCTATCTATTTATCGAGTCAAAGTCCATCACACTAAGTACCACGCCATCCTGGTCCTTTATACCTTGATGCATCGTACTTATGTGTGTTATCAAACATAAGGTAAGTGACCCTTTTAAAATCCCAATCCTTGATAAGAAAATCATCCATCATCATCATTTCTCATCATCATCTCTCATAAAGTTGGCTTGTTGGATCCTCTTGTCATCATCTAATTTCTTCTTTTCCACACTAACATCACGTCATGTGAATAGTTAATCATCATCACCAGTGCATCCATGAACCATCAGTATTCTACATATCATCCCACATGCATGTTCATCATCATAATATAGATATGTTAGTCTAAGCATCTCATAAATCATATATTTGCATAAATCATACATTTGCATAATCACAGCATATCACATCATCAATCTCATCTATCTCACATCATATCATCATTTAAGTTGTTTAAGATAATATAGATTTTTTATTCTAAGCATCTTAAAATCATCTCATTCGCATCATCATCCATAACCATCCATTTTAAACCTCTTTATCGTGAGATCGACCCTCAAATAAAATCTTTTCGCTTGATCTCTCGAGGGGGCAATGTACTAGTGTACTTCTTTCCACTGGGGCATTCGAAAAAATCATAAATTTTTTGAATTTTGTTCGTGGCAAGTTTATTCTTTGAACCAACGCAGCAAGTACATTGCTTCAAAGAGGGGCAAAATGTAGACATGCAAAATTAGCACCGTGCACTTAATTAATTCATATTCATTCAATCATTAAATGAGTTCACATTCATCCATTCATCAGGTAAATTAAACTCATTAAATTCAATCTCCTAAGGTCATTAATTTAAAATTAAATAAATTAACTTTATCATCATCCTTTTAATTAAATAAATCAAACCTTTATTTAATTAAATCTAAAATCACCTTCCATCCCTTTTGATTTAAATAAATCAAAGTATTTAAATCAAATGGGTCAAAATCCCCTAATCATCATCTAAGCTAATCTAATCTTGATTAACCTAACCTAACCACCCATCACATCCTCTAGCTTTTCCCACTTGCACCAATAAATCATTTTAATTCATTTATAAAATCAACATTTTCCCTCAACAAAGCATCTTTTTGAGAATATTCCTCAAGTTTGAATATGAAGACAAGTTGACTTGTCCCTTCCAACATGGCAATAACTTCTCTCTTTCATGTCCCCCTCTCAACATTTAATTCACAATTTCAAATTTGAATCTCCCCCTCTTTGGCACATTGGCCAAAACTTGCACATTCATCAACCTATCATAATGTGACAAGTGGCTTCATCACATTGGCCAAATCATTATCCCACATTCCTCTATTTTGAGCTCTCTTCCAACTTGAAAATCTATAAATGAAAGGTCTCATTCTTTATCAACCCATCTACACTCTCATGCAAAGTTACTCTCTCCAATTGAGAACTAATTTTTCCCATCACCATTGCATTGCATCATTTGAGTTTTAGCAAGGATTGGGAAAGGGTCATTGGCACAATTGACACCAATCCAATATGGAATAGGTACATATTATGCTTAAGTAATGTATTTTTGATCCCTTTTGTTATTTGTTGCATTTTGAAGCATAAGATGTTATTTAATAGGAGCATTTGATAAATTTGCATGTAACTAACCCATGTTTGAGATTTTAGAGTTTGTGCAGATTTTATGGTGCTTCACATTGCACAGACAAATATGTGTTTATAGCTTCCTAGGGTTTCTCAAAGATGTGGTGTTTCAACTAACAATTGTGGTGTTTTTTTCAATGATCGCAATGTTCTAGTTAATAGTTGCAGTGTTCTGGTTTTTGGTCTCAATTTCATATTTTCTAAATAGTCTTTCATTTTGAGAAATTTCTAGATTTGATGATAAAACATAGAAAACACTTTGAAAATAGATTTGGCTGATTTTGACTCTTTGACTTCTTGGTAAGAACATATTTTGCAAGTTTTCTTTCATAAAATTCGCTAGGCCTTGGTTCACAAATAATATAAGCAAGCACAACCTAGCTAATAGTAATAGGGTTATCTACTAAAGTGGGATTACCTCACCTTTTGGGTGATGTTAAATCTGAGAAAAAGGAGTGGGTAACTAGAGTATGCCAAGGTCATGTACCACGTTAACACCTCTCTCCATGAAAGGATGAAATCCAAACAAGGAATCGTGTCTGTAGACATGTAAAATTGACCTAACACTTATCACCCACCCTAAACAACATCGAACAACATCCTGCAACATCCTGCAACATCTCAGAATCATCCTGCAACATCCTGAAATATCTCATAATCATCCTAGAACATCTCGGAACACATCAGAATCATCCCTCAACATCTCATAATCATCCCAAAAGATCTCGAAACATCTCAAAATCATCCCCAAAATGTCTCGAAACATCTCAGAATCATCCCACAACATCCCAGAACATCTTAGAAACATCACACAACATAAAATGGCATCCAAAACCCTAATTTCCTCTATTAATTGAATAATACAACATTCTTTAATTAATTCACTTTTTCATCATTTTCGAGAAAATTAAATAAATTTCATTTATTTAATAAAGTCCTAAAAATGCAAATTCTACTATTAATTAAATAAAATGACATTATTTGATTTATTCACTTTTTCATCATTTTGAACAATTAAATAAATTACATTTATTTAATAAAATCCTAATCTAGTCTTATTTCTTCTTGATTAATTAAATAATGCCAATTATTTAATTACGTCACTAAAACACTTTATTCCCCTAAGTTAATTGAATTATTAAATCATAATAATTTAATTATGACACTTTCCCTCCAAAATTTGAATAATTAAATCAAACTATTCAAATCATTTATCAAAAATCAAATCAAACTAATGCAACTTTGTTGCAAAATTCAAACTTGATTTGCACGTTCAACTCCAAAAAAGAATTAATTAATTAAATCAATTAATTCATATTGGAGTTGAACCCACTTTTTGATTGAGCAAATTATGATTGGTGATTGAGTAATCTAATTTGCTAACTAATCAATCTATTTCCTAACTAAGCCCTCAAAAACCTGACTGATCAATCTAAACCCTAACTGATCAATCTAAATCCTGACTAACCAATCTATTCCTCAATGACACAAATTGTGCAATCTACTTTGCACAATCTTCTCATGTTTAAATCCTCTCAACACCTTTCAACTATTGATCTTGATCCAACATTGTTGAATCCTGGTCACCGATTCAAAATCTCATTTTCTATATAACAAACCTCTTTCCTCACAAAAAAAGGATCGAAGAATCAATATACCTTATGCAATGAAGTACTGTCAAGATCACCATTGATAGAGCTTCAAAATACCTTCGGTCAACCAACATCAATATCATTCTTCAAAGCTTTCACAATGCAACAATGGAGGCTTCGTGGTGATACGAACAACCCAACATCATGTGAACACACGTTGACATGGGATGGTAATCTCTCCTTTGCTTTGAATTCATTGTGTTAATCTTAGGATTTCATTACATAATTTCAATAGCTTAGATTGTTCATTTCATGAGTGATGGAATAAGATCTTAGATTAAGTGTTTTGAATTACATAGATTCTTGTTTCATTGCATTTGTCTTGCTTTGCATTCTAATGTTTTTCCCCCTCACATAGTGTCACCTCAACCAAGAACCAAACATGGTAAGTAACTTCAGGTTATGATCCACATCCCTTGTACCATAATAGCAGATAGCCAAAAAAGGTCTTAGGCTTCTAAAACAATGGTTCTTACTCTTGTGTAGACTCTGAAGAACACTATGGCCTAGTAGTGATGGAAGACCGAAGTCTCTAACCCCCATCTAGAATCACCTGGGACTAGAAGGCCCACCCCCTAGGGTTCAAATGTATTATGCTCACCTTTCAATTTTTTCACTTTTATATAGCATACTAGAGGTATATACACCGGGGTCATTCCCAAGGGTGAAACTCCATTGGCAGACCCACCCTACTCAAAAATAAAAAGGGAAAGCTTGTGTGTTGCTCTTTCTCATCACGTAGGAATCACAGGTAGTGCAAGAGGAGAGGATACTTAAGACTATATTGTGACACTATTTCTCATCACCTAGAAATCACACGTAGTGCAAGGGGAGAGGATACTTTAGCTAAACACACTTTCGGTAATAACACATGTGTGCAAACACACAAAAAATAGAAGACACTTGTTCTTTTTAAGCACCAATTCCAAATGTTCCTAATTTAGAGATCACAAACACTCAATGGAACCCTACAAGAAATTGGATTAGTAGTTTTATATCAAAAGGTCTTCTCCCAATGATTTCCACAAGCTGAAAATCAGATATTAGTAACCAAATAAATTATGCCCTAATGAATGCGAAAAGCAGAAAAGTGAAAAACTCAATGTTATACCCTCTTTTTACTTAACAGTCAAATGCAGTGCACAAAGGCTGAAATGCGACATTCTAATGTGTCACAAGATGAAATAGATGTAGCTTACAAAATGGAAACTACGGTGTTGGGAACGATGATCTGACAAAAACACAAAGATCTAAAAGAACATAGCAAAGATGATGATGCAAATGATGTAAGCAGATTATTAAAAAGTTGGAAAAATAACCAAGAGCTAATAAAATGATCTGAAACAACAATTATTGAATGATTTTGAGATTTGCAAGATAACAATCAGATGTGTCACTCTATGTGGTGCAATAGATCTTGCATGCATTACACCATACAACGATTGTGGTGTCTGAAGGCTCAATTGTGTCATTGCACACGACGATTGTGTCGCACACTTGAAATTCAGAAAATTCTCAATTTTTTTGTAAAACTTAGTTAGTTCACATTAGGTTCACCAAATGTAGATTGGGTTAATTTCAGGGGAAAGCATGAATCAATGATAGCAACCAAAAAACTAACTAATTCAAGCCATAATGACCCTAATCTAACAATGAAGCACAAATGACAATAGAAATCCCAATAATGAAGCAATAAGCCTCAATTCCTATGCCATAGTTGAATCACCTCCATTGTACTTCTCCATTTTTCTTTGTTTGTTCTCATATTTGTAGTATGCAATGCATTTGATAAGCTTGATGTGCAATAGAAAGATCTCAAGATAGCAATATGATAGCAAAACTTCAAAGATTGTGGTTAACCTCAAAATGAATTGAAAGTTTGCTTTTATAGAAATCCCAATTCAAATGAATGGTGAGGATTGGATGATGATGTATGACAATCGATGGATGAGATTAATTGAGAGGGAAAGAGATAAGGATGGGAAGGATGGACCAAAACTTGAGAAATTAGTTGAGATTTAGGGCTTGGCTAAGAAGAAATAAATTAAATAATGACAACAATTATTTAATTTAGGAGAGGGAAATGAATAATTAAATAATTAAAAATAATTATTTAATTATAGAAGAAAGGCGGGATGTGAAATATTAAATAATTCAAAATAATTATTTAATAAAGGATGGAGGGAAAGAGAAAATAATTAAATAACTAGAAACAATTATTTAATTATAGAGGAAGGTAAATGAAATTAATAAAATAAATAAGGATTTATTTAATTATGGAGGGAAAAAGATAATGGATAATTAAATAATTAAAATAATTATTTTATTATAGAAGAAAAGAGTGAAAATGAAAATGAATAATTAAATAAATAAGAATTTATTTATTTATAGAGAGAAAAGGGATGATTAGTGACATAACTTAAATAAATTGACATTTATTTAAATTAATCAAAAGAGAAATAAAGATAAAGTGAATTAATTATTAAGAATTATTTAATTAATAGAGGAATATGACACTAGGGAATAGTTAAATAATTAAAATTATTTAATTATGTGTGGGAGATGGAAATTAGTGAGAAAATGTTACTCATAGATTCAATACATTTTTTAGTATCTACAACACCTACAATCTAGTCTCTAAGATTTATATTTAAAAATCTTGATTCCAAGGCCAACAATCCCAAGATATTTGTTACCCATCAATGTACAAGTGGGGTGTTTAAGAATAAATAAAGAAGATATGGTAAGTTGAATGATTTAAGACAAGACTATTGATAAGAGGACACTCCTAAAAATATGCAATAGATTTCAATAAAAAAAAAAAATTGTTGTAAAGTAACCTATATTAGATTCCTTATTTTTATTATCAATACTTATGATTTTAAATTAGGGAAATAGATATTGAGACTATATTTTTCTATGGGGATCTTTTCTAGAATGTATAATTCCTTACAAGAGTTAATTATATCATACATATAGTAGAATGAATAGTATAATATAAATGTACATAAAGAGATAATTAAATGGAACAACAAGAAAAACACATATTTATATTAGAAAAAACCATACAATGAAAAATATATAAAAAAATTCTATAAACTTGTATATATTTAAGAAATTTTACATTTTTTTATATTTATAGACACATGAACTTAGAGATAGTCCTTTCTTCCTTCCAAATGACCTCACAACTAAGTGAGTATTTCAATATTCACTATTTTAAAATTTTCTATAATAATTCATCCCTAACAAGAATACCTTAAATACAAGAAAATATGGTAGGTAGCACATTTTGAAGGAGTTACCATACCTTTTAAGAAAAGCATAATTATAAACTAGTATTTAAATATAAATATTTTATATTAATAGACTAATTAAATGTTCATTTAGATATGCTAAAAGTATATTTATATTATAATATTTTATATCTTATATTAAATATTTACAAATTTTAATTTTAGGCATATTTATCTATGTATAGGCCCCCAACATATAGTATGCTCTAACACTCCACCTTAATGCTTATAGGGGTGTATGCTATCAATTTCTTTGCAAAATAAAAAATTAAGTTCCTCGATAATGCATTATTTTTAATAGGCATAAAATATGGATAGAATATATAATAAGATGAAAATCATGTATTTTGAACTACATGATAAACTTCTTGTCATAATTAAGATATTATTTTTCTTAACTATTTTTACAAATAGATTTTATAAAGTTTCTTATTGGAGCATTGGCTTTCTCAGAATAGACTTCCTAGGCTCTTTACATAATAGACCTATTAGTTACAATACAATTCTTTACAAGTGGAAAATGAAATACGAAAAAGAGATTCAATAATACCTATAGATCTTACCTAAGATACAATATTTGAGCACTAGGAAGTGGAATTGTCAATCAAAACCCCCCCTCAATGGAAACTCCTTAAGGCCTAGCAACATTATTTTAAATTTAAAGAATTTACATTACATGATAGATTATTTTTAAATATGGTTATTGGGATTCAAGCTTGGGTCTCCATGACCATTAGTGACTATTAGGATTAATCCTAGGCCTTGATGGCTATAACATAGAATATAAGTAGCATCTAATAAAAAAATGATGCAAAGCATCTAGTGGTGTAGGTGTAATTTTGCATCACCCCAAAAAAGTTCCTTATATTCTTTAGTTTTTTTGAGTCCCATGAGGACACTTAAGGGGTGTAAGACAGGCTAAAATCTGAAAAGGTCAAAAATGGTCACTTACAATTTTTAGTAAGTCAATCTGAATGGGCACGCATAGACCTAAAAATTTACCCCCAGAAATGGAATTGAGAAATGCATTTGATGAAAATAGAATCATCTCAATATCCTTTAATATTTGGGAGTTATCAAAGTCTTTTTCTTGGGAAATTTCTCCAATACAAATTCAAACTCACATTTGAAGTCCTTAGAAGCCTTGAAAAAGCTCAAAAATTGGACAAAATGATCTTCAAATAATTTTGGTGTTGTATATCTCTTTAAGAGCTTTCCAATGATAATATCATATCGTACATTGGACTCAAAATGTATGGTTCTAAGAAGTTGTGCCACCAGAAAATGAATTTCAATAAAATATCTTCCTAAGCAAGAAAATGAATGGCTTGACTTTTGGATTCCAAAACAAAAGGGAGAGTTACACTTTCCAGAACATTCTAAGGTGGTTATTGGTGCCATATAAAGGGATGAACATAGGTTATGAGAGGTGGCTCTTAGTGCATATTGTGGCTCTAAATAATAGTTTTTTCTTACAGAGTTGATTTTACTTATAGTGAATCATACCCATGTGGCTGTAGCATTGTAATATTTGAATCTATAATTTTGATTTATGAAAGTAATCAAAAGAGGTTTTTTTTGTGTCTTGCATTTTCTATGTTGATATTTGGTGTTGTGTTTTGTGTGTGTGTTGGGTGGAGTAGCCTCTCATAAAAAATTTAAGAGAAGTGGAGAGTGGTTTCGCCATTGAGAACTTTTTTCTCAAGTGAAACAATTCAATGGGCTTTATTCTTTGATGTTGAACAAGATTCTTGGAAAAGCAATACAAACATTTAACTATCACAATAAAACTTTGGTTATCATAGAATAGGGTAGTAACATTTATGGATTAAAGAGTCTTATTATACTTTTTATTACTCCATGTGATAGAGTCTACATCATATTTGAAAACATAGCTTGAGGTTAATCTCCTATCAATAGAATCACTAGCAAATTTAGTATGATAATAACTAATTAAATTGACTTTTTTTTAGTGCAAACCACATTTAAGTGTGTATAAAAATATATGCATATTACATATATAAGTATATTAATACATAAACATTATATATATATATATATATATATATATATACGTTATGTACATATATACATATACATATATGTTTTTATGCATATGTATGTGTACAAATATACATGTATATATGAATATTTGTATATATGTGTGTATATGTATGTATATATATATGTGTATGTATGTATATAAATATGTATGTATATATGTATATGTATGTATAAGTGTAGATATATGTATATGTATATACATGCGTATACATACATTCGTCTATATGTATAGTATTATTATCTCTAATAAAATTTAGAACAGAATGTTAAATGCCCTTTCTTTTCATCCTCTTTTATGATTATTTTATTAAGTTTTGGAAGAGACAAAATTAATGAAATACATCTATTTATCCCTTGAACTGTTTGATAACACGCCTCAAAGAAATGTGGTTTTGTGGATTGCAATGATTGCAGGATATGCAAAAAAATGGATTTGTTGAAAAGGTTTTATAAAATTTTATGCAAATGCAATTGATAGGTGTAAAGAAAAATTCCACGGCCTTCCTACTATCCTCCCTAGTCTGTTCCAAAATGGGAGCTTTGGAAGAGAATATGAACATCCATCAAAGCATATAGGATAGAGGGTTTATCAGATGTAGTTGCAACTGCCCTAGTAGACATGTATCTAAATATAAAGAAGTATAGGAAAGACATGTCGAACCGTTTGACAAAATGTTTCAAAAGAAATGGATCTCATGAAAGGCGACAACACCTTTAAACCAGGCTCCTGTGACACCACCACCAACCCTTCGTGGAGAGGGTAGTAGCTCCCCAGGCTCTCTCACTTCAAGATCTAAATTGGGCACTCCAAGAACAACCCCCTTGTGATCTGGGAGAGGGTGAACTTCCACCTCCGATGCCAATAGAACAATCAATAGAAACCTTTCAAAATTTGGGAGTATATCCTCATATTGAACAATGGAGAGACCAGCTTTGGAAGTGGTTCTCTAAAATTTTGTTAAATCCTCTTGTTCAAAAAATTGCTACCAGTCATATCCAGGCTATCGATTGCTTATTGTGCATAAAAATTGTTGCTTAGATTGCTCAATTTTTGAACAACTAAATAGTTTCCCATTACAAATCATACCTGTACAATCTGCACTTCTCTCTCTCCCAATTTCAGACGACCTCTAACCTCTTTCTTCCTATTCCGAATGTCCCAAATCAGAGGCTGGCGGATCCAATCTTGTTCGCTCTTTTTCGTGGGAAGGAACTCCTCCAATAGAAAACCTACATGTCCCATCGGGCCGGGCTTAACCAGCACACTCTAAGCGTTGACCACTTAGGTGGCTGGTGTGGGCCTCGTAAGTCGTAACCTACCCTACTCCCCGTTCATTGTTTCTTGTTTTATTTTTGTCTTCCGTTTCCTATTTTATTTTCCGTTGCACGCATCTTGACTCACGGTCACTGCAATGGTTAAGACTTCAATTTATTTTTTTTAAAATATGTCTTCCACCCAATCCAACTGTCACAGTCATTGATAATAAAACCATGGTTAATTTTGAGTTTCAAATTTGAATCTGTCTCCCACCCGATCCACTAAAAGTAGCAATAAGAGGATTTATTGCGCTCAAATATTCTTTATGTGCTCGTGTCTATAAAAGATCGAGCTAATCTGACTAAAACATATGAGAAGGTTCATGATATTGAGAGAAATCATTGATGATACAAATCACAGGTCCAAATTCATCATAGCTCTTGTAGAGTTTTTGTTGAGGAGCTGATGCTCCCTGGGATCGGCAAGCGTGTGGGTGTGATGGGTTGATTCTGTTGGACGACTCAGAAAACATTACAGGAAAAAAACTATCGGGTCCAACACAAACTCATTGAGAGGATTTGATGTGGTAGACACAATCAAGACTCAAGAGGAAGTAGCATGTTGCAGAATTGTTTCCTGTGCTGATATTTTGGCCATTGCTGCTCTTGATTCAGTGGTCAAAGTAGCTGATTTCCTCCTCTACTATGTCTTATTTTTCCAACTATTATAAATTTTGTGTATTAACGTGGGAGGGATTGATAGAAGCAATATTGTAGTTACTATTAATGTGGGAGAATTTGATGAGAAATAATATCATTGTTAGGAATTGATTTGAAAGAAACAATATTGTTATGGATCACAAATAATATTATTTGACAATACAAGTTAGGAGAGCCAACATGGACAGTACAGCTTCGAAGGAGAGCTGCAAGCCTAAGTAGCAGAAACAACCAAATTCTTGCACCCACATCCAGCCTCAGTACACTCATCTCCTCCTTACTAAAAATAGCCTCAGTAAAACACCAAAATTCATGTACTTGCACCTACACCTCTCATGAAGAGATTGTATCATGATTACAACCAAAGAAAGTCTAACAAATTGTAATAAATTTTAAGGATGTCTTTCAATATGCAAATTATTTTTTAAATTAAACTATCATTAACAATTATAATCAATTTTTAAGACGACTTTCAAGTTATAGATCTTATTAGTAGCTTTTTTTTACTCCATCTAAAATATTATCATTAGTTGTCACCGCATGTATATTTAGAGGAATAAACTTGATTTTACAATAAAAACATGGATGAAAAAACACTTGTTGCAAGAGTCAAATAGATACCCAAAAAGCACATTATACTCTAAAAATCCATGCATCACATGGAAATTAGTCTTAAGATTAACATGCCCTAAAGTGATGGCATAACTAGAGATTGTGCAATTTTGACTTAAACATTTGATTCTACATCAATAATCCCATCTAAGGGTTTGATGTCATCATCCTCAACTTTTGATATTATAAATAAGGTGTTTAATGCTTAGCACTCCACAATTGAAATGAGTGTTATTTTTGTGCAAAAAATAACAATGAAAGGAAACATAGAAGTTGTAAGGAAATTAGAGTAGCAGAAACAATTTCCTACGCCAATCTTGAGAAGAGGTATTATGCAAAATTTAAAACTGATCTAACAGTTAGAGAATATCTAGAAACACATTCAACAGAAAATAAACAATGAACAGAAGATATACGTGGGAAAAACCCTTTTGGGTGAAAAACCCCACACTCCAAAGCCTTCTTAATGTATTTCAAATCCAACAACAAGATTACATACACTTACAAAGCAAGTCTCTTACAGGAGTATAACCAATAAAAAATTTTGGTAGCAATTTGACAGCATAACAGTTCTTACAAACTCAATGTACATAAACTACTCCCCAAGCCTTCAATTTATAGACCTCTGGCTATACAAGAAACCACCAGCGGTTTACAAAACCTGTGCAAAACCTCTCATGAGGTGTATTTCCCAAAAATACAAGATTTCAGTCTAAAATTAGGCTCTCACGTCCACAATATTCTCCCTATTTTTTGACCCTCAAAGATGTCATAAAATATGTCATAATATCTCTAAAATTAACCCTTCCATGATATATTATCACATGGGCATCTTATGACAACTAATATTTCTATTTCCAAAGCATCGACAATGTGTAACAGCTGTAGGAAATCTTAAATAAAAAATAAATCAAATCTATGGAAATAGCAAGGTTGAGACACCTCATTTCCAACATTCTCCTACTCGTTAAATGTCTTGTGAGAGCCAAGGGAGACCTTCTATCATGGATCAATTGCTAGGGGCCGAAAGGCCCATAGACTCAGAACACAACCTAACTTTTGTTGTGCTCATGGGCTTAGTTAATGCATCTGCAACATTTGCCACTGTCTCTATATTTTCTAGCTTCACCCTACCATCCTTGACCATATCTCTCATGAAGTGATACTGAACATCAATGTGTTTGGTCTTGGCATGAAAAGTCAGGTTCCTTGCAAGGAAGATTGCACTCTGACTGTCACAATAAAGTGTAACTGCACCCTGTTTCAATCCAATATCTGAACACAAACGCTTTAGTCAAATGGCTTCTTTACAGGCATGAGTAGCTGTCATATACTCTACCTTAGTAGTGGAAAAAGTGACCACAACCTATCGCTTGCTCATCCAACTAATTGCACCACCATTAAGAGTAAACACATATGTACTAGTGGACCTTCTGCTATTGACATCATCAACCCAATCTGAATACGCAAAACCATGAATACTCAGGGAATGTTGATCTCTTGTACCATGAAAACATATAGAGTACTTTGTTGTACCCCACAAATATCTGAAGACCCTCTTAATTGCATCCCAATGCACTCTTCCAGGATTAGACATAAAACGAGAAAGAACTCCCACTGCTTGGGCAATGTCCGATCGTGTACATACCATAGCATACATTAAGCTTCCAACTGCACTCTGGTAAGGCACTATGCTCATGTCTTCCATCTTTGATGGGAATGTAGGACATTGTGAAATAGAGAGCTTCATTCCCAATGTAACAGGGACACAAAGTGGTTTACAATCCTACATGTTGAACCTTTGCAAAACAGAACAAGCATACTTACTCTGGCTAAGCCATAGCTTTTTGTTCTCAGGATCTCCTCTAATCTCCATCCTAAGTATGTGTTTTACTGCACCGAGATCTTTCATTTCAAATTCCACAAAGAGCTGAGATTTTAAATCTGCAATCAAACCTTTGCCTTTCCCAATAAACAACATGCTATCAACATATAAAGCAATTACCAGGAAACAATCACCATGAAATTTAAAATATACACAAAGATCATATTTAGACTACACAAATCCCAAACTCAACACATCTGTATCAAACTTCTGGTATCACATCCTAGGACTTTGTTTAAAGCCATACCGAGATTTCTTTAACTTACAAACCAACTTGCTTTTACCTTTTACCACATAGTGCTCTGGCTGTCTCATATGAATTTCTTCCTCCAAATCACCATGAAGGAACACAGTTTTCACATCCATTTGTTCCACCACTAGATCATAAGTTGCTGCAATAGATAATAAAAACTGAATGGATGTCATTTTAGCAATAGGAGAAAAAATCTCACCATATTCAATACCCTCAACCTAAGAGTATCCCTTCACAACCAACCGTGCCTTATACTTTTCAACAGTTCCATCTAAACCAATATTTTTCTTAAACACCCATTTACATCCAATGGGTTTTTGACCTTTAGGAAATGGTACAAGGTCCCATATATCATACCTTTTGAGAGCTTCCATCTCTTCATCCATGGCTATTTTCCAAGACTCTGTATCATTCTTGCCTAAATCCTCTTGCACATATCTCAATTCATCAATGTTAGTACTCAAAGAAAATATACACTTCCAATCATCAGGGGAATACCCATACCTTTGAGGTGGTTGCCTTTGCCTTGTAGACCTTCAAACAAGCTGAGGTGGACGTTCTTCCACTTCTTCCTCTCCTCTTCCTCTTCTAAAGATTCAGAGCTTGATGAGCTCTCCTCAGGTTCTTATCTATTTTGGGGTCTTGATTTAACTTCCTCAGGCGTAGAAGGAAGTTGAACCACATCCTTTTTTTATTCAATTTCTTTACATTGTTCTGGCTGAAAATGAACAAGAGAAGATTTAGTCTCTCTAAAAATAACACTTCTAGAATAAATTACCTTTTGTACAACAGGGTCCCAAAGCTTGTATCCTTTCACACCATAGTTGTAGCCGATGAAGATAGATTTGATAGCCTTAGAATCCTTTTTTTTTTCTCTTCTCCTTAGGCACATGTGCATATGCCTCACAATCTCAAAAACTCTCAAATGTCTAAGTAAAGGATTTTTACCCGACCACGCCTCCATTGGCGTTTTATCAACAAGAGTTGATGTAGGAGATCTATTTATCAAATAACAAGCAGTGGCAACAACTTCAGCCCAAAACTTTTGTTCTAGACTAGCTCCACTCAACATGCTCCTAGCCTTCTCCATCAATGTTTTGTTCATTCTTTCTGCAACTTCATTCTGCTACAGAGAATACAAAGTTTTTGTTTGTCTTTTAATCTCGCAATTTGTATAGAATCTATCAAATTCTATTGAATAGTACTCACTACCATTATCAGTTCTCAAACATTTTATTTTCTTTCAAGTTTGAGTTTCTACCATAGCCTTGAACTCCATAAAATGACTAAAAACTTTAGATTTACTCTTTAAAAAATACACCCATGTCCTACTGAAATCATCAATAAAAGTAACATAATAAAATAATTTACCAATAGAAGAAACATCAATAGGACAAAATACATCATAATGAATCAGATCTAATATACATGAAGACTTAAATGAGAAGACAGGTAGAACTGAATGCGGTTCTATTTGCCATACATACAATGTTCACATAAATCAAACTCTAGATTGCAATCATTCAACCCCTCAACAAGGTTCTTATTTTTCAGGGCTTTTAAACCCTTCTCTCCAATGTGGCCAAGCCTTTGGTGTCATAACATGGTCTTCTCTGTAGGAAACTTTGATTCAGTAGATAGAGCACCGTTGGGTACCCAAAAGCCACGACCATCCGTAGAAGAGGAAACCATCTCTTTTTTCAACAAAGTAGTTTTTGGCATAATCTTATCAGAAGTGCTATTGCATTCAACAGTGCATGCATCAAGCTGGTACAATGTACCCAATCTGCTTCCTCTCGCTATCACCATAGACCTCTCACCATTTTCACACCTGCTTCAGAAAACTATACATGCACACCCACATCTATTACCTTGCTAACAGATAATAAATTTCTTGCTAGTCCTAGGATATGCAAGACACCATCAAATCATCTAACTCTACCATCAGTAAACTTCACATGAATATACTACCACGGCCAACAATATCAAGGAAAGAGTCATCACCCAAATACACCTTACCACCATCATAGTTTTCATATTTACTAAACTAGTTTCTGTTAGGATTCATGTGGAAAGATGCACCTGAGTCTATCAACCATACATTATCACCCACACAAGTGGCCAAGGTTGCAATAAAGGCATCTTCATCTTCCTTTTTAGAATTGAAGAATAAGAATCTTTCTTCTTCTTCTTTTTCTTCTCTTCTTTACAGTCCTTTCAAAAATTTCTTTGTTTTCCATAGTTTCATCTTTGCCTCATTCTTTTTGTCTTCCTTGAACACTCAAAGCCTCTTTGGCATTCAAAGAGATGTTCCTTCTCGACTCTTCAGAGAGTAGAGAACCAACAACATCCTTCATCTTCAAGATGACAAAAGTGTTCCTAATGGCCATGACTAGGCTGTCCCATGAGTTTGGCAGTGAACACAACAAAGTTTTGCACCTTTCTTCTTCATCCATCTTAACCCCAACTGAGGTCAACTAAGTCACCAACATATTGAATGTTTCTAGATGCTCAAAAATTCATCCACCTTCTTCCATTCTCAAGGAATACAACTTCTTCCTCAAGAAAATATTATTTACTAGAGATTTAGCTTGGTATATCTCACCCAACTTCTTCCAAAGATTCTTTGAAGTGGGCTTTTCATGGAAATTTATCAAGATTGAATCTACAAGACATAGTCTAATGAGACCTTTAGCTTTTCTATCCATCACATCATATTTTCAAGCCAAAGCTAGATCTGTAGGCCTCTAGACATTTTCATCCACTACATCCTATAGATCTTGATCAATCAACAGATCTTCCATCTTCAACTTCCACATTTCAAAGTTCATATTGAAAAACTTATCTACCTCAATCCTTCCAAATGTGCTCCCCATTCGAAAAAGATATATGCAACAAGATCACAAAGTATCCTCTGCACAAGCTCCCACTCAAACCTTGATTAGCACAAAAACCCAACAACCCACAACTGAAACCAAAGGTTATCAAGCTTTGATACCACTTGTAAGGAAATTAGAGTAGCAAAAATAATTTCTACGCCAATCTTGAGAAGAGATATTATGCAAAATGTAAAATTGATCTAATAGTTACAAAATATCTAGAAACACATTCAACAAAAAATAAACAATGAATTTACAAGATATACGTGGGGAAAACTCTTTTAGGTGAAAAACCCCACAGTCCAAAGCTTGCTTAATGTATTTCAAATCCAACAACAATATTGCATACACTTGCAGAGCAATTCTTTTACACGAGTATAACCAGTAAACAATTCTAGAAGAATTCTGGTAGCAATTCAACAGCATAATAGTTTCTACAAACTCAACACACAAACTACTCCTCAAGCCTTCAATTTGTAGACATTTGGCTATACAAGAAACCACCAATGGTTTACAAAACCATGTGCAAAACCTCTCATGAGGTGTATTTCCCAAGAATAAAAGATTTTGGTCTAAAATTAGGCTCACTTCCACAATATTCTCCTTAATTTTTGACCCTCAAAGATGTCACAAAATTTGTCATAATATCTCTAAAATTAACCCTTCCATGATATACTATCACATGGGCATCTTATGACAACTAATATTTCTATTTCCAAATCACTGACAATGTGTAATAGCTATAGGAAAGCTTAAATAAAAAATAAATCAAATCTATGGAAATAGCAAGGTTGAGACACGTCATTTCCAATAGAGGACATCTTACATATAATGAACTAAACATGTATAAGTTGAAATACACAATGTTATGTGTTTTAACCTACAATTTTGTTCACCAACATTTAGTACTCATCTTTTAATATACAAATCTTAACATTTCATACACCAAAATTTATGAATAAACTAAAGAAGGATAGAAATTTGAAATGCATCTTAGAAATGATAAGCTAAACATGTCTAGGTTGAAATACATAATGCGTTTCAACCTACAATTTTCTTCACAACCATTTATTTACATAATATTTATTTTCCCAATGTATGAATCCTAATAATATCAAAGACATCAAACTATGAATCAACTAGGAAGTCATGAAATTTGAAAGATGTATTAGAGATAATAAGCTAAAAATGGGAAATTTGAAAAGCACAGTGTGTTTTTTAATATATAATTTTCTTTATAAATTAAACTATAATATAGAAAATCTAATCTAATAATTTCTATACTACCCTAAAAAACTTAAATTTAGACACCCACATTAGTTGGTGATACACTAGCATAAAGGACATTAAAATCTAATATTATTATCCAACCTGCTATTCAAGATACAAATTATATTAAAGTATTACTTGTCTCATTTAAAGTTTAAACTAATTTATAACTTGGTAATGATGCACAATACAAATAGAGATAGCAAACAAGAATGGTAGCTATGTGATGAAATAACATAGCCTAGGGACATATATCTCATGTGAACACAATAATAAATATAATTCAAATTACAATATTTTGATTTGAAAATAAAATGAGACCTATAGAAATCCATTATTTCCAAGCAAGTAACTCACATGATGGATAATATATTTACCGAATTAGTTTTACCTACAAGGGCATAAAAAAATAGTGAATATTTTAGAACTAGAGATCCTTTGAGATCCTTTGTGGGTTACCTAATGAAATTTACACAAACAGCAAAAAATGGTTTACATTATCTACAATAAATGAAAATGTAGTCATTTTCCTATTACTACCCTATGAAATTACTAAAACTATTACATGGAAGCCATAGTTTCATTTTAAAACATTCATCTAGTGTAAAATACCACTCATTATTAATTTCATAAGGTTCCATCTTAAGAAAGAAAAAAATGACCATAATAATAGTGCCTCCACATGTGACCCTCTACATAAAAAACCACTTAATTATATATTTATTAAGTATATTTGTTGTTTGTCGGGTTTGTGACACCTAAATTTGAGTTGTATAATAGAAATGGTGACCCAAATTTTCATTTGTATTGTAGCTTTTACCAAATATGTTTATCTTATTTTATTTAAGATAATATATTGGCAAAGTTATTCCCATGAACCATAGAGGGTCATGCTATCTAATGGTTTTATTCTTCACCACTAAGTTCCATTCATTATTTTGATGAGTTAACGACTACTTTCCTAAACATTTCCACATGAACATGGGACTAAAATTAACCATCAATGAATTAACTAAATATACCCAACAAAGTGATGATCTAATTAATGATTATGTTATTCTGTTCTAAACTTTACATGGAAAACTAAGGCACCAATTTTATGATGATGAACTTCAAATCATGTTCCTTGAAGGAATTCTTCTCATTATCAATAACAATGTACACTAGAGTAGTTTTCTATCCTTTAGAGATGTACACTAACTTAAAAAATATTGAGGTCAAATTACTCAAGTATAACACACTTAAATATTGGTTATAATAATATATATTCTCTTATGCTTTAAAGTTTCAAAATTATATTTTTTTAAAGGGTAATGAGACTTGGAAAAAGAAAAGAAAATGTGCAGCAATTGTCCAAAGCTTATAATATTCCATCCTTAACAAAATGCACCTCAAAATTTTACTAAGTTACAATAAATAATGATAATGTTCTTCAATATTTTTTGAGATCAAATTTGAGTACTTTGAGCATCTAATTCATCCATTGTATCCCACCAAGTTTATTTCGAGGAATCACAATGAACAAGAATTTTTCCACCATCATAGAGCCAAGGGACATCACATTCAATACTACATGGCTATTAATTATAAGATACACATTCTAATTGATATTGACAATAATATGATGCACATCGAGGGTGTCAATGATAATAGAACTCATATGATTGGAACTCTTAACCAAATTTCACAAATATACACAAAATGATTTATTTGCCATGCTATTAATATAGAAGCACAAGCTTCTATTGCTATGAAAATGATGTTGCACAATATATAATTATATTGAATCCAATGATCATATATGGTCACCTTTGTGTGAACTATATAATCTAAATACATAACTTCCACTTCACATTTTACTCTACTAATAACATTTTGTAATGATTAAGTCACATAGGATAATCATAATGGGCCATTATATGTTACTGATAATGTTATGAAACAAATTATTTTATGACATTCTCATTGATCCTATTGATAAAATTACAACATAGGTATGAAATTTTCACGGGTGTAATGCATGTCTATGCCTATGGCTTGATAAGGTGGATTACTTTAAGAGAGGTCTAAACAATCCTCAGATCAATTCTTGGAATCCTTCAAGGATGAGTATTATCCTAAATATTTTTAGATTGAACACTACATGTAGTGTTCACAATTGTGGATGGTTATGTCCAAGCCTACACTGATGCAAAAGAAATACTATGTAATATAATACTAATGAAGAAAATGTAGGTTGAAATGCACAATTGTGTACTTCAACCTATCAAATCCACCCATTTCTTACAAGTGTTAGAACTACCATTTTAATTACGAATTAATTGTGTTCCCTACTATAATTAACTCATTTTAAAATCATTCAAAAATTCAATGTATAAATTGATTTTCAAATTCAAATATTAATAACAATTGTAATATTTTTTTATGATGTCCTTTAAATTTTAGACCTTCTTAGTGTATTCATATTTTTCTCTATCTCAAATGATAATATCTGTACATTGTCAAAATAAATATTGTGTAACTAAATATTTATGAAGAAAATTGTAGGTTCAAATACATGTAGTGTGTATTTGAACTAGAGAGTGCACCCATTTCTTTAAAGTATTTGTGGCACTTTAAATTGTGAATTAATTTCATTCTCTATTATAGAGACTATAAGGTTACAATGTGATGACTTTGTATGGTACAATCTAGAACTATGGGGATTTATTGTCTTAGGAGTTAGTTTATTTTTGTTTATGTTTAGCCCCATACAAAATGTATACAAGAAGTGGGAGGTTGTTAGGAAAGGTGTGTTGTACACCAAGATCATAAAATATTTAGATGTTGTGAGTTTTAGTCCACTTAAAGTAGGATTCCACACTTGGTATTTGTATTGCCAAAAATTGTATGCACTTGAAGAAAGAGGCAATTTTGTGGTAAAACTAGGTCCTACTTTAGGCACCTTCATCAATCACCCCTTAAAATTGCATTTATAGGTCCCTAATACTCATGATTTTGGACTTTGAGGCCTAATTCGCCCATGAAACCACTTAAATCTTGACAAATATCATTAAAACCACTCAAATTTTGTGAAACCCACCAAAATATCCCTGGTGGGACTAAGTCGCCCAAGGTGGTGACTTAGTCCCTTTTGGGGTATTTTCCACTTCTGAGCAGGAATTTCATTAATTCAATTTAATTTCTCAATGGATGTCGGTCTCTTAGGTCTAAATAATGAGAAAATTAGGTGTCGATGCTTATAAATACACATTTTTAAGTCATTTTTCACATCTCATAGTCATTTTACAAAGCAAAAATCAAAAGTCACGAGCAAAAGTGTCTTACATAAGAAGATTCAATAGCATTTTGTATCAAAGTTGAAGCTTTAGGGCAGAAAACTAGGGTTTTTGCAGGTATTTAAGCTCACTTTTTGTTCAAGATCTCACATTGCAAAGGATCGATCATGGATGCCTATGGTGAATCATGGAGAAATCTAGGTTGAAGAGATGCAACTAGCCATCAAATCACACCTAATGACTTGTTTTCAAAGTGATTCCATCTTCCATGTTCTTCTTATCTTCATATTTAAGGTTGGCATTACATTTCACATACCATTTACATTCATTTGAAGTGTTTTAGGGTTTCTTGCATTGAAGTCTTGCATCATTCAAGTGCCATTTAATCACCTCATTCTAGCACATTTAAATAGGGTTTTATCTCATTTTTAGTCTTTCTTAATCTTAGACACATTTAAGACTAGGGTTTTTATGCAGATTTTGTCATTTACAAAGTTTAAATACCAACTAGGGGTTTGACCAAGGAAAACCCCCCATTAGAAATCAATCTATCTTCTGTTTTGCAAGGTTTTTTGAAGATTCAGATCTGGATTTCTGTCAAAAAGCAAAGTGCAAGTTGTGGGTTTTCGTTTCCACTTTCGGATTTGTAGAAAATGAAAAGTGGACTAAGTCGCCCATAGTGCCGACTTAGTCCCACTGCACTACTTTTTCAAAAAAAAATACAGATTCAGACACCCTTTTGGCTAAAACAGGTTTCTGGATAGTTTCCCCGAATCAGAACTAAATCGCCCAGCCTGGCAACTTAGTCCCACTAGGCTTAAAAATCAAAATTTTCAGCATTTCAAAAGTCTTTTAAATCTCCAATCTACTCCTCATCAATTTCTAGGTGCCTAATTCCTGTTTTACATCTTTATTTTATCATTTATTGCATTCATTTTACTTTTCTGAATATCACACTGTGTTTTCAAACAAGTTAATTTTTCTAGGTTTTTCATCATTAGATCATTTCAATTTCATATTAGAGCATTAAGACATCTTAATCAGGCATAATACATCTCATTTACATAGGATTTGAGTGTAAAACCTTGCATTTTGGGAGCCCTTTCAATCTCCTTTCTCCTTTTTAGGTGAAAAACCCTAGGAGGAGCAAAGTATTGTGAGGTAAAACCAAAATCATCGTTTACAATATTAAATCAATTTTCTGCTAGATAATTTTATACATGTAATATTATAATTTTAAATTTCTTGAGGTTAGATAAGGGCAAGAAATAAAAAAAAGGAGAGCACATGGGATAACCTTGGAAGTTGGAATAACTTTTGGGAAAGGAAAAGAGTCATAATTAGGAACCTTATGAGATGGCACTTGGTTCATGGTTTTGAGCTCGTGGTCTTATGAAACAATTGTTGGTATCTAGTTTCTCTCTTTGATATATAAAGAATGTTTACATGTTAAGAGGTTTGCATGTGTTATTTTGGTGATAAGTAAGTACTATGATAATTCCTCCAAAATCAAGTTGTGATAGAATCATAAGAAGGAATAACAATGGATGTGTAGCTACATGGTGTTGTGACCAATTCTCATATTATTTTGAGTTTATGATACCAAGGAGAGTAATACAGTGAGTGCATTGAGAAGATGTTCTTTGAGAATGTGGGTTGTATTAATGACATGTTCTCTAGAGGTACACACTAAATTGGAATTAGACAAAGTAAAAAAAATGTTTTAGCTCAAGTCAAATTCTCTGTAATCTCGCTTAGTGTTTTATATTTGTGTATGCTCACTTTTTTTATTAGTTTTATTGCTTATCTTATTGTCTGGGTTGGATCTATTCTATTCAACAATTTTCTTCTCTTTTTGATTGGTGGGAATGCAATTTTTTCTTACGATACTAAGTCATTGGTGTCATCATTTTTTTCATAAATGTGACATGTTAATATTTTTTGGTTTTGTCGTTTTCTCAAAATATAATTACACTATTAAAAATTTGGATTTGGCTAGAAGGTCTTTTTCCCTTTTTTTTTGGAAGAAATGTTCTTTGGCATTGTTATAATTTGCTCACAACACTTCTTCTTAGTGAAGTAAACCAACAAGTTCTTGATAGGTAGCTTGAAGACTATTTGTAAAGCCCCATCCCACAACCTAGAGGATGATGCAACACTGTGGAAGCACAACTATTTTTTTTTCCTAAAAAGAAATAACAATGACGAGTGAAGTAAACTACTCTAACACATACATCCTCTAGGCCACACAACGCGTCTACATGTGAATTTAAAAACTTATAAAATTATTCTAAAACATAGTATATGGAATTAACTCAAGATACAATATGCATCAAAGCATTAATTCATTGCAAAATAAGTCTAACACATAGAAATGTAATGAGCATATTTCCAGAGATACAACACCATATAACACCAAATATACCATTTAATCCAACAATGAATAAATCATACATAATGTTATAATTACATCACAAGGGTTCTCCTCGATACAAATGAGGATTAAAATTACATAGTGTCCCATAGTTACAATGAATAAAGAGAAGTAAAAATCCATAGAACCACATGAACTCCTCGAACAAGAAGATCTCGCCATCACGAATAGGAAGAGAAAGCTCAACAGTGTAAGGTGCACTCCAACCAACCATATGGTACCTATAGGCCCAGCCCTCGTGCTAGGAGACAGTAAAAGGTAACCAAGACAAACCTATTACCTCTAGACACAGGAAATATATAAGATAACATAGTACTAGTAAACACAAAAAAAAGGTCACATTGCTTCCAGAATCACTGAATCAAGAACAATCACTATACAACAAAAACTGACTATTGTCATAGGAGTGTCATCACAAGGTTGCATTGGTTATCCTAAGGAGATCTTCCTAGGTCCCGGCCCCCATCTTGGGTTATCTTGGTAACCTCTTACGAACTCCAGCCCCACATGCACACCAGTGCAAAATCGATTATCTTTCGAGAAGACAAGATAACGATCTTGCCATTCTAGGCCTTCCCAACTCATCTCAAGTCTAACACAAGCCCTTGAGCCAATGAGCAAGGCTAATTATCAAGCTAAATATGTTAACTACCCATTCCCCTAATGTAGATTATTTAATTTCCACTGATTACACTGACTTCCACATGAGCTATCCTGGGACCACTTTGTGTCCCGACCCTTGTTGAAAGCCACTCCCCTATCGACAACACAATAAATCATTCTACACCTAAGGGTAGATAGTGCACCAACTGATAATAAAATAACACAAGAGATAACACATCCCTACAGATGTCCAATACTGAATTCAACTACATGCACTACCCAAGGAAATCTCAAGGTGACTAACAAAAATAACAACCTTGTCACAATTATAATCTGGAAGACTTATATTTTCTCTACAACAAATATTCCCCACCGTGCCCAATTACATAAATACTAGAAATTAAAATAAACAATCTCAGGTAATTAAAAGCACTACTATTCAGATTTCTTAAATCCAAAACAATCAATATCACATATCTAAAATACATCATTTAAACATAATTCCTATTTATAGGTCAACAATGAATTTAAACTAAATGATTACTTTCAGTTCACAACTACTCATAAGATTAACTCAAATTCATCAATAAAATAATCAATCATTTCAATTTAATTAATCATGCTTGTAAATATTTATTGTATTACTCACACATTAAATAAATATATTTAATATGTATATATATAATTAAATATAATTATATATATACATATAAATATATTATTTAATTATAAAGTTAATTAGATTTTTCCCAAATTCCATTTAAAATTAATTTTGTATTATATATATAAGGGGGTCACAAAAAACATAACCAGTTACATCGAAATGTACAAAAATAAGAGGCCAAGCCTCACATCAAGAGTATCATGAAATCTACATATCAGATAGTCCTATACATAGATACAAGAAGGAAACCAAAAGACTAGTGTAAGATATCATCATGGGTGTCAACCCAGGAAATCCACCCCATAGATCCCTCCATCCACACAATGTTTTTCTTCTCCTGGATTTGTGCAAGCATAAGGATTTGGTCCTTTTTGGAGTTTTTGTTTTTCTTAACCTCCTGGTTAAGCTTCTTGCAAGTCCTCTCGAACATCTATAGGTTATCCATATTCTCCCTCCATTCATATCCATCCTTCATCTCAAAGACGAGGAAAGTGGCATATCCCGTCTTTAGGAACCTTTTGAGTTTTTCCTTATCAATCAGCATAGTAGTATGAACCTGCAAGAAGATTTTAAAATATGTGAGTTTTTGAAAAGACTCAGTAAGAACTCTAGGGTTGTTTTGATACCTTTCCTCGTTTCTACATTTCCAAATCTGCCATAAAATATTAGAAGAGAGAATGTTCCAAAACAGATTAGTATCTTTTTTTAGCCCATCAATATGCCTAATAATAATTTCAAGAATATTAATATTCATAGGATAAGTGATACCAAACATATGCCAAATTTCTTTAGCAAAAATACAACCAAAGAGAATGTGTCTACCAGACTCAGGTAGTCTGCACAAGTTACATTAATCAGCCGCAGAGTTATCTTTTCTAATCGGGAGTCTGTCAAGAGCCAACAACCATTTAAAACATTTTATCTTAGGCTCAATAGCGCCTTTCCACAATATATCAAAATATTTCTTCCAAGATTAGATGTCAAGGGTGGAGTTCCAAACAGAATTGACATGGTGAATGATGGCATCATTATATCCAATCACATTGTAGATATTTTTAGCTTTGATTTTGGATATAATGGTCCCATTCGACCATTTACAGTATAAATATCTATGAGAGTCCATATGACAAGTAGTAGGTAAGTCCTTGGTAGCTTTAAGAATCATATTATAAGTTTTCTTCTAGGAGGCCAGGATATCAAAATTGCTCCTAAGATCATCCCAACTGATTATCCTATCATGCTCAAAGAGGTTAGCCAATTGAGAAATGCCCATATTAGACCAGTATCTAGCAGAGCAACCTTGGGAGAGGGCTAGGGGTTTTCTAGATAAGTGGAAGTTCCACTAGATGGACCTTTCACCATATAGCTAGTTATCATCATGGAAGGCCTTGTTAGTAATATATTTCCTGACATGATTCCAAGCTTTCCATATGGATCTACAGACAGCAGATCCTTGTACAACAATAGGAAAGTTGCCAATAATCAGATCATTAAAAGGTAGATTCTTCCAAGATTTTGCATTTTTGGGGAATCCCCTTTCTATATTGTTCCTAACAAGGATCTTCCAAGGATCATTACCATCCATAGAGTGAAAAATCCACTTGGCGGCAAGGGCAATCCCTTGGAGTTTAAGATCCTTCAAGCCCAAGCCCCCAAGGAGCTTATCAATATGGCACCAATCCCATTTAACAGCATGCATCTTTCTATTTCCTTTACCATCAGACCAGAGAAAGTTATTGATGGCCTTTTGTATTTCCAAGATTTGGTAATTACTAAACATCCAAGCTGAGGAATAGTAGATATTGTAGGAAGAAAGAATTTTTTGGTAGACTTGAACTCTGCCAGCCAAGGATAAAGATCTGTTGTGCCACTTATCCAACTTCTTAGTGATTTTATCTTTAACCCAAGACCACATATCCTTAAGGGAGGGTTCAATAGAAAAAGGTATGCCCATATATCTCACAATTTTATGCGGACCTCCCCATTGAAAATTATAGTTTTTAAACCAGTCAGGGGGCTACTCATCCCATCCAAGACATATAGATTTGGAGTGGGATAAACGAGTGCTAGAAATAGTGCAAAAAAAACTAAGTTTGTTTTGTAGAGCTTCAAAGTTGTTAGCAATGGCTTCAAAGAAAATAGTAGTATCATCTGCAAATTGGCAGTTTATAAGCTCTTCATTATTAGGGAGAGATATGCCCCTGACAGCAAGGGAGATTGAGTTATCTCTAAGAATGTAATACAGGGCATCAGAGGCAATAACAGAGAGGGCAGGGGCCAAGGGGCAACCTTGCCTGATGGATCTACCAAGGGGGAAGGAGTCTGAAAGGGAACCATTAACATCAACCTGGGCGAAAGCATCATTGAGCAACATATTAACAGAATTGCAGAAAACACTAGGAAATCCAAAAGCCTCAAGCATCATGGAGATAAAGCTCCATTCCACCCTATCATAGGCCTTTTCAAAATCTAGAAGAAACATAGCAAAATTTTGCTGAGAGTAATTGGCGCAATTCATGGCTTCCTAGCTGGTGATCAGATTCTCAAGAATATACCTTCCTTTAATGAAACCAATTTGGGTAGAACAAACAAATTTGGGCAGGATATTCTCAAGTCTCAGAGCTAGGATCTTGGCAAAAAATTTATAGGAGACATTAAGGAGAGTGATAGGTCTCCAATTTTTAATGAGAGCTTTGTCCCCATCCTTAGGAATCAACTTAATAATACCCTTGTTGATGGAGCTACCCAGTGAACCCCTAGCTAGGGCTTCCGAGTAGATATCTTGAAGATGTTTGCATTTCCAACTAATATTAGCCTTGTAAAACTCCACAAGGAGGCCATCGGGCCCAGGGGCCTTGTCATTATTAAGGGAGTTAATGGCTTTTTCAATTTCCTCCAAGGAGATATCTTTAGACAGCAGGTCAACATCTATAGTGGAGATCCTATTAGGGATAAGAGATCTGCACTGATTTCTAAGGGAAGTAGCCTCCTCCGAATCCTCAGAGGCAAAAAGATTTTGGTAAAATTTAGCAAAGGCCTCTTTGATGTTGTCAAGGTCAGTTATTTCTTAATTATCAACTATAATTCTCTCTATAGTTTCATTGGACTATTTATGCTTGATGAGGTTAAAGAAAAATTTAGAGCCACGATCACCAAACTGTAGCCAGTGAGCACGGGATCTAATTTTGGTGCCTCTAGTTTTAACCTATTGGTGTTGTCTAAGGGCTTCCTTAGCATTAATCACATGAGAGATGAGATCATAGTCTGAGGGATTGGCTTGGATGTTAGTTTCAGCTTTCTAAAGGTCAGAGGAGAGATTTTTTTTGGTAAACCTATAGTCTTTGGCCCTTTTTTGGCCAATGGTCTTTAACAGATTCTTCCAATCGAGAATGTTCATGTTCCATCTATCTGTGTGAGAGCTGGTGGGAAAGTTATTCCTGTTAATGAGTCTAATGATATAAATGGCAACATGAGTGTCCTCATCTTTAAGAAGACTAGAATTCAAGATAAACTTGGGATTGGAGCCTTTGCTGCACATAGGGGAATTATTAATTCTAATACAAGTGGAGATAGGATGGTGATCAGAGAGGGAAGTGGAGGTGACGAGGAAAAAGTTGCCCAGGTTATTAGGAAAAACAGAGAAGAAATTTTTATTAGCATAGAAACAGTCAAGTCTAGAATATATTCTAGAGGGACCTTGTTGGAAATTACACCAAGTATGCCATAAGCCTGGATTTGTGTCTTTATTTCCAGCCAAGGGGTCAAAGAAATGTTTAGCATTTTTCATTCTATTCCAGTGAATTTTTTCTAGGTCTTTCCAAGCAAACGGAAGACCACCAAATTTGTCCTCCTGGGATTCAACAATATTGAAATCCCCTCCCACAAGCCATGGGATATTAGGGAGAGCAGCTAGCCAGTCCCAGAGGCTCGCTCTCTCCCTAAAATCATTCGAGGCATAAATAGAGCATATGCCAAAGACATTGTTAATGTAATTAATAGTAATCCACACTACTCTATTACAAGGGGAGAGCCCATTGCTAGTGATATAATTCTCCCATCTTGAGTTAACCAGAAGTGCAACTCCACCCCTGCCCCTAGGGTGGTTAGTACAATATTTGATAGCATCTTTCCAAAGGAAGTTAAGATTGGATTCCAGTACGAATCCAATAGCTTTAATCTCTTGCAACATCAAGAAGTCCATGGAATTACAGGTATCTAAATAATGCTTAATAACAAACTTCCTGTCAGGGGATTCAAGCCCCCTTATGTTCCATGAGATGCAATTCATGAGGAAACATGCGGGGGGGGAACAATGGTCTTTGGACCCCACAATTGGGGCCATAGCTACAGAAGGGATATCCCCATGCTTTTTACTGGAGTTCTTATTTTTGGAGCCCAAATGCCTCCCCCATTGTTTAGATGTGGGTAAATCTCCCTTGAATTCATCATCATTATCTGAAACAGCAGGGGACAGGATATCCACATCCATGAATTGCTTTGGGTGGAGATTAGCGGAATCAGATGAGTGCTTACAAGCAAGGATGACCTCAAGCATACAGTTGTCACTAAGATCTTATGAGGGAAGTTCTGGGGAGGGGCCGAGTCAATGCAATTTTCAGAGGGGTCCTTGTTGATCAAACTTGCTGGGGGGGAACTAATTTGGGTTTCCTGTGAGATGGCCAGGACGGGGTTGTCTGTGCTAGAGGCTAGTAGAGGATTTAAGGATAGGGAGCCCGCAATGGAGGTGTTAACTGACTTATTGGTCCTTCGTCTACGCTTATTGGATTTTTTTGTCATAGTTTGGAACCCGTCATTTTGAGTCTCATTCTAAAAGGACAAGGAATTAGCTGAGATTAAAGTATGGGAAAGGGCAGCAGGGATGGACGGGGAGTTGGAAGCCATAGTGGGGAGGGGATTATAAGGCTCAACTATATGAGGGGTTTTGTTCATAGAGGATTCCACATTAGGGTTAGCAGTATCAGTGGATTTTTGGAGAGGCGAGGGCTTAGCTGGCATAGGTTTTTTCTTAAGGATGGGGTAGTCCTTCCTCAGATGCCCTTCTCTTCTACACAAGAAACAAGCATTCAGACCCCCAAGAATTTCAATAGGACAAGAGTAATTATCCTCAGAGATGTTAATGTTAATATCATCTGGAATCTCTTGACCAGGATTCAACAATATAAGTTTCTCGGCATCCATATGAGGAACCAATCTCATAGTGTCATCCATTTGAATGACTTTACCAAGTGGTTCAAGCAATTGGGGAAGGAAACACCATAGAAATGGTGGGATCTGTTTAACCAAGATCCACCGAGGGGCTGAGAGGGAAAGAACCTCCTCATGAATGGCCTCGAGAGACCAAGCTAGGGTGCAAAAGGAGGTAGAACCCATGGTCCAATATTGTTTTTTAAGAACTTCAGCCTAGGATTCATGATTAGCAAAGAAAATCACATATAAACCTTTCTAAATTTTCTTGCAAAATGAAATATGGAAACCAAGTTTCAAGTTCCAGTAGTTATGGAACCAATCATCTAAAAATTTCCTACAAGGGCATTTATCCACTTCAACAGTAGAGAAAAAAATAGAAGAATTCCTTAATCTATTTTTTTCCTTCACAATTTCAACAAGCATTTCCAGATTTGGAGAAACAGAGAAAGGTAAAGCAACAGCCCCATTGTTCTTACTAGATTCACAGACTCCATGAACACTCGACAAGTTAAACCTTGCACTTGCATCAATGGCAATACCATAGTTAGCAACCGCCTCGGACAACGATTTGGGTCTTGCAAGCAATGAATTGTTGGTTTTAGTGGGATTAATTATGTTTGGTATGTCAAAATCCATTGATGCCCTAGGCGTAGCCGAAGGGGAAATAGGGGGTACAGCCTCTGCCGAGCGGTAGAGGGAAGATGGAGAGGTTTCATTCATGCTAAATGCATTAAAAGAAAAAGGAGCGAGCACACCTGTCAACGCGCCGTCGCCGAGGAAACACAATTGCCTGTCACTATATTTCGCCACTTTTTTCAGATTCCCAGTTCAATTTTTCATAGAATCTAAAGTTAAATTTAATTACAACAAATGTCGTTTAAAAATAATTACAATACAATTTCCAAAATAAAATAATATATATATATATATATATATAAATACGTAATATATAAAATACATATTATAAATAATAAGCATATTATATATTATATATATAACATATATATACATAAATAAATATATTATATATAATAAAATAACCATTAAAGAAACCATCGTACGAAAATCGCAGCTCTTAGACTAGCCGTGTCAGAGTTTCTTAAGGGAGACGATGTTGTCTGTGTCAGCGCCTTCCCCACACATGTGTGGAGGGCGATGCCACAGCAGGCCCATCCCCACCATAATATGGAGGTGGCGATGGGGTTTAATCCCTAGGGCTTCCAAAATACAAACTTAAATTTATTTAATTTCATCACTATTATTAATTCACCGTACGTGGCGATTTCTTACAATTTCGTTTCAAAATAAAAATTCCTATAGGGAATTTATAGTGCTTTAAATAAAATAAAATATTTATATATACTATATATGTATATGTACATATATATTTTAATATATATGTATATGTATATATATATATATATTTATATATAAATTAATCCAAGTACTAGTTCAAGTTGGGCAATAAATTTTCACAGAAGAAGTTTTCTACAGGAAAGATTAGAAATTTTCATTTTCCCAGACACATAAAAGAAATAGCGAAACCAAAACAAAATGATAATTTCCTACAGAGATCTATAATTTCCTTTTGTATCAATCTATTTCAATTGATCAATTTACATAGAGGATCTAAATTGTTTTCTACAGAGGTTCGATTTTCACGGCAATCTTTTAAAAACAAAAGCTTCTACAATAATGAAAACCTCTTCTAATCTTTTCCAATTTTCATTACAATAATTAAATAGCTCTTTCAAATCAAAATTCACAAAAACAATTAAAGAACCTATTCCAGAAGAATTGTTGCCTCAAGGATTGATGTTGAGCTTCTCTGTAACCTCAATTTTCCAATGTTGCCAAAGCTTCCTCCAGAACAATTGCCACTTCCCATAGAACAAAAACAATCCACAGCCAAGAATATAACAAACTAGATTCCTAGAATTATCAAAAAGCTTCTAAGATCTACAATTTCTTCAAAACACAAAATAATTTTTTTCTTTCCCCAAAAACCTCTGTCTTCTTTTCCCGTAAAAACAACTTCCTCTTTTCTCTTCAATTTCAATCAATCTCTCTGTAAATCAATTTTAATACAATAAGAAAACAAATCCTTCTAACTTCCAGTTCACACAACAAATATATTTTCTTTAACAAACCAAGATACTTTTGAGATCTTTTCCCAAATATGCATTTAAAATTAAAAACAATTTATTTAATCTAATTCACAATTAAATAAATTATTTATTTTAATTCCCAATTAATTTAATAATTAAAATTACTTAATAATATAACTTAAATTAAATTAATTAATTTATAATAAAATCTCCATATTAATTAAATACTTAATCACAACATATAATTTAATCCTTACAATTTAAACTTGCACGATAAATAAAATACCAAGACCAACATGGATAAGGAACATGACCAACATACGGACTAACGACACACTGTGCTAGGGTAAAGGTTTGACAAGGTTAACCAGTTACTATCTCCCAATCATTAATGTTGATTAGTGGACACGCTCAGACCTATGAAACTAGGTGAAGTCGTTGTCCTATACCTGCAAACCTACAATAAAAGTGAAAGTTGTACATGTATATAGATAATAATTCATACACACCATGAAGAGAGAATCGTGGAAATCACAGGGCACTCGCAAGTGAGTGATGCAATACCGTTCTCTTCACCAATACAATGCCACATCAACTGACGAGATAATATATCAATTAAACTACAATAAGCATATATATCAATGTCATCACAACTAAGCATCTATGCAAACATAAAGCATATTAAACATAATCACCATGCATATAATGTATCATCATATCCATATAGTCTATCATCGCTCCACTGCCAATGATAAAACAACCATAACATAAAATAAGGTCCAAAAAAGTATCTGAGCTATCAAGAAAAATATAACAAAATAGAGGGGTGTCACACTATTAATTATAAAGAAATTATAAACATCTTGAACATAAAAAGTAGATATTGGAGTAGAATCATCACTAGTTTATCTTCAACTTCTTTCTCCAACTTTAATAATTGATTTTTGATATCTATGAGTTGCATAAAAAATTCTTTGACCTTCTCTCAACCAAAATTTTGAGCACTTAGCTTCTCCATTATATAACACACATTCCTTATTTAACTTGATTATACTCATCAACATTTTTTAAGCTTTGTGAGAACTTTACATGTTTTAAACATGTGTAGCCAACTTGTTTCTTACTAATAGTACAATGAGCATGAGATTCTTTCAAAATTTATGTTTAACTCATTTCTTGTCTTTTGCATAGCTCAAGTCATGAAATTATTGAACACAACAATATCCCATATTTTCTCAACATTAGGAGTGTAGTGTTCATCTACAAACAATAATTTGGTTTTAATCACATTTATTTTCCTCTTCAATCTTTCTAGTATTGGACCTCTATACATTGGTTGAATATAAAAAGCACTTCAATTTGGAAAGATGGGTAGGGAAACCTACATACTTTCTTGAAAAAATCTTATTGGAATATGAAGAGTATCTTCATGAGAGAATTTTTTCTATAGATTTCCAATATTTCTTGAGTCAAAACAACTCAACCCTACACTTCTCATGAAGAGATTGTATCATAACCACAACCAAAATCAATGCCTCTTGACCACATGGGGTAATATTCCAATATTTAAAAATAAAATATTTTTATTTTGCAATGTGGGATGTTCCTCTTGTTGCATAGCTACAATCTCACTTAAGTAAAGCATAAAACAAATTTTTATGTCATTTTGGTTCCTACAATTCTATACCTTGTAGAAAGTGGTGAAGACATGTCTGTGTAAGCAAAAAAGAAGAATACATGAGAATATTTTCATGTGGTGTGGAAATTAATTGGAGTCAAAATGGTAGAATCTAGTAGAAGATATCATGACACATCCAATTGAAAATAGTTGTATCCATCAGCTTATCATTACATTCAGTATCAAGTCACCAAAAAGTTACCATACAAATTCTGAGAAGGGTATGGATTTACTATTTTATTAATGATTTTATGCTTTTTGTCTAGGTCAATTTAACTTTCAATAATAAAGGATGATAACACCACATCCAGGCTTAAAGATCACACACTAAGCTTTGACCGCTTAGGTGTGCATGTGGGGCCCTCTTAACATCTCATTTCATGTTCTTTCTTGGTTGCACTCCTCTACTCTGCGCGGTAACCGTTACTGCGACGGTTAAGTTTTCATTTCAATTTTGAATTTGCACTACAAAGGTCGTTTGGTGGATGGCAGTCAATTTAATTTTTTGAAACTGACTCCCGCCCACCCACGCATTGCTCAAATTGTCGTGTTGCAAATGTTATGCTACTGTAGCATAAGAAGACATGGGTTTACTCACGAGCTTAGTCACACTGTTTAGGAACAAAGAATCCGTTATAGCAAGGAGGGTTTAAGAATTTTGTCAGATGATGTAGTTGGAAATGCTCTCGTAGACATGTATGAAAAATGTAGAAGCAAAGGTCTAGGTACACGAATCGTTTAGCTGAATGCCTAAAAGATGTGGTCTTATGGAATGCTACGATTGCAGGATATGCACAAAACGGTTTGTTGAAAAGGTTTTAGAAACTTTCAACCAAATGCAATGGCAGGTGCATGTAAAGCCAAATTCCTCAACCTTGCTAGTACCCTCCCTACCTGTGCCAAAATGGGAGCTTTGGAACCGTCTATGCGCACCCATCATAGGATTAAGGATGGATGAATTTTGTCAGATGTTGTAGTTGCAACTGCCCTGGTAGACATGTATGCAAAATGTAGAAGCGTAGAAAAACAATGTGAAATTTTTGATAGAATGCCTCAAAGAAATGTGTTCTCATGGAATACCCTAATTGGAGGATATTCATAAAATGGATTTGTTGAAAAGGATTTTTAAACTTTCAAGCAAATGCAATTGGTGACTGTAAATCCAGACTCTACAACTTTTTCCAGCATCCTCGCAGCCTATGTCAAATGGAGGCTTAGGAACAGGGTATGGACATACATTAAAGCATAAAGGATAGAAGGATTTTGTGAGATTTTGTACTTGCAACCGCTTTGGTAGACATGTATGCAAAATGTGGAAGCATGGACAGGACACCCGAACTATTTGACAATGTCCCTCAAAAAGATTTGGTCTCATCAAATGCCATGATTGTAGGATATGAACACAATGATTTGTTGACAAAGTTTTAGGAACTTTCAAGTAAATGAAATTGGTAGTTGTAAAGGAATAATTCTCCCTACCTGTGCCAAAATGGGAGCTTTGAAACACGTATGGACCACACAACCTTTCCACAATTTGTTAGACTTTCTTTGGTTGTCGTCATGATACAATCTCTTCATGAGAGATGTAGGTGCAAGTGCAGGAATTTTGTTGTTTTACTAAGGTTGGTTTTAGTAAGAAACATATGAGTGTACTGAGGTTGGATGTGGGTGCAAGAATTTTGTTGTTTATACTACTCAAGCTTGCAGTTCTCCTTTGAAGTTGTACTGCCCATATTGGCTCTCCTAACTTGTATTGTCAAACAATATTATTTGTGATCCACAACAATATTGTTTCTTTCACATCAATTCCTAACAATGATATTATTTCTCATCGAATTCTCCCACATTAATGTAGAATGCGGGAATTAAGATAAAAAAGATTGTTGATATAAAACATAATAGAGTATGTAAACTAAACAAAATAGAGCATGTAGATAAAGAATGCTACAACATACAAATAAATCTTCTATTGATTGAAAATAATCAAATAGAAATATATGAGACTCTACAAATCTCTCAAGATTTTTAATCTCTATTCCCATATGTATATTAAAACAGTTGCATAAAGATGAATTTATAGGTACCACCACAAATTGGTTAATCTCATATAGTCGATGAGCAGAGTCAGTGGAGATTGGAGATAAAACAAAACATATCAGATTGCAGGTGGCTTAAAAGCTTACAGTACATGACAAGTTAATGATAGACAAAAAATAGATTTTGTAGATAAGCTTAAATTAGATTTCTGGAATCTATCTTCAATTAATGGTGGAGGGAGAAATTAGTGTTTATTTAAACACTCCCCCTTAATTTCAACTATGTATGCTTCAAAAACTATTATTAATCATACAAACCCCTATATTCTCTCTGTGAATTTCAAACAGCTCCTTTGCTAGGGGTTTTGTAAATATATTTGCAAATTGATCTTCTGATCTACATAACTCCATACAAATCTCATTTCCATTTACCAATTCTCAAATAAAATGAAACCTAGTATCAATATGCTTACTTTTAGATTATGAAAAACATGCTTCTTTGCTAATGCAATGGCAGATTTGTTGTCACTGAAAATTTGAGTTGGTTCTTCCTGTGCATGTAACAAATCAGTCAAAATTCTTCTCATCCATATAGTTTGATAATCTGCTACTGTCACTACAACAATGGGAAACTTCTTGATGCCCAAGCTATTGCGCCTGATCTAAAACTGAATACATTCCCAGATGTGCTTTTCCTATCATCAACACTACTTACAAAATCACTATCAAGATATCTAGTCAACTTAAAATATGAAACTAATGTATACAAAATACCAAAATTTGTTGTTCTAGCAATGTATCTTAAAATCCCTTTTCCAGCTTGTTAGTGGGTACTCATGGGAGTCTCGATAAATCAAGAAATTAAACTTACAACAACCATTATATCAGGCCTCAAAGTGATGTTGTCAAATACATGAGACTTCCAACCAATTTCTTATACAAAATTATATCAAACTTGACCCTTGATCCTTCTTACTAAGTTTTGTACCAATCGCCATTAGTGTTGCAGCTAGATTATAGTTCACCATATTAAACCTTCTCAAAAGATCTTTTGCATGCTTAGATTGAAATAAAAAAATATCTTCTTTATATTGAGTAGTTTCAATACCAAGAAAATATTTCATCAATCCTAAATAAGTCATATCAAACTCAGTTTTCATGTTTTTCTTAAAGTCATCTATAGAGAGATCTCCAACAAAAATCAAATCATCAACATACAAACAAACTATCAATTTTTTTCCTTCCTGATTTACCTTTGTATACAAGGTTGTCTCACTTGGACTCCGACTGAATCCACTACTATTCAATTATTCATCAATCCTGGTATACCATACTCTAGAAGCTTGTTTCAATCCATATAATGTCTTATTTAACTTATAGACCTTATCTTCTTGTCCTTAAATTTTGTATCCTGGAGATTGTTTCACATAAACCTCTTCTTCCAAAAATCCATTTAAAAATGATGATTTTACATCCATTTGATGCAATTTCCATTTATTTTGTGTTCCATTCTCACCATATCAAGTCTGGCAACAGGTGCAAAAGTTTCATTATAATCAATGTCGGGATGTTGACTGAACCCCTAAGCAACAAGTCTTGCTTTGTGCTTCTCAACCTTACCTTCAACATTTAGCTTAGTTTTATAAATCCATTTAATACCTATACAATTTTTATCTTCAAGTAAATCTATAAGATTCCAATTTTTATTTCTCTTTATGGAATAAATCTCTTCATTCATAGCTTTTACCCAATCATCTTCTTTAATAGCTTCTTCAAAATTTACTAGATCATATGCAATCAATGCAAAATTTGAAACTTGATCTATTTCTTCATTCTGCTCATATAATTCTCTTAAGCTTCTAGTCTTCTGACCTTTAATTCTATTCCTTAATGTATCTAGTGTGGGATTTGATTCATTACTAACCTCTAATTTTGTTGTTTATTGTCCACCATAACCTGATGGTTCACCACGCTCTTGAGTTCTTGGTGTTCTGAATTGTGACAAGCTGACTTCTAGAGATTATCTTCTTGGAGTGCTTGTTGGAGATGTATGTGCTTGTGGAATCAGTTGTCCATCCTATATGGCCTACTCATTTCCTTCATCATCTCCATGAGATAATACAACTCCATTTGGAACAAAATTATCTATGCTTCCATCCCAAGCCTCTTTTTCCTTGAACTCAACCTCTCTGCTAATAATATACTTTTTGGTAATGGGATTATATAATTTATATGCCTTAGACTCCTCATTGTATCCAATAAGAATACACTTGTCACTTCTTTTTTCCAACTTCCTTTTCATCTCTTTAAGTACATGTGCATAGGCCACACACTCAAAAATCCTCAAATGAGATATGCTATAACTCTTACCACTCCAAGCTTCCTGGGGAACATGGTCCTTCACACTCTTAGTCAGACTCCTATTTAAGATATAAACTAAACATATATAACTACTACTCCCCAATATTCATTTGATAGATGCTTCTCCTTCAGCATACTCTAAGCCATGTTCATAATGGTTCAATTCTTCCTTTCAGCTGCTCCATTTTATTGTGGAGTAAAACAAGTAGTAAATTGTCTCTTGATTCCATGATCCTGGCAAAACTCCATGAAATCATTTAGCATGTATTCACCTCCTCTATATGATCTTACTATAAAGTTAATATATTTTCCAGTCCCTTTTTCAACCAAGACTTTAAACCTTTTAAATACACCAAAGGTTTCAGATTTTTGCTTTAGAAGATAAACCCAAGTCTTCTGACTATAATCATCTATAAAGGTTAAAAAATAAATATTACCAATAAATGACAGTGTTTGCATTGGTCCACACAAATTTGTGTGTACTATCTCCAATGGACCTTTTTCTCTATATGAGAGTCTGGAAACAAATTTCTCTTTGTGATGCTTTGCTAGTATGCAACTTTCACATGAACTTGTTGGTTGCTGAATACTAGGCAACCCTTTCACCATCTGCTTCTTCTGTAGCAAATCTAGACCACCAAAATGTAAAAGGACATACCTTAAATTCCATAACCAGGATTCATCTAAACTCTTAAATTCATAAGCATTCAAAGAGTTAGATAGTTCATTTCTTATTGTAAGTGGAAACATCATATTTTTTGTCATCTCCACTCTTGTTATTAGTTGCTTACTCGGATACTTATCAATGATTGTACATACCTCATTTTTGAAGAAAACTCTGTACTTTTTCTACATCAGTTGTCCAATTCTCAACAAATTTCATTTTAAACTAGGTACATAATACACATCATCTATTGTTCTTCTTTCACCATTCTTGGTATACACAACAATCACTCCTTTACCATTAACACTTGCCTTATTATCATTACCCAACTTTACCTCAGACTAAACACTAGAGTCTAGATTGGTAAACATTTCTTTGTTTCCAATCATGTGATTGTTGCATCCAAGTGCTTTTCCAAAAACCAAACATCATTTGAACTTTTTTGAGTCACATTACAAGTCAAAAACACTGGTTTCTGATTATCTTCAAACTCCTCTGTGATGTGTGTAGACAGCTTACTAGCATCTGCTTGCTTCTTCCAACACTTGTTAGCAAAATGACCATACATTTTGCAATAATAACATTGTACCTTAGAATTATCATACCTTTGGTTTCCTTGCTTCCAAGATCTGATGTTACTCCCCCTTGAATTAGAAGGGCTCCTTTGAGATTTCTCCTCAGATTCTAAATCAATTCTAGTGTCTCTTTGATTAATGGTTTTTCCTTCTCTTCCATTGTTACTAGACCTTCCTCTACCTCTACCTCTACCTCTAGTAACTTGTAGCCGAGCATTCTCCAATGGATTATCATCATATCTTGTCATCCTTGATTCATGTGCAATCAAAGAACTAATCAAATCGACAATGGCTATCCATCCCCAGGAATGCACCCAGCATGGATGTTGCCTCCCTCGCCTCCCTCGTTACTCTTGTCGTTCATATTTTATGTGTAATTTTTTCCTTCCATAATTTTGTCTTCTGTATTTAGTGATGACTGCATAGTATGCCTATTTTTATTAGTGGCAATTGACACCATACTTTCCCACATTTACTGCCTTATGTTTTTTTAATCTTCTTTAAATTTCATTTTTAACTTGTAATGTTTTTATAAATTTTATTTTTAACATGTAATCTTTTTATATTTAATTTGATTGATTAATAATTGAAGATTTGGTTAATGTTAATTTTTTTTTAATAATAATTTTTATTTTTTTAAATAATTATTTTTTAATAATGTTTTATATTTTATTTTGTATATAAGAAATAAAAAAACTAATATAGATTATACAAATATCTTACTCATTTTATTTATTATATATAATACATAAATTTTAATCTTATAAATTATTTTATTTTATTTAAAGAGTATTTTTATTTATTTAAAAGTTTTTTTATTTTTTTTATTTTATATTTCTTTAAAGAATTATTTTTATTTATTTAATTTTATTTATTTGTTTTAGTTTTAGTTCTTAGGTATATCCATTAATTTAGAAATAATTAATTATATTTATATAATGTCAATTTATTTTTTAATATTTTATGTAATGCAAATTTAATTTTAAAATATTATATTTATTATATATTATATTTATATTAAAAATTACCCAATAAAAATATAATGTAATATATAATTAATATAAAATATTTAATCCAATACATAATTACTATATAATACTTGGATAATACACATAGTAATTATATATTGCATTATATTTATATTAATTTAATTTGTATTATATAAAAATATATTATGTATTTTATCTAAAATTAGTTTTTAGATAATAATTACTATATTTATTATCCATGGATGATGCATGGATGTCTAGTGCATCTAATTAGTTCTAAGGTAAATGTTAAAACTAAGATATCCAATTTATCTAGAAATAGGTTATAGACCTGTATATGTATAATTTTAAATATCTATTATATTTATTTCATGTAAATCATAGATAGCACCTTTATTCTATTATAAATATACCCTTATAATCTAAAGCATTATACATATACCTATATTAGAGAACAAATATATCTTTCATTTCTATACGTTTTTGAAAGAGGAAAAAATAGGTTTTACAGGGACTCAAAACTACAAAGTTTACAAACAAAAGAAATAAATAGTCAAAGAACCCAGAAATAGAGAGGCTGTAGAGAGGACATCATAATAACAAAGCAACAACCACCAAAAAAGGCTAGCAAGGGCCACAAAAAAGACCCCAAAAAGACCAGAAAAAACACCAGCAACAACTAAACTTGGGACTTTAAAATTTTCGTTGTCTTAGCTTCCATGTATCTCTTGAACCCCCCTCTTTAAGATCTGGACCATCTAGGGAGTAGGAGGCACTTTCCTCTTAAGGTTGGCATGGGTCCTTTTCAATATTCCTTGGTCCTCATCCTTACTTTTATCCTTGTCCTCTTCTAGGTCAACAACCAGCGAGCCCTATTGTGACTTTTCCAACTTTTCAGACATTGCATTAATGATAATGGCATTGTGCTTTGCCATTCTATGGTTTTGTTCCACAACAATTTTCATATTTTTTTTTATTATAACAATTTCAACTTCCAGAGTCTTATACTTGTCCTCAATGTCATCATCTCTCGTCCCTATATTGTTCTTTTTTCTGTTTTCCTTCTTCATTATTCAAAGTTGATAGCTTCAGTTCTAGTTCCTCCAACTTGCTATTTAGAACCCTATTTTTGAGATTAAGATCATTGATTTCTTGATAGGCCCATTTCATAACCTGGAAAATATCACCAATGCCACTTCTAGCAGAGGCAAGGATATCTCCAGACTTATCCCAATCAAAAATGAGGTTGAAAACATCCGGGTTAGGGGAGCTAAGAAATCTAGTTCCATCATCTCTGAAAAAGGTAGGAAGGGTAGAAACAAAATCTCTATTAGCTTTAGGGTTCTCAATTTTGTCCTCTAGAGAATACGTAGAGTAGGAAGCCAACTTATTGGCAGAGGAACCCTTGAGAGCGGGCTTCTTTAAAGGGGTTGGGCAGCCAGGGTAATTCTCAGGGTTAACTTTCGTGTGCTGGGGTTTACAAAGTTGGCTTTTCTTGCCAAAAAGGACAGGGGATGGATGGGCTTCAACAATTCTCTCCCGGTTAGGCTTATAATTATTCTCTCAACCACCACTATCTGTATCATAGTCCTCAGATTTTGTGGAGGCAACCAGTTTGGATAAAGCTGACAAGCTTTGAAAATGTTCATAGATCAACCTAATAAGCCCAGGATGAAGAATAGGGTTTCTCCTGGAATTTTTCTTGTGGTCCTCAAGGCTATTTCTCAATGAACAGAACAAGTAATGAGGCAAAGAAATCCATACCTTATGGAGGAATTGGTTAAGGAGAGAAAAATGATAACCATAAACTTTGGTGAATCTCCCGTCCAAGGTAATATACTCCATAATGACACGGAGCACCTTTCTCCAAAGCACCTTGATGGAGTCGATTTCGAAATAGTTATTGGAAAGTTTGACCAATTTCAGTTTCTCCTTTTTTTTCTTTGGGAAATTGATTACCACCTCATCTGAAAACCTTCTGTCACAATAAAATTACATGCCCTTAGTGGACATTCTAGTCACCTCTCCTATGATTTTCTCATCCAGTTTAACCTTTCTCCCAAAGAGGATAATTTCTCCATTATTCCAGTTCTTCTCAAAGTAGTTAGTGGCCTTAGGATCAGGCCAATGAAGTTTTTCCAGGAATGGAACCAAACCACCTCGCTCAACCTGTTTCCAGACCTTAAAGCATTCCTCATGTGCATTTTGTAGCTATTTGGCTCGATTTTTTTCCTATCCCCCCCATATTCGCATGCACCTCACTGAAATCTCTATCAATGTCGAAAACCTGTTGCAAATTTATGCATCCATTCCAATGAACCCACAAAGCGTGCCGCTTTTTCTTACCAGCAAAGTTATTAGACACGGCCCCATCAAATCTCTTGATTTTGATGTACTTAGCCCTTTTACCTATCAGGGTATGTGCAGGATCATCATGGAAAAAACAGGCCCTTAAGTGGCAAAAAATTCAGAAAAATCAGTGTTAGGCAACTTGACGTAAAAATTTGAATAAGTTATCTATATTATTTCAAAAATATGTAAGAATAGAATTTGTAGAAAATTGAATGTAGTTTCTAAACCACTAGGTTTATTTAAAAATAAATAAAATCTATTTGGTGAAAATTTGAAATTTTAATGCAGTAGTACTTAAATTTCAGGGAAAAAATAAGAAGTAGCTGTCTGTCTGACCACCCTAACCATAATAAAAGGGTGATCCCACAATAGTGGTTTACAATTTTTGGCCAAATTGGACACTGAAATAATTTTTTTTAACTAAATCTTCACTTTCGGGCACCTATAGCGGCTAAACCGTGAGGAATTTGAAGATGATGCAAACTAGAGTTTTGTGAAATTTTTTCTATAGATTCTAAATATATTTTTTTCAAAATTTTTAGAATTAGATTGCCCTTCTTTTTCCATCTCCTTCGAAAACTAGTTTTTTTCAGAAAATAACATTTTTAAAAAGTGACACTCACCGTATAACTTATAACTTTTTTTCCATGAAGCATAAAATTATAATTCTTTCAAAGTTAGATTCATAACTCTGATATCTAGTGCTTACACATGGTTAGATAGATTTTTATTAAATATTTTTTCTTTAATCAAGTTTCAAATTCAAACCAATTATAATTCAGACATAGCACGACTGTATAACGCATAAATTTTTTGGTATGTGTTGAAATTATTCTTCTTTTTTGTTGGATCAAGGACTTCAATATCTGGTGCACTAATATTTTTTTATTTTTTTTAATAATATGCTATTTTTCCACATGTGTAGAACAGAGAGCTTGATTTTCGGTGAAAATCCTACATTCACGAGAAATAAAAAATAAATATAATAATTAAATTAAATTTATTTAAAATTATACTTTTTGGGAAGCTTATAATAAGGACTACATACTTACAAAAAATAAATTTTAAATGAATTCATTTGATCCCCCAAAAGTTAAATCAAAAGTGGTTTTTTATCAGCATTTTGATAGATGTAAAGGAGACTCTGTTATAGGTATGGTTTAAAACTAGCGGGGTTCTATCCAAGGGGGTTTTATTTAAGGTAGTTTGATCAAACCCTCTTCAATTGGAATTCTTTAAATGGAACCTTTTAATACTTAAATCATTATATTTTCTAAAAATATGTGATTTCAGCAAAAATCAGTTCCTCCAGAAATTGTAAACTAGCTTTGTGGGATCACCCAAAATGATAATATTTTTTTATAAGATTTTATATATAAGTAGAGGACTCATGTCCGGATGTGATGCATATTTTTTTGTAATTATTTTCCAAGAAAATAATTAATTATGAATTTTTTATTACAACTTTTAAAAAATATAAAAAATCGTATGTCTGACCACCTTAACTTGGTCAAAACTTCATGAAATTTAATTTTTCTTTTTTTAATCCTATATTATGTGAAGCATAGAATGTGACGCATGTTTTAGATTCAAAAAAAGTGATACCGTTTGAAAGTTATAGATGTTTTTCAATCAACCTATCGATCAAGACTTTAGTCGTAATTCTAATAGAAAATGAGTAATAATTATTTATTAAATTCAAATGAAAGCATAATTTATATTGGTGGAAAGCTGAGAATCTCCTCTAAAAACCATTTTCGTTTCATCAATTTTGGGTTAAAAAAAGTCATCAACCACATACCCTACAAATACCTATAATATTGCCACTTTTTGGCCCATCATGATCCTGCACATACCCATCGTCATTAAAAATATTTGCTTCTTTCCCATGCATAACATCATAATCTAATAAGGCCCTGACTTCAGGTTCCAAGTCCTTGAAATTCTGCCAAGTGTTCAAACCTCCCCGCTTAACCCCCTCATTCGCAAAGTAATCCACCACGTTTTTAGCTTCCATGTAGACGTGAGAGATTTTAACTTTTTGGAACTTATCTAAGATAGATTTAGTGTCTTCAATCCAATTCTTAATAGACCAGGAGGGGGAGTCCTACCTAGGATACAGTCAATGATGTTTTTGGAATCCCCTTCAAGCCATAAATATTTTATATTCAAATTATGTGCTAAATTTAAAACTTGAAAAGGTCCTATAGCCTCCACCACATGGTTGGTTTGAGAACCTATGGAAATGGCCACAACCACCAAAAAGTTACCATTTGAGTCCCTTAACACACCTCCACTTCCGACCATCCCTGGATTACCCTTCGCAGCGCCATCAAAGTTGGCTTTAGTCTAGCCATTTGGTGAAAAGGTCTAGCGCACACCCTCCTTGTCTTTGTTAGTTGGCTTGGATACCTTAGATACATTCATTTTGAGATTCCAATCCTTGGCTATCATTAGATCATAGAGAGTGCACACTACAGCCTCAAGATTAAAAGCTTTTTGGGGAATAACATTGAATTTTTCCTTTATTAGCCTAATCTTTTTTTCAAAAACATTAATCTCTGACATCTCCTTATCCCTGAAAAGTCTGTTATTACATTCTTTCCACACTCCCCAAATAACAAAAGGGAAAATAAAATCCCATAACCTTCAAATGAAAGGATTTTGAGATGGGGCTTTCCATTGTGAGAAGAAATTTTCAATGGAGAGGGGGAACACCCAAGATATATTCTAGAGAGCCAGAAATTTTCCCCAGATTGTAGCAACAAACGGACAATGGAGAAACAAATGGTTTGTTGACTCCGCCTCACTCTTGCAAAGGTAACATCTATTGGGGATTTTTAATCTCTGTTTATAAAAATTATCCACCATGAGCACCTTATTTTGAAGCAGAATCTAGAAGAAAATGTTGACTTTAGGATTCAAGTGTTTTATCCACACTTTACACCAGAAAGGAGGGGGGGATTGAGAAAGGGACAATAGAGAGACAACCGACAAAATGGAGTAGTTACCCGAAGGGTTGTCCATCTAGACAAGATGATCATCCAACTAATTATGTCCCATTCTGACAGCCATCAAGGAAGATTGAATCGGAGCCAACTCCTAGCTAACCATACACAAATCCACCCAATCTCCTTCACTCCAATAATCTTTAACTTACTCTCCAAAAGCTACTTTGTAAAACTCAGCCCATCTGTTGAATCTTTCAATTTTGATTAGGGGATCCTTAAAAAGTCATCTGTCCTCCTAGAACCTGGCTAGATTACCACTTCTAATGTGCCAACCAACCCCTAATTCCAAAATATTTCTACCAGCAATCATGTCATTCTAGCACGTTGAACCATGGGGCAGAATAGGAGAATCCAACAAGGCTTTGAGGGACACACAATTGGTCATATATTTACTTTTTAAGATATATTTCCATTCTCCATCAGACGAAAATGATCTCCATATTTGTTTAGCAAGAAGAGTCTTATTAATCATTCTGATTTTGTTAGTGTAATTAATATTTAATTACGCTTGCATAAGTTTACTTAGGCATTATTTATTTCCTAGGTTATAGGATCTTATCTTTATCTTTCGAGCTATCTTGTTGCTCAAGATAAGATTAGGTATTCTCATCCTTGCTTTTATAAAGCAAATTATCTCTTGTAATTAATTGACCTTTTCGAATATATCAAATTGCATGATTTTATGCAATCTCTGCTTTTTCATTTTCCTCTTTTGTGGAAGGTAATTTTCAGGTTTGCAATCAGATCTTGGAAATTCTAACATGGTATCAGAGCCTCGATTCGCAGCCCCTTCTCAGCCTTTTTGCAGGATTTCGTTGCAGAGCTTGTTCGAGGTCCCTCGAGGGTTTCAATCCTTGAGTACATTTATACAGCGTCTTGGATCAGATCAGGGTTTTCCATTGGATTCAGAGCACTGGAAAAAGTCAGAAATGACTTTTATTTCATTGATTTTCATCACCGTTTGCCAGATCTGCGAGGGTTGTCAGATCGGTGATTTATCTAATAGATCTGGGGGTCGCCTATTTTTCGGAGCACTTTGGCCCCAAACGGACCTCGCCGTTGGATTCGCAGCGCCCAAAAACCCCCATTTTCATATAAAGTTTGTCCAATTTGGACACAGTCGTCCGAGGAGGCAAATTTTTTTTACCCGAGGGCCGTACGGCCCCCAGGCACGCATACCGAGGTTCAGAAATCGAGAAAAATTCAAAAAATTATTAAAAAATAAAAAAAATTATGTAAAATCCGGCGCCACCCGTTATAAAGGGATGAGCCACCTGGCGGCCACCGGGCGGCCACCAGGCGGCCGCCGGTGCACCACCGCCGCCGGTGGCTTCCCCATGCAGCGCATCAGCCCCCGTGGGCTTAAATTTGCCAGTCGGTGGTCATTTGGTGACCAAGAGCTAACCTGTCAGCCCCCCGCCAGGATTCCAGCTCCGCGCCGTGGTCACATGAGCGACCAGGGTCTCGGCCCCAAGAGCTAGCTGCCAGCCCCCTGGTCCGCCCATGCGACCAGGGGTCGAACCTTTTCAGCCCCTGAGGGCTTATTGGAGCAAGATTGGGCAGTTTTGAACCTGTTTCACCAAATCGGGCATAACTTGGGCAAACGGAGGTATTTTTTTGCAAACAAAATATTTCCGGAAAGCTGTTTCCGAGCTCTACGCATTGCTACTGGTGGGATTTTCTAGTTTTGCTTTTTTGATGCTTTTTTCTGCCTCGAAAGTTAGATGTTTCCGTTTTCACTCCGGGACCCATATCTCTTGACTCGCTTATCCGATTTTCGCCATTTTTGCGGTGTTGGAAAGCTGGTTTCTGCCTCTATACAGATCTAAGGTTATTTACAAAAAAAATTCAACTTATTTTATCCATGCATTCATTTTTGTTTCGTGCTCTAGGTTTACATTTTCATCTATGTTTCTGTTGTTTTGCATTATCTCCTTATGCAATCATTGGGTATTGTAATAACGAACTGATATAAAGTTCCAGTAAGGGGGGTTCTTGCATCCATATTTCATTTTGGTGACAACTCGCATGAGTTTTTCTGGTTTCTTGTTGTTTCCTTTTAGCTTCTTTCTTGCTTAGCTAGACACATTGTTTGTTTGCTTTGGTTCACACTTCACAGTGGGATTTTATGGTTCTTGATCCTCATTGGTTCAGATCTTTTCCATTTGAAGGCCATGGTTTTATGGTTAATGTTCTAGAATCTTGATGGTACTCGTCCTATGGGCAGTTTTAGTTTCAGTTTAGCATTGGCTTCGTGAGACACAACTTCCAGATTTGTCATCATTATGGGTCCATTCATCTACTGTTGCTTACAGATTCCAGAGTTGATCCATTATGTGAGTTTCGAGTGTTATGTGGCATCGGGTCTTTTGTTGCTTTATCATGATTCCTTGAGTCAATCAGTGAATCTCATCCGGTTTCAGTAGTATATAGAAGAATATTTCCTTGCTTGCCTATATCAAGTTCCAGTGTTACTCTACAGAGTTCTTCCAGTGCTTCTTCGCAGCAGTTCATCTCACTGAGGGGGGTTTCTCTCTCTTTACATTTGTACATGAGTACCTCATCAGGCCTTGTTGCCGGGACTCATATTTGTATAATAATCTACTTCTCCCTAAGTTGCACTTATGGGGGGGTGTTAGTGTAATTAATATTTAATTACGCTTGCATAAGTTTACTTAGGCATTATTTATTTCCTAGGTTATAGGATCTTATCTTTATCTTTCGAGCTATCTTGTTGCTCAAGATAAGATTAGGTATTCTCATCCTTGCTTTTATAAATCAAATTATCTCTTGTAATTAATTGACCTTTTCGAATATATCAAATTGCATGATTTTATGCAATCTCTGCTTTTTCGTTTTCCTCTTTTGTGGAAGGTAATTTTCAGGTTTGCAATCAGATCTTGGAAATTCTAACAGATTTTTCTAAGACCTAATCCTCCCAAGGATTTCGGTCTACAAAGCAAATCCTATCCTATTAGAGGAATCCTCTTTTTCTCCTCCACGCCAGACCAAAGGAATCTTTTTTGGATCTTCTCAATGGCCTTTGCATATTTAGCAGGTATTTTGAAAAGGCTTAATGCATAAACTGGGAGATTCTAAAGAGAAGCTTTGAGGAGCTGAATTTTTCCTACTTGACTCAGAAGAGCTCCTTTCCATCCTACCAACTTCTTATTGAACCTATCAACCAGCGAACACCAAAAGGATTCTAGAGGTTTAAGGAATAGAGGTAATCCAAGATAGGTAGAGGGTAGGGATTCCACTCTACAACCAGGATTCTAGCAATCTTTATCTATCTATGCTTAGTGGTATTAAAGAAATAAAGGGAGCTCTTCTGTCTATTGACCATCTGCCCAGTTGCCTTCTCATACACGTCTAATATTTTTTTCAAATTCTTAGCCTCAGTCACCGTTGATCTTCCCATCAACATAGTGTCATCAAAAAACTGTTGGTGAGAACAAATCAAATTAGTAGATGAAGATCTAAGACCAGCAAGAGACCTCTGTTCAATCAATCTTTTAATATTTCTTCCCAAGCTCTTAACCATGATTGTGAACAGAATAGGAGAGATAGGATCACCCTATCTTAGGCCTCTTGAATTCTGAAAGAATTTCGAGGGAGAACCATTCACAGTGATGGAAGTGGAGACAGCAGTAACCAGCTGATTCACCAACTGAATAACTTTGCTGCTAAAACCAAACACCCTTAGAATTTTGAATAAAAACTCCCAATAAACTCGGTCATAAGCTTTGGAGATATCCAGCTTAAGAAGAAACCCTTCAATTTTATATTTCACTAGCGAATGGATATTCTCATGAACAGTGACTATAGAGTCCAAGGATTTTCCTTCCTGGAACAAAACCATTCTATTGAGGGGATATCAGTGAAGGAAGGATAGTAAGGAGCCTTGATGTCAATACCTTAGATATGATTTTATAGAAAGAGTTGTAGAGACTAATAGGCCTAAACGCCTCAAACTCCATAGCCCCAGGTTTCTTGGGAATAAGGACCACAAAAGTAACATTTAATTCCTTAAGAAGACTTCTAGATCCAAAGAATTCTTTAACAACATTCACAACATCCTTTTCAACAATCTCCCAAAACCATTGAAAAAAGAACATAGGAAACCCATTAGGGCCAAGGGCCTTGTTTCCTTCAAAAGAAAAGACAACTTTCATAATTTCCTCCCTAGAGGGGATGGCAGCTAGCTTATCATTATCGTCTATCCCAACAACCTTAGGGATGGCCTCTAAAAGAAAATCTTGGTCAATATGGTCTATATGTTCTTATATCACCTTTTAAATAAATAAAAATAGTTCTTTAAATCCATAATCTAATATAATTCTACTTTAGAATTATTGCATGATATATTTCTAAAATTATGAAATTATACATAATAATTTTAGTCTAGTAGTATAATGTGAGAATTAATTTAAGTACTCTAATGTTGAATAACCTCTTGTTGAAATAATACTCTAATAATGTGAGATAACATGTTGAATGTTATACTTAGGTTAGTAAACTTTGAATGATGGGAATGTCTCACATTAGGTATTATCTCTACAATTCAAAATAGATCTAGGTTAAATAAATAAAAATAACTCTTAAATAAATCAAATAAAATAATTAAAAAGGTTAAAATTTATGTATTGTATATAATAAATTATATTTAAATTTACAATAATAATATATTAAGCATTAATTATAATAACAATATAAGACTATTATAATTAGATTTATAAAGTAAAAGGATAAATTCAATTAAATATTCCTACAATATTATTTTGAATGGTATGAAAATTATAGTATAGTGATTTTATTTTACTGTCTCTAAAAAAGAAATAAATAATTTTCATAAATATTTTAAAAAAAAATTATTATGCTAAGAGGCATTATACAGTGAAAGCAATGAAGGAATATTCTCCATAAAGTTTTTGAAGTTGTATTGAAAATGATAGACAAGTGGAAGTCATATATTAAAAAATGAATTTTCTTTTTCTATTTTTCGAATCCGTTTTCTAAAGGTGAATAAAGACATCTTCTATGATAAATTTTGGAACGAATTTGTAATTGATTTGAAATTTGTTTTTGAAGCATCTAATCTTCAGCTCTCTTCTAGGTGTTTTGGGTGTTTTGGCTTGCCAAGAAGGGTGGTACTACCACTGCATTGGAGTTGATCCTTAGACATTTGATGCGCTCTACTTGCTTGGAGCCCCATTTGCAGGCAATCTTGCTCGTCAAGTCCACAAGTTGTCATTGGCTTCCACGCTTACGAAGAATCAGGTATGTATACATTTGTTTAAAAAATTCTTTGTCATATTAGCTTCAAAATAGAGGGGTAATATTGTGACTGTGATTGTAGGTTTTAAAGGGAAATGAGGTTAACTGTCTGCTGGTAACCATAAACATATTGGGAAGTGCTCTCCCCTTGAGGTTTTTGGTGACATGTGATGATCCAGTGCAGAAAGTGTAGACACTTAAAAATGACCTAGGCCTACAAGCTCTATTTTTACCACTTTCATCCTAGCATAATTGTGACATTTAATTATGTCCTTGATCCACATTCGACTATTGATTAAATAATTCATAATTATTTAATTAATTTATGTCCTTTTATTCTTCATGATTATTAAATAAATAAATTTTATTTATTTATTAAATACGTCATTAATTGTCTAAGTCTTCCTCTAATTAAATAAATTTCTAAATTTATTTAATTATCTTTATTCATTTATTCTTCCTAATTATTAAATAAATGAATTTCATTTATTTATTTAATATGTCACTAATTCTCATAATTAAATGAATTTATTAATTTATTTAATTACTAATTGTATCTTCTAAATTAAATAATTATCTTTAATTATTTAATTGTCGAATTTAACATTTCTCTCATTTTAAATAAATTAATTATTTAAAATGATTTCACATTCTTAACTGTTAGTTCATTTTAGTAAATAATCTGAAAATCGATTATTTATTATCTCACAAAATCCATAGTTTGAATTAATTTAATTCAAAATGGTAACTTTCTTCCAAAAATCAAGTAATTGAGCAAATTATTGATTTTCCAAATCTGATCTTCAATTCAACTCTTATCTTCTTGATTTTTTGAATCTCACAAATCAGGTAGTCTTTATCTTCTTGATTTTTGAAAATCTTTATTTTTCTAATTGATTATCTCATCTATTCTCCATCGCCGATTTGATTTTCTCAGATGACATCTTGACCACTCATTTAATGATTTTTCCCTAACCCTGATTATGGATTATCACTTTAAATCTTTTCCTTTGATTTTAGGTTTTTTGTCAAAAGTCGATCTCATCCGTCCATTCAAAATTACATTTTCTATAAAATGCTATTTTGCTCACATTTTTACATTAGACATAATTTTTGTTATTCTGATGCATTAATGCTTAGAGTTATTTGGAATTTTAGAGTCATTTTGTCATAGGCATAGGCATAGTCTTTATTTAAATCCTTCAAAGCTTGTGTAGGACTTAGTCTTTATTTTCAAATTTCACACATGTTCGATCTGAGGGCAACCATCAGCAAGTTAGAAGGTGCTATGAAGGTAAATCATGGAAGATTCGATGAACGACATGTATAATCATTCTTGTTTTTAATTTCCTTTTTTCTTGATAGTTTTCTTTGGGTTTATATGCTTTATTGATTTGATAATCTAACATACCTAAAATTTACCCTTAGATACATTGGTGAACCCGACCCATTTAAGTTTTTTTGTAGTTTCTGTACAGTTTTTGGTTTTTTTTTACAAGTACAGGTACGGAATGATGCATTTGAGTTTTCTCGAGCTGCATTAGCTGAGTCACGACGCATTCGCAAGCCAAAATGCCACAACCACTTTGATGCACCGCATACGAAGTCAAAAATGCCACATTTGACATATCGAGTCACATATGATTCTTCAAGCGATGCATTTGTATTCCTGAACTGCATCTGCCTATTAGACCAGACTGCAGCAGCACGATGCATTTGCTACATAGAGAGACGCATTCACTCTGCTGTGACGCATTTTCCTGGTAAAATTTCTTTTCAAAAATTGCATTCGGATTTTTCTATTTTCTATTCCTTTTTGTTTTGCATTCTGGTTTTTCTTTTGCATTCTGGTTTTCTTCTGCATTCTGCCTAGCATAGGTTTTGTGTTACTAATCTTAGTTTGCAACATGTGGCGGTTACATTTCATGGGTCCAAGACTAGTGGATAAAACTCCTAACTTGTGGTTTTGCAGGTTCGAGTGTTGAAGACTCAATACTAAACATTGTGCTTGTCTTTTTTTAGATTAAAACACATTTCTTTTTAGTGCACTTAAAACAAACATGTCTTTCGTTTCTGATTGTGTTTGTAAATGGTAGGTGATTATGCTCTCACCTTGTGAAAACTTAGTGATCAGAAAACCAACACCCATTTTATCTGTTATACACCCATAAGACTTAGTAATCGAAGTATCCTCTCCCCTTGCACTTTTGAGCGATCCTGGGTGTAAGAGAAATGGTTACTGACTCTAGAACTTGGGCCTGTTCTGGTGGGAAAAAGTACTCACCCTAGGATGACTCAGACTGGTAGCTCCCTGAACTCAAGGGACTTCTAGCCGGTATATAAAAGTGGATTCTTGGGGAAAGCCCAAGAATCACGTGTATGGTTTCGACAAGATGGATCTGAAAGGGGAATCTCACCGCATGGATCTTGCCCTACGAACGAAATTCCCTTACTAAACACCTATTGTTTTAGAGGCCAACCATTTTTTAGTCGTTACTTGATGTAGTGCAAGGTACAGTATCATGCCTGAAGACACTCACTACTGATCCCCTTGAGTAGAGATAGCAATTCCTGGGAAGTGACTACCCAAGAATCTGAAGTTGGTGTGCCTGAATGACGTTAATGAGTCGTGGAGGGGAGCTAGTGCCACGAAAATTCTAAGCTATCTGCTCTCAAGAAGGAAAGGTGTTTAGCACCAATCTGGGGTATATCGGTGGGCTATATCAAGTATACAAACCCTTGGCCTATTGGCCTATTAGGATCGTTCTTGTCTCATGTGTGTTTGCATACACCAAAATATCGTTCTTGCCAAGTGTTTGCTGGTTACTCAAACAAAACAAACAACACTCCAACATCTTAGAACAGACAGTCAAACTTTCAACAATTCAGGTTTTTAACCACAACATCAGAAACTTAACTTTTTAGCATCCTGAGACGCATCTATCAAACCATATTTGCTCTGTCGCACCACATTTGATAAACTTTGCAACACATCTGCTTTGACAAACCGCATTTGATACTCCAAACACCGCATTTTTTAAAGCCGCATTTGCAAAGCTGAACCGCATTTGACATTCTGAAAGCCTCATTTGCAAAACTGAACCGCATTTGACATTCTGTGAGCTGCATTTGATCACTGCAATGCATTTGCTACTTGTAACGACACATTTTCCTGTTAACAAGGTAGACCCTGTTTAAGACCAGGATCTTAGTCAAGACATCTCAGCCCACTGTCAAACATTTCTTTCAAAATTCTTTGTCAGAAACTAGATTCAAAATTGCTCAAAACGTCCATCATTTGCATTCATTAACTTACACTTTAACCATAGGTTTAAAATTTCCATATTTTAGTTGGATTCCCTAGGCATCATAATCGCCATTTTTCCCTTAGGATTCATCTTGGAAAACTTTGGATTAGGCCAAATCTCCTCACTTTGCAAAGACCATTGTTTTCAAAATTAGGATATCTTGGGACATAGTCATTATTCCTCTTTTCGGTCATTGTCATTTTTGTGAGAACCTCCAACTCAACAGTCTTGTTAGGGAGGCTCACTTTTCCTTTTGACCTCGTCATTTAGTCCCTTTAGCAAGTCCCTTTGATAACCTAACTTGAGACATACATCAAGCTTAGAGTGGTTTGACAAACCTTTTTTTCCAAATGTTGTCCAAACTTAGTCATCATTTTGAACTTAAGCTTTGCATTCTCCACCCCAACTCCTCATTTTGAACCTAGACTTTGCATTAATCACCTTAGTCCTTCATCAACATTACCATCTTAGTCCTCATTTCACACTTTGGCTTTGACAACCTTGTCATTTTGCATTAATCATTTCCTTAGTCATCACCTTGCATTATCATCCCTCAAAATACAAAAATACAAAAAAAAAAAAAGAATAGGCTAGTATCATCCTTGCACTTCGTCATCATTTTCATCACCTCATTTTGAGCAATTCCCTTTTATGGTGGAAACTAGACTCCAAAGAAAGAAAAGAAAAATGGAAAACTTTGGACAAGATTCTAATTCCAATGTCACCAATCCCACTTATGACCCAGACTGGACTTTTGACAACCCATTTAGCAACACAAATAATCAACTTCCCACGACCATACCTCATCAAATAGTCCCTTTGAACCATTCTTACGTAAGGATGAATATAGAAAAATACTTGAGGAAAACCTAGAGGTAGCAGCACAAGATCCAGAGGCATCCCAATTCGTGGAACAAATGGTCCTATATGACAGAGACAGATATTTGGCCATACTCTTAAGTCAAGGAGCTAAGTTACCCCATGGATTTGACATTAATACGTTTAGATCAACATCTCCTGACCCTAATGTCAACAACGTGCATAACATGTCAAATAGTGGTCAACCTCCAAACACTACGAGCAATACATTTTTTGACGCTACCTTGCAAAATGTCACAACGACCATGAGTGCTACCTCCAACATTCCAAACAACTCCAATTCAATAAACGCTACATCCATTAGAGGATCACAATCTGTCATAGTGCCCACAATATCCACAACACCGTCACAATCGGCTAGAACCACCTTTGGCTCCTCGGCAGTATGGGCAAGTTATTCCAATCCTCTCTTTACCACTACGGTAAACGCCATGGGAGCATCATCAAGTCATACAAATCCTCCGTTGACAACTACACCTAGTACCATGAGTACATCGTCATCATATCCTCTCATTGGTATCTCACAAAATCCTTTGGGTATAGGTAAACGACGTATCTTTATTCAAGGACAACAACAAAATGTTAACACGTCAACACAGTCCAATACCATCAAATCCCAAGGACAAAATACGACCATTCCCCTTGTCCAAACCCAACAATTTGGACAAGGTAGTCAACACACACAACCTATGGCATCATTCACACATCAAAATGTTCATGGTCATCATATATTCCCCAAATATCGACCCAAATGGCTGGGGGACACATCCCAACATACTCATCCCATATTCATACTCACCAACATACCCCCAATCCAGACTTTCAATACCAACAAAACACAAATCCAAACACATCATACATGCCAACATCCACTCACAACAAATGGGGACCTATGGCATACCAATCAATCCTATGTATGGGACCACAAATGACCCCATAATCGATGCCTTACAAGAAAAATTGATGGGTCTAGAGAAGACCATAGAAAAAATACAAATATCCGGCAAGAAATCAGAAGTGTCATATGATCTATCTATATATCCCTTCAACATGAACTTATACATGCCACCATTTCCTTCGGGATATGTGTCACCTAATTTTACCAAATACAGAGGAAAGACAAACCCCATCGAACATGTCCGCGAATTTGCAACCAACTGTATGGACGTCGCCTATGAACAAACATACTTAATGAGACTTTTTTCTAAAATTCTTCCAGGTCCTACCCTTGAATGGTTCTCCACTCAAAAGGATATCAAAACATGGGATGAGCTTAAACACAAATTCATAAAAAATTACGCGTACAACATTGACATGGACACCTCTATCACTAGCTTATGCAATCTCACGCAAGAGGATGCTGGTGAAACATTCATCCCATTCTTTCAAAAATGGAGAAGTCTAGCTAGTTGTTGCCACATTGACATACCTGAAAAGGAAAAGGAGGACATGTTCGTTCAAACACTTCTAGGACCCTTAAAATATGCATTACAAGTGCATTGTTGCACAACCTTCATAGACCTAGTTGAAAAAGGTGTCAAGATTGAGAAATCCCTTATCACAAAGGGAGAGCTAAGATACGACCCTAAAAACACAAACACAAATACTCCCACTGACAAAAATAAGTACTGGGTCAAAAATAAACATGTTACCAACGATGGTGTTGTGGACGCCAAGGCTACAAACACTATGGGTCATGTACTGGCTCTATAAGGCGTTCAACCGTAAAACAAATCAACGACAATATTGACACCCCCTACCAATGTCCCTTGGAACAACCAAAGTAACCAAAATAATCAAGGACAATACCGTCAGATGAGACAATTCCCCAGGGGTCGCACATACACTCCTTTGGGTGAGCCCATTGAGGAAGTCCTCAAGAAATTCCTTTAGAATGGTGTGATCACACTTCAAGAACCAAAACCATATGACCTAGGAAAATTCAAACCAACATGGTGGGACGATAATGCATTTTGCGATTATCATCGGGCAAAAGGACATAAAACTTCTACATGTCGACAACTGAAAAATATGGTACAAGACCTTATCGAGAATCGTATCATTAAGGTAGGTGGACCAAAAATTTCCTCTAATTCAGATCATACCATTCATAAGAACCCACTGCAAGACCATGGTTATAATAATGCTTTCGCGTCAAGTCCAAAGATAAACAATAATCAAGCCAACTTCGCTAGAGCCAAGTATTACTATTCTGGTGGAACTACTATAAACAATATTCAAACTGATAATGAATGTGTCAATACCATCATAGTTAAGAGAGCACCCCAATGCGATGCTACTACTTGAAGTGGCAAGGTCACCATAGTTGTTCTGCCTCCCACTAGGCAACCTAAAATCACCATACCTAGTCAATCTCCTAAAAAATCACAACCCGGCTCATCCACAAAATAGTGGCAACCTAAGAGTCAGTTTAACCTTATCGACCAGCTTGGAAAAACTCCCGCACAAATTTCTATACTCGAGTTGCTTCGCATCTCTCGCATGCATAAGGCTATACTGGATAAAACCCTGCAAGAGTCATCAGTCCCTAAGGATATTGATGTCAACCAGTTTGAGACCATGGTGGGATATCTCACTATGTCTCACCACATCACCTTTTCTGATCAAGACTACTTGTCACCTAAGACTAACCATAACAATGCATTCACATTGAAACTTTCATCCATAAGCACAAGGTCAGAAGAGTTTTAGTAGATGGCAGAGCAGGATTGAACATATGCTCCTTGAAACTGGTTAAGGCTCTAGGATTTTTTGATGCATGCGTGGACCCTACAAAGAGTATAGTGATAAAAGCATATGATGACGAAGAATTCTCTTCATGAGGTGTTATTTCTCTTCCTATCAGAGTGGGACTAGTCATTGTGGATACAACCTGCCAGGTCCTAGATCTAGAATTACCTTACAACATCTTGCTCAATTTCCCATGGCTTCATGCCTTAAAATTCATTCCATCCACATATCACCAATGCTTAAAATTTCCATTTGATGGCACAAAAATCATTATATATGGCGACCCTGACCCTTTTCAATATTGTACCAACCTAAGGGGTATCTCTACAAATCGAGTTCCTATTAACCGAGAAGCACCTAGCTCCTCTTCTTCTAGCCCCTCTTCTTCTAAATACGTTGATCCATCCACACTTGCATCATCTTCCACATCCACTCTGTCCGCGTCTTCCGCCACAACACCATCTTCCACAAACCCTAAGGCTGAGACCACTGTCAAGATCCAAGACCTCGGCTGTGGAGAATTCAAACTACATACGGCATATAGAATCACAACAATACCCAAGTCTCCAAAGGTCTATGGTTGACCATGTTTTATAATGGAACCCAAATAAATTTTCAAAGTTCCACCAAAAACGGTTTTCATAAAATGGGGAGACATGAGTAACAAGGACCTAGCCAATATTACAGGATGGCTCTATAAATATATGGCTGAACTACCCCCATTACTAGTTAAGAAATATGGTAAGGGCTATGACATGATGAAGGCTAAAGGCTATGACGGAACTAGTGGCCTAGGTAGAAATAAAACTGGATGAAGAGAGCCCATAGAACCTTTCAAAATACCAAAGTATCTTGGATTAGGGTTTGGATTGCCCGAAAATGATGATTGACGTACCAATGGACTTTTGAGTGAGCGAGTGCATGCTTCGGAAAGTGTCAAGACCGCTAAGGAAACCTTCACCGAAACTAACTCCCAAGAGTGGGAATTTGGCTTTGAACGATCCTTAAGTGATTGTTGCCTCGATGATTTGTTCCTTGAAGATGGGGAACTGACCTCTGAACAAAGATTTTGGAAAACATTTAAAATTGATCAGGCACCAAACAGTCACATTCCCATTACCATTCCCCATGACATACAAACCCCACCATCTGAATCCCATTAGTCCAAACCATCCGAATTACCAAATGACACTGACAATCACAACTCTGAGTCCTTCACCCCTTATTTTGACAATGAATATGAGACAAGTGAAGGGGAATATTGGATAGAGTTTGATGTGGAATTGGATGATGATAATTTCATCTACATTATCACTGAATCCATCTGCATGCTTTCTGGATCCTCCCCTCAATTCACCAACACTGACGATGGAATTTCCCTAGTTTATCCTCAACTAGTCGATTGGGACCAACAAGGCCCGCAAGTCCTGGACACCTTTCAGAATGATGAGGCAATTGCAGAGTTTATGGGATTACATGAGGGAATACCTAGTGGTGATCACAAGGTAGGATTCGCCATTGACCTAGATTGAGCCTACTTCGGCGAGATTGCTTCGTCTTCCAGTCGTAAAAATAAAAATAAAAATAAAATAAAAAATGAAATGTCTTTAGGTGAAAACCAAAAGGTACCTTCTGACGATGAAAAAGTAAAAACAAAGGACATATCTGAGGGTGAAAACCTCTCTGAGGTTCCCAAGGATGGAGGACTGGACTTTCTTCCCGTAACACAAGAGAAATTAGCTATGCTTATAGAAGACACCATAGAAGACAACATATCAACTACAGAAGATCCCAAAATGGTCCTCTTCACTGCATCATTGACTGAAGAAGAGAGACCAAAATTTCACAAATTCTTTGCAGAACGTAAAGTCAACTTCACATGGTCCTATGCTGACATGCCAGGATTAGACCCAAAACTGGTTCTACACCATCTGCCACTATTGCTTTAATGCCAAACTAGTTAAACAGAAGTTACGCAAAATGCATCCTCAGGTTGCTCTATTGGTCAAGACTGAGTTGAAGAAACTTCTAGACATTGGGTTCATACGGTCTATTGATTATGCTGAATGGATATCTAACCTGGTGCCAGTAACAAAGCCAAATGGGATGATCTGCGTCTGCACATATTTTAGAGACCTAAATAAGGCATGCCCAAAAGATGACTTTCCTTTACCGAATATTGATATCATAGTTGACCTCACAGCAGGATATGAGATAATGTCCCTCATGGATGGTTTCTTTGGATATAATTAGATTCGTATTGCCCTTGAAGACTAGCACAAAACAACATTCACTTTCCCTTGGGGTACATACTATTGGAATGTCATGCCATTTGGTCTTAAAAATGCAGGCGCCACATATCAAAGGGCGATGACCACAATCTTTCATGACATGATGCATAAAATAATGGAAGATTACGTAGATGACCTTTTGGCTGAATCAGTAACAAGAAAGGATCATCTGAAGGTGTTAGACACAATTTTCAAGAGACTAGAAGAATACAAAGTCTGACTCAATCCTAAGAAATGTGTCTTCGATGTAACATCGGGTAAAATCTTGGGATACATAGTTTCTTGAAGAGGCATTGAGGTCGATCAAGCAAAAGTAAAAGCCATCATAGACATGCCTCCTCCCAGAGGAATAAGCGAACTCAAGACTCTACAAGGTAGGGTACAATCTATCTAGCGCTTCATAGCACAATTGGCTGACAAGTGCCAACCATTCCAATATCTTTTGCGCAAAGGCACCCCCTTTGTGTGGACCGATAAATGTCAAGAATCCTTTCAGCAAATAAAAGATTACCTATTGTTGCCACCATTCCTTATGCCTCCCATTCAAGGAAATCATTTGATATTATACATCTCTGCCACTACTTCAGCACTGGGGGCATTACTAGCACAGAACGACCAAGAGGAAAAGGAAAGAGCTATATATTACATCAGTCAGACATTGGTCAGGTATGAACTGAATTACACATCAATTGAACAGGCTTGTCTAGCCATGGTATTTGCAACATAGAAGCTAAGACATTATATGATAAGCCATCAAACACAACTAGTAGCAAAGATTGACCCCCTCAAATATTTGTTAAGTCGAGCAGCATTAACAGGACGTCTAGAAAAATGGGTCATGATTCTAAGTGAATATGATATTCAATATGTAGAAAGAAAGGCAATAAAAGGACAAGTCATAGCAGACTAGCTGGCAGACACACCTTTACAAAGTGATCACCCATTAGTGGCATATTTTCTAGATGAGTCGATATTCCATATGGAACATAAGTCACCTTGGAGACTCTACTTTGATGGATCACACACAAATCATGGCTCGAGGGCAGGAATCCTATTCATCACCCCTCAAGGCGACTCCATTCCTAAGTCTTTCCACATAGCTTTCCCATGCACAAATAATGTGGTGGAATACGAGGCACTGGTTACAAGACTTAAAATGGCAATCAAATGGAAAATTAGAACATTGCATATCTATGGGGATTCTCAACTAGTCATCAACCAAGTTAATGATGACTATGACACAAAGGATGAGAAAATCATGCCCTACAAATGAATGGTTGCCAATTTTCAAACGTACCTTCATATGGTGACTTTTCAACAAGTTCCAAGAACATAGAACAAGGCAGCAGATGCAATGGCTACAATAGGCTCTCTCCTTGACATTCCAAGCAATATGCCTCAGCTGGAATTCCTAATAGAATAATTGTTGGTTCCTACCTATGACATTCCAGAGTTAGAGATGGTATGCGAACTTGTTGGTCCAGAATCTCCCTGGTACCAAGATATTTATGACTACCTTAAGTCCCAAACCCTTCCACCTAACTTGTCCAATAACCAAAGGAAGTCCTTTATCTGAAAAGCTGCAAGATATTCCATTGTCAATGACACCCTTTACCGCCGTAGCTTTCACAACGCCCTCCTTAGATGTCTCAACACTAACGAAGCATGTACAACCTTAGGCGAAGTAAATGAGGGTATATGCGGGTCTCATTCGAGTGGTCCTACTCTAGCCAAGAAAGTAACGAGACTTGGGTACTATTGTCCGACCATTGAAAAGGATGCAATAGAATATGTCAGGACTTGTCACCAATGCCATATTTACAGTGATTTGATCCACGCTCCAGTGCACGAACTTCGGCCGATCATTTCTCCTTAGCCCTTCACTCAATGGGGACAGGACTCGACCTCGGGGGTAAGATTCATCCTACCTCGTCCAATGGCCATAAATTCATTATCACTGCCATTGAGTATTTTACAAAGTGGATCGAAGCCATCCCCCTGAAGTACATAACTGGAAAACAAATATCCAAATTCATTCTTAACTACATCATTTGTCGGTAAGGCCTTCCATAATCCATCATCACTAACAACGGACGTCCATTTAAAAACCAAGACGTTCGTGAGTTATGTGAGAGATTTCACATCCAACATCATTTTTCCTCTTCGTATTACCCACAAGGAAATGGTCAAGTTGAGGCATCAAATAAAACCATCACTAAAATCCTGAAAAAGATTGTCAATGACGCTGGTCGTGACTGGCATATTCAACTCAACCCTGCTCTGTGGGCTTACCACACTAGCATTCGTACGCCTACAGGAGTCGCTCCTTTCACCCTGTTCTTTGGAGTTGAGGCCATATTTTCCATTGAGGTTGAAATTCCTTCTTTACGAGTCTCCCTAAAGGGTGTGACCAATGATGAGGAATATAGACAGTCGCGCTTGCACGAGCTGGAGATGCTAGAAGAAAGAAGGAAAAATTCCTTGAACCATCTATAGGCATATCAGAACCATCTTTGTCGCAGTTACAACAAGAAGGTTATGGTCAGGAAATTTGAGATTGGTGATTTAGTGCTCATGCAAAACCCTAAGAACCAGGCTAACAGAGAAAAGCTGAGAAAGTTTGAACCAAACTGGTTGGGTCCTTACGTCATCGTATCTTCTTTTGATTATGGAGCATATCCATTAGCTACTCCAGATGGTGAACAACTGATAGAGCCTATCAATACTCTACATCTCTGAAATTTCTACACATAGCATCAGAAGATTGAGCCGAAAACTTTAAAATACAAAAAAAATGAAAAATGGTAAAAAATTGTTGCCTTGATGAAAACCTGGCAAATAGGCATCTTGGCGGCTCCAAAAAAAGAAGAAAAATGACAAAAATAGTAAAGAAAAATAATTCGTCCAATAGTGAAAACCTAGCAAACAGGCGCTTTGGATAAGTGCCATGGTGAAAACCTGGAAAACAGGCACCATGCGTAGTCAATCATTGCTCGGCCATCTACGTTTACTTTATCTACCTAGGCCTAGGATGTAACACATTTCCCATCACTACTATGATATCTGCCATGAAATCATACCCTTCCTCTCATGGTTGATAAATGGTTGATGTCAAGTCCTGAATACTATCCATCTAGCACCCCAGGCACATCCCTTTCACGTCCCTTAAAAATTGGCTAAGTCTTGGACCTAACTAGGGGAAAATTTTGATCATGTGACTGCAGTGGATATCGTACATGGCATGGAAATTGTATAAAGTCTTGAAAAATGACAAAAAAATTGCAAAAGTCCTGAAAAAAGACCAAAAACATCGTAAAAGTCTTGAAAAAAGACCAAAAACATCATAAAAAGTCCTAAAAAAAGACCAAAAACATTGCAAAACATCCTAAAGAAAGACCTAAAAACCAAAAAATGTCTTGAAGAGAACAACAACAAAAGTCAAACTGCTCAAAGAACGCAAACACAGAGTCATCTCTTGTCAATTTCATCATGTCAATCAATCAGTCTTCGTCATTCGTCTGAACTATGTTGTCTCTGCACATTTGCTACATAGGAAAGACTCATATTTGAGTCCCCGAGACATTAGGTCAGTCCTTTTAGGTTTGTCAAAATAAAATCATGGTGTAATCTTTGTTCATCAAGACAAAGTCATTGGTTGTGTCGCATTACGAGGTCTCTGAGTGTATGACGTAGGCAAGGCCATCTATCAATGAGCCCCCTAGGCTGCACTAGGTTAGTCCATTAGGGTTCATGGCATTACACTAGCACACACGGAAAAAGTCTTCAAGTCAAGAAAAATCATTTTCCAATGGAAAACTCCTAAAACAAAGTATGGCAATCATTTATTCAAACATGACAATCACATCACCATGTCAAAAAATTGACATATGGTCAACACAAGCCAAACTCGGTCAAAACAAGTCAAATGATCATAACCTGTCAAAATTTCAACTCTTGGTTATCTTTCAGATGTGTCCTTCTGAAGAATAGCCTCTGTCATTCATGCCTTAGGATATGTCCTTCCTAGGCATCGTCACTGTCATTCGACATTTTGAGGGATCCTCTTGACATCTAAGGATCACTCCTCTTGACATCAGTATTCTTCAGACGTGTCCTTCTGAAGAACAAACTCTATCATTTATGCCTTAGGATGTGTCCTTCCTAGGCTTCGTCATCGTCACTGTCACTTGGAATTTTGAGGGATCCCTTTTGACATTTAGGGATCAATTCTCTTGACATCAACATTATTCAGGATGTGTCCTTCCTGAATTTGGAAATCTTCGACATTCATCATCTTGGCATCATCAAAACCTTGACACCCTGGCATCTTAACATCATCAAACCTGACATCTTGACATTAGAACAATGGGTGTCTAGACAAGCTTGGAAAACACTTGGCACTTGTCTTTTGGCTTTTTATCATGTTACTAGTTTTTCAACGAGATCCCAACAACAGGATTTAGAGAAGCAATGATATATCAAGACGTTTGTCTTGACTTTTGACATGCATGATTACTAGTTTCTCGGCGAGATCCTGATTCCGGGATTTAGAAAAACAACGATGTATCATGATAATGGATCTATTTTGTATTTTGGAAATCATGCTGCTAGTTTCTCAAGGATGTCCTGGAAACAAGATTTAGAGAAGCAACGACGTTTCATGAATTGTCCTTGTCTTTTTCTGGTTGTTGTTGGTTATGACAAAAAGACTAGGGCAATCATGCTCTTAGCATAAGTCATGATCATCCTTGTCTATGACCGCTTGTCTTATGTGATGGTACGACCTTGTACACCTTGATCTATGTCATATCATGGTGTTTTTTGGACATTACAACAGTCTGCCCAATGATGATTAAAAGCATTAAAAATTAAAGTCCTATGGTAAAGTTTTGAAGGATTTGGTCTAGGAACTAACATGCATCTCCTTTGGTCTGGTCATCTTATCTAGTCCATCTCACGATGATATCCTATGATATACAAAAACATAAGTGCACACATGATCATATAAACATTGCATTAGGTCCATACATACATCATCCATAGCATTAAATCATATAGCATTTCATTGCATATCACATTCACATTATCATAAACATGGCATCCATTCAAATAAATACATTATGCATATCATTATCACCATCATCACAAAATTGACATAACATATAAATAAGCATTGCATCATGGTATCATATCATAAGTAAGCATCATAGGACATACATGACAAGACATATAACTAATACCAAAATCCATCATAAATCAACTCATACATAAAGCATCACATCACATATATCATAATGCATAAATCACATAGCATCGCATAACACACATGTGGCCCACATCAAAACTGCATCATCATATAACATCATCTCAAAAATATACAATGTCATAGGATAGAGTCAACAAATATCCCAAAAATGGAGCTTGCAGGCTCAGTGGTCTATACATAATGTGTCATAACATAGAAGCAAATGTATCAAACATGCCCCTAGGAAAGGCTCTCATCATCCCCTCATGGCGAAGAGTGTGGCAGCTGAGGATCTGTGATTAGCACTGAGATCATAGGTGAAATGGTAATGACCTCTGTCTGTGAACCTGATGGAACTGACACTGATGGCATCATCTCCATGGTAATAGGCACCCGTGATGACATTGCAGCCTGACTCTATGATGCTGATGGATCTATCACTGGTGGTTGCCTTTGTGTTGATCTCTACTTTAAACCGGTAGACCCATGACTATAGCTCGAATGATGACTCAAGGCATGCCTGTGAGAGTGGTGGGACCTGTTCCCTGATGTGTGCCTTGATGAGGTAGACCCTCCTACACTAGTATGACTCCTGTTGTTGCTCCCACTCCTTGATCTATGACCGCTGCTTGTCCTCGTCTGTGAGCATGACAGTGTAGGATCTCATCGCTCGGGAGGCACTGCCTACTCATATAGGGTCCTGTACTACCCAAACCAAGTGCTCACCCTGGCAAGCTCACAAGCCATATCCCCTGAAGGTCCTAAACATAAGGCTGCAAAATCCACACACCACTTAGCTAACTCCTGCTGACGGATGACTGCCTAATTCCGCTCTACTCGAGCCACCTCTAGCTCTACTTGCAGTGCCCTGACCTGTGCTGCACTCTCATCTAGCCTCCTCTGTAGATCAACCACCCTCTAGTCTGTCGTGGCATCCTGGAGAAATGTTGACAAAGACGGTATCTCCTCCTCTCCCTCCACCATCCTCCATCTCAGGAGTCTCTCAGCCTCATCTATGGAATCATCATCATCATCATCATCCTCTGCAACATCCTCTCCATCGACTCCCTCATCTTGAGGAACATCTATATCCACATCCTCCTATTGTTTGGCCTCCTCCTCGGCCATAGGCTCCTCCTGTCTGGCCTCCTCCTCGGCCATAGGCTCCTCCTATCTCTCCTCCTCCTACTCCTGCCTCAGCTGCTCCTCCACATCCATCTCAGGCTCTTGCTCCTACCTCGACTGCTCTTCCTCCTCTCTCTCCCTCTCCTCGGCCACCTCTAGGACGACATCTAGTGCCACTATGGCCACACGTGGTCGCACCCTCCTACCCTGCCTCTAGCCATCTCTCCTGGGTGTTGTCATAATAGTGGTTTACAATTCCTGAGAGGAACGAATTTTAGCTGAAATCACATATTTTTAGAAAATATAATGATTTAAGCCTTAAAATGTTCCATTTTAAAGATTCCAATTGAAGAGGGTTTCATCAAATCACCTTAGATCAAACCCCCTTGGATAGAACCTTGCTAGTTTTAAACCATCCCTTTAAATGCGTCTCCTTTACACCTATCAAAATGCTGATAAAAAATCACTTTTGATTTAGCTTTTGGGGGATCAAATGAATTCATTTAAAATTTATTTCAAATGATTATGGTATTCCTCAGAACAAGCTATCCAATGAATATAATTTTAATATGTTTTGGTTTTGTTATGTATTTGTTTTTTAAGTTTTATTAAACATAGGTTTTTCATTGAAAATGAATTTCTTTGTTCTTCACATGTGGAAAAATAGAAGATTATTAAAAAAAATTGAAAACTATGAGTGCACCAGATATTGAAGTCCTTGATCCAACAAATAAAAAATAAAAAATTTGACATATACAAAAAGTTACGTTATACGATTATTGTCCTGAATTGTAATTTGTTTGACTTTGAAACTTGATTAAGGAAAAATATTCAATAAAAACTATCTAACCAAGTGGAAGCACTAGATATCAGAGTTACAAATCTAAATTTGAAAAAATTAGAATTTTATCCTTCATGGAAAAAAAGCGTTATCGTTATGGTGTGTGTCACTTTTTTAAAATGTTGTTTTCTAAAAAATCAATTTTCATGGGAGATGGAAAAAGAAGTGCAATTTGATTCCAAAATTTTGAAAAAATATTTTTAGAATCTAAAAAAAATTTGATGAGACTCTAGTTTGCACCATCTTCAAATTCCTCATAGTTTAGCCGCTATAGGTGCCCGAATGTGAAGATTTAGTTAAAAATAATAATTTCAGTGTCCAGTTTGGCCAAAAATTGTAAACCACTATTATGGGATCACCCTCCTCCATCTTCGGCCATCTCCTCCATCATCCCCATCATCTCCACCTCGACCTTTATCCCTACCCCCATCTCGCCCTCCACCCCGGCCTCCATCCCTCCCCCTACCTCCATCCCTCCCCCAGCCTTTGCCTCTATCATTATCTCTACCCCCTTGCCTGACTATCGGCACACAAGATATAACTGACCTCCTATCCACAGGTGCTGGCCCATCTGGATCTGTTAGTGGCACTAGTCTATGTGCCTACCACCATAAGTCATAATCAGCTGTGGTCCCTGGATCTGCCACCCCACCTCTCCATCCCCACTGCTGGGCTACTAGCTCATCCATCTGTTGCTCGGCAAAAGCTACAAAAATCGCTGGCCCACAAGCTAACTCTCTGGAAGACTAAGCATACTCGGCTGTGCCTATAGATACACCTTGCTGCTCTCCAAACTATTTGAGGACACGCTATGGAAGATACATCTCTATAATCAACTGGCTTTGCATTGTCCTCCCTATCAGGTAGCAATACTGTCTACAAAGGCTGAGATGGTCGACCTCATCATCCCACTATTGGCAGTCTCTATACGGTCTCTAGATGAATGACACCATGGTATCAATCTGATGGTGCCACCAACATGTCTCTCTCATCCGTGTCTGCTACAGAGCACCGACATAGTAATAGGCATAGGGCATCCCCTCGTCTAACTATGGTCTTTGAATGGGAGGTCAGAATATCGCTATATGCTCCCAAGCCCAGATCATCAGAAGGGTGGTGCCACATGAAATGCTCTCTACCCTCTTGTATGCAACCTCGTGAAGCTAGTGGTAGAGTGTTCCCAACAAATAGGGCCCCTAGGCATATATTGTTCTGTCTCGCCTCATCCCCACTATCACATCTCCCCAACCAATGGGAAACCCATGTTCGCAATTGTCCGGAATCAATGTCGCCAAGAAGGCATCAAATCGAGTATAATGCTCTGCCATAAACTCCTAGCGGATCTCGTAACCCTGGATGTTGAGTCCTGCTCCCTCATCCCAATAGTACACTGTGAAAGTCTGATGGCCATGGTGAGGGTCATAAACGATCCACTCTCCTCAGATCAACAAGCATAGAATGAGGTAAACATCCACAAGTGTAACCGTCGCCTCTCCCATCGATACGTGGAAGGACCACGTCTCTGAATGCCATCGCTCACATAATGCAGTCAATAGTCCCCTATTTGCCCAAATAGTGGGCATATAGGTGGCATAAAATAGACCCAGCCGCATCAACCATCATCGCTCTCGTGGAGTCAGCTGATAACCAAACCGGAAAGTCGACTGTCTTCTCTCTCACGTATATATGGGGGCTAGCTATCTCTGCACAAAGCCAAACAATGCATTAGTACCTTCTAGATAATTGTCAGTATCATCAAAAGGAATTTCAAATTTGAAAAGCATCAGAATCAGCCCTAGTGAAAGTCAAATTCAAATGCGTCGCGTTGACTACACTTGCGTCGCGAAATAATGATTGCATCGTTTCGTACTTCAAATGCATCATGACATATCGATTGTGTCATTTTGTCATTGAATTGCGTCACATCAGAGCACTTGCATCATGATATATGACACATGCGTCACTTCATCTGAATGTGTCGCTCAAACAGGTGAATGCATCGCAAAATGACACATGCGGCATTCTAACTGTCAATTGTGACACGATATCACAAATGCGTCGCACTTTTAGCAAATGAGTTGCACATCCTCAGCCTTTCCTAAATACCCCTTGCACTTGTGTTGTGAAAAATCAAATGCATCAAAGGAAAAGTCAAATGCGGCTTACGCGCATGCATATGCATCACAACGCATTAGTTGTTGGCCCTAAAACCCTAATTTTGGCATGCAAAATGAAAAAATGACAAAGTGGGTTAGGGGTACATACCACTAGCTCTGAGCCCTTTGGTCACCTGTACGTCTGCACGATCTCACCGCGATGATCTATCACTTGAATCACCATCCTCGCTACGGTCTTCTTCGCTCTGAGATCTAAAAATTGCAAAGGTGAATAGTGAAAATGAATTGACTTTTACCCCTTTGTCAACCTATTTAGAAAGTCAAAATGGCATTTGTCAACTAGGTTATTATTGGAGGCTCCTTTGACCAACTTTGACCACCCCGTTGGCTACCTTCAACATGTCAAAATTTGAAACCGTCTGCGGCATTGTTTTTCCGGTCATCAAATTATCTTATCGGGACCCTTTCCAATTTTTTTCGTTGTCGACTCAAAATTCAAAAAATTTCTCGAGGGGGCATTGATACTCTATACCTTCACTGGGGCATGGCTTTGACTTATTTTTTTTGTCACAATGCAACATGCTACATTATGACAAAGAGGGGAAAAATGTAGACACTTAAAAATGACTAGGCCTACAAGCTCTATTTTTACTGTAGACACCTAAAAATGACCTAGGCCTACAAACTTCATTTTTACCACTTTCGTCCTAGCATAATTATGTCCTTGGTCCACATTCGACTATTGATTAAATAATTCATAATTATTTAATTAATTCATGTTAGTTATTCTTCATGATTATTAAATAAATAAATTTTATTTATTTATTAAGTACGTCATTAATTGTCTAAGTCTTCCTTTAATTAAATAAATTTCTTAATTTATTTAATTCCCCTTTGTCATTTATTTCTTCTTGATTATTAAATAAATAAATTTCATTTATTTATTTAATACGTCACTGATTGTCTTAATTAAATAAGTTGATTAATTTATTTAATTAATTGGTCTTATCTGCTAAATTAAATAATTAAATTTAATTATTTAATTGCCAATTTCATATTCTTCTCATTTTAAATAAATTAAATTATTTAAAATGTCATGTCAATCTTAACTGTCAGTCCTTTTTGGTAAATAATCTGAAAAATATTATTTATTATCTCTCAAAATCCATAATTTGAATTATTTTAATTCAAATTAGTAATTAACCTTCTAAAAATCAAGCAATCGGGCAGATTCTTGATTTTTCAAATCTTATCTTTAGTTCACATCTTATCTCTTTGATTTTTCGAATCTGGAAAATTAGGCAATCTTATCTTCTTGATTTTTCGAAAATCTTTATTTGTCTAATTAATTTGTCTCATTTATTCTCCACCGTCGATCCGATTTTATTCTGACCGTTCGATTAAAGATTTTTCCCTAACCCTAATTAGGGATTCTTAGGTGTAATCTGGATCGTTCATTTCATTGATTTATCTCGTCCGTCCATTCGAAATGGAATTTTCTATAAAATGCCATCTTCTTCTCATTTTTGGACACACATACAGACATTTGGCGTAATTACTATAGGCATTTATTTACTCTCACATGTTCATGGTCATAGGCAATCTTAGTATTTCAATTTTGGCATTATTTTAGACATAGGCATTGTCAATCATAGGCTTTTAGACATAGGCATTTAGATTTTGAGTAAATCCTTCAAAACTTGCTTTAGTCTTGTCATTTGTCATACTTGCTCACGAATCTGAGGGCATCTTTATTTACTGCAAGCTAGGAGGTGTAATGAAGGTGAAGCATGGAAGATGAAGATTCTGGGTAATATCATTCCTTTTGTTTTTTTCATCATTTTCCTTTGTGCTTCGTTATTTCAATGGATTTTAATGTTATTTGATCTAACCATCTAACAAATCTATTTTTCCCTTGATTACATTTACCACTTTCGTCCTAGCATAATTGTGACATTTAATTATGTCCTTGGTCCACATTCGACTATTGATTAAATAATTCATAATTATTTAATTAATTCATGTCCTTTTATTCTTCATGATTACTAAATAAATAAATTTTATTTATTTATTAAATACGTTATTAATTGTCTAAGTCTTCCTTTAATTAAATAAATTTCTAAATTTATTTAATTATCTTTATTCATTTATTCTTCCTGATTATTAAATAAATGAATTTCATTTATTTATTTAATATGTCACTAATTCTCATAATTAAATGAATTTATTAAGTTATCTAATTACTAATCGTATCTTCTAAATTAAATAATTATCTTTAATTATTTAATTGTCAAATTTAACATTTCTCTCATTTTAAATAAATAAATTATTTAAAATGATTTCACATTCTTAACTGTCAGTTCATTTTAGTAAATAATATGAAAATTGATTATTTATTATCTCACAAAATCCATATTTTGAATTAATTTAATTCAAAATGGTAACTTTCTTCCAAAAATCAAGTAATTGAGCAAATTATTGATTTTCCAAATCTGATCTTCAGTTCAACTCTTATCTTCTTGATTTTTTGAATCTCACAAATCAGGCAGTCTTTATCTTCTTGATTTTCAAAAATATTTATTTTTCTAATTGATTATCTCATCTATTCTCCACCGCCAATTCAATTTTCTCAGATGACATCTTGACCACTCATTTAATGATTTTTCCCTAACCCTGATTATGGATTATCACTTTAAATCTTGTCCTTTGATTTTAGGTTTCTGTCAAAATTCGATCTCGTCCGTCCATTCAAAATTGCATTTTCTATAAAATGCTATTTTGCTCACATTTTTACATTAGACATAAATTTTGTTATTCTAACGCATTAATGCTTAGAGTTATTTGGCATTTTAAAGTCATTTTGTCATAGGTATAGGCATAGTCTTTATTTAAATCCTTCAAAGCTTGTGTAGGACTTAGTCTTTATTTTCAAATTGCTCGCACGTTCGATCTGAGGGCAACCATCAGCAAGTTAGAAGATGCTATGAAGGTAAATCATGGAAGATTCGATGAACGACGGGTATAATCGTTCTTGTTTTTAATTTCCATTGTTCTTGATAGTTTTCTTTGGGTTTATATGCTTTATTGATTTGATAATCTAACATACCTGAAATTTACCCTTAGATACAAAAAGTAATTGAAATTGCCCTTAAATCATATGCTCGTGAAGGCCATTTTCCCGTTCTTGGAAATAACACCAAGCAGTTCAAACTACATTGTCCTAACATTGGTTATGTTCAAGGTACTGTAATCTGTCTTGAATCTTTTTGTTTTGTACACAAAACAATTCTGAATCTTTGATTACATTTCCTGGTAAATTGTTGCATGGTTTCAAGAAAAAGCTCGATTAACTCAAGATTTTGCCTTGAAGGAAATTAAGCGTCGTAAATGTGCATCATTAATAAAACTGTAATAATTGTTTGCATGGTTTGAAGAAAAAATTTGAATAACTCAGGATTTACAAAACAATAATAAATGGTTTGCATAGTTTAGAGAATGTAATACCAGTTGAAATTTAGAAAATCTAACTTTCTTTTTCTTTTGAACATTTTTTGTGTTTTTAAGAAAAACACTTAGACTTGCTTTGTAAATATTGTGCAGATGATGGCTCCATGTGGAAAATTTCCTTCCCTGGGATGAATGTCTCCTGATTTGGTACCCTATCTTCAGTTTCACCAAATGCAACAGCAACAAGCTTCATTGCAAGAAAGAGTGTGCTCTGGATTAGATATACCCACAATTGTAAGCTCAATAGATACAACTTCACTTCATAGGATAGCTATTGTACCTGTTCCTACAGAAATGTTCGGGGATGCCAATTTCTAGGTGAGGACTATTTTCTTGATAAAATTTATCATTTCAATTTCCTTTTAACATTATAAGGAAACCCAATTGATAACCGTAGCCCTTTTTGTAGTAGTAACTAGCAGAAATGTAAACTGATGACAGGTACATGCATATTCTTCTTGGGATACCGAACTACAAATTTTTTTTATTATGGGTTTAGTTCAAGGTAGGTAGACTCCATTTGTATCTCAAGGGCTTCCTGGTTAGTCTACTATCACAAGCTAAATTAGTGATATTATATATTTTTTACATTCTTTCAAAACAATAATCACTAATTAATTTACACACCATTTTAGGTCATTTGGAAATCAATCACATGAAAATGGAGTTGTAATTCCTTGCATTGAGATTTTCATGTGGGTGAGTGGGATTTGGGAGGCGAATTCCATATAAAGCTTTATGATTCTTTGCTAATCTATATCCTAAATCTTCTTTGTAATTCTATAATTGACGAATAATGTTATTTATCAATGTAAGAGAGAATAACAACCAAGGTTTTGACTGTTTCTAGGGTTGATTCTTAGTATAATTAGAAATGTATGTATAGATGTAAGCTTATCTATTTTAAAAATTTAGAGGTGGCAGATTCGCCACATTCTTTCTAGGATTATCATTCTGAGCTTTAAAGCAGATGGGTGGGTGCATGAAGTTGTGTTACACTTTTGTGGCCAATTCCAAAAAAATTTGAAAACTCATAACGCGAGCGTGTTATTACACGCTCATGTTATGTCATTTTAAAAGAAAAAAAACAAGTGAAAGTGATTCATTTTCTGTTGTCTATTTTTATGCTCTGTCCACGGCCAAAAACCCTCATTTTTGCGCTCATGTTCTAGGAGGAGGCATTCTGCAAAATTCATCAACAATAGTTGCTTTTTCTTTGGAAATATGGTGCCATGACAACAAAGAGGTGTGGGAGGTAAGTATTGTTTGCTATTTGTTTTGAATTTCTTAGTTTCAGGTTGATTTTGTTTGTTTAGGGTTAGATTTGATTGTTTTTTTTAATTTGTAGGAGATGCAAATGATCCTGCAAATCCTCAAAATCCTCAACAAGAAGAGCAGGAAAATACTCAACAAAATCAACCTCCCCCACCAATCACTCAACACCCTCCTGGCACTCAACAAAATTTGAGGAGTGAAATTGAGAACAAAAAAAAACAAATTGAGGATTTTATTAGTAAGTTGAGTGATCCAAATGCTTCAACCACAGAAAGAATGACCCTAGAAAATTCATTGAAAGAGATATTAAAAAATTTAGATTAATTACCCAACAAATAATTAGATGGCAAGATAGGAGGCAGGCAATTAGGGCACATTATGTAGATAAACTATCATATAAACAAGTAAAAGATTTAAAAATTACTAAAGGTGATTTGTGCTCTTTATTCACTGACCCTAGAACACATCAAAATCTTAGCCTCAATGCGAAGATGTTTCCTATTCATTGGTGCCACCACCAAGAGATTAGGAACCGTTTTTATGATAGGTGGTACTTGGTCTTTGATTACCCACCGTGCAACAATTGTGAAGTCCCCCAATATTTTCTTAGGAAACTATACAGTGAGTTCATATTGAACCAAATCCCAAATTATTTTGATATGAGGGAGTTCCAAGGGAGAGGTGGGGGGTCAGCTCAGGATAGGCCCGGTGCATAGCCAGATCCTATGCGACAAGGGAGACGACCTCTCGCTAGGCTGCCTCGTGAGCACATTGTTATGCCTATCATTGCAAGGGAGAGTGTAGACATAGAGACATTGTAGGCGATCAGAACTTTGACCTAGAGTGTCATCCATCATATTAGCCCTATTGTACAGTGCCATCCAGGGGAGTCTTTGGGTGATGGCCTTCAAACCCATGTGTGTCAATCTTGCGGGGAGACTTGTTCATATGACCCCACCGGCACTCAGGAGGATGCTATGCAGGATTTGTATGCATCTATGGGGATGGAGAGGATGACTGACATTTTGCATGATGCATATGGCATTGATACTTAGGTAAAAGTCAGCATGTTCATTGAATTTAATTTATTAAATTTTGAATTTGAAATGCAAGATTAACTAATTTTGTTTTATTATTTTAATAAAATTGCAGGGTCACAGTGTTGAGACTGGATACACTGGTCCTCCACCTACTTATTTTTGCAGTACACCTATCAGTGGGGTATGTAACTAGTAAAAAATTATAAATTTATTACATGTTAATAGCATTTTTTTACAAATGGTATTTTAATATGTGATTTTGGATGTTGAACAGGGTAATATTGGAGGTTTCAAGGAAACACCTCCTAGTGCCAATGGATTTACTCAAATGTACATGGAGGTAATAGAATAAAGAGAACCTAACTAATGAATTCTACTTAATAGATTTGTGTAGTTTATATTCATATTGTTGGTTATGTTGCATTACACATCATTCAAACTCAAAGCATTACTTCAAATTCCATAACTAGTAACTAGATGTTGATAGATTACAAAATTTCAACTGTACAATATAGTTGTTTAGAAAGTCAACATAAGCAACACGATGCAATTAATTCACATGGAGGCATGTGCTTGCAAAGGTGCACCAACACGACAAACTATGGATGCTTGGAAAAAATCTATGAAAGCATAATAGTAAGCAATAACATAGACAAGGCAGTTAGTAGTTTGAAAAAATGCCTCAAAGAAATGTGGTCTCATGGTGATGGAATTCCATCCATCACCTCATGAGACCACATTTCTTTGAGGAATTTCTTCAAATTTCTCACCACCTTTCCTATGATACCACATTTTCCATACATGTTCACCAGAGCATTTTATCAAACTACTCACTTCCTTGCAGTTGTTGCTATGGCTAAAAGCCTAAAATAGGTGCTTTCCAATAAACTATATGGATGCTTGGAAAAATATCTATTAAAGCATAATAGTAAGAAATAATACCATAGAGAAGGCAATGAACTTTTTGAAAAAATACTTGGAAGAAATGTGGTCTTATGGTGATGGAATGCCATGACATGCATTTGTTTGTAATGGCATGCCATCACCACAAGACCCCATTTCTTTTGAGGCATTTTTTCAAATAGTTCACTGCCTTCTCTATGCCACCATAGTTATCGTACATGTCTACGAATGAATTTAATCAAATGGTTCAACAACTTGCTGCTATGGGTAAAATCCTAAAAACACGTCCTTTCAAACAAGATATGGATAAGGAAAATAGTAAGCATGATAATCAGAAATATAGAGTTTAATACTTGTACTCAAAATTTTGTTCATTAGATATCATACATTATAAGTCATGACATGGATCACTATTGTAACTTTTTTGTGATTGAATAATTTGTTATTTTATTTTTAGATGTTGGTGACAGAAACACCTCCAAATGTTATGAGGGCAATGGATATCGGTGTTTCATCTTCTATACAATCCTCGATGGCTCTGATAGGGGAGGTATGAGGAAAATTAGTAAATTTCAATTTACATTCATTGTTATAGATGTTAGTTCTAGTGAAAAATCAAACCATTATTGATTCGTAGTTTAATTCCTATTTGGATGGTTTATACAAGGCTTGAGCACACCTCAGGATCGAGTGATAGTTAAAACTTCACCAGGAGCTAAACTCTAGGAGGAGCAGCAGGAGCACTCCTTAAGCACAACATAAATGAGTGATAGACTTATCGCCATCGGATCGCCAAAAAAAGGGAAATAATTCATTTCTAGAGCATGGAGAGAAATGAATTTTGATTCCAGAGCTCTTTGTTGTATGCCTAGACATGACAATTTTGTACATATTTTGTATTGGATATATTTGACATTGTCTGCCTATATGGCATTCTCGTAAGCCTATATGGCTATTTTGTAACTACATTTTATACTTATATCGACATATATTGATGTATGCATACATGGCTATTTGGTTAATACAAATATTTTTTATCGACGGTGTCCATATTTGCATGTTATAAATTAATGGTTCAATAGATATGAGTTACGTGTATTGAAGTGTATACTTTACAACGTACGTGTATTCATTGTGACTTACATGTGTTCCAATGTATACTTTGCAACTTATGTGTTTTCATGTTTATACCTTGTATTTGTGCATATACTTTGTATTAAGTTGTGTATACCATGTATTCGTGTGTATACTTCAAGGCATATGTGTTTGTGACTACTTGTGCTTCCCTTATTCACATGTACATGCTTGAATTAGTCACGTGTATACTTATTAATTGGTTAGCCATAGCATTGATCATTGATGTCCTTTATGGTTTGTCTTGAATAAATTAATTGATTGATGGTAAACAACTTTATTTAAAAGAAAAAAACACATTTTGAATTGGTATTCTATGAAATGATTGATAAAAAGATTCCAATATATGTAATCCTTTGATTGGAACAACTCAATTAAGCAAAGGATATGTATACTACTTTTCCTTTTAGATTAGCAATGCATGGAAATTTCAAAAAGTATCCTTGATATTCCAAAAAGATATATGTTTATACACTTAAATTGTGCACTCACCCTTTGGTTCTTTGAAAGAAAAATCTACATATGCCATTGTTACACTGCACAGGTAAACCAGATTTTGTATTGTGGAGCTATATTAAGCTACCACTCTCAAGACCAATGTAACAATGATACAAAATAATGTTTTAGACTGCAAGAAAACATCAAAATGGCTAGTGTACTAAACAAATTCTTAAGATTTATGAAGAATGCTGATAACTCTACTCAGTTGGCTTCTTTTTTCAAAATCATACAAATTGAACCCTAGCATAAATAGACTTTGTATATCAAGCTACCACATTTCAAGTTTCAACAATGAATACTTATGATGCATGTTTTAAATGAAAATCAAGTTTCTGGTGGTTTTGTTGTTTATATGATGTTATGTGATATTCTAATCATAATGCATGCTTCTAGGCTGCATATATATTTATATATTTTTTTACATTATTTTTGTACCAACGAACCCAAAACAAACCGAACCCCACTCCAAAAAAAATTGGCCTAACCGGCGAACCGAACCCCCGAACCCAAACCCGAACCTCAAAACCTATTCCAACACTCTTCATTTTTCCTGCATAAACTTAATTGACCACCAAATTATGTTTCCTCTTCACTTTACCCACTTTTACTCCCTCAAACATCTCTTTTTCATTCAAAACCCCTATTTTCCCAACTAGGGCATCATGCCATAACATACTTTTGACCTCCTTTGTCCTTGTAGACCTTTTGAACACATCAAACTCAACAACCTCACCCTATTTCCAACCTATTCTAACTTATTTTTAACCAATTTATTCTTTTCACCTCTTTTAGGCTTGCTTTTAAGGGGCCTCAATTTTGAATTTTGAACAGGGGCAGCGTTAGTAATCTCTTCCAATTCCTTTACCAATGCTATTTTATTATTCATACTCCCTATCCTACTTATATTAGGCCCATATCAATGAGACACAACCTGAACAATAGATGGAATGGCCTATTTCAACATATTACACTCAAACCCTTAAGGGATCGATCTGATTGAAAGTAGCTTAGAGCGATTTCGTGTGTTTGGGTGCAAAAGAGGACCATTCCTAGCATAAAAATACCTATTCAGATGTGTTGGAACAATTTTTTTGGTCACACGAGTTGCAGAACAAAAGTTGCACCACTTTGCAACTTTCCACTGCTTCCATTTGACCTTTTTCCATCAACTGAAAACTGGACACCACAGGAAAACAACTCTGAGATAACAAAAATCGAGAGAGGTTATTGTAGAGGGGACCAACACGATCCCATAGGATCAGATGAAAATTTTCTAAGCATCACGGTATTCGAGTAACAACATGTTGAAGTTTGCAGCCATTTTGCACTTTGGACCCTTAAGGGATTGATCCGATTGAACGTAGCTCAGAGCGATTCCGCGTATTTGGGTGTGAAAGAGGACCATGCCTAGCGTAAACATACCTATTTGGATGCGTTGGAATAGTTTGTTTGGTCACATGAGTTGCAGAACAAAAGTTGCACCAGTTTGCAACTTTCCACTGCTTCCATTTGACACTTTTTCCATCAACTGAAAACTGGACACCACAGGAAAACCATTCCGAGATAACAAAAACCAAGGGAGGTTATTGTAGAGGGGCCCAACACGATCCCACAAGATCAAGCGAGAAACTTTTAAGCATCACGATATATAAGTAACAGTATGCTGAAGTTTGCTGCCATTTTGCACTTTGGACCCTTAAGGGATCGATTTGATTGAACATAGCTCAGAGCAATTCCATGTATTTGGGTGTGAAATAGGACCATTCCTAGTGTAAACATACCTATTTGGAATAGTTCATTTGGTCACACGAGTTGCAAAATGAATGTTACACCACTTTGCAACTTTTCATTGCTTCCATTTGACACTTTTTCTATCAACTAAAAATTGGACACCACAGGAAAACCACTCCGAGATAACAAAAAATGAGAGAGGTTATTGTAGAGGGGACCAATACAATCCCATAGGATCAGATGAGAATTTTCTAAGCATCACAGTATCTGAGTAACAACATGCTGAAGTTTGCAGCCATTTTGCACTTTGGACCCTCAAGGGATCGAATCTGGTTGAACATAGCTCAGAGCAATTCTGCATGTTTGGGTGTGAAAGAGGACCATGCCTAGCATAAAAATACCTATTTAGATGCATTGGAATAGTTTGTTTGGTCACATGAGTTGCAGAATGAAAGTTGCACCACTTTGCAACTTTCCACTACTTCTATTTGACAATTTTTCCATCAACTGAAAACTGGACACCACAGGAAAAGCACTCCGAGATAACAAAAACTGAGAGAATTTATTGTAGAAGGGCCCAACGCGATCCCATAGGATCATATGAGAAGTTTCTAAGTGTCATGGTATCTGAGTAGTAGCATGCTAAAGTTTGCAGCCATTTTGCACTTTGGACCCTTAAGGGATCGATCTAGTTGAACGTAGCTCAGAGCGATTCTGCATGTTTGGGTGTGAAAGAGGACCATTACTAGCGTAAACATACCTATTCAAATGCATTGGAAAGTCTATTTTGTCACACGAGTTGCAGAACAAAAGTTGCACCACTTTGCAACTTTCCACTGCTTGCATTTGACACTTTTTCCATCAACTGAAAAATGGAAACCACGAGAAAAACACTTTGAGATAACAAAAACCGAGAGAGGTTATTGTAGATGGCCCCAACACAATCCCATAGGTTTAGACATAGATTTCGTAAGCACCATGGTATCCGAGTAATATCCTGTCAAAGATTGCTACCCTTTTGCACTTTGGGATTTGATGTCATATTAAGTCTTTCACCCACTATATGCTTCTATAACTCGATGGAAAGGCTTAGTTATGGTTATAAAACATGTGTGCATAGTTTTGTGTGCAAGGGAGGTGAATAGAGGGTTTTTAGGTGATGCCCTAGATGTCAAATGGTGCATTTTTTAGTGGAAAATGGTGGTTTACTGCTAGGGTTTGAAGAAATATTTGGGGGCAGCAATATCTCTTGAACTTTTAAGCTTGTGCAGACCTTTTTGAACATTTTTTAGGCTTTGGTTGGCTGTGGGAAGTTTCGAGTATGGGTTTTCAACAAACCCTTTCCTAACTTATAGTCTCCAAATCTCATCAAATGGGCTTATCTTTTAGAGAAGGTCATCCAATGGCCAACCAAACATCAATTAAGCTTTAACATAGACCCTAAGACAAATTCCCAAGAGATCATACGATGTTTCTTTGTACCATCATTAAGATCTAGTAGACCACCTTGCATAAAGGCTACTAAATTAGACCTATTTACAAAGAGACAACCTTTTAAACACTAGATCTTCACTCAAACTCTTGAAACAATAGTATGTTATGTGTCAAAACCTCCAATTCCATGGTTTGTTTCCAGGTTCGAGACCTCTACACCCCTAATACACCAAACCCTCTATTTCAAGCAAAATACTTGGGGTTTTAATGAAACTCTTATCTCCTGCACTTGCCATACCCAAAAAAAGCACCAAACACACTTACCAAACCCTGCACATGGTGAATAATGCATTACATGGACAGTCCTTCCCACATTTTTTCAAAACACCACTTGAAACCCTCATTTTCATCATGAAAATACCCTACTGTAGCCCTAGAACATCATCCCAAACACCCAACCTTGACTCCACAACATTATAATCAAGTTAGGCATGTATTTTACAAGTTATAGGACCCATTCCACAAGTTACAGTAGGCACAAAAAGTGGAATGGGTCGAATTACATCATGAAACCCTTCAATCCAAGAACACTGTGAAAGTAGGTAGTAGCAGTAAAAACAAGATAACCTTCTTTCCCCTCCTAAAGTTTGGAACACATCCATTACCTCCACATAAAACTTGACATCCTTGGTCTTCTTGGTTCCCATTCCTTAATATGGTTATGCAAATGAAAATGAAGCAAAGTAATCATCTCCTTCTCTGTTGGCCGGAAGAATGCATGCTTAATGTTTTGATACATGATATCAACTCCCCCTTTTGCTCTCATGGTTGAATATTGAGATCCAGTATGGTGGGACTCTAGAGTTCCAGTCATCTTTATTCCTCTTCCACCAAATGTTGGTCTGATCCACATGTTTTCCAGCCTAATTGGATTTGTTTTTGAAAGCTGAAGTTTCTCCTAAGTCACCAATGTAGCTCTCTTTTCCTTTTTAGACTCTTTCATTGCTACAAATCGTCTCTTGGATTTAATCATATGTACCACATGGTTGATGTGCTTTGAATCCTTACATCTAAAGGAAATTTCCTTTACATAAATACTGCTAGGGAATTTCAATGTTTCCACTGTAGTTGGTATTAAAGTCGGTACTTGTAACATGGAGTGTGATTCTCATTCCTCTTCTACATTAGAGGGTTCATATCCTTGATCTGACTCTTCCGAATTATCAGAATGAAAATCACTAGCAGAGGCTTTGAAAGGAACTCCATGAAAACCAAGCTCTCTAAATGGTATATCAAACTCTAGTTCAAAATCTTTTAGATGAGGCTGCTCCCATAGCTCTCTTACTCGCTTGACAAATCCTTGAAACTCTATATTGATTTTATTTTTCCTGTCCCTCTCTTGTTGTTCTTCCTCAATTTCATCAAGATCATTGATGCAATTGGGGGAGGTCTTGCAACACAACTAATCAAAAATTCAACAACCAACTAGGTATTAGATCATCAAGTTCTCCATTTCACTGTCTCAACCAAATCACACTATTCCCTTATAGCATAGGAAACCCACTAAATCAGGTACAAATTCTCAACCACACACTTCCAGTTCACAACCTAACTCAATTCAGGGACCCATTATTGAGATTTTTAACATATCAACATAGCTCCATAAGTTTCTTTGTAACAAGTCCTTCAAAACTTGAAATTTCACTCTTTTTAGGCCTCAATTAGGCCACTTTTACAAAGGGTCTATACTCTAAACTTATCCAAACCTTACCAACTCTTGGGGAAGAAATTCGAAGGTGTCAAAAATTCAAAATCCACAATCATATCTTAGTTATACCACCGTACAATGGGTAAACCACAAAACCCTCTATTGTAGCCTAAACCCTAGGGGTTTATTGAAAATGATACTTCCAAAGCTAACCACAACCTAAAAATTACTCAAACAAGTTTTTGATACCCTGCACAAGCTCAAACAATCATAAAATAATGTTTCCCTACACAAAAATACAATTTCACTCTTCAAAACTACCATTTTTTTTAAGAAAACTCACTTTTACACACATGGGTTTCACACCCATCTCACTTTCAGACCTCCCCAACACTAACACATAATTCCCACACCTTAATAATGTTAGTGGAGACCCATTCCTCAAGTTATAGAGGCTACAAAAAGAGGAATGGGTCAAAATTCCATTTTTATTGACTCAAAACCTTCAAATGTACAAGTTCAAGCCAATTTTAGTAAATTGATGATAAAATGCACAAAACATTATGGAAAACTTTATAAATGGATTCAAAAGAAAGTTAACTCCATATAATATGCAAATATCAACAAATATGGATCAAATAATTGAAATATAGGTCGTACAATCTGCTGCTACAACTAAAAATACAAAAAATTCTGAGTTTTTATTGTTTTTGCTTCTTCAAATCACAAAATCCAACCTTCAATTTGGGTTCTCCATGTTTTTAAACTCTTTCCCACCAATTAAAAACTAGTTCACCTTCCTAACTAACATTTGAACTGGTTTGACTCTTCACATTCCCTCCATAATGGAAATTTTGCAATTTTACAACGTTTGAGTTTGCAAATTTTACACAATTTTGCAATTTTTAAACATTTTGCACTTTTTGAAAAACCCAACCTCCTAAAAACCTAATACAGCTCAAATATGACTAAATAAATAATAGAATGGTCTCATAGACCTTATTTTAATACAAAACTCAAAATCCTATATTCTACTCCTTATTTTCCTTGATGAACAAAACCTACTGAATGGTGCTCCTGCACCAATCATACATTGACCTTCTTGCCCCTCCTAAAGTTTGGACCACATCCATTACCTCCACATAAAACTGGACATCCTTGGTCTTCTTGGTTTTCATGCCTTGATATGCTTATGCAAATGAAAATGAAGCAAAGTAATCATCTCCTTCTCCACTGGTTGGAAGAATGCATGATTAATGTTTTGATACATGATATCAGCTCTCTCATCTACTCTCATGGTTGAATAATGAAATCTAGTATGGTGGGCCTCCAGAGTTCTAGTCATCTTTCTTCCTCTTCCACCGAATTCTGGCCTGATCCACATGTCTTCCAGCCTAATTGACTTTGCTTTTGAAAGTTGAAGTTTCTCCTGAGTCATTAGTGTAGCTCTCTCTACCTTTTCAGACTCTTTCATTGCTACAGATCGTCTTTTGGATTTAATAATTTGTACCACATGGTTGATGTGCTTTGAATCCTTGCATCTAAAGTAAATTTCCTCAGCATAAATACTACTAGGGAATTTCAATGTTTCCATTGTAGTTGGTATTAAAGCTGGTACCTACAACATTGAAAATTATCCTTATATAAGAATTCCCTCCATCTTGTTGGCTTGTAACACTCTTGATGGTGGCTACATGAAATCTGATTTTGATTCCTCTTCTACATTAGAGGGAACTCATATATCCTTGTTCTGACTCTTCTGAATTATCAGAATCAGAATCACTAGCTTCCATATTAAAAAATTCTCAACCACCATCTTCAATAAATTGCCCTCCAGTTCAATTTCATTCTGCTTTCATAATACTTTATATCCATGGAGTTCAACCATTCCTTCATGCCATCAAGTGAAGATTGACGAATGGTGTCAATGCGGAGTACATCCCGCTTGAATTTTTTTAAAATAATAGCCATGTCAAATTCCTTTTTTCCAAGTCATACTCTCTCAAGGTTAACAATCTCAATCTTGAACTAATAGTGATTACTAAGAAAGGTAATTCCACCAACAATTCTATCAAATAGTTTACCATAGGAACAATAAAAGCAGAGGATTTGAAAGGAACTCCATGAAAACCAAGCTCTCTAAATGGTATATCAAACTCTTAGACCTCATTCTTGCACATTTACAACCAAATTCAAAGATTTGCCTTCAAAAGGCTACAAATTCAAATATTGACATATTTGTAGCAAGAATGCATTTTTTTGCACATTTGACCACCGAGACTCAAAAAATCACCCTAATACACCTTAAATGGTCTTGATTGACCTTATTTAGCATAAATAAACACAAAATACCTTAATCTAATCTATTGACCACCTATCAACCTTCAAAAAGTGAAATTTTGCAACTAGGAGACTAGGTGCTCCTGGAAAATTACATTGTGTCTGAGCCTTCAAGAGGCTTTAAATCTAGCCTTTACAAATGATTCTACATCTTTCCAATCATGCCTAACTATTGAGCTTGTAACTAACATGACTTATTACATTATAAATCAATTGACCATGTAATATGACCTTATTCAATTGACAATTTACTCAAAACACAATTTACTAACTTAAAATAATTCCATGAACCAAATTTGTTCAATAACCTTGGTGCCCTTACACCAAATTTCAATATTTCAATAAATGTCATTACAAGTACAAATCTCATTACAATGCCTTAGGTACTTTGTTCTCACAGATATTTTACAATGTCACTCATACATTCAAGATTTTCTTATAATGTCTACATCATAGGTTCTCATTTAGAGGTTAACTTCAAATGAGTAACTTGAGATTCCCTCACAAAGCTTCACACGCTCTTTTATAATGGCTTCAAATCAGAATTTATATTTTTTAAGATCATCAAAATAAGGATGTTGCATTACTTTTTTGGCTGAGATTCTCTTCGATGGCTCAAAAATCATCATTTTCTACAAGGAGAGACCAATCAATTTTTACTAGTTTAGTTATAGATGTACGCAAAGTAAAAGAATAAAAAAGAAATAGCTCACCCAAAATGGAAATGAAATGAAAATAGATGGAAGGAACTTACAAATAGGCATGGCAGTCTCTCAACTTAGTCACTCCTAGTCATACATCTTCACTGCGAGTTCCAAGATACCTATTGCACACAACACCTCTCATGAATCTAGAATATCTTGAAATTCGAGATGCTCCTATAATGTCTACATCATAGGTGCTCATGATAAGGTTAACTTCAAATGAATAACTTAAAATTCCCTCACCAAGCTTCGCATTCACTTTTGTAATGGCTAAAAATCATAATTGAGATTTGTCAAGATCATCAAAATAGGGATGTTACATTGCTTTTATGCCTGAGATTCTCTTGGATGGCTCATAAATCTGCATTTTCTGCAAGGGGACACCAATCAATGTTTACCGACTTACTTACAGATAAAAAAAGTAAAATAAGATGATAGCATTGGAATCAAACAAATTAATGTGGATACAAGTATAAATTAATAAGAACCATTGTGCATATACTTACAAATTAATCCAATGAACCATCTGGATCTACTCTACTCTTTATTGTGTCAAGTATTGCCTCACGGTTAGACTCACGGACCTTCCACAAGGTCTTGTTCAAAGGTTTACCCCCATATTTTCTCAAACAAAAATTGGATGCCACAATAAGGTTCGAGTAATGAATAATCTTACGATGTGTTTCAAAGTCCTCAAACAACCAATGTTTAACACTCTTATGTGGGTACCTTCTAAGCCACGTTCCAGTAACAACAACTGGGCCTGTAGGGTATTCAATGTTTTCTCCATCTATAACTAGGGCTTCCAATTTCTTTTTGGCCTCAACACGACACAAGTAATAGTATGTTCCCTCTTCCTTTCCTTCATCTGCAATAACTGCATAAACATGCCTTGCATTGATATGTGCAGAAAATCAATTGAAATTAGTCAACATTATGAATACAGTACAAAGTAAGATAACAATATGGAATTTCAAAAACTAAGCAAGTAGATATATTACCTGGTTGAACTAGATCTAATACATTGTCAAAGTTGACTGATGATTCCATCTATGTTAGTTCCAATGCTGTCGGAGGGCAATACGTGTGAAGTGGGCTAAGATAACTTGTCAACCATTTTTCAACCCACTCCTCTAACTCACAATCATTCCAGGCTTGCATTGTATATGAAGAACAAAAGCATGCCATCTTACATGTATTGATACTCCATGAACCTGCATTTGAGCTAAGGAAAGAGTGCAGCTCACTCAATCCTGATAGTGTACAAAAATCCTCATATGGTGCAATGTTAGTATCATCCATCAGCCAAAAAAATCTATGAACTGAAGACATACCTTTATTACCTGGACCCATCGAAGTATTACACCACTCGATTATTGATCTTGCATCTATCAACTGTGCATTGTCTTTATACTTTAACTCTTCTCATGCTAATGCTCTTTTCACACATGGTCCTGCACTGTCATGCTCCCCCTTTCCATGTCTGGCCTCATAAAAGTTCCACATATGTTGAACACATGTAGTGAGATGCATCCTGCAAAACTAGTAGAACATGCATGCGTTCTTGAACTGTGTTGTACAGTTATTTGACCATATTATATGTCAACTGTATGCTATGCCCCTCTGAGCCAAATGACTGTAGAACATCTAGAAGCAACCTTGCACAAACTCTGGAGAATGTGTGCAATCATCACTAATATAAAAGTGATACAACCTCAATACCTTCCTTTAGTCCTTTGTACTATCAACTGCATGAATGAATGCTATGTGCACAAATATCGAAACCTATGTGGAGTTGTAATACTATGACTGCACCTCACGCTATGGCTATAGAGTGTAGTTCTCTGCAAAGTCAACCACTTATACTATGCTGCCAAGTGGAAAGGTGTCCTTGCATAGCTTGAATTGTGTGTCCAGCCATCGGGCTCTATGGGTATGCCTTGCATACTCATACACTACATTCTCACGAAACATGGACATAAACTAATACACTGGAATCTTCGCAATAACCAAATCACACCTTTTTGCTTGAGACCCATCTTTTGTAGTGTATGCCACTGTTTTACATTTCCTGAAATATACTAGTTTATGTCCCACCTCATCTCTGCTTTCCATATGTTGACATACTGGCATTCGTTGCAAGCCACGACAATGCTCGTATGAACCATCCAAGCATTTTGTCCTGTAGAATATTTGGCCATCCTCTATTTGACATAAATTTTTTGATAATAACTCTCTTGAAGATTTTGGTGGGGCTTCTATGCCAAAATCCTACAAAACATCGTTAGTATGAAAATCTAAACATATAGAATGATAAACATCATAATGGTTAGCGAATTCAAAAATGTAGTCTACAACAAAAAGTAGTGCATGTGTGATTTATCTTGACATAAAAAGGCTTAAGCATTTCAAAAAAATTGAGAAATACTAATTTGAGGATAAGCATTTAGAAATTTATGAATAAAATTGGATTTGAGTCATATCAAAAACATGCTTTGGATGTGGCTCACGGTTCTGACTACTGATTCTCCTTCTTATGACATCCCTTTGATTCAAAGATGGCCTTGTATTATTCTTCCAATAATCTTTAATTAGTATTCTCAATGCTTAAACAACTATTTTATCTTTATGTGGCAGTCTTCCCGAGAATGCCCATAATTCATTTGAATCAGTGCCCTCAATTCTTTGCCGCCTTTGAACGACTTTTGATAAAAAAATTCTACTAATTCCCATTTGTTCACTTGTCTTTTGATGAGACGAGATCTCTTTATTTGATAGCTTACCAAAGTCGATGTAATGACACGTCGAGTGATATTACTATCCTTTGAGCATGAGGTCTTACCCACACTCTCATAAGCATCCATTAGATTCTTCACAATAGTGTTTTCACTTGATGCATTTGATGTTCTCAACCCAAGAGTCTTCATGATGTTTTTGTACTTTAAACCCTGCATCTTTTGAACAAATAGTTGACATCTTGCGGTCTCATTTAGCCTTTCAAAGAAGATTTTCCAAATCTTATTAGCATATCTTCTACAAGTGCATTCTGGAATTTTACCTTCCATGTGCTACAAAATATCCTCATCAATATTAATCAAAAAATTTGGCTTTCTATGCAAAATTCTAGGTGGCGTTCTCTTAGGTACATACATCTCAACATTAGCAATTTCATCGATATTTAATTGAGGTGGGCTAGATTGCGTACCTTTGATCGAGGGTGGAATAGAATACATACCTTAAGGTTCACGTGGGGATGATGGCATACCTTTTTCGTCAAATCTGAGTGATGATGTACTCTCAACTTCAGATGTGGTGCATGGTGTCCAACCATACTTGTGGTAGATGGTGTCCCTCCATATTCGTTTGTGCTTAATGGTGTCCCTTCGTATTCACTTGTGGTAGAGGGTGTGTCTCCAACTATGGTATTTGCATCTCCCCTAGCATGACTCTTTCACATTTGTGCCCTTTGTGATGCCAATTTCTTCTCTTTTTGACGATTGAGGTTCCTCTTCAACTAGCTTGTTTTCATCAATCATTCCCAATTTCTTCTTTTCATGATATTCCCTCATCCATTTTTTCTCTTTATCTCTGAATGCTTGGAGTTGATTATCTATTAGTTTTTTCCTTTTAACATTTCGTTTCTTCAGCATGACGAATAATTTTACTTGTGCAAAAAGTGCTAAGTCAAGTCAAATTAACTAATAGTGAAGGGTTGTAAAAGTCTATTAAAGAGGGAGACCAATGGTCACCTCTTTCAAATGTTAGTTTTTGAAGTTGAAGTGGTTTGTTTTAAGTTGGAAACATTATAAAAGGCCATGATAAACTTGAATGGAGGATGATCCTTGGATTGGGCGTCAAACCAAATGAGGAAATGTTGAGTTTTCCTTAACAAAATTGAGCTTTTGGTGACTGAAATTGATTTTATGAGTTTGGAAGCATTATTTTATGTTAGATTGAACATGAGCATGGTTTTTAGGCTTGTTTCAACAATTGTCAAGTTTTGGAGTGTTTGACAAGTGCTACTTTCAATAAAACATAGGGTTTCTAAGCCTAGGGAGAGGGTTTTATGGTTTGGGTGGTAAATGATTGAATCTCTGCAATCTAATGCTATAATTTGATGTTTTGATAGATATAAAGTTCTTCCCCAAGGTTTCAAGAGATTTGGACAAGTTTTGAAGGTGGTCCCTTTGTAAAAGTGGGCTAAATTGGGCCCTTAAAAGTGTAGAAAACCTGATAATTTGTAC
>VDFB02000015.1:599902121-599986565 GCA_007258455.2 Sequoia sempervirens | reverse complement strand
AGGTTTTCACCAAAGTGACCATTTTTTCAGGACATTTTCTAATTTTTTGGATTTTTTGGTTCTATACCTTGAAAAATTTAGGCATAAAACTTTTTGAGATGAGAGCTATTCATGGGCTCTTGCAGAGGTTCCCCTTCGGGTGTTGATAACTGATATGCCCCTGATTTGTAACTTGCTGTGATGATGAATGGTCCCAGCGAATTAGGTTCAAATTTTCCTTTGCTGCTTGGGTTTGGGACATTCTTCTAATTTTCTTTTAAGACCAGTTCTCTGACTTGGAACGTCCTACTTTTGATTTTCTTATTGTAGCTCCTTTTGAGTCTATTCTGATAGACTTGCAAATGATTCAAAGCATCTATACGTCACTCATCTAGTAGCTCCAGCTCATTTAGTCTTGATACTCGATACTCTTCATCTGTGATGAGGTTCTACATTGATATCCTGAGTGATGGGATCTCAATCTCAATGGGGAGTATTGCTTCTGATCTGTAGACCAGGGAGAAAGGGGTGGCGCCAGTGGGTGTGCAGATACTAGTTCGATAGGCCTAGAGGGTAGGATTAAGCTGTAATTTTCAGTCATGACCTGCGCCATTGACTATTTTCTTGAGGATTTTTAGAATGGTTTTGTTTGTAGTTTCTGCTTGGCCATTGCCTTGGGGATAGTATGGGGTGGAGAAGCGATGTTGGATTTTGAATTTCTCGCATAAGTCACAGACCTCCTAATTTTTGAATGGTGTCCCATTATCTGAGATAATGGCTTATGGAACACCATAGCAACAAATGAGATAGTTCAGGATGAACTTTGAAATCTGCCTCCTAGTTATGTATGTCATGGGTATAGCTTCCACCCACTTAGTAAAGTACTTTGTTGCGGTTATGATGAATTTTTGGCCGTTAGATGAAGTGGGTGTGATTTTGCCAATGAGATCAAGTCCCCACTGCAAAAAGGGCCATGGTGTGACGATAGGATGAAGCTCTTGAGCTGGAGCATGGATGAGATCCCCATGCTACTAACATTGTAGACACTTTCTGGCATGATCATGTGCTTCTCTTTCCATTGTGGGTCAATAATACCCCATCCTCAACAATTTCTTAGCTATGGTCATTCCACTTGAGTGCGAACCACATATACCATTGTGAACTTCAGTCAGAGTGGTTAATGCCTCCTTAGAATTTAAGCAACGTAGTAGGGTTCCTCCTATGCTCCTACGATATAGGGTATCTCCTAGGATGACAAATCTAGATGCCTTTTCTACAAAGGTTCATTTTAGGTGTGAAGGTAAGTCGGCGGGTATGACTCCTATTCGAAGGTGTGTATAAATGTCATGGTACCAAGGATCACTGGGACCAACGATTTCGCACACGAATTTTGATTCTGGTACCTCAAATGCGGGCATGAGAATCTTCTTTATCAGGAATTCATATTTCGGAACATTGTTGGGGATGTCCAATAGGGACCCAATTGTTGCCATGGCATCTGCTGCTCTGTTGTTGGTTCTAGGAATTTGCTCAAATGTTATTTCAATGAAGGATTCTTTGAGACTCTCCACCAATTTCTTGTATGGAGTGAGCTTGTCGTCCTTGGTCTAATATTCATCATTGACTTGATTTATGATCAATTGGGAGTCTCTGTATACTTTGAGAGCTATGATGTTCCATTGCATTGCTATTCTAAGACCTATGGTCAAAGCCTCATATTCCGTAATGTTATTGGTACAAGAAAATTCTAGTTTGTAGGACCTTGGTATGCAATCCCCTTGTGGTGTGATAAAGAAAATACCAGCTCCTTCTGCGTTTATGAGCCATCAAAGTACAGTTTCCAGTGGTTAGCTACATTGAGATTAAAAATAGATTCATCTGGCAACTCTGAGATGAGAGGGTTCTTTGAATAGATTGGTGCTTCTACCAATTGATCTATGATGACTTGGACCTTGATTGCTTTCCGCTCCACATATTCGATGTCGTATTATGACAGTATCATCACCCATTTTTCCATTCTTACTGTGAGCTCATTACCTTTGATAGTAGATACTTGAGAGGGTCAATTTTGGCAACGAGTTTTATTTTATGTGCCAACATGTAATGTCTAAATTTTTGTGATGCAAACACTACTGCAAGGAATGCTTTCTCGATGAATGAATAGTTTAGCTCATGCCCAACCATTGTCCTACTGATGTAATAAATAGCCCTTTCTATTCCATTTTCATCATGCTGAGCTAAAAAAGCTCCAAGGGCTGCTGTTGTTGCTGACACGTATAGAATCAATGGTTTTCTTAGGATTCGTGGCATTAAGACTAGTGGTGTTAGTAGATATTCCTTGATTTTTTTGAATGCCTCTTCACACTTGGTATCCCATTTGTATGCTACTCCCTTGTGGAGTAGGTGAGAATATGGGTTTTGCTTGTCCGCCAGTTGTGCTATGAATCTTTGAATGGATTGGAGTCTTCCTTGGAGAATTCTCAATTGTTTTAATGTTTTTGGTGCCTACATCTCGAGGATTGCTTTTACTTTTGCTGGATCTACCTCGATACCCCTCATTGACACTATATATCCTAGGAGCTTTCCTGATTGTACATCGAAGACACACTTCTTTGGGTTTAATCTGACCTTGTACTCCTCCAGTCTGTCAAAGATGGCACTTAGGGTTGCTATGTGATCTTTTCTCTTTCTGGACTTAGCTAGAATGTCGTCAACATAGTCTTTGATCATCTAATGGATCATGTCATGGAATATCAATGTCATGGCCCTTTGATATGTTGCTTCTACGTTATTTAAGTTGAATGTCATCATGTTCCAATAGTATGTCCCCCATGGACAAGTGAAAGTTGTTTTATGTTGGTCCTCTTTAGCTATCATGATCTGATTGTACCCTAAGAATCCATCCATTAGTGACAACATTTCATGTCCCGCTGTCATGTCTACTATCATGTCGATGTTGGGAAGCGGGAAGTCATCTTTTGGACATGACTTGTTCAAATCTCTAAAGCCTATGTAGATTCTGATATTTCCATCGGGTTTTGAAATAGGTACCAAGTTTGATACCCATTCTGGATAGTCTATCAGTTAGATGAATCCTGCATCTAATAGCTTTTCTAGCTCCATTTTGACTAGTAGGGCAATCTGAGGATGCATTTTTTGAAGTTTTTGTTTGACAAGCTTTGCTTCTGGATACACTGCTAAGTGGTGAACCATAGTTTTTGGATCAAGTCCTGGCATGTCAGCATAACTCCATGTGAATTTTATCTGTCTTCCCCTTAGGAATGCTGCTAGGAGCTCTTACTCTTCTGATAGTAGTGATTCTGTGTAGAATGTGATATGTGGGGTCTCCTTTGTTCGTAGGCTGACCGGATTGCATTTTTCTTCCAAGACTGCTGACTTTTCTTGATGAATAGCTCTTAAAGGAAGATTGAATCCCCCATCCTCGGGCACCTCAGAGAGGTTTTCACCATTGGATGTGTCCTTTCTTTTTACTTTTTTCTTGTTAGAGAGTGCCACAGTGTGGTTTTCACTCAAGGACTTGGATATTATTCTTAATTTCTCACTTTTATGACTGAAGGATTCAATCGTTTCCCCATAATAGGCATGTGTGTCCAACTCCATCATAAACCCTGCTTTGTGATCCCCATCTGGAATTTTGTCCCGCAACCCCATGAATTCTGAGAGTGCCTCTTCATTTTTGAATGTATTGAGAACTGGTGGTCCTCGTTGGTCGTAGTTGATGAGTTGGGGATATACTAGATGGATCTCATGATTTTGGTGGTCTGTTTCAAAAGATAGGGTGCTAATCATGCAAAGAGTGGTATCCTCAAATAGCCTAGGTAAGTTAGTCAGGTGATCCTCGCCATCACTACTACTACAAACGTTGGTTATATCAAATGTAAAGTTATTTATGACTCTACCTGTAGACACTGGTAATCGTATTTCTGCTAGGGTTGGCTGAGGAGGATTATTAACCGTTCTAAGTGGCGGACTTCAGCCTCATATGGTTATACTCGGAGGGGTACATCCAAGGCCAAGATTTGTTATTGGTCGTGTCTCTAGCATGATAGGTATTATGAGCCCATTGTCATTTTGTCCCAGTCTTTGATTTATGTCGTAGCCCATTGCGAGCATCATTTGCAGACCCTTGCTTCTGTCATCCATTGGTAATTCAGATGCTGGTCTTTCATCTTGGTATAGCATATGAGATGGATTCACCTCAATAAATTCTCGTCCAAGATCCCCCATCTTGTGAAGGTGGGATAGTTTTCAGGAGACGTTTGGGATGTGGAGGCTTCATTTATTTGCGGTAGTCCTTGTGATCTAAGAGATTGTGGTAACTCTCCTACCACAAAAGCATTATTAGGGAGCTTGTAGTTTCCACAGTCGTTATCTTGGATGATGACCTTAATGTCAGAGATGGTGGGGATGGCGGGAGTGGCAGGTGTCTCTATCGTAAAAGTGGATGCGAGAGTGGCAGGGTTGATGTATGGTGTGGATGGGCCCTCATCATTTTTTGGTACTTGGGGGATTTTGTAATACTTTGCTTCAAGATTTTTGCAATAGGAGAAGGGTTCAAGATCTCCATGGATGGTAACTTCTTGTCTGTTATGTGTAAATTTCACACATTGGTGGAAATTTAATGCTACTATCTTCATCACATGAATCCATGGGCGTCCTAAGAGGATGTTATACAACAAGTTGAGGTCCAAGACCTAACAAGTGGTTTCCATGATGGCAGGCCCTACTTGAATAGGGAGTTTGATTGTACCCTGAGACACTCTTTCTTGATCATCATATGCTCTTATCATGATACCCTTCCCTTTGTCGATAGAATCTTCTGATATTTTCAACTGCTTGATGAGGCTAAGAGAATAGATATTCAAACATGCACCTGCATCCACCAAGACCCTTTTGATTTTTCTCTTATGTAGTATGGCTTCTAAGTGAAGTGCATGGTTGTGAGATGGTTGAGCGAGGAAATCCTAGTCAGAGAATGTGAGGATATTTGGTGAAATGATATTTATGACCATAGCTTGGAATTGTTCCGCATCAAGATCCATAGGGACAATGGATGAAGCCAATGCTTCTTCTAGGATTTTCTTATGAGCCGACAATATTTTTAGCAACTCCATGATGGAGATTTGCGATGGCGTTCTCTTGAGTTGATCTAGGACATTGTAGCCATTGGTGAAAGATCTAGATGCAGGGACTCTATTTTGCCGGGATGATCCTGCAATGGTGACTTTTCTACCTCTTGTGGTGACTCCACAATCGGCATGGGTGCCTTTGATGGCGATGACTGTGCAGTATTCATCTAGGAAGGCAACAATAGTTTCGTACACATGATTTACATTTGAGTGGGTTCCTTTCCCTTTATCATTGTTATTCCCTTTTTTTTCCATGATTAGGCATCAGATTCATGTATATCTTAAGATTTTGGTTTCTTGTAGGTTGTTCCATGTTTATAATTATTTTATCGATGAGATCTTGAACTATGTTTTTCAATCTCATGCAATTTTTTGTGGTATGGCCTTTGATTTTGTGGAACTCACAGAGTTGATTCTCATTATACCAAGGAGGTTTCACATCCGGTTCTTGGTAATTCTCAAAGGTAGGGGCCTTGATGAGTTTTTCGTCTATCAGCTTTTTCATTATGTCTTCAAGTGGTTCCCCCAAAGTGGTGTACTTTCGCTTGGGATAACTCTTGTTCCTTTGGGGTGGTCCCCTTTGGTCATTGCGATTGTTGATTGTTGGATTGTTGTTCGGTTGTTGGATTTGGATTTGTGGTGCGGGTGTATTTTGGCGAGGGGCGCTAATGACCACCTTGGCATCGACGACACCATCATTAGTAATTTTTTTGTTCCTTTCCCACGTGTGAGGTTTATCATTGTAATTGGAGGATGGGCGGTTGTTTTTTTGTTGGGGGTATGAAGTTGATCCCGCGGGTTGAGTCATAAGGGCTCTTTCGATGCTGAGGGCCTTGGGGATCAACTGATCATATGTGGTGATGCCCTGAACCTTGAGATGAAATTCCAAGAGGCTTTCAAGGTTGGCTATGATGGTGCAAACTTGTTGTTCTTCTGGCATGGTCCACTTGCTCCGATTGGCCTTGGATCACCATCGTTGTAGGAATGAAGCGAATGATTTACCGTTTCCTTGTTTCAGAGCTGAGATTTCTTCTAGACTAACATCCATTGTAATGTTGCATGCATAATTTTTAATGAATGCGTCTATAATTTCTTGAAATGTTCTAATGCCTGAAGGTAGGTGAGAAAACCATTCCATAGCGTGGCCTACCAAACTCCTAGGAAATAGTCGCATCAGATAAGTATCGTCATATGTGACTTCCATGCAATGAATCTGGAATTCCCTGATGTGATCTTCAGGGTTTCCCGTCCCACGATATTTGTCAAATTTGTGGATCTCAAATCCCTTGGGAATGGTTTCATCACTAGACTCCTTTCAAATGGATATAGACACAAGTTGCTTGGTGTCTTTGTGGTTCACCCTGATTCAAGATCGAGCACTTGTTGCGAGAGCAACCTGATTTGTGTCATTATGTCATTTTGTGGATCAGGGGGTGGGATGAAGGTGTTTTGGGGTGTTTTGATTGTGGGTTGGATGGGTGGGTTGGTCAGTGTGTTGTCCAATGGTATTTGTATGTTCTGTCGAGCGAGGTAGGCTTCCACCTATTGTTGTATGAACAACGCTTGTTTTTGATCTTCCTGTTACTACACTAAGATTTGTGCTTGATGTTGTGCTTGTTGTTGTTCCAACAACACTTGTTGTTGTGCTTGTTGTTGTGCTTGTTGTTGTTCCAACAACGCTTGTTGTTGTTCCAACAACGCTTGTTGTTGTTCCAACAATGCTTGTTGTTGGGCTGCTTCTTGCTACTCTTGATATTGCTTTATTGCTTGCTGATATGCTTGTAATTGCGCTACTTGTCTTTGTGCAAGAATTTGTGCTTGTGCTTGTGCATGTTGTGCTTGATATTGGGCGTTTTCCTGAGTTTGAGCTTGTTCTTGTGCCACTTGTTGTAATAGAGTTTGTGCTTGAGTAGCCTTTTGTGCTTGCAATGTGGCTTGGGCTGCTTGGGCGGCTTGCCCAGCTTGACCAGCTTCTTGTTGTTGTTGTTGCAATAACGCTTGGGCTTGTTGTGCTTGTAATGTAGTTTGGGCTGCTTGGCCAGCTTGAGCGGCTTGCTGAGAAACTATTTGTATAGCTTTTTGTCTTTGTACTTGTTGGAATCCCCTTCGAAAAGCAGCTTGCAATGTCGCATTGTATTGGATTGATGTGGTGGACGTTGGTGGTGGTGGATTTGGGATGGCATTTGTGGTGAGCGATGATGTCATGTTGATGATTTGAGTGGTGGATGGTGGTGTTGATGTGATGGTTGGTCCTTGGGAGACCATGCTTGCAATGTTATGGGGGTGTTTGATGATGTTACAATTGCTTGTGCATTTGTCGTCTATTGTTGCGATATCGACGATAATTTTTGAGCATTTGGCATAATGCTTTGATTGATATTTGGGATGTTGGTTTGATTGATAGTTGGTAGAGGAGGAAGCCCTAAACGAAGGAGTGGTGTGGATGATAATGGAAATGGTGGAAGAGGTGGAAATGTGAGGGGTGCGAGTTCTTGTGAGAATGTTGTGGTGTCAAAAATGCCCCCTGGTCCAAACATATCTCCCTCCTCTTGTGAATTTGTGAGAGAAGTTTGAGGTGTTGCATGGAAAAATGATGATGATGGATCATGATGGGTTTTCGAGTATGTTTTGTTCCAAGATGGTATTTTCATCCAAGTTTTGATTATTAACAAGGGGGTGTGTTTGAATAGCATTGAGAAATGCATTTCCCTTATTAACATTGGGTTGGGTTGGAGCAAATGATGTCGTGATTTGTGGAATTATTTGCATGATGCTTTGGGATGGGGGTGTAGATGAGATGGGAATGGTGGATGAGATTGGAGGAAAAGATGTCTCCACTAAAGTACTCACATTGAAATCTTAAGGTAACTTGGCCCCTTGTTTTGCTAGCTCAAGCATGTATAACAAAGGGTTAAGCCTCATCATGATGTTGATGATTTTATGGTTCTCCAGATTTTGGAGCATTTCAGTTATTTCTTTGTGAGACATTCCAATGGTAAGATCCTCTCCTTGGTTTTCCTCTTGTGGATTTTGTGATGATGATATGGTCAAAGGATTGCTTGATTCAGCGGGATTCATTTCAACATTTGTTTGGCTAAGATCACTTGAAGCGGGTGTTTCTTTGTTGGCTTCCATACTCTTCTTGTATTGAAATCTAGTTTGAACCATAAAACAAGGATCAATTTTCAAGAATAGGAGAGATGAATCTCTTGGTTCCTTGGATTGATCTTTACTTTATTCCCAAAGTAGAAATTTTTAGGATATCTTGAGGATCGAAAGGTGATATGATGATGTAAGATATTGTGGATGTTTTTGGTCTTTTTATATATCTTGAAGGAGATACTAGGATTTTGGGACTTTCGGATATGATTCAGATTTTTTTTTATTTTGATTTGATTTTGGATTTGGGATTTGTCCTTGATTTTGATTTTGATTGCTTTTATTTTTGAATAGAAATACCCTTAGATGTTGGATGATTTATCTAAGGGATAGATTTGTTCAAAGGATGATAATTTGAATATGTGTGGGGAGAAGGATGCAAATCTACCCACACCTATTCAAACAAGATGATAGTTTCACTAAGCATATGGAGAAGGATTCATATACATATACCAAGCTAAACAAGATGATTTTAATAACTTAAATGACTAAGAATATGCAAAAGGATGCATCTACACATACCTAGCCAAAGATAATTTTGATAAAGTTTTCAAGGATTTAGTCCCAAAGATTTGATGATTTTGATTTTTCCAAAAAGCCTAGTATTTAGGATGATTTCAAGATTTTCCAAAAGGTGATTGTGAGATGATGTTTGTTTTGATGTTCGAAGGATGGATGAAAAAGATTTTTATTTTCATTGATCCTAAGATGAACCTAAAAAAGACACTTTGTTTTCCTAGACCTAGGTATTGAAGAACATGCAAATGCTTCCTAGAGACCTTTATAACCAAAAAATGATTCCATTTGAACATACATTTTTAGATTTTGAACCAATGATTTTCGCTTTGGGATTTGGAATTTTTAAGGCTTCAACACATATGAAAGTTCATTTTGCTTTAGCTTTTCTTAATGGCTTTATTTTACCAAAAACAATATCTTCGATTAAGTTTTCAAACTAAGATGTCTAATGACTTAATTTCTTCAAACCCCATAAGATACGTTATGTGGAAATTTGATGAACTCATGGCAAGGGTTTTCCTATTGTTTACTTAAGTAGACAAATTGAGATGTAATCGAATGTTTAGAAACCTCTAAGGATGTAAATCCCAAGGGAAAGCAATAACATATGGATTGAGTCAATTGTATTTGTCTCCAAAAGGGTTTGAAGTTTGGATGATGATGTTAAGTGTTTGTTTTCAAGATGTTTTCGATTAAGCAATGCATTTTGTAACCCAATAATAAGTACAACCCTATGGATGTGTAAGATAATATTTGTTGGATTCCCACTTGGACAAGTCCAGCTACACTTATCTTTAATGAATGGTTAGATGCTTGACCCCACTGGCTCCCCTCCATGACACTCACTTATACAGGGAAGCCAAGCATCAACACCCATGAAAATCCCATGGAATGCTTTCCATTTCTACTAAAAGACCATAAAAGTGTGGGGTGGCTTCAGAACGACCGTTCTTGCACCAACAAATAGATCAAAGGATTTTGGAAAATTCTAGCACATGGGTTTTAATAAGGACTTTTCATTCGTGGAGATTGACCCATACGACAAGAGTCCCCTTTCGGATCCATCTTGTCAGAATCAACCGCGTGATATTGGCATTTACTCCAATACCCACATTTATATCCCGATTGGAAATACTCTTGGCTTTAGAGTGTTACCAGTTGAGTCGTTCCCTTGGGTGAGTAATTTTTCCCCAAGGCAGGCCCTCTAGGATAAACAAAAGTGAGTGAAAATAATATTCGTAACTCGATCAATCTTTGTTGGCAACAAAGAGAGAGAATGTATGCAATAATTCCCCCACTCACACACGCACAAGATTTTGTTCAATTTTTTAAACACAAATTGAAGTGTGGAGGTGATTTCTTTGTCTCACCCTAAAGTCATGAAAAAGGCCTTTTGATTCTCAAGATCGCTATAAAGTGCGAGAGAAGCGCATACGTCCTTTTTTAATGAATTTAGTTTAAGTAAGCTCTCACAAAACAATTTAGCACATGTTCATTTTAGATTCCACAAAGCAATAATGAATTCATTTTAGAGCACCAAAAGACAAATGATATACTTGCCTTGTTCAATTTGTTAACTTTAAACAAAATCTAGTCAATTTTTCTAAAGTTCATTTTAACCCATTTGCAATTATAATTGAAAGCCTAGGTAATGTTCGTTTTAAAGCCCAAAACCAAAGATGAGTTAGGCTAAAACATAAAATTAAGGCATGTGATGAAAGCTCAAAGCATTTAAAAATGCTTTTGGGTTTCAAGTTTGATTTCTTAATTCCTTAACTCCGATCTTTCTTTTGTTTTCACTCAACTCCAATGCTCGATTCCAATGTCGATTTCTCCTTTTACCAACCCTTAATAAAAAAAGCAGAGTAATTTCATAGCCTATCATTTAAGACATCGAATATTTCTTCAAGGATATTTGCAAATGAGTGGCTGGCCATTGATGGATTTGAGTCTACCTGTTGTGATATTTTGAAAAAGGTACCCAATAGCTTCACCAATCCAGAAAGTCCAATAAGTATGATAATTTTGACTAAGTATTGTTTACAAGACACATGAAATTACACATCTACTTGCTCATGGCAAGGTAAATGACATACCCAATCCATTATCTGCTAGTGCCATAATGATTCAAAATTCAAAAAGTCCTAATCTGCAAAAGGAGTGCCCTTGTCAGACGTTGGAGTTACAGCCGCGCTAGTTAAAAAGTATGCAAAAATGTCAAAAATCTAGATGAGGCACCTGCACTATTTTTTCATAACAAAAGAGTCCCCTCATGGAACGACATGACTAAAGGATATTTGGATGGATCAAAAGCGCAGGTATTGGCAAGACAAAACAAAAAGAAAAAGTGGTTGACTACCTTGAGATAGTTAGCTAAAAAAAATTATGACATGATGTAAATGCAGGGGTATGGGAAAAATCCAATAGAATAAACATGAACAACCATTGTGGTCAAATTTTATACTACTGTGGCAATTTTATTCCCATCAATCATACAGATAAGATGCAGCAACATATAATATCAACACAAGATTATCCAATTTAAAGATAGATAAAACACAACAGCATATAGAGGGGTTTCCATTGACTTGATCACTTCACTATTAACACAAAAAGTGTTGGGTGGAAATCAAAGAGTGTTGGGTGAAAAACAAAAGACAAAAATGTCCTTTATGACCATATGTAAGAATATGCAAAAAACCAATCTGTTGTCAGTTTATATTTCCTTTCCAACAACAAGCATTACGACTTGAGAAAACATCTTCGAAAAACTAACTTAGAGTTAATATTTTCAAATGATACCAATCAAATTCCCTCCTTCTAGTGCCATGATGAAGCACCATAAAATTTGCACAAACTCTAAAATCTCAAACATGGGTTAGTTACATGCAAATTTATCAAATGCTCCTATTAAATAACATCTTATGCTTCAAAATGCAAAAAATAACAAAAGGGATCAAAAAGACATTACTTAAGTATAATATGTACCTATTCCATATTGGATTGGTGTCAATTGTGCCAATGAACCTTTCCCAATCGTTGCTAAAACTCAAATGATACAATGCAATGGTGATGGAAAAATTAGTTCTCAATTGAAGAGAGTAACTTTGCATGAGAGTGTAGATCATGGGTTGATGAAGAATGAGGCCTTTCATTTATAGATTTTCAAGTTGGAAGAGAGCTCAAAATAGAGCAATGTAGGATAATGATTTTGCCAATGAGATGAAGCCACTTGTCACATTATGATAGGTTGAGGAATGTGCAAGTTTTGGCCAATGTTCCAAAGAGGGGAAGATTCAAATTTGAAATTGTGAATTAAATGTTGAGAGGGGGACATGAAAGAGAGAAGTTATTGCCATGTTGGAAGGGACAAGTCAACTTATCTTCATATTCAAACTTGAGGAATATTCTCAAAAAGATGCTTTGTTGAGGGAAAATGCTGATTTTATAAATGAATTAAAATGATTTATTGGTGCAAGTGGAAAAAGCTAGAGGATGTGATGGGTGGTTAGGTTAGGTTAATCAAGATTAGATTAGCTTAGATGATGATTAGGGGATTTTGACCCATTTGATTTAAATACTTTGATTTATTTAAATCAAAAGGGATGGAAGGTGAATTTAGATTTAATTAAATAAAGGTTTGATTTATTTAATTAAAAGGATGACGATAAAGTTAATTTATTTAATTTTAAATTAATGACCCTAGGAGATTGAATTTAATGAGTTTAATTTACCTGATGAATGGATGAATGTGAACTTATTTAATGATTGAATGAATATGAATTAATTAAGTGCACGATGCTAATTTTGCATGTCTACACAATGCAATTGACTGATCCACTAAGCTACAATTGACTGGTCTTGACCACATCTGTGGCATTGTGCATCACATCTGTTAGTTTTAAAATATTTGGGGAAATACCTGTGTATCGAACTTTAAGTTTCCTTCCAGAAAGTCACTGTAACTCAAACCTAAGACTTGTTTAGTTCAGTCAGTCCTTCCATTGCATTTCACCATTTGACTTAGCTTGCAAGTACTAGTTTGCATTTGTCATCTTAGTTTATCCATCACCATCTTTGAGTCTTGAGATTATGGGGCTTATCAGACCATTGATCTAACTATAGTCACATACTTGGTTGTCTTGACCTTGTCATATTTCATTTATCTTATCTTTAGGTTCACCTTTTATCCAATCATCATCATCATCTTGGTTCTATCCTCTCGAGGACTTGGAATTTAGATTTGTTACCTTGGTTTATCATAATTTTCCTAGCATCCCCTTTTTTAAGATTCAAAGTTGAATATCCAACATCCTTAAGCATAGTCATACTCTTATTACCACTTTTGCAATCTAAACATAGTCATACCTTCATTATCACCTTGCATACCAAGCTTAGTCATAGTTTCATTACCATATTCCATCCTTATATCCAAAAATAAATAAAAAATAGCATAGTGTCACTACCATCTTGCATCTTCATCCTTAGTTGCATTCATCCTAAAAGTCTCAAAGTCCAAAGGTTACAAGTCTTATACATGGTATTCACTAGGTCACAAAGGAAATGAAATCTTGACATGGATTCTGCAAATGACCCCAACTCTAATCCTACTGGAACCATGAACTTTGGGACATTTCCTTGAACCAACCACAAGCATCACAACTAGAAATTATAAATCCATTTTCCAATCTTATATTACATGAGGTTGAACAATGTATAACCCCATAAGAGGTTGAAAAGGCTTCCCAAGATCCTAAGATATTACACATCATAGAGGAGCTTGTCAAAGAAGATCCCGATAAATACTTTTTAGCACTTGCTAAAAGTGGTGCCAAACTCCCCATTGGTTTTGATATAGTTTCCACAATTGTAGAAGGGACAACACAAACATGAACTCAAGTTCAATGTCATAAGACATTTTGACAATGTCATCGCATGTCACAAAAAATGCACACTAGTGTGCCACTTGAGGAAACTACACATAAGGTGACAAATATAAACATTAACCCTACTCCAACATTTGTGACCAAAAGAAAAAATCCAACATCTCATAGACCAAGTCCCACATTTTCCAATTCATTTGCTATGACATTTAGCATTATGGGTACATCATTTGTAAATCTATTTGCCACCTCATCCTCTAAAAATGCACCACCATCAACCAACATCATGGGTCAAAACATCACAAATCCAAACCCACCAAACAAAACACAAAGGACTCACATTTCCACACCAAGAACACAACCCAAAATGACTAACACTACACCAAACACAAGCATGTATTTTGGGTCAACTTTGAACACCAATCCACCTCCACCTCAACATAATATGAACCCATGATCTATAAAATGATCCTACTTATGAATCACTAAAACAACTTGTTATATTCACCTATGGATCATAGATTTTATTATTATTGATTGTTGACGAAGGGTATGTGCAAGATCATCATGGAAAAAACAGGCCCTTAAGTGGCGAAAAATTTAGAAAAATCAGAGTTAGACAATTTGACGTAAAAATTTGAATAAGTTATCTATATTATTTCAAAAATATTTAAGAATAGAATATGTAGAAAATTGAATGTAGTTTCTAAACTACTAGGTTTATTTAAAAAAAATAAATCTATTTGGTGAAAATTTGAAATTCCAATGCAGTAGTACTTAAATTTCAGGAAAAAAATAAGTAGGTGTCTTTTTGACCACCCTAACCACAATAAAACAATAATATTTTTTTATAAGATTTTAGATATAAGTAGAGGACTCATGTCCCGATGTGATGCATATTTTTTTGTAATTTTTCTCCAAGTAAATAATTAATTATTAATTTTTTATTACAACTTTTAAAAAATATAAAAACTAATATGTTTGACCACTTTAACTTGGTCAAAAATTCTTGAAATTCAATTTTATTATTTTTAATCCTATGGTATGTGAAGCATAGAATGTGACACATGTTTTAGATTCAAAAAATGTGATATTGTTTGAAAGCTATAGATGTTTTTCAATCAGCCTATCAATCAGGACTTTAGTCGTAATTCAAATAGAAAATGAATAATAATTATTTATGAAATTCAAAGTAAAGCATAATTTATATTGGTGGAAAGCTAAGAATCTCCTCTAAAAACCCTTTTTGTTTCATCAATTTTGGGTAAAGAAAAGGTCATCAACCACATACCCTGGACATACCCATCATATCACCATTTTTTGGCCCATCATGATCTTGCACATACCCCAAATTACATGTAAGAAAGAGAATAGAAATGAGAATTCATAGCATAGATAGAAGAATGAAAGACACAAAATTTGATAACGGAGTTCACCCAATGTTCGGGCTATGTCTCCAAGCTCGCTCAATTGCGACACTGTTTGCCATTAATATGATGCAAATTTCCTGATTACATCACTATGGTCTTCAAGTTGCAATACAAATTATTCTGCTTTCAAGGAAGATTATTGCTCTTCAAGCTCTTCCTGCTTCCGTATCGCATTGAGAGAAACTTCCTAGAAACATGTTCGTGCCTAGCTTCTCCGTCACTTTTACAATGCTTCCAAAGCAATAAGGATGCAACTCACTCTCTCAAAACAAGAGTATAAAAAGACTAAGGCATCAAGCCTCTATTACAAAGCCAATGAGCAATTTCCCTAATTCTGCTTCCAAGAGAATTGTCTCTAAGCATTTTCTTTGAGCATTCTATGCATTATTTTTACAAAGAAATACTACCCCCTTATATACATGCTCATATGCTAATAAGGGGTTGCAACAATAATATTTGCAAATATTTGCTATATCTATATTTCGAAATTAAAAATCTTGAAAATATAGCTTATTTACCCCTTATTTTTATGAGAACCCCCATTTTATTTTTTTTACAAATCTCATAAAAATCATAATTCAAGCTTAGGAATAATTTTATAAATATTTTCCTAAATTAGGCCCTTAAATTTAAAAACTAATGAAAATCCTTTTAAAAAGGATCGGGCTTTATATTTGTCCTAAGGCCCCCCTTATTTTTCTCCTTATTTTTATGAAAACCCCTTATTTTACGGTTTACATAAAATAAAACAATTCTTATGTTTATTTAAGGTTTATATATAGGGAGGAGCTCCTCTTATATCTCAGACAACGCGTGTGGTGCAAGAGGATTTTAAGGCATAGGTCAAGGGATCAAATCCCACCAAATCCTATTTGTTTAAATATTAAACCAAATGTTTTTTTCTTTTAAAATAAATATGGTTTTATCACTTAGTTGGTCCATGTTAGTGTCAACTCATTGCTCTCGCCACATCATTCGCCATGTGTCTTGCCAAGTGTCAAGCTTTGGTGATGCCATGTCATCACTTTGACCAAGTTTGACTGGTCATAACTTCCACATACAGACTTGGATTTGGTCTGTTCAAAATGCGTCAGAAAGCCTCACTGAGCTCTACGTGATGGAACTAGTAGAGAAATGTTCCATGACCATTAATTTTTTTGGTTGACCAGATTTGAGCACATGTTGACCAAACTTTGACCAGCCATAACTTTGGCATACGGTCTCTATTTGAGCCTGTTCAAGTTGCATTGGAAAGCTCTCAATGAGCTCTACACAATGATGCCAATTTCTTGAGAATTTGGAACAATCAAATTTTTAGGGTTTTTGAAGATCCACCTGGATCAATCCTTCCCATTGAAAGAACTTTTGGATTCCAAAAGTTTATTACAATATTTGACTCATCTTACTGACTACTTAGACTCCCAACAAAATATTTAAACAAATTGTTGCAAGTGATGTTATAACAACTCATCATTTTTACAATCTTGAGCAACATGTGAATTTACAATAAAAATCATTTATGGAGATAACCAATCCATTTTTTACCTTCCCAAGCTAATGGATTCTCCTTCTACAACCAACCTTCTTTAGGGTCTATGTCCAAGATCCTGATTGTATGTTCCACTTTCTCCTTTGAAAACTTCTTCTATATAGGTTCTTGCATTATAGGTTTTCTTTCTTGGTGAGCGACGAAGCTTTGGATGTAGCTTCCAAAAGTTTGCTTCCCAATGTCCACTCATGTTACAATGAGTGCAAAATTTTTCCATCTTTGAATCCTTCTTGTAATTCTCCTTCTTCCGGTGAGGATGACAATTTTCATGTCCAATTTCTCCATTGATCAACAAGGCCTTCCAATATAAACTTTCCTTTTGTTTTTGACACTTGGCAACACAATGGTTATCCATGCCACAAAAATAACAAGGAAAACCATTCCATATGCTACTTATTGCATTACCAATAGTACCATAGTTCATAAACACTTTGGAGAAATCAAGTTTATACCTTTGTGGACTTTTGTTGCCACTAGATCTATGAGGAGATTTGGACTTTCTCAAGCAATCTCTCGAGTTCAACATTCTCTAGTTGAATCTCATAAAAATCATAATTTGGGCTTAGGAATAGTCTTTTTTTAATATTTTCCTAAATTAGGCCCTTAAATTTAAAAACCAATGCAAATCCTTTTTAAAAGGATTGGGCTTTATATTTGTCCTAAGGCTCCCCTTAATTTTCTCCTTATTTTTATGAAAACCCCTTATTTTACGGTTTACATAAATGAAACAATTCTTATGTTTATTTAAGGTTTATTATAGGGAGGAGCTCCCCTTATATCTTAGACAAGGCATGTGGTGCAAGAGGATTTTAAGGCACAAGTCAAGGGATCAAATCCTACCAAATCCTCTTTGTTTAAATATTAAATCAAATGCTTTTTCTTTAATAAATATGGTTTTATCACTTAGTTGGTCCATGTTAGTGACAACTCAATACTATTTCCATGTCATCCCCACATGTCCTACCAATCACATCAAGATTTGGTGATGCCATGTCATCAGTTTGACCAAGTTTGATCCCAACTTTGACTGGTCATAACTTCCACATACGGACTTGGATTTGGTCTATTCAAAATGTGTCAGAAAGCTCTCATAGAGCTCTACGTGATGAAATTAGTAGAGAAATGTTCCATGACCATTAATTTTTTTGGTTGACCAGATTTGACCACATGTTGACCAAACTTTGACCAACCATAACTTTGGCATACGGTCTCCATTTGATCTCATTCAAGTTGCGTTGGAAATCTCTCAACAAGCTCTACACAATGATGCGAATTTATTAAGCATTTGGAACAAACAAATTTTTAGGGTTTTTGAAGATCCACCTGGATCAATCCTTCCCACTAAAAGAACTTTTGGACTCCAAAATTTTATTACAATATTTGACTCATCTTACTAACTACTTAGACTTTCAACAACATTTTTAAACACATTGTTGCAAGTGATGTTATAACAGGTCATCACTTTTACAATCTTGAGCAACATGTGAATTTATAATAAAAATCATTTATTGAGATAACCAATCCATTTTTTACCTACCCAGGCTAATGGATTCTCCTTCTACAACTGATCTTCTTTAGGGTCTTTGTCCAAGATTGTGATTGCATGTTCCAGTTTCTCCTTTTCAAACTTCTTCTATATAGGTTCTTGCATAGGTTTTCTTTCCTAGTGAGTGACGAAGCTCTGGATGTAGCTTCCAACACTTTGCTTCCTAGTGTCCACTCATGTTACAATGAGTGAAAAATATTTCCATCTTCAAATCCTTCTTGTCGTTCTCCTTCTTCTGGTGAGGATGAAATTTTTCATGTCCAATTTCTCCATTAATCAACAAGGCCTCCTGATATAGTTCGCTCTATTTTTGACACTTAGAAACACAATGGTTATCCATGCCACAAAAGGAACAAGGAAAAGCATTCCATATGCTACTTATTGCATTACGAGCAATACCATAGTTTAGAAAAACTTTGGAGAAATCAGGTTTATACCTTTGTGGACTTTTGTTGCCACCAGATCTATGAGGAGATTTGGACTTTCTCAAGCAATCTCTTGAGTTCAACATTATCTAGTGGAATGCTATGATTGATTTCTTCCAACACTGGTATTTTTCTATGCTTCAATCCTTTTCCCATCTTCACACCTTGCAAATGTCAAAATAGCTTTGATACCACATGATTTGTAAAGATCCTACTTATGAATCACGTAAACAACTTGTTAGATTCATCTATGGATCACATATTTTATTATTATTGATCGTTGACAAATTGCATGTAAGAAAGAGCATAGAAACAAGCATTCATTACATATATAGAATAATGAAAGAAACAAGATTTGATAACGGAGTTCACCCAATGTTTGGTCTACGTCCCTAGGCTCAGTCAACTACGATGTCGTTTTCCATTAATATGATGAAAATTTCCTAATTACATCACTATGGTATTCAAGTTGCAATACAAATTATTCTTCTTTCAAGGAAGATTATTGCTCTTCAAGCTCTTCCTACTTCCACATCACACTAACAAAAACTTCCTAGCAACATGTTCATGCCTAGATTCTCCGCCACTTTTACAATGCTTACAAAGCAATAAGAATGAAACTCACTCTCTCAGAAAAAGAGTATAAAAAAACTAAGGCATCAAGCCTCTATTATAAAGCCAATGAGGAATTTCCCTTATTCTCCTTCCAAGAGAATTGTCTCTAACCATTGTCTCTTTTCATTCTAAGCATTTTTTTTACAAAGAAATAATACCCCCTTAAATCAGGGAAAAATTTAGTGGTGAATCTTTGCCAATTAGCGAATTCTAGGAATCGGCCAAGTCAAAATTGGAAAATTTCTCACACCCAACAGGGTGTCCAAATCACCCGGATTTTACAAACTATTAGTCCAATGCATGTCCATTCGCCAATGATTTTTTTTTAGGCATATTTAAGAAAAAAAATTGCCATAAAAAACTACGCGTTTCAAATGGACTGACTAATATTTTTGCTAGGAATCTCGGAAGCATGTAATAAAACACTTACATATTCGTCAATACTATTAAAATGACATTGTATCATGACCCATTTTTCCAATTAAAATTTACAAAAAATTTCTTGTGAAGACCCATTTTTCCAATTAAAATTTATAAATAGTTGCTTATGAGGTCCTATTTTTCCAATAACATTAAAAAACAATTACATTTGAGGACACATTTCACCTTTCAAATTACAACGAATCATTCTATAAGCACGCGAGATTCGCCAATTTTTTAATATACCATTTAAAAATCCTATGGAATTCGCTAAATATGGATTGATATAAATACAATCGAAAGTGTCATTTATTCTTACACATTTTGTTTAGTTCTAAGGTTCTACTTCTCAATTCAGAAGTCAGTGAAAGCCGAAAACATAGACTTAAAGGTGAGTGATCATTTCTTCATAGTGTTATAATAATAAGTTTTCTTTATCTCTTTTACATTATTGCTTCAATCTTAAAGATGATATTGAGTAGGGAATGGGATCTATATTCTTTGTCCCTCTTAAACAAGAAGACATTTTTTTCTAGTTTTTATTCAAAGTGAGAGATCAATATGTCAAGCGACTCGAGCAACAAGGGTAAGGCTCCTGCCACTCCTTAGGGTAGTGAAGAGACTCCTACTACTCCTTAGACTCCTTCCGCTCCTCAGGGTGGTAAGGCTCCTACCGCTCCTCAGGGTGGTAAGGATCCTACTACTCCTCAGGGTGGTGAAGAGACTCCTACCACTCCTTAGGCTCCTCTGGGTGGTGAAGAGACTCCTGTCGCTCCTCAGGGTGGTGAAGAGATTGAGAGTCCATCAAAACACCAAAAAATTAGATGTACCATACAGTCTAACTTTGGAATTTCCAAAGCTTCTGATCCATCAGGTCAAGATGGAGATACATCATCAACTCTTCCACCAAATATTGGTAGCATTCATAATACCTCACCGCCACCAGAAGGTCAAGTTGAGATTGTCATTTATTTAAATCAAAATGTATCAAATCAAGATGGCAATACTACAAAATATGTTCCAAGGGATACCCTAGGCCCGGTTAGCTAGAATGAGATAATTGACTTGGATGAGGATGATGATGTTGGTAGCAAGAAAAGAAGAAGCAAATAAAAAATGGGGTGCGAGTGGGAAATGACAAGGAATTTTCAACTCGGTTGGTTGTCAAAGTACCCATTCATGGTACCAGTGGGGATTGGCAATGCAAAAGATATTGAAAAGGAAACATTGGCCAAATGTATAATTTGTAGTTGGAAATGTGGAAGAGCCAAGATGTTGCAGCTAAAGATTGACACTATAGAAAAGCATATCAGTAAAGTTTATGAAAAAAAAATCATAGATGGAAAGGAACAATTAGTCGTATGATGGAAATCAAAGGAAGAATGTCTTCATGTTAGGTATGCTGCGGATTATGAAGAGAATGAAAAAGGAATGTCAAACATTGCTGCATGTAAAGGTACACTTGAGGCTCAATTTGGAAAAGCAATGGAAGCAACAAATATGTCAAAAATTGTCCAGATGAGTGTTGTTTTTCATATTTTGTCTAGAGGGCATCCTATGATAGACTACCCAAAATATTTTGGTTTATTATCTTTTTTGAGTATTCCTCACTATCCCTTGTCACATTGGTTAGTAAATGCTAGATGGGAATGGGAAAACGGTCTTGCTACAGTTGAAAAGGAAGATTTAAAAGAGAAAGTAAACGAGTCAAATTTCATTGAATTATCTTTAGATGAAGTTACTATATGGTAGACAATACTTCTTGAGTCTTTATGCATTTCTATACTATAGAATGACATGTTCACCAAGCTCATCTTCTCTATGTTCATAAAATGAAGGACAATTCAACATTGCAAAATATATTTGAACTAGTCAAGAAATCTTTGAATGAAATTGCAGGTATGGATGAGTTGACAATTGCCAAAAAGTTGGTGTGTGTAGGAGCTGATGGAGCTGCAGTGATGCAAGGTCAAAGGACCGATGTTTGCACAAAGTTAGAAACTACTTGTGCACCATACATGCTTGGAATTCATTGCATGACATATATATGGGTATGTGTAGGATCATCATGGAAAAAATAGGCCCTTAAGTGGCGAAAAATTTAGAAAAATCAGAGTTAGGCAACTTGACATAAAAAATTGAATAAGTTATCTATATTATTTCAAAAATATGTAATAATAGAATCTATAGAAAATTGAATGTAGTTTCTAAACTACTAGGTTTATTTAAAACAAAAAATCTATTCGTGAAAATTTGAAATTTCAATGCGCACTTAAATTTTAGGAAAAAATAAAGTAGGTGTTTGTCCGACCACCCTAACCACAATAAAATGATAATATTTTTTTATAATATTTTAGATATAAGTATAGGACTCATGTCCCAATGTGATGCATATTTTTTTTTAATTTTTTTCCAAGTAAATAATTAATTATGAATTTTTTATTACAACTTTTAAAAGATATAAAAACTCGTATGGCCACCTTAACTTGGTCAAACTTCATGAAATTCATTTTTTTTTAGTCCTATAGTATGTGAAGCATAGAATGTGACACATGTTTTAGATTCAAAACATTTGATACCATTTGAAAGCTATAGATTTTTTTCAATCAGCCTATCAATTAGGACTTTAGTCATAATTCAAATAGAAAATGAATAATAATTATTTATTAAATTCAAAGTAAAGCATAATTATATTGGTGGAAAGCTGAGAATATCCTTTAAAAACCCTTTTCATTTTATCAATTTTGGGTAAAAAAAAGGTCGTTAACCACATACCCATCATATCAGGACTTTTTGGCCCATCATGATCCTATACATACCCATATATATATAAAGCATAAATCACTTAAGGACATGCGTAAAATCAAATATCATCACCTATGTCTCCAAATGCATGAGGAATGTCAACCTTATCCTCTCTGGGGGGCATGGAGGATGTGCTAGCCTCTCTTTGACTCCAGGTGTTGATGTTTTTTTTAACTACTACCTGTGATCTAGTCCTGTAAGTATGTGAGGACTCTCCATGCTCATACCAATCCTCAATAGCTACCTCATCACCCTCACTCAAAGGTAGCTCCTCGTAATAATCATCCTCCTCATAATCCTCCTCCTCCTCATCCTCTCCTCCATCCTAGTCCTCATAATCAAGATCGACCTTGGACTGGTACTCATCATCAATAACATTTGTAAAAATATTTGCTAGCCTATACCGTACCTCCTCTTCTCTCTCCTTTGGCTCATCACCCTCATCTGGTGTTGGTCCTATATCACCTATAGGGAAATCCATAGGGAACACAGGAGCTATTCATGCATATGACCACTGCTCCTCGTGCTCATCTATGTTGCCGACATCATCAACGTCGGATGCTGGTGGCTAGTCGTGATCTGAATCATCAGAATCACTCTCATGAACATGATCTATAGTTAATCAAACAATACCACCTAGCCTTCGGGCACTCCGCACTGATCGTCTAATGAAGGGGCATGCCCTCAATGGTGTCTGCACCTGTCCAAACTGTCCCATGACTCACCTATAATAGAAAGGTCGTACAACATAGTCATGCCTCCCAGCTAGATACCTATCCATCTACATCATCCATAACTATCTGGTGGGATTTGGCCATTGTAGAGTGAGTAGATAAGGTCTCCATAGGATCTCATCCTCCTCTAGCCAATCAAATATCACCCTCCAAAAGTGTAAATCCCCATACTACCATAGGAATTGCAAAGGATAGCTGAATGCTCATGGATATCCTACAGCTATAGGACAAGGGAATCTGATAGGCCTGGTACATGTGATATGCTCAAGGCACCACACTTGTAGAATTGTACTATGGACCATACTGTCAATCTCTCAAAATACAAACTGACCAAGATCATAATACAAGTGTGCTAAAATGTAGTAGCCCCAACTATAGACTATCCTCTATTGAACATCCCTTGTATCAAGTGTACTATTCCTCCATCTAAGTGTGTTGCTCATCCATTTGGATTGAGAACTAGTGCCACTGTATGCATCATAATATGTCTTACCACAGGAGCTCACAAATACAACAACATAGAAAGCTTGATCCATGCTCTAACCCTCTCATCATGTATAGGTCCACCTAAACAATATTGCATATCTATCTTCTTCTCCCGAAATGACTGATCCCCCTGTAAATATACCCGCTCTCCCCAAATGGGAACTCAGAGGATGCGGTGTACGTCCTCGAGAGTGATAGTCATTTCCCCGATGGGAAGATGAAAGGTAGAAGTATCAACATCCCAACGCTCACATAGAGCCATAAGCATGGCGTCATGGTATCTCATGGGTGGCATCATATATGCCTAAGAGATACCCACTAACTATAAATGCTCTACCTCTACCACTGATAGCGCTGGCACAAGATCTCTTAGAAATGTGAGCTATCTTCCCCCTAGCCGCTATCACAACTGGGCAGGGACCTATCAAAATCAACACAAAATGCTCTAAATTTCATCTAAATTCTTCAATTTTCACATTATCCATCAAGCAAGTGTGCTAAAGTCAATCTAGTGTGCTTTTCTAATGGCCCTAGACAATTTAGAACCCTTTTTGGACACTTCATGAAGAAATAGGACACTCTACGAACAAATGGGACACTTTGCGAACTTTTTTCCAAGAACCCTAAATTAACCTATTCATGCATAAAAATCATTAAATTATTATAAAATTACAAGGTGAAAGTTGTAGAATTGACTCACCTCATGATACATCTCGCCGCGTGCCACTTGCTCACGAAGATCATCCAGCTGTGAAGGTGTGTAATCCCATTTGCTCAGCATGTTCTTCTCTCACTCATCACTCTCAAGCTACACGAAGGTAAAATGAATAGTAAGTGACAAGTTACTTTCATCTACTTTTAATCCCTTTTCATCTATTTTTACTCTTACGCATTAACATAAGGTTATTATCTTTTCAAGAACTCATAACGTAGATATTCTTCAAATCAACATAATGGGAGCCAGGGTAATTCATTTTTGACGCCATTTGATGCGTTGGAATTGTGATTTTGCACTCGACATCATCATCCATATATCATTATGTGGCATGGTACTTGGAAATTCCCAACGATATGATGTTTCTTATTTGACATGGCTAGATTGCTACCTTGATTCCACCTCCGTAAAGCAAGCAAAATCAAGGGGGGCATACATCTACCATCAAATTGGATTCCTAGGAGTTAGATAAAAGGATTTTTGGATAATTAATAGATGTGTGTTACAAGATGTGGTTCCTAATGTTGTGGTTGTGCAGATAACTACACTGGGTCTTCATTCTCCCATCTTTTGAATGAGTATCCTTTTATGAAATAAGGTGCATCGTTTAGAGTCCTTTAGCTTACATATTCACATAGAGTCATATGGGCGCTAAAGTGGGGGCTAAACGTGTCATAGAAAATTGAACCCTCTTGAGAAAAGAAATAATTTCATGCATAATTGGACCTACTTTTGAGTCCCTTCACATAATTTACCCTTCAAAACAACATTTATAGGCCCCTTAGACACATTGATTTTGATCTAGAGGCTTGTTTTACCTGAGAAATCACACAAAACCTGACAACCAACATTTAATTGTCTCATACCCCAAAAACCAACCTTCAAAAAGTAGTAGTGGGACCCATTCACCACCTTGGGCGAATGAGTCCCCTCTGGTGGGACCCATTCACCAAGGGTGGCGAATGAGTCCCCTTCGAGGGAAATTTAAATTTTGAGTGGGAATTTGATTAATTTAACTTAAATTTCTGGTGAATGTCGGCCTCTTAGGTCTAAATAATAGGAAAATAAGGTGTTTTTTCCTTTAAATACTCATCTAAGGTCATTTAACACATCTTTTTGTCATTTTTCAAGAGCAATTTCTAAGTCAAGCCTTCTACAACAAGTATCATTAGCAAAAGTTGATGTTTTAGGACAACAAACTAGGGTTTTTGCAAGTCTTGAAGCTCACTATTTTTTGTCAAGATTCATCATTGAAAAGGGTTGATGATGGATGCCTATGGTGAATCATGAAGAAATCTAGGGTGAGGAAGTGCAACTAGCCACCAAATCACACCTAAGGACTTGGTTTCATATTGATTCCATCTTCCAATTTCACTTTATCTTCAGATTAAGGTTTGCATTTTGTTTTTTTATCATTTGCATGTCATTTCACTTTCATTTCTTATATGTTGTGAGGTTTCTAGGGTTGATATCTTGCATCATATGAATCATCTTTGCATTTCTTATTCTAGAGCAATAGAATAGGACCTTTGTCATATTTCAACTTTTCCTAGTCTTTAACACATCTAAGGCTAGGGTTTTATGCAAATTTTTCTCCATTCAAGGTTTAATTACCAAACTAGGGGTTTGACCAAGGAAAAGACCCCATTAGATAAATAATTTTAAGTTGTTTTGTAGGAATTTTCTGAGATCCCGAGTCGGGTTTTCATCAAAAATTGTTGTGTAGGGGTCAAGTTGCAGAACAAAACTTTGAAGTTGCAAAAATTTGAAAGTGGATTGATTTTCCATGCATGGAGAATGAGTCCCTCTTGAGGTGTAGATTTGAGTCAGATGCAGATCCAGGTTCTCGATTGACAGAAAACAACTTCTGTGCAAAAAAGTCCTGACCTGGGACTGATTCGCCCAGGGTGGCAAATGAGTCCCAGTCAGTTCAAATTCAGATTTCATCAATTTTCCATATTTTTTTCTGGTCTTCTTTAGTTTCCTAGGTGCACACATTCTGAAAAAATGCATTTAGTTTAGATTAATTTGCAATTTTCTTCATTATTTGAAGCTTTTTGCAAATAACACTGTGTTTTCAAACATAGCCTAGATCTTAGTTTTGCTTTCATAATCTGCCATATAGATCACTTGCATTTATTTCAATTCATTTAGCTTAGATAACATAGAATATAACATAATTTGAATGAACCCCTAGCTTTTTTAGCCTAAACTCTCTACTTTTAGGTGAAAAACCCTATAAGAGTTAGAGAAGTCTTAAGAGCCAAAAATCTATGGTTCAAACCCATACATCACCTTGGGCATATGAGTCCCACCTAGATGAACCTATACACCACCTTGGGCGTATGAGTCCCATTTGGCCCCTTTTTAGGGTTTTGAGTGGGAAATCAAGGTTTTGGATTCAAATTTTATGAATGTCAGCATTTGGGATCTAAAAAATGGTAAATTAGATGGAATGCCTATATAAACAAGGTTTCAAATCATTATTTCAGCTAGCAATCAAGAGAAAATCATCCTAAGACTTCACAAGAGCATCATAGAGTATTCAAGAGCATTTCTAAGGCATTCAAAGGTAGATTTATTCATTATTTGTTGTAGCAATTCAAGATCCATTATCATGTCAAGGGCTTGATGCATCATGCATGTAGTTTGGAGCTAATGTTGTGATGTATTGTTCAAGATCAATCCAAGTATTCAAAGGAATTATCTCTCATCAAGAATCATGATCAAGATCTACATCCATTAAGGCTAATTTATGATTGTTTGTAGATCTACAAGGTTTCAAATAAGGTTCTACTATTTCATCTTATGTTTCAGGTTTCATTTCATTCATGTTTCATTTCTCAGTAAGGTTTTGATTACCAAAACAGGGTTTGACCAAGGAAAACCCTTGTTCCCTAACAAATCAACAATTTTTCTCTCTACATGTGTGATTGTAGATCTAGGTGCTTTAGAGTTTGAAGATCCTTTGAATACAAAGTTGGAAGATTGAAGAAAGTTGACAAGATTGTCACAAGGTTTTCATCTTCACAAAAAGTCACATACAATCCAAAATTCAAGCTTTCATACTTGGAGATCTAGTAGGAGAGAAGCTACAATAGATCATTAGAGGACACCAGAGTTTCAACCAAACCCTAATAGTGGGACTAAATCACCACCTTGGGCATATGAGTCCCAGTACAACACTTTTTCCAAATTTCAAAAGATCTAGATCAATCACTGAGAGATTCTAACTCTTTCCTAGAAACCCTAGTAGGGGACTAAATCGACCAACCTGGTGTATGAATCCTAGCGAGCTTTAAAAATAGAATTTTGGTGTTTCAGAGCTTGTTTTGACTACACCATTCTTCCAGATGCACCTCCGTTTATCTTTGGTTTTTCTATTCTAATTTTAGTTCATTTTCTGGGTCATATAGTTAGGTTTTCCATGTTACTTTTATCTCTTTCTTTCCATGCCTTTGCTTAGTGGTGAACCCCCTTTTTGTCTTTAATCACTCCCCAAGGACACTGTTGGAAAAACAAGGACAGACAACTGAGGAGGGGGGGTGAATCAGTTGTCATAGATTATTTAACATTTCAAAATTGACTTAAATTAATCTCAAATATGATGAAAGAACAATGAACCATAAACAATCAACACATCAGAAGCATAAAGAACACCAATATTTTTTACGTGGAAACCCTGTTAGGGGAAAAAACATGGTGGATGTTAGTCCACAATATTATACCCTATTAAAATTATAAAGAAGAATAATAGGAATGCACATGCATTCAGGCACACTACCTAGAGCTCATTGCTCAAATATAAGAGGGCTCACTGCCCAAGAATACAAAGTAATTCAGATTAGATCTGCAGGGTATGAACTAAGAAAATAGCTTCTACAAAAGCTTGATTACAGTTCCAGTTAAGCACATAAATACTTCTTCACACTCTTCTCTACAATCAAATGAATATATTTCTATTCACACACTTGCACTTTCTCTGGACCTTCCTCTCTTCACACAAACAACCACTCTTATATATCCGCAACCTAGATTTACATCAACTTTGTTAGCCAAAATATAAAACATATTTACAGTGTCGGCACAAATTTACAAATAAAATTTCAATATGAATCAAACACTATCATCCAATATAATTTTGTGGCCCAAAATAATATCCTCGAGTCTGCCAAACATTCAACTTTAAATCTCCAAGGATCCACAACACGTTACAACCATCATGTCAGCCAAGAACATGAAAACCCGAACACACATGAGAAAAATATTCAGCCACGAGCACAATGATTAATGCGGACGTACAACAAGGATAAAGAATGACCTAGAAGCATCCACAAGCAACAAGAACTAACAAAGATGCATCCACAACAACTAAGATTACGAGAATTACATAAACTTCAATTAGGAGCACTGAAAAAAACCACAAAAATACTGTCAGAACACGATTGTCCATAACACGATCAAATCTTCACGCAAACCTCTTAAACTTATGGTGGATAGACTATATACTCTTAGAAATAAACCCTTTAGTCCATAACAACTAATCTTCAACATACTGAGCAAGACACCTTCATGACCTTCACTATTCCACTGGCAACCTACAACATTTTCTTTAACAATTTTCTCAATATCCTCGACATATACATCCTTCAATACAATAGTGCTAATAGTGTTGACATCAATGACAACCACATATCAACAATACAACCACAACATCCAACAATCTCCCCCTTTGGAATTGATGGCAACACATGATGTGAAAAATACCGTCAACACTACACTTACTCCCCCTTAGATTGTGACTCTTTTCCTCAATTGCTCTTCTCCCCAAAAATATTTTTCACATTGCTCTCCTCCCCCTTTGACATCAATGGAAAAGATAAGCATTAACTTCCCACATACAAGCTCTTAACCAAATATATGCACATCTGACTACTCCCCCTGAGTAGTAGGCACATAAACATCAATCTAGATTAGAATATAGCTTTGAAGCATATAGATTGATGCAAGCAAATGCATCTTTAGTTCATATCAGGAGGGGTAATCACCCCTAGAATCCCTCTGAGATACTCAAAATTATCCTTTGGCAATGACTTGGTGAAAATTTCTACAACCTATTCTTTGGTAGGCACATACTCCAGTCTGACTACTTTCTCACTCACTTTATCCCTCAAGAAGTGAAACTTGATTGATATATGATTGGTCGTAGAGTGTAGCACTGGATTCTTCGATATGTTAATTGCACTTGAGTTGTCACAGTATATGGCAATAGGCTCATCATACACTACTCTGATATCTTTCAGCATCTGTTTCATCCACATTACTTGAGTACAGTTATTTGCGGTAGCAATATACTCTACCTCAGCAGTAGATAGAGAAATAGAATTCTGATTTTTACTCATCCAAGACACCAACTTCTTCCCTAGGAAGAAATCACCTCCACTAGTACTTTTCCTATCATCTAAATCTCCTACCCAATCTACATCAGTATATTCACTCAAAGTAATATCATCATCCTTAGGGTACCAAAGCCCAAAATCAGCAGTTCCTTTCAGATACCTGAAAATTATCTTTATAGTAGTCACCTGAGATTCTTTTGGATCAGCTTGAAATCTAGCAACCATACAGACAACATTCATAATGTTTGGTTTGGTCTGAGTTAAATAGAGAAATCCACCAATCATTGACCTATATCTTTTTTTATTTTCCTTAGGAGAATCATCATTCTGTGTTAACTTACATCCAGTTACCATGGGAGTACCAATAGGATTTGAGTCTTCCATGCCAAACTTCTTCAGCAACTCTTTCACATATTTAGACTGAGATATGAAAATTCCATTTTCTAATCGAGTAACTCTTAATCCTAGAAAGAACTACATCTCTCCAATCATACTCATTTCAAATTCACTCTTCATTTCATCAGCAAACTTCATACATAGATTATCATCTCCTCCAAAAATAATGTCATCAACAAAGACTTCAATAATCAACTCTTTGTCATGATCCAATTTGAAATACAAGTTGTTGTCAGCAGTACCTTTATTCAATCCAAGATTTAATAAGCATTTATCTAGTCTAGCATACCACGCTCTGGGAGCTTGCTTGAGTCCATATAGAGCTTTCTTCAATTGGAAAACCATGTCTTCCTTATCAATCAGTTGAAATCCATCTGTTTGTTCAACATATACCTCTTCTTCTAATTCACCATTCAGAAAAGTTGAATTCACATCCATTTGATAGACTTTATAGTTCTTATATGCAGCATAAGCAATAAATAATCTTACAACTTCAATTTTGGCAACAGGGGCAAAGGTTTCTTCAAAATCAATACCTTCTATTTGTGAATACCCTTTACATACCAGTCTTGCTTTATTCCAGACTACTTCACCTTGTTCACTTAGCTTATTCCGAAAGACCCATTTAGTACCAATCACATTTTTATCTTTAGGTATGGGAACAAGAATCCATGTATCATTCTTTTCAATTTGGATCAATTCTTCCTTCATGGCTTCCATCCAGTGTTCATCATTACAAGCTTCACAGGCATCTTTAGGCTCAATCTTGGAAATTAGGCAATACTCTTCTACAATCTTTCTTCTAGTTTGCACACCTTTATTCTTGTCTCCTGTAATTTTATTTTCAGAATGATTTAGCTTTACATACCTTGGAACCTTAGGATTCTCTCAAACTTTTGGTTCTTCTATTCTTTCTTCTGCACTTGCATTGTCTCTCCTTCCTAAATTTCTTGATTTACCAGAACAATTTGAAGTTGATTCTATGTCTAAGCCTTCTTCCCTTTGTTTGTACTATCTTCCTGGTCATTTGAATCATATCCACAGTATCTGTATGATCTAACAGAATCCTCATCAACTCTAACATTTGCAATTTCAACCATTTTTCTCAATCTTCTATTATAGCATCGGTAGGCCTTACTTTTAGTAGAGTAACCTAGAAATATTCCTTTATGACTTATTGCATCAAACTTTCCTATGTCCTCATCTCTCTTAATATAACACTTGCTTCCAAAGATCTTGAAATACTTAATAGTAGTCAAGATTATAACCAAACCATAGTTCAAAAGGAGTCTTACCAGAATTACCATTGACATTTACCCGATTTAAAGTGTATATAGCAGTGCTTACAGATTCACTACAATAGATGTGAGGCACATTTCCTTCAATCATCATTGTTCTAGCAGCATCCAAATTTTATTTTTTCTCTCTCTACAACTCCATTCTATTGAGGAGTTCGGGGAGCAGATAACTATCTTCTGATTCCATTTTCTTCACAGAAAGAATTAAACTCCCTAGAGGTGAACTCACCACCTCTATCTGACCTTGGGCATTTGATTTTCAGACCTTTCTCATTCTCTGCCATAGCTTTGAAACTTTTGAAATTCTCTAATGCTTCACATTTTTCTCTTAAGAAAGCAACCCATATCATCCTAGAGTAATCATCAATAAACAGCATAAAGTACCTTTCTCCATGAAGACTTCTAACTCTGGAGGGACCGCATAGATCAGTATGCACTAGCTCTAGTATTCCATTAGAATGATGTTGTTTTCTCCAAAAATAAACTCTAGTTTGTTTTCCCATTTGACATTCCTTGAAAATTGTGTTAGTAGGCTTTACTATCCTAGGTAGATATCTTATTTCTTGAGTGGAGCTTACCTTGAAAATGTTATCAAAATTCACATGACACAACCTCCTATGACATAACCATCTTTCATCTACTTGGGCAATTAAATAACTTTCACTAGTAGCATTCAAGTGAAAAATATTACCTCTTGTCTTTTTACCTAAAGCAATTACATTTCTAGAACTTCCAAGTATCATCATCTTCCACCTTTGAATTGAAGATCATAGCCCTTTTCCACCATCTATCCAATGCTCAACAGGTTGTGCTTCAAGCCTTCAACATAAAGGACATAATCGGTGATATGCTTACCACCAGAAAAATAGATCCTCTACCACGAATCACACCAGCATTGTTATCTATGAATCTTACAACCCCACCATCATATTTCTCTAGACTTATAAATTTTCTTTTGTCACCAGTCATATGATGTGAGCATCCGCTATCAATAACCTACACATCCTTCTCTTCAATTCAGGTTGCAAGAGCTTTCTCAACTTTAGCAGATTCAGTAGCCACTGAACCATTTTACTTGATAACAAGGAACACCCATTCATCTTCATTTCCATTTTCTTTATCAGACTCTTCATCAGTCACTCCTTCTTCAGCATAGTAACATTTCTTTTGAAATATAGATTTGTTAGGCTTAGACCTAGGAACTCTTTCAGGACACCTTGTTGCAAAATGACCTATTTTATTGCAAGAAAAACATTTAATAGGCAGTATTCCTTTATACTTACCTTGTCCTTTGCCTTCTTTCTTCACAATCAGTGCTTCCAACTCTTCTACTTCTCTTTCTTCATCTTCAAGTTGTTTCATTTCTTCCTCATACTTGAATGACTTTCACTCTCCCAGATCATATCTTTTCTTGTTTCTTCTAGATACAGTAGTCTTAAATGTAGATTCAGTCTTGGGAACAGGTTCACCAAATTCACTCAACTTAAAGGTAGAAAATTTACCAATCAGTGTATCTCTTGTCACATTCATCACTGATATGATTTCTTCAATAACATGAGCCTTTGCTTTGGAAGAGGGAGGCAATGATCTTAGCACTTTAGCTACAATTTCTCCCTCTTCCAGGGTACCACCAGCACATCTAATACTCATCACTAGTTTATTTACTTTTTTCATAAAAGAAGAAATATTTTCATCTTCACCCATCTTCAAATTTTCATACTTGCCTTTCAAATTCTATAGCTTAGCCATCTTCACATGTGCATCTCCTTCATACAAATTTTCCAGCTTCATCCACATCTCATGAGCTATCTTTATACCTATCATATTTTTCATTTCTGAATCCATCAGAGCACTCAGCAAAGCTTCCATAGCCTTGATGTTATTCTTAGCCTCTTTAATTTCATTAGGAGTGGAAGGAATATTCTAAGGAATAACATATCTATTCTTTGTGATCTTCCAAAAGTGTTCACCTAAACAACTCAAATGAAATTCCATTCTGGTTTTCCACAGTGAGTAGTTTGTTCCATTGAATCTAGGGTTGTCCTTCTCGTATGATGCCATCACGGATCACCTCAAGCTTTTAAACTTCTTCAGAGGAACCTGCTCTGATACCAATTGTTGGAAAAACAAGCACAAACAACTCAGAGGAGGGGTTGAATTAGTTGTCATAGATTATTTAACATTTCAAACTTAACTTAACTTAATCTCATATATGATGAAAGAACAATGAATCATAAACAATCAACACATCAGAAGCACAGAGAACACCAATATTTTTTTACGTGGAAACCCTGTTAGGGGAAAAACCACGGTGGATGTTAGTCCACAATATTATACCCTGTTAAAAGTATAAAGAAGAATAATAGGAATGAACATGCATTCAAGCACACTACCTAGAGCTCACTGCTCAAATACAACAGGGCTCACTGCCCAAGAATACAAAGCAATACAGATTAGATCCACAGGGTATGAACTAAGAAAATAGCTTCTACAAAAGCTTGATTACAGTTCTAGTTAAGCACATAAATACTTCTTCACACTCAGCTTTGCAATCGAATGAATAGATCACTATTCACACACTTGCACTTTCTCTGGATCTTCCTCTCTTCACACACACTAAATTAACACAAAAAACCACTCTTATATATCCACAACTTGGATTTACATCAACAACTTTGTCAGCCAAAATATAAAACATATTTACAATGTCAGCACAAATTTACAAATAAATTTTCAATGCGAATCAAACACCATCAGCCAATATAATGTTGTGGCCCAAAACAATATCCTCAAGCACACCAAACATTCAAATTTAAATCTCTAAGAATGTGCAATACGTTACAACCATCATGTCGGCTAAGAACATGAAAACTCGAACACACATGAAAAAAATATTCAACCATGAGCACACTGATCAACGTGGACGTACAAAAAGGATAGAGAATGACCTAGAAGCATCCACAAGCAACAAGAACTAACAAAGGGGCATCCACAACAACTGAGATTACCAGAATTACATAAACTTCAATCAGGAGCACTGACAAAAACCACAGAAATACTGTCAGAACATAGTTGTCCATAACATGATCAAATCTTCACATGGACCTTTGAAACTTCTGGTGGATAGACTAGATACTCTCAGTAATAAACCCTTTAGTCCAAAACAACTGATCTTCAACGTACTGAGCAAGACACCTTCATGACCTTCACTGTTCCACTAGCAACCTGCAACATTTTCCTTAACAATTTTCTCAATATCCTCGACATATACAACCTTCAATACAATAGTGCTAATAGTGTTGACATCAATGACAACCACATATCAACAATACAACCACAACATCCAACATGACACATTATGGTAGATCTCTTTTCCCTAATTCAAACACTAGGTTGAGATCACTAGGGTTTCCTTGAATGAAATAAGGTGAAATAGGTCCAAAATCCCTAGTTCCATCTGCTAAAAGATGGAACCCTATTTCCTTTGTTTCACTCCATACTATTTTCCTTCAATGCTTACCGCCAACTTACATTGTTTTTTTGTTTGATGGGGAAATTTTTTCATCCATAGGCTTTTTCAGCTCACATTTTTATATAAATAGTATGCTCGTGTCACAAGAATAGTCATTAAGTTTATGTTAAGATGTCAAGTCTCTTCCGTTATGATTTTTTTTAGTTTGGAAAGTTTTTTGTTGCATCATGAGTAGTCTAGACACTCCAATTCGGATTTGGAGCCAAAAACTATAAGGCTCCTTTATCAGGGAGGTTAGCAAGTACAAAAACAACAATAAACTACTAGAAAAACTACTAAAAACTGCTTATAAATTACTAAAGTTGGTCACGTCACCATTTGTAGTTTATTGCCAGTCATATATAACATGACCAGATTGATGACTAAACCATTTTTAATCATTTGTTTGTTTAGATTGATTGATTTGGTAGTATATTTAGTTGTTGATTTAGTCATTCATTGTTGTAATCTGGTCACTTATTTAGTCATTTTTTTTCCACTGATATATTTAGTCATTGATTAATTCATTGATTGTTGTAATCTAGTCACTTATTTAGTCATTTTTTATTCACTAATATATTTAACTAGTCACTTATTTAGTTGTTGATTTAGTCATTGATTGCTATAATATGCTCACTTATTTATTCATTTTTTATTCACTGATATATTTAGTCATTGATTGTTGTTAACTGGTCACTTATTTAGTCGTTTCTATTCATTGTTCACTGATTTCTATCAATTGGTAGTATATTTAGTCAATTTAATTATTAATTGATGTTAATCAGTAGTATATTTAGTCATTTTAATTGACTAATATTTGAGGATTTAAGCGTAAAACACAAAAATACACATCAATCATCAATTGCACACAATAAGACAACCATTAAGAAGGAAAAATCAGTGAAATTTATTAATAAAAGAAAAGTGTTCTAGTTACAGCTTAGAAATAGAGTATTACAATTGTTATTTTTAGTCACAAGACTGAAAAACTGAGTTACACTATTGCACAAAAATGACTGGAAGAAAGAAACTTCTCCAAAAAATGTCTACAATGATGGAAACGCATTCTTGAAGCCCTTCAATGCGAGCACATGCCCCTTTCATCTCTTAAAACTTCTACAATGTGGGAAATCTTCCTGGAGCAAGTTGTAATGTGTAGAATCCAAGAAGGAGAGTGTTGATCATGTCCCATATATGAAGCTTTCTCCTTCAATGTAGTCAACAATAACCCAGCTAGAATCTTTCCTCCTTTATATGCAATGTGCCATCTGATATGAGCAATAGGGTCTACCTTTTCTTCCATGAATGATGTTTTTCCTCAATACAACCAACAAAATTACTATTAGTCAATTTAGAAAGAATAAAATTGCAATGTATATTGCAAGTTTACAAAAGTAATTCCAAACACAGTAGAAAGATAAATCAATTAAAAAATTGTAGAAGAGAGATCACATCCACAAACATGGGAGAGCTATGCAAAATTGGAGAAATTGGCTTGGAAAATGAAGGCAGTAGGGTATTTCCAGATTCGAGACTTTTACTTAATGTTGTGGAATAGAAGAAAAAAGAATCATTTATCTGCCACCATAGTGAAAAGTTAGCAATTGCATTTGGTTTGTTAAACATGACCCCTGGTACAACTATTAGAGTTGTTAAGAACCTTTGAGTATGTTCTGATTTTCACACTACATCTAAATTCATCTCCAAGATTGTTGCAAGAGAAATTGTTCTGAGAGATGTGAACTATTTCCATCATTTTAAATAGGGAAAATATTCTTGTGGAGAATATTCGTGATGCTAAATGAAACAATCTGAAAAATAGGCTTGCACTATAATAATGTACACTACATCAGATATTGAAAGGGATATCCATCAAATCATAACAATAGGGATTTTTTTGTCATATGTTGTAGTTACAAGTGCCCTGCTAGACCTACATTGAAAATCTAAGGGATTTTTTTTATGGCTATACTAATAAAATCCTATTGGGGATACTCCAAGTACATATGGCCCAATTCTAATGACAACTATTATTAAAGCTAAAAAATATTTTTGGATATTATTAGTATGTTATTGATATTGAATCATGGACTGGATTGTCTGATACCTTATGAATGAAGATCTTGTATCAATGGGGAGATATGGAGTTTGTTGCCACTTATTTGCCCAAAGAAAGCCATATGCTAATATTTGACTTCTGAAATATACTTAGATATTTGATTTATTGTTTCATGTGCCTCCAAATAGGTGCACCAGATCCTTGAAGGGGATTAACACAGATTTATTCAATAGGAAAAAGCGACTAATTCTATATGATTTTTCTTTATAATTGTAAGAAAATGCAACCAGTGGGTGTAAAGCCCAACTCCTCAACCTTTGAAAGCATCCTTCCTTCCTGTGTGTGAATTGGAGCTTTGGATGAGAAATTTCTTTCAAATCCAACAAAATAATCATTACAAGTCATCAAATCCAATAGAAAGGAGACCAATATAAATGATTAAAACAAAAGAATACAATTAGAATACTAAAAGAAATAAGTAAAATCTTACTGCACAACAACCATCTCTATAGATTCTATTGCATCATTAACCATTTAACTATCAATAACTCACTATATTTTCAAAGACATCCATTCATCCACCATCCACCGCTACACCGCTATACACAAACTAGCCCTTTGCGATATGGCGGTATTTGTTGTTCTACCACAATAAGCCTCGTACACCATCACGATGTGGTGGTGACTATACTGCACCATCATAGGATACCTTTGACCATCTCTACGAGGTAGTGGTAACCACTACTATACCACACTAGCCAACATGGAAGCACCGCAGGGTGGCGGTAACACTGCACTACTGCAAGTTCAATCTAACACCCCTGCGGGGTAGCGGTAAGTATCGCTCAACCTCCAGTCACTCCATGAGATGCCATATGATGGCGATAAAGGTCTGAACTCTCACTTGGTGTAATCTAACTTGATGATGACCAAGTTGGGGGTGCACCAGTGAATTTGAGGCACATAATTTTAACATGTAAATGCCATAAATTGTCCAAAACAAATACACATGTATCAAACTCAAGTCACTTAAGCAAATAGGGCATGTGAGACTTCCCACTAAACCAATTCAAAATTAATAAGGTGTAAATATATGGCTCTTTTAGCACTATAATTAATGTGTAAATCACAAATATATAAGCAAGATGTGGCATAGCTTCCAGCAATTGCAATCTATAAATCAAGCACTACTGAAAAGATAACAAAAAGAGAGACTGAAGCAGAAATCCTGGCTGAAAGATAAGACTGTTATTTAAAAATCAACAAAAGGAAAAGCTTAAACTTGTATAAAACTATAGAACACCTAACCACCGAGTATACAAAGCAAATTTTTTATATAGATCTTGATCATGGGACATCCATAAAAGCATAACAATAGGTATTTTTTGTCATATATTGTAGTTACAAGTTCCCTACTAGACATACATGAAAATGTGGAAGCACAGACAATTTTTATCAAGCCAAATGTCAAAAAGTATAATTAAAAAGAAAAATCCTTACAATTGGACCTCAAATTGGACCAAAAAAATTTATGATTTTATCTTTAGAATGTAGGAACTTTCTCCATCAGAGCTTCACGACCTCAAATTGGATTTCCATTTTGACCAACAGATTTATGATTTTATCTTTAGAATGTAGGAACTTTCTCTATTTCTATATTCACGAACTCAAATTCGATCAGAAACTGGATAAGTAGATTTATGATTTTATCTATCCACTGACATTTGTATTCCTACACTTAGGTTTTGCTTCCAAGAGAAAGCACCTAGAAGTGTTTTAGACTGGCTAAAAGTACTCTCCAACCTTGTTATGTCATTGATAGCAATCCAAGATTTCTTGAATCATCCATACCTGAATGTTGCATCATAATCTATTCTTCCTACACATAAAAATTCCACAATTAACCATTTCCAAATAAAGCATTTAATCATCATAAAACCATAATTAATAAATCATTTGAGTTTCAAAAATAATTTGATGTCATTTACTATAAAAAAGATATGTAAATCACAAAAAAGCCATGAAGCCTCCTAAATGTAGCTTAAAGAAAGTTTACAGGATGTGTTTCATCATAAGAAGCTTTCTCCTACATCTCTTAATGAATGTATTATAAGCAAAAAACAAAATTCTTCATACTCGAAGTAATGTAGTTAAACATTTATTCCAAAAGTATGTTAGCAAGAGTTAACTAAAAACAAAATGATTTTTTGCTTGGTTTCTTTTTTCAATATGCCACGTGGAAATGGAATAATCACTAAGAAATCCTAACAATAAAAAAAGAAGTAAAGGTTCAAGAAAGGAAATTCCAATGTACTATTGTATAATGGTGATGAAGGAACTTATATGAGCATGACTTGCATACAAATCCTTGCCATTGAATTGCCATCCATCTAAAGAGAAAATAAGAAATGTAAGGATTTGAGCAATATAAGTCCAAAGGGTTATGCTGTAATAGTTTAATGGAATCACCATAAGAGCACAACTGAGGAAAAAATTCTTGTGACTGTAATTATGTGATCCATAACTCTATTGGTCATGTGGCATAGTTGTGTTATAAAAAATATAATATGCATTCATGTGTGACCCAAGTTTAATTTGGCTATGTTGTGATAGAAATGGAGGCACTCATATGAGAAAAATTCATGTACAAATTAATCAGTCATCACAATTAGGTGTCAATCATCATTGGGTGCATTCAGGTTGACTCAAGTTTAACAGGTTACAATATAATGATAGCATGATCCAAGATTGATTACCTCTTGTTGCAATAAAGAGCCTATAATTCTAGTTGATATGCAGAGTGGTTGTGTTATATCAATTATGTAGTGCATTCAAGCACAACCCATGTTTAATGGGCTATTCTAGAGAGTGATCAAGATTTTCTAAACCTTATGAATGTTACTTAAAAGTGTACAAATTAATCAGTCATCACAATTAGGTGTCAATCATCATTGGGTGCATTCAGGTTGACTCAAGTTTAACAGGTTACAATGTAATTATAGCATGATCCAAGAGTGATTACCTCTTGCTGCAATAAAGAGCCTATAACTCTGGTTGATATGCAGAGTGGTTGTGTTATATCAATTATGTAGTGCATTCAAGCACAACCAATGTTTAATGGGCTATTCTAGAGAGTGATCAAGATTTTCTAAACCTTATGAATGTTACTTAAAAGTGTACAACTTAAACTACAGACCAAGTTTGTTACATACTTGAATGCAATATTGGGATACCACAAAATATAATAATGTGATATGCTAATAACCATTATGGGAAGTATTAAAGCAAGACCCATGCTATATATGATACATTTCCCTAATCAAGTTTACATACCTTAATGATCAAACACAAGCTTCCCACACACTCTAGGATACAATCCAAGAGCATACCACACCCTATGAAGATAGCTAGTTTTTTGACCCAAGATTTAAGGTTGTTTTTTAATACCAACAAAAGCATTGGTAAGACCATGAATAGGGTACAAACCCTAGGCCTCTATAGAAACATCAACCATAACTCTAGTGGATTAGTGAGGTTACAATACCAGAAATATTGAGACATTGCTGCCAATAACAAAATCTTGCAATCTAAAGATTGTAGCCAATAACAAGCACAATATATAGCTTAGTGATATTTTTAAATGCAATCTATGGTAAGAAGAATGATATTCACTTGAGGTGTGACAGTGAAAAAGAGGCTGAGCAGTGACACAATAATAAAGCTCAAACCTTTCATAGTAAAGTGGAGATTTTAGCAGTGAGTTTCCTTACCCCCTTGTTGACCTTAAGGGTTTTTCAAATGCTATTACAGTGTTAGACAAGGAAGATGTAATCATGGAATGATTGTCCAAATGAAGTAACATTGGTAATCACAAGTTCAATGTTTCTTCTTAGCCATTGTATAATGGAGGTAGTGGATTGCATGTTTGAGTAGTGTTTTGAGACTCATTAAAGATGGGAGAATAGTGAATAATACCTTATGGACTGTGAAGTAGTGACAATAAGGTTGAAGGATCTTAAGATCCACAATACCCTGAAACAATGAGTCCCCTGTAATAAGTAAGTAGGCATTCTATAGGGCATAGTTTGATTTTATAAAAGGATTCTCATGAAAGGAATCTTCAAGTGACAGTGAGTGAGTTGTTTGAGATTGCAACTGAGGGTGCAATATCCAATCTTAAAGGAAGTTAGCAAAGTAGTAAATGTGCAAGAAAATAAAACCCTGCACAACAAACAATTCACAATGTTATGTTGCATAATGCCCTGAGTTTGAAGACAAAACTCTCATTGTATCTTGATGAAAGTAGTGACCTTAATGGTCAATCACTGGGAACCATGATTTTAAAACATGCTATTGTGCTTATGGAGGCAACATTTTAAGCAAGGCAATGAGTGGTGGTTTGGAACAATGGTAAGTATGGATGACTTGCTTTATATGCATACTATGCAGTCTAGCTTAAGACAACATTCTTAGAAGAGATTGAAAGTGGATTATGAAACTCAAGAGTTACCATGATAAAGATTAAAGAAAAGACTAAGATCTATTTAAAATCCACTATCATGAAGATATTAAAGATGTCACATGCAAAACCATAGCAACTAGAGTAATGAAAATAGTGCCAAAGAGGATATTGATCTGGGGCAGATTTAGGAGATCTCCACATTATCTAATCACAGTCAAATAAATCATTTATTTATTTTTTTAAAATTAAAATAAATCGTTCTAAACCCTATATAGGATACATTCTAAACCCTATATATAGGATACATTGATACTTCAAAAGCATCTAAAATAATTTGAGATTATGCAAATATATGTCAATTAAATACCTGGATTACAAACAGTATTGTGAACAATGTAACCCTTGTTGAGAAAAGCATGAATGAGATAAGCAAAAATGAATTATATGCCTCCTATCACGCACATCTCCTTACCATTCTCTTTCATTCTTTACTTAAACACTTCTCCATTCTGGTGGGCTATGCTTGAAAATAAGGTTTCGACCAAGGTTTTAGAGTATGTTTATTAAAATTAAAACTCCATTTTGGTGGGATACACCTGAAAATAAGATTTCGACGAAAGTTGTAGAGTATGTTTATTAGAGTATTTTGGTGGGCTATTGATTCTTGATTCCTTAAATGATTTTCTAAATAAATGACTAACTATTTAGTCATTTTTATTTGTGTGAATAAATAATTTTTTAGTCAACAACAAAATTAGTCATTTATTTACTCATTTATAGCTGAGTTGCAAAAAATTAGTAGAATTTAGTCTATTTTAGTTGTTGTGACTAAAATTTTTAGTCACATAGTCATTTATTTGCCAAATTCTACTAGTGCAATGATAGGCTCAAATTTTTGTTGTGGATGAAGAGCCACCTAATTATCTTCACATTCAAATGGGTCCTAGGGAGGGACTATGTGAAGGACCCAAACCAACCCTGCTACAACACCAATATTATCTCTCAGTTTTTGGCCTCTTTGCTAGACTTGGATATTGCCAAACCGTGGATAATCAAAATTTGTCAGGTCATGTTTAATCTGATATGTCTGGATGGGCTTAATGAAATTGTTTAGCTGGCTATTCCTAGTGTTGGTATTCCATCTATAATGGACTTATGTAGACACGTCGACAATGCAAAGGTGGTACCATGGCTACCCTTTCTTTCTGATTTATGTGTACCATGGACCTTGAGCACCATTGCCAATGATCAAGACTTGTGGCCTCCTTCCTTCTAAAGATAAACAATGTGGAGCCAATTGATGGTGTCGAATGGATCACCTCTTTCGAGAACCTGGTCTATAGCCCTGGCATGGAGGATTGATGCATGTGCAGTGTTCATGCACCTGTGTGATGAAAACCCTATTGTCATCTACCCAAGAACCCCAAGAAAAATTCTATGTTTTTGAATATTGCTATTTTGGAAGTCGAATTTCCATGCTTCTTTGTACCACATCCCATTTTGGCTTATAATAAAGAATCTCTTTTTGGATTTTGAGGGAGAAGATTTTTAAAATTTTCTCTAAGCTCAAAGCTCAAACACCACATACTATGTAAATTTTTTCCTCATGAATATAATATAGTACTTTTTTTTCAGCTCTTATTTTATTCATAAAACTCTTTTTTACAAAAATTTGCATATGGTACATAATGAAAAAAAATTAATGAACTATGCATATTTAATTAAAAAGTTTCAGATGAATATCATTTGTGGGTATTCCCAAAATTTTTCCCTCCATATCTTGTAGTTCATATGTGTTACTAGCTTTTCATCTATAAATGTGGTAGGGACCCTTCCAAAGAGAATCAAATTTGGTGTGTTGCCCTAGTTTCAAAGCCCGCTCATCAAATTTTAGCACAAGACTCCCCTCCCTAAAACCTAGGTTAGAAGCCTTCTTGTCAAACCATTGTTTGACTATCTATTGGCATTTAATCATGGCATTGAATTCCTTTTCTCTTTTTTCTTCGAGGTTTAATAATTCAGCCAACCTTACTTCCATCATGTTGTCTTCCTTGATTTCTAAGGACTTTAGCATTTGTAGCATAAGAATCTCCATTGAAATGGGTAGGACTACTTTCTTCTTGTACACCAACTCGTAGGGAGAGGCTTTCAAAAATTTCTTAGGAGTAATACGGTTTGCCTATAAGGATGCTCATAGATGCTTGTGACATTCCCTTTGATGTTCCAACCTGATGTGCTTTATTAGTTTGATTAGGTTCTTATTGGTGGATTCTGCCAATCCATTCCCTTGCGGGTAATAGTTCAATAAAGTCTTGAGGTAGACCCCATGCTTGAGGGAGAATTCCATCATCCTAGGACCTATAAAGGCTCATGCATTATCTGAGATGATAGTCTTTGGGGAACTGAACCTTGCCACCAATTCCTCAAGAAAATTGATAATTTATGCTTTTGTAGCATTCTTTAGATGATTTGCCTTTGTCCATCTCATAAAATAATTAGTATCCATGAGGATCCATTTATATCCCATACTAGATATAGGATTGATAATCCCAATAAAATCTAACCCCCTATGTGTGAAGGGTTCTTCGATCATGATGAAGCGCAATGGCATGGAATAATTTTTTTGCTTGCCGACAAAATATTGGTATTAAGTGAATTTTATCACTAGATGGTGAGCTTTGGAGAACAATGTGGTCCAATAGTAGCCTACTCACATGTTTTTTATGGCGATGGCCTTTGTGGAGAAATGTCCACCTTCTAGGCTGCTATGAAATTCGTTCAAATTTCTCTCGGCCTACGGCTTGTCCACATAGTGGAGGAGGACTCTGTCATAATTTATTTTAAATAGAATGCCTTTGAATAGTATGTATCCAACACCTTGAAGCCTATAATATCTTCTTTTGTGTTTTGGGACATCAAGTGGGTATCGACCAGTGTGCATGAATCTTGTCTGCTCGGCCACCCATAACTCATCTGGCTCGAATTGATTTGCAAAGATCTAGTCGGCCTCCTCTTCTACCTTGGGGTCGAGCTCCTACACAAGATATTAACATAGGCCTCTTCCTCGGACCAATTTTTTTGGTTTAATATCGACATCATAGTCTAGGATCTTAGTGATCCAGTTCTCCCTTTTCTCACCTTCTATGATGTATTCCCTAACACTGGGATGGGTGACAAGGATTGTAATTTTACTGACTGAAACCAAATGTCAAAAAAAATTTGAGGCTTTTGATAATGGAAAAGGCTTTCTTTTCTACAAAATTATATCTAGTTTCATACCATTTTAGGGTACTAGAGTGAAAAGACATGGGATGCTCTCTGCCCCCCTCCTCTTCCTTTTACGTGAGCATAGAGGCTATGCTATGTTGGCCATTGTAAGAATATAGTAGGAAGTCTTTTGAAAAGTCTGGGTTTGCTAACACCAGAGCTATGGACATGGCCACCTTAATCCTTTTGAAGGTGAGTGTTCCTTCCTGGGTCCATTTTAATGCTAAGCCTTTCTTTAGCATCAATGTGATAGGTCTCTCAATGCCTACAAAATCTAAACTGATTTAGCTGACAAAGTTAATCTTCCCAAAGAAATACTATAACCCATTTTGATTTATAGGTAGTGGTAATTATGTTATAGCCTTCACCCTTTTGGGGTCTATGGATATCCCTTCTTTAGATACTACAAATCCAAGCAGTTTGTCTTGTGGTACTCTAAATACACATTTCTTGGGATTTAAAGAAATACTGAACTATTGGCACTTTTGAAAAACCATTTCCAAATGATCAAAATGATCATCTTTTGATTTTGAGAATATGGTTAGGTTATCCAAATATATCAAGATGATCTTATTGATCAGTCCCTTAAAAGTGACATCCATCACACATTGAAAGGTAGCACCCACATTTGAGAGGCCCAAGGGAATTTTTGCATACATGAACGTTCCCCACTTGGTGGTGAACATCATTTTGTGTTGGTCATTCTCCTTCATGTAGACCTGGTTATAGCCAGAGAAACCATCAAGTAATGAGAACATCTCTGACCCAACTACAATTTATAAGACCTACTCCACTAAGGGAAAAGGGTAGTGGTCGTTTAATGAGGATTTATTCAAGTCTCAAAAGTCCACATAGAGCCATATGTCACCATTCCTTTTTTGGACCAGGACCAGATTGAACACCCAAGTGGAGTGCTTAGTCAGGTATATAATCTTTGAGTTGATCAACTTTGTAAGCTCATGTGCCATTAAAGCCTCAACTTTTGGGTTGATTGGTCTTTTCTTTTGTCAAATGGGATTGGATCCCTTGACCAGGTCAATAGTGTGTTGGATTATCCTAGGATCATATCCTTTGAGATCATCCTAGGTTCAGGCCACAACTTCATTATACTTAACACATAAGTCTCTCAACCTCCCATTTTCTTCCAATGGCACATTCCTCCCAACCTTTAGCTTCCTACGATCTCCAATATTGGGGTCCTCATAGTCCTCCTCGTTAGTCGTGAATCTCCACTTTCTATTTCTTGCATCCTCACAATCAAAGATATTCTCGAGAGTGATTAAGCCTCATGGGAGCTTATTGATTTCTATTTTGATCACTTTTTCCTCACCAACCCCTTTAGATCTAGGCTGTGGCCGATCATAAAACTCCCTCGACTGTTGTAAAAAGTTAGTAATTTGGGAATCATCTTCGAAGACCAGCTAGTTCTAGTCATTTTTAGGGATAGACAGTTAGACGATGGCATGCACTACATGTTGGTTTTTGGTTGATCTAAGAGTTAGTTCAAATTGTGATCTGACTAAAGCCATCATATTCACGATGGAGTTTAGAGAACTTGAGATGACATGGATATTAAAAGCCTCAAACCCTTCGATTAGGTCCCATACCCTATACTGGTAGGACCACATTCTCATGTTTTTGATGGTCACCTATCCTTGGATCTAGTTAACAACAAGTTATGAATCTCATAATACCTTTATTCTTTTTATGCCCATTCACTATGCCAGATTCAGACCATGAACTAGTCCTTCATATTCTACATTGTTGTTTGAACACGGGAACTGGAAGTGGAAAGCTTTGAGGGTCTTCGACTTGGTTGGAGATACAAGACGAATGTCGACTCCAGAGCCAAATTTGCACTTGGCACCATCAAAATGCAATGTCCATAAGCTATTGTCACCTGGTTCATTTGGTTTCTCTTGCTCCTTTACCAATTTTGGGAGGGCCTGGTCCTCATCAAAGATTACACATAAGTGCCTAGGCCGATAGCATGGAAATTCCCAAAAGGATCAGAGTTGCTGAATTGATTGAGCATGGACTCTTCTTCGGGGATTCAATCACTTGTGGCCTCTTCTTCTTCCAACATTTCTATGCAGTTATACATCACCTTTTTGGAAAAGGAGGCATGCGTTGCTTAAAAACTCAGCACCACATCTTCTACAATGTGTTTAGGATGCAAACGTTTAGACATGATCTTCATCATTGCTTTGTGCTTGGTTCATAATATCAAGTGAGACTAGTCAAGTGTGAGGTATCCACCAAGCTTTGTTGTGAAATCCCTTGATAGGAACATTCCAAAGATGGGGGGAATGTCAATTATGACTACTTCCTACATGATGGTTTGGCTTAGATAGGAAAATAAGGTCAAAGAGAGGTCTTTAATGCGACCGATGGTTCGGACCTTCTTTTTGTCTAACTACATAATTCCCTTGTCAAGGGGCTCATATTTCAAGTTTAGAGCATCAGCCACTAGCTTGGGCATGAGTGTAGTATTGGCCCCTGAATCGATCATATTATTGTGCAATATCTTATCCCCTACGATAACTGTCAAGAAGAAGGGGGTGGGTTTTGACTTATTTACCTCTTTCACATTTTCTTTGTCTGCTATATACACATATGCCGCACCCCCCAAGGATTGGGGATCCAATGCGAGCCTTTTGTCTTTATCTTGTTTATGCTTCAGGGTTGTATTTGTCTACAAAATCTACTCTTCATTATTCAACACCTCTTGGAGCAATGTCTTTTGCTCCAGTATTGATAAGATGTCCCACAAAGATACATTAGTTGGATCCTTCTTTAGTTGCTCCACCACATTAAGCATTCCAATTGGCAAGACCTTCAGTTTAAATGGGGGTGCTTCCCTTGCTTTTGGGAAATGCCAGTCTGTCATTGGCAGGCTTAGGGCTCTATCCATGTCTTTTGGTAGAACTAGTCGTTCCTGTGATGACTGAGTTTGTTGCATCTCTAGAGCTTGTTGTACCTACGGTTGTGACCATTGTAGTTGTGGCTACTAAGGATTTTGTTGCACATATTCCCTGGTGTTGGCTAATAGATTGGGCACCTTGTGATAATATAGCCTTATATTTGAAGAGGTTCCAGAAAACCAATAGCTCTAGATATTTACTCTTAAACAAGAGCAAACATCCCATAAATTTTATCGAGGTACAACTCCCTCGCTAGATTTTCAATGAATTAGAACACTAAAGTAAACACTATATTTTATTTTAACCAGAAAGAAATAAAGGTAAACCCAATACTAGGAAATATCCCAAATATCAGATGCAAGATTCAACAAATAGAAAACCAGCTCAAAGACCAATTTATTTAAATCACTTTAAGAAATAAACTATGCACTCAATACCTTATGAGGAATGAAATTGATCATGAAGAAAACTGCATAACCCACACTAAGATGAAGTATAACATTAAGACATCCTTAAAAAAAAGATTCAAGAACACTAGATTATCCTCATAAACTGTATGGACTAGGACAAATAGTAATTTCATTCATAGTAAAATGTAATATCGAGAGTTCAAAGAGTGTCTAGAGAGAGATAACATATGAAAATAGATACAATTAAATAGGTGAATGAGTAACTGCCTCTTTCTATTATCCATAACCAACCAAATTAAAAATGTAAACAAAAAAAGGTAAAGAAGTCGAGTCGTCATGATGGTGTCGCTTCACTTCCAGCTTCTAAGGTTGCCACAAGTTTCTTTCACCAGGCTTGGAAAGCTTTAAGAATATGTAATAGTTATTTATGATGGGGAATATCCGCATTTTTCATTTGCACCTTCCACAACAGATGATTGTCCTTAGTTGTCTCAATGCGGTGTTCACATAATTTCATTAGATCAATTTCCTGAGATGTGACCAAATGCAATTCTCTAAGCTTCTTCAAGTTCTCAGCATTGAGCAGAGGTGGATCAAGTGTTTCCTTAACCATTCCCTGGAAACTATCTATCAGACCCTTGATGTCTATGTCATTCCCAATCTCGCCTTTATCCCGTTGTAACTCAAGAGCCACCAAAGTATCCAGTGCTTCTTCTGAAACAATATTGCACTCATCAATGATTTCCCTAAGCTTATGTAAACTCCTTTTAGCAATCTGTAACTTCCAATCCACCCCCTTGTTCCATACCAACCAACGATTTTTTGAAGCATTAGGTATAATCTTCTTTGCAACCAGTTTCTCCATATCCCAACTTAACATTAATCTCAATTTAGTTCAGTAACTATTCCATAACTTTTCCTCTTTTTCAATCACAACAATCTCCTCCCCCAAAGTAGTCTTCAAAGTTTTTGTTTCCTGGAAGCATTTCTTAGATTCAGAAATAACAAAGCTTCCCTCTTTAGTCAGAAACTCACTCCATTCCTCCACAACTCTACTTAGAGTTTGGAAACTTTCCATTTTAATCATGGCCTCCTTTCCAACCATAGTTAAGGATTCTACAAAGGAATAAACTTGGGAGACGTATTGAGGAAAAAGTTCAAAAGTAGACCTTAGACATACAGTCAAGTCTTGAACCTAGGATTTTAATTCATTTTTACTTTGTTTATCCCTTTTTGATCATTCAACCATTCTGGCCGCAGACACCTGAAAAATATGAACATCTCCATCTCTGGTAGGGGGACCAAGGTCTACTTTGTTCACCTCGCAATCACTTTTTATTTCCTGAGTGACATCCTTTTGCACTGAAGGGTGCACAATCTCTATTTGGAGGCTTCTTGATTCTACATTATCTATCAACTTGGTAGTATAGTCTTTAACTTCTTTATTTTTGGGTTTGGAGTTCTCTATAAAAATTGGCCTACCATATCTTGCTTAGGAAAACTAGGTTGTCCAACCTTTCTTTTCCTTGATAAAGTGTCCTCCAACTAGGATGGAGTTACTGAGACCTTGGTTGTTGTGAAGCATGGAGATTCAAATAATGTTCTAGTAATAGGAGGGGTGTCCTCTACAGATCTAGCTATTTGTGGTTGTTGAGATGCACTCACTTCTCTAACAGGTGATTCATCCTGATAAGGAGAGGAGTTTATCTAGAAAGCTCCCAAACCTTCATCTTCTTTTCCTTCCTTCTCTTTTTCCAGAGAGGGAAGATTAAGGATATCCTCTCCACACATTTGTGAGAACACATTTTTATTAGGTGGATCATCACCGCCATCTCCTTGAGCCCCTGATGGTAATGACTGAGAAGTAGTGTCGGGGGAGTGTGCACTCATAGAAGTTTGAGAAGTACCTTCAGAAGGTTGTGTACTTCATGACCTAGTGTGAGGGCAAGACTGGTCCATCCTTTTCTTAGTCATCTATTCTTTTGTTCTGGATAGAACATCGATAGTTTTTGCTTCAATGGTCTCCTTTTCCTTGATACTCCAATCCATGGTAGGAATAGGGAATTTTTCTATTAACTCTATATAAATTGGATCTACCGTGTTGGACCCATCCTCAACAATGCCCTACAGATCCCATTCTAATCTGAAATTGACTATCTGATCTATGGACAATCTCATCCATCTTCTTCTGACTTCATATTCATCAAAATAATCAACCCAAAAGTCTTCAAGACTAGGTTGATGAAAGAAATTAGGCCTTAGCTTCAATTTTTTTAAACATAATCTTTCAAATCAAAAGGAAACTGTGCATCAAATGAAAGTAAATTATACTTAGACAATTTCCTCTCAATGTTTAGGGCATCAGAAAAAGATAGGCAACTGTAAGAACCAAAGCCAATAGGAAAACTGACAAACACCCTTTTTCTACGTTGGCATAACCTGTTTACATCTACTAATTGCCTGCATACTTCTATCACAACCCACTTGTCTTCAGGATATTTAGGCAATTTAATTGGAAAACCAACATATCTTCCAACTCTTATGTAAGAAAATATTTGAAATTGAATGAAGTGACTACCATAAAAACCTACAAATTTCATTTCCTCAGGTGACAACCACATCGCACGACGTCCCTGTAACTCTCTTATCATCCTCATAGTGAAAGCAACAGTTATCCTACTAAAATATTTAAAACTTTTATGAAGTTGTAATTTATTGAACTAGTCATAGATAGGTACCTTCCCTAGAGGTAGGTCACTAGGTCTTAAACTGGGCTAGGGCCTTGTACTAGCAATAGCATAAATTAGGTATGAGGGCATATAGAAGAACCTATTGAGAGTAAAGAAATTCATTAGCTAATGCAAACGATCACTTATAATTCCTACCCAATCAAGAAACTGTTGTTCGGCTAACATAATTTGGATGAAGAAACACATCCACTCTTTGAACTTGTGCACATCTTCATTTCCTCTTAACCTATGCAGTAACACCACAATGTCGGCCACCTCTTCTACAAAATGGATCTTGTGTAATTTATAAGGAAACTAAGACTTGCCCCATTTAGGTTTGGCCAACCAGTGCTTTTCCATTTCATTTCTATAGAGCCCCCTCTTCATTGAAAACTTAACTTGCGAATGTGTTATAGTCATGGGTGAATAATAATCTCTTTTCGGGATTTTTAGGAAAGATGCAAAGGTGGACCTCTGAATCTTCAGCATCAACTAGTTATCTTCTATTCTAATATCTCTCATTTGTGAATTATAGTGCACAATACACTCCAAAATGAGTTCAGGGTATTTTACCACTATAGGAAACATAGTGGCTTTGACTAGCCCAATATCAATTACTTGTGCAGTAATGGGTGGTGCATTGGATCTATTAAATTTACTTCTTAACTCATCCAAATTTATAGGTCCAAAACGGGTATCCCCAATTTCTAGCCCCTCATAAATCAACCCAGCTACATACTCATAACCCATGTATTTAACTTTTTCCATGATTGAGAATTAGGTCTCAAGCAATAAATTACCCAAAAAATTCTAAAATAGGAACACCAATATCCCATAAAGACAAATTTGAAGCAGGGGATATTATAAATACCTTGAATAACAAATTTTGTAGCTGAAATCCTGCATCTAGTCGAACTCACCCTCAGGAAATAGTGTCACAATGGGAATTTTTTTCTAACACTTAGAAGATTTCCTTAAAGACCCTAAAGAAGTCATGAGAGTAGATGAGCATTAATATATCTTACTTGCCATATGGTACATGGCGGTAATTAATTAATTATTCATTAAAACTATTTTTAAAATTTGAAAACAAACATCTAGAAGTGGAGAAGCGTAGTGTTCAGTGAACTTCATAAGAGTGTGCTTAAGTTCAAATTTCACTTCAAATACCGCCTGAATGAAAGAAAAGAAGTATCAATGAAAATAAGTCTAAGCGATAAAGTAGGGAATTACATGAATTGCATAATATGTCACCTAAGTTTGTGAGACTAGACTAAACACTGTCTAGAAAAAGAACAATCCGATTCTTAATTAAACAAAGGACTCCCATGGACCAAAATAAAATGTGGGGTAACACCTGGTAAGTCTTCTTTTTAATCGAGTATTGTAATTTGATTGTACCTACGGTGTGCTAGCTATCAGAACATCGTTCAAGAATATTGAATCTTCTTCCCCCATCCAAGAGAAAAGCACTTGGTCTAGGGAGATGTCAAATTTGTATTCTAAGGACAAGCCTTGTGTCTAAGCACTGAATTGAGCATTCTCAATTTTGGGGGACTGATAGTTTTTAGTGTCTAAAAATATGCCCTGGCTCCTCTATTCTGCTATCTTCTGTTGAAGATTCCCCATTGGACAATTCTGGGGCATGTGAGCATCATTGCATTGGAAGCACCATGCATTCATATCTTTAGCTAGAGTGTTCTGTCCTAGGACCAAGTCCTTATTCGGGTTATTCTTGATGGTCTGGAGTGGTGTGGTGACTGGGACTATTTGGCTCGTAGATGCTTGTTGCTAATTTCTTCCTCTTGGAGCTCCCTGGTATGTGTTATGTTGGTACGGTGGCCTCCCTCCTTGATAATTTTGCATGAGGGCTTTGGAGGCATTTCTAGTTGATGTGAAATAATGACTAGCTCATTTGCAAAAGTTCTCATTAGATTTTTCATGTCATTGAAACTTGCTACCAATGAAGAGGAGCCTGATGTGCTTGGTTGTGCATTTGGGTACACATACATTGAAGGTGGTGGTGCAGCTAATGTGCTAGGGAGTGAAATAGAGGTGTTGGGAGTTACCTCCTCCTAGATTCTGCCAAATATCTCTGCAAACATTAGCATCGATGGTTGTGGTAGAAGCTTCCCTACATCTATTAGATTATTCTCTGCTCACATAGCCATATCATAAGCATCAGACAAGGTATCACCTCTGAGCGATTGTACCATGAATGTGATATCTAAATTAAAATCCTTCAAAAGGAACCTACTTGTGCCTCACTGAATGACCTCTAGTATTTTTACAAAAGCTTACTCTTCCTTGTGTTTTGGGGAAAAGGAGAAGAGAAATGCATAAAATAATCTAAAGTGAAGTTCCACAAAGGTTTTTAGAACCTTCAAACCCTAGCAGGCTCTTATCTTTGATGGAATGGACACAAAATTCCATAGACCCTTAATTGTTGGAAAGATAACAAACAACTAAGGCCCATAGGAGCATAGATTAGTCATTCAAATCTCCTCATGGGAAGCACCCATTAAGGTTTGACAGAAATAAGATATCCAAACTAAAAGAAATACTTTAGATCTTTACAGAACCATCTTGCTCTCACAGCATAATATGAAAGTTAGCATAATCTTTGCAGGAAAATGAAAGATTATTACAAACATGATTCAATTTTTGAAAGACATCACTATTCAAACATAGAAGCTAATGGCATAGAAATAAATTACCTAGACTTACTTGTGTGAATTGACATAGAGCATTCAACATATGTAGAATAGATAAAGAAAACATGTGACAAAGGCCATAGATGCACAATCTCATATATTCCTTCCTACAATTACTTTTTCTTGCAATAAAGGACCTTTCGAGTAATTGTCTTGATAATTTTAACATGCCAAATAGTGAAACAAAAGTTCTGTAAAAATATTTTGTATTTCTCCCATATTCCAATTCTTCTAATAGACAACAAAAAAATTCTATCATGATGATGATGATTAACAAGCCACCAAAACCTCCTTTTATAGGGCCAAAAAGTTGCACCAACACTGTGGTTGATAGAGATGAACCCCTAACAGGTGTCCTCATCTGATACTCCACAATCCGATCAAGGATCTGAATTGATCATATCAATCTTCACTAATAAAATTTGAGTTGCTTCAATCATGGCTCTAGATGCTATGGAAGCTTTGCAAAGATATTGTTGTTAGAGGAGGATCTGAAGTCATAACTGCTTGGAAAAAATCTAATCTAATCAGCTGTAAGTAATAATGGTGCCACCCCAAAGAGACTAACCCTAAAGGTAAGAGATCCACTATGCTACTTGACAAACCTTGCTGAAAAAATGATATGCCTATGGGTAAAACAACTTGCCCGACCAAATGTGAGTGATGTGGCACACTGGTGGGTGAATTTCAAGTCTGTGAGAGCAACTTTTGGGAAATTCTCATGATGCATCCACGTGTCCCACTTCAATCTTGAAACTTGAAAGGAAAGTGATATGAAAATTCACACAACCACTATGTGGCACATTGCACACCTTTTTACGGGAATAGCTATAACCTTTGGGGTGAGTGCCACCAAAACAAGTAGCAGAAAGCAAGAGCTGAAAAGGGAGAACTGCAGGGACCGAATCCAAAAAGAAAAATACTTAGACAAAAATTGCTCCACAATCTAGAAATCATTCTCTACATGATGATAAAACATATTTTGCAATTAATTTATCTCAAATTATATTTATTATACACAAGGTATTTTTAAAGACACAAATTAGGGTTAATAAAAATTAATTATTTAGTTAAAAATTATAAAAGACACATCTTAAGAAAACTTCACTATCATATGCACCTTTCAACAAAATTAATTCTAAAAATACTTTCATTTAGGTCAAATTATGTTTGCTATACACATGACTATTTTGGCCCAAAACATATAATTTTAAAAAGTACACTTTTGTAATGTATCATATACAAAACCAACTTTTATCATATATATATTAGAATAAATTGTATATTTGAAACCTAGAAACAAAATCCTACATTTCACATTCTTACACCATGTTAATATTGTATGTATAAGTGCTTCAATTTTTTGCTCCATGTATAATAAACTTTGAAGTTTAGACAAAATAATCCTCTCTTTTACCAAAAACTAGATCCTTTATCTTATACTTACCTTCTTGTAATTGATTTATCTTGTGTTTTCTTTGTATGTTATTCAAATGTGTAATATCAAGTGGGACAATGCTAGGAAAGTCTAATAATGTATAATGTAATATTTTCAAATATTTGGACAGGGAAAATGTATTCTCTTTTAGATAGGTAAGAGCTAATACTATTTAATTATTTTCTTGGTTGAATTAAATATGAGTAATAATAGTATTAATGAGGAGGGTGGAGCATGATAGTATTAGAATTGCAAATTGTTTTAAGGTTATTTATGGTAGTTTTCCTATCCTTGGTGCTAGGAGGAATTTATGGAGAATGTTGCATTTATTGGCTAGGTCCCATGCATGTTGGTGAAGGAATTAGGATGTCATCTTCAAAAGTTGTGATCACTCAACACCAATTATTCACATATTTGTATTGTTGTTATTTTCTATTCTTGAAATATGCTCTCCATGAGTGGGATGTAGATTTTTGACAAGATACCATTGTTTTAACTACTTATGGATTTTTATTCATGTTCTCTATAAACTAGAGGCATGTAATAGAAATTTAATGGATTGATTTACAAGTACACAAGAACTATCAAACTAAAGGGGGATATTTTTATGTACTCTTAATACTGTAACTGAGGGTAATTTTCTGGATTTAGATTAGATCAATAAAGCATGTAAATCATAAATGACAATAAACCCAAAGTCCTATCGAGTACAAAGGAATTTAAACAATAAAACAGTTATACCTGTAAATCGTATTTTCCATGATTACCTCCATAGTACCTTCTTACTTGCTGGATAAAGCTTTGCCCTTAGATTCGTTGTGCGAGCAATCTGCAAATGTCTAAGTCCTACACCAAGCTTTGAAGGATTTATGCCATATCTAAATGCCTATGCCTATGACTATGATTGCCAATGTCTATGCCTAAACAATGCTAAAACTTTGATCAAATACAAATAATAATTGCAATAAGAAATCTAAGTGTGCAAATGCCTAAAATGTAATGTGTCTGTGCGTAATCGAAAAGTGAGAGGAAAATGGCATTTTATAGAAAATGCCATTTCGGATGGATGGGCAAGATCAACTTCTAAGAAAGACCTAGAATGAGAGGTCCAGATTAAAATTGAGAATCCATAATTAGGGTTAGGGAAAATTCATTAATCGAATGGTCAAGATAATATCTCAGATAATTGGATCGACGGTGGAGAATAAATGAGGAAATTAATTCAAAAAATAAAGATTTTCAAAAATGAAGAAGATAAAGACTGAATTGAAGATCAGATTTGGAAAAATCAAGAAGATAAGAGTTGGACTGAAGATCAAATTTGGAAAATCAAGAATTTTTCTATTACTTGATTTTTGGAAGATTAGTTACCATTTTGAATTAAATTAATTCAAAATAATGATTTTGTGAGACAATAAATAATCTTTTTCAGATTATTTACCAAAATGGACCGACAGTTAAGATTGTGATGACATTTTAAATAATTTTATTTATTTAAAATGAGAGGACTATTAATTTTGACAATTAAATAATTAAAGATAATTATGTAATTTAGCAGATAAGATTAATTAATTAAATAAATTAATCAATTCATTTAATTATGACAGTTAGTGACATATCAAATAAATAAATAAGATTTATTTATTTAATAATCAAGAAGAAATAAATGAAGAGAGGTAATTAAATAAATTAAGAAATTTATTTAATTAGAGGAAAATTTAGACAATTAATGACGTATTTAATAAATAAATAAAATTTATTTATCTAATAATCATGAAGAATAAAAGGACATGAATTAATTAAATAATTATGAATTATTTAATCAATAGTCGAATGTGGACCAAGGACATAATTAAATGTCATAATTATGCTAGGACGAAAGTGGTAAAAATGAAGCTTGCAGGCCTAGGTCATTTTTAGGTGTCTACATTTTGTCATCAATGTAGTATGTCGCATTGTGACAAAGAAAATAAGTCAAAAATATGCCCCAGTGCAAAATAAGATGAGGAAGAATGATGAGGAGGGTTACGGTATGCCCCCTCGAGAGGAAAGACAGGTTCCAAGAACATGGGTGTGCTCTCGAAATTAATGAGAAGACTAGAATATGAAGAGACAAAGAAATGTTAATGAAAAAGATATGGATGATGATATGGATGCAATGCCTATATGAGATGGATGAGAGAAGATGACACGACTAAAGAAGATGCATGTTAGTTCCTAGACCAAATCCTTCAAAACTTTAGCATAAGACTTTAATTATTATTGCTCTTAATCATCATTGGGTGGTAAAAATGATACAAATGGACAAAAACACTATGATATGACGTAGACCAAGGTGTGCAAGGTCATCCATTTGAAAAACAAACAGTCACAGACAAGGAATGTCCTAACTCATACTAAGGGCGAAGTTGCCCCAGTCTTTTTGTCAAGACAATCCATAGACAGTAGTCAAAGAAAATAAAATAGGCCAGAAGACGTCATCGCACCTCTAAATCCTTCATGGGACATCCTCGAGGTAGCTAGTAACATGACCAAAAGACAAGATAGTAAAAATATAAGACAAAATAGCCAAGATAGTCAAAAGATAAGACAAGATAGACCAAAAAGATTAACAACCATTTTATTTTGTTTGCCAATGTTTGTTTGTCAAAGATTGATTTCTTGTCGATTTGACATTTTTGATAGTTTAAGAGTTTTTCCAATTTGACGGTGTTGACAGTTTGACAAAGCCTATTGTCAGGGAGGACACATCCTGAAAAAGGCAAAGGACATTTTGACGAGGTCCAACTCCAAGAAGGACACATCTTGAAGAGGACCAAAGAGTGACAAGACTGACATTGTTTTGAGTAATATGTTTTGGCAAGTTGACTAATGTTGACTGTATGATTGATTGTACTGTGTTGTCTGATTTTGACCAATTTTGACATTGACATTTCGAATGACTGTCTTGTGTCTGAGTTTGACTATGTCTGACTTATTTGACTGATGCAAAAATTGTGACAAAGGAAATAATTTTATTTGGACCAACCTAAAAGGACTTACCTAATGTCTCGGGGACTCATCGACTGATGGCCTTGCCTACGTAGCAAATGCGTAGAGACAACGTAGTTCGACAATGACATGGACTGACTAACATTGACTGACCTTGACTCCATTTTTAGGATTTTGACATTGATTTGGATGTTTTTGTGTTTTTCTTCAGGACGTTTTATGATTTTTAAGTCTTTCTTCAGGAGATTTTATGATGTTTTTGGTCTTTCTTCAAGACATTTTATGATGTTTTTGTCTTTTTTCGGGACATTTTATGATGTTTTTGTTTTTTTTCAGGACTTTCATGTGATATTTTTGTCTTTTTTTTCAGGCCATTTTATAATTTTTTGTCTTTTTGTCGTTTTATGATTTTTTTGGATTTTGACATTTAAGAGGATCATAACAAATGCATATGACTAATGCCTACACATGGGAATCCAAGGACAAATATGATTGTGCCCCTAGTCAAGCTAAATACCAATTGACAGGTGATGACAACGTTGTTTGACGTGGGAAGGACACATCCTGAAACAACGTGAGGATGATGATGATAATTTGACGAAAGTATGGAGGTCTACAGCTGGGCCAAGAACGTAGTCAAGTAAAATTTTAGATAATGTGCTTGTATGGATTAGACTCATTGCATTTGGAATGACTTGGTTAGGACTAGATGGGATGATGATTATCCTTAGACCGTTTGACAAGGGAAAGCCAAGATAGGTGATAGGCTTGAAAGGATAGGGGTGGCCTTGGTAAAAGATGAGAGACATGGGACTAATGGAATTGTCATATGATTTTCAAGGACTATGTCATATAAGGACAATAAGACTATGATGGTCAATGACATGACGTTTCGTGAATCATGTATGACCGAAGGATAGACATGTCAAGAGTTTTCCCAAAGCATGATTTATGTGTGCCAGTTTTATGTCAAGACCAAGGTAAGTGGGAAAAAAAAAGCACATAAATGATAGGGCTTAGATGGACGGATGTCAATGTCAAGAGGAAGGCCTATGAGATGAGACGACTTGCCCCCAAGTGTAAGAGTCCACATAGATGATTTATTTTACACATGACGCCTGTTTGCCAGGTTTTCATTATTGTACTTATCCAGGGTGCTTGTTTGCCAGGTTTTCACCATTGGATGAAATTTTTCTCTTTACTATTTTCTTGACTTTTTGAATTTTTTTGGTGTCACCAAAATGCCTGTTTGCTAGGTTTTCATCAGGGTGACAATTTTTTGATTTTTGATTTTTTTTTTTGTGTTTTTGATATTGTGGATAGCTTGGATGCTTTAGATGACCACTGATTGTTCTGAATCCATTGACGGTGCCGATGTAGAGTCTGGTGTCATGATATGCCAATAATGACCTTGCTGAAGGAGTTGTCTTGTCAGGATCGTAGCACTTGTATATAACTGATCGATGTCATTGTGATCCTTTTTGATACTAGAGTTGGCCTTATCAAAATATGCACATTGCAATAGAGTGCCATGAGAGTCCTTGTGGTAAAGAGTTGCTGCCATGATGTGACGGATTTGTGACATGGGATTTTTGGACTTTAAACGAGATGTAGGGTTATGACAAATGATGGTAGATGTGGAAAGGTTGTTTGGACGTTTGGATGAATCACCTTTTATTCTCCAAACTTGGTATGGTGTATGACAGATTTTGGAGGGATGGTGTTTGGAACCAACACTCTTAGATGCCTTGTTTGATGACCATTTTGAAGGAGGTGGACATGTGTTATATGTGGGAGTCCTCTTGTCTTGTGGCTCCACATTGTGATTGACTTTTGTATTTGACTTGGTGTCTTTGTTTGATCCATCTTTCTTTGGGATCCATTTTAATTTCATTTGCCCACTTACCCTTTTGTTTGATTCAATGGCCTTTGACATTTGATTTTGGTCTTTTGACTTGTAAGAGTTTTTTTTTTGTTGGTTCCAAAGGGAAGGTTTATTTATGATGGAATGACAGTTCATGGTGTGGGTGGAGGGTGTTGGCAACAATCTTATGACAAGGATTTCTCATGGATTCCATTTTGATGTTTGTATCGACAAAGTTTCCCCTAGTATCAAGGAGGTACCACTGACATCGTTTGATTTGTTGTCTGAGGAATAACCAAACCTTGATGTCTGTAATTTTTTTGAAGCTATATTGGTTCTAGAATGCCTTGCTCATGTATGCCTAGTCCTTTGCCTTGATATTGCATGCTTTGAAAGATTATGTTTGCGATGGGGTATTTATTGTTTTGAAAACAAAATGCTAACCCATCATGATGTCTATGGACACTGTCACTTGTAATATTTTCTGCAAGAAAGCCTTCGACAAAGATAGATGACCCTAGTTGATAAAGTGTCTTAGCTTCATTGTCATGCTGGACATATTCCTGACTGATATCTTTGGTCGATCGTGTGACATGTCAAGTTCAGATGATTATGTTGGTGCTTCCAAGGAAATTTCGAAGCCATCATTATGTTTAGTGTCATAGAGTCCAATGATTTTAGCTATAACTTGATCATATGCAAGCATGTCCCTAGTGGAAGATTCTTGATCTGGAGGAATATCGTCTATGTGTCCCATGGAGGCAAGTGTCTCATCATGGGAAGTGTTAATAGTTGAGGCCTTTATAAGGTCAGCAAGTGTTTGATCATGAATGGTGTAAAGGTCAAGGAGTGGATCATTTTGGACTTCTTGGTCAATGGTAGGGTCTTGGTCGAAGATGGGGTTGTCATGGATTTGGACTTCTTGGTCAATGATGGGGTCTTGGTCAAAGATGGGGTTGTCATGGATTTGGACTTCTTGGTCAATGATGGGGTCTTGGTCAAAGATGGGGTTGTCAAAAATAGGGTCATGGGATGGACTACCTTGTTCTTGACATGAGGGTGACGTTATAATGTCATCCTTTGGGCTTTCATTTTGACATGTATCCTCAAGTTTATTAATGGGGATTTGACTTTGGACCATGATAGAAATTTCATGACTAGGTGTGGCTTGTGAGGGGATGACTTGAAAAGGATTAATGAATGATAGACTAGGACAGGACGTGGGGACTTGGACGGGACTAGTATGTGAAGGACTAGGATATGACATGGGTACTTGCATTGGACTAGAATGTGAAGGACAAGGGTATGACGTGGAGACTTGGACCGGATATGACATGGAGTCTTGGACTGGATTAGGATGTGATGGCATAGGATGTGACATGGGGACTTCAACCGAATATGCCACGGAGTCTTGAGTTGGATTAGTGTAAGGTTGACTAAAATAGGACTTGGAGACTTGGATGGGATCGATATGGTATGATGTGAGGACTTGACATGAGTTGGTAGATGGTTGATAAGGCATGTAGATTGTGACAGGATTGAAAGGTGAAGGGTCAGAATATGACATGGAGGTTTGGAATGGACTAGTGGACAGTTGGCTTCCCTTGTCAAGGTTAGGATAAGGGTGATAAGTGGACGTTTGTTGCGAATTACTGGTAGGATTTATGTCAAGCAACTGTTGATGGTGAGGGTAGATGGATGGAGGTGGCAAAGTATTTATGTCAAAGCCTTGTGGTAACTTAGCCCCTTGGTCCAAAAGCATGGCTATATACCTTTGAGGGTCACGTAAGATTGATTTTTCTACAAAGGAGGCTATATCAGGGTTTTGCGCTGCAGCTTCTAAGTCTTTGACATATACTCGTCCATTTGGTCTCTTTTTATGAATGGCTCAAAAAAAATTTGTGATGAAGATGGCATGTTCATAGAAGATTGCATGTTCATGTTGTGAAATGGGTCAGAAAAGGTCCAATGTTTGACTTGGTTGTTTCTAGATGTTTGACCATTTTTTGGTTTGTTTCAATATCCAGAAAACACTTGCAAGCACGATATTTTGACTGTAAGCAAGCACACATGAGACAAGTACAATCCTACGGTTAGTCCAGGACAATATTCGCTAGATTCCACGTGGGTTTCCCCAACCGCATATCTGTAGCGTGTGAATTCAGAAGCTTGGCTGCACGGGCTCCCCCTTACAGTGCACTATCTTCTCAGGCCAACCAAGCTTCCAACCCCCATGAAATTCCCATGGTAGATTGATCGCCTCTACTACAGACTATGAAAGTGTGGATGCCTTCACACCGACCGGTGCTGCACTAGCAAATAGAAGGTTTTTGGCTTACTACACAAAGGTGTTTAATTCGGGACCCCCATTCGAGTGGCCATACATGGGGTAAGAGATTTATCACCAATAAGGTGGCACTCCAGCCTGAAGAGGTTAAGCTCAACAGGGTTTAAGGGAGTACAACTCTGTCCGTATGACACATCTGCACTCGCAATCTTAGGTTTTCCCTTAAGATTTACATTTATATACCAGTCGGGGGTAGCTTGGCTTTAGCTCTATTTCCGGTTTGAGTCACGTTGGGGTGATGAAATCCCCAGGCAGGCCCAATTTCTAGAGTTAGTAACCATTTGAACTCTTACACCCAAGATCGCCCGAAAGCGCAAGGGGAGAGGATACTCCGATATACCAAATCGTCAGGTAAAAATAGATAAAAACAGGTCTGGTTTTCTGATCACCAAGTTTTCACAAGGTGAGAGCATACTCCCCTACCATTTTACAAACACATTCAGACATAGAAAACAAAGGTTCGTTTTAATTGCACCAAAATAAAATGTGTGTTACACTACTAAAAATGCAAGCACATTGTTTTGATGTTTGGTATTTGACAATCGAACCTGCAAGACCACACATTAGTAGTTTGAATGTTTGTCTTTGACTATCGATCTATTTTTTGCACATGCACAAAACCAACAACAAACCCTAACAAGATAATCGATCACTACTATTAGAGGGTTAGCTAGTCGAGACAAATCTGATTTTTAGAAAACTTTTTGAGAGTAAAATGAAAAATACAAAGAATAAATCCTATCTAAAATCTCAAGAGGTTTCCAAAAAATTAAATAAATCAGAAAAATTTATTGTTTTGCACCTGAAATTAATTTTTATGAAAAATCATAAAAAAATTATAAAAAATAAAAAAAAGCTCTAAAAATTCTCATTTTTTTACTGGAGTCGTCTGATGTCATCCCAAATCTGCAAAAAAAAAATTGTGATTAGATCTACAACCATGAGTGAGATATAAGAAAATCTTTTTTAAACCCATATTTTAAAAGATCTATTTTTTGACTAATAATATCGCATCTAAATTTAAAATATAAAGAACAGACCCATGTTAAAATTTAAATTTCTTTCCAGAAATGTAAACATATCTGAAAAATTCAATTATTTTCTCTCAAAATTAATTTTTTATGAAAAACAGAAACAAAATTATAAAAAATGAAAAACAGATCCAAAAAATCTGATTTTTGGAATGAAAGTGCATGATGTTGTCCGCAAGCTGCAAAAAAATATTCATGAGAAAATACGCATCCGTTTGAAAGTTATGGTCATGTCTTTGGAAACTAGGGCTTTATCCACAATGATGCCAAACCTGCAACAAAAAGCAAACAAACCCTGCAACAAAAAGAAACCAATTCCAAAAATGGGTTTTTATTTGTCCAAATATGTCGTGTTCACCAATGTAACTGAGGGTAATTTTCTGGATTTAGATTAGATCAATAAAGCATGTAAATCATAAATGACAATAAACCCAAAGTCCTATCGAGTACAAAGGAATTTAAACAATAAAACAATTATACCTGTAAATCGTATTTTCCATGATTACCTCCATAGTACCTTCTTACTTGCTGGATAAAGCTTTGCCCTCAGATTCTTGTGCAAGCAATCTGCAAATGTCTAAGTCCTACACCAAGCTTTGAAGGATTTATGCCATATCTAAATGACTATGCCTATGACTATGATTGCCAATGTCTATGCCTAAACAATGCTAAAACTTTGATCAAATACAAATAATAATTGCAATAAGAAATCTAAGTGTGCAAATGCCTAAAATGTAATGTGTTTGTGCGTAAACGAAAAGTGAGAGGAAAATGGCATTTTATAGAAAATGCCATTTCGGATGGACGGGTGAGATCAACTTCTAAGAAAGACCTAGAATGAGAGGTCCAGATTAAATCTGAGAATCCCTAATTAGGGTTAGGGAAAATTCATTAATCGAACGATCAAGATAATATCTCAAATAATTGGACCGACGGTGGAGAATAAATCAGGAAATTAATTCAAAAAATAAAGATTTTTGAAAATGAAGAAGATAAAGACTGAACTGAAGATTAGATTTGGAAAAATCAAGAAGATAAGAGTTGGATTGAAGATCAAATTTGGAAAATCAAGAATTTGCCCGATTACTTGATTTTTGGAAGATTAGTTACCATTTTGAATTAAATTAATTCAAAATAATGATTTTGTGAGACAATAAATAATCTTTTTCAGATTATTTACCAAAATGGACTGACAGTTAAGATTGTAATGAGATTTTAAATAATTTTATTTATTTAAAATGAGAGGACTATTAATTTTGACAATTAAATAATTAAAGATAATTATTTAATTTAGCAGATAAGATTAATTAATTAAATAAATTAATCAATTCATTTAATTATGACAGTTAGTGACATATCAAATAAATAAATAAGATTTATTTATTTAATAATCAAGAAGAAATAATTGAAGAAAGGTAATTAAATAAATTAAGAAATTTATTTAATTAGAGGAAGACTTAGACAATTAATGACGTATTTAATAAATAAATAAAATTTATTTATCTAATAATCATGAAGAATAAAAGGACATGAATTAATTAAATAATTATGAATTATTTAATCAATAGTCGAATGTGGACCAAGGACATAATTAAATGTCATAATTATGCAAGGACGAAAGTGGTAAAAATGAAGCTTGTAGGCCTAGGTCATTTTTAGGTGTCTACAAATACATACATGAGCCTCTCTTTAATAGTGGAGTTCTTTTCCCAAAAGGGTTTCTCCACATATGTCCAATGCTATAAGGAATTATTTTAAAATGGTTTGTTGATTTTATTTTTTCTCCGTTTCTATTTACATATTGGTTATTACATAAACACAATTATCTATACACTTAGTTTGATGTTATCACGCCAACAATCCACTATATTTTTAATAGAAATCTCTTAGTATTATTTGTGTGTACCTAAGCAATGAGACACTAAATTTTAAAAAAAATAAGTATGCTTGAATTATTCAAAAATATTAGAACAATATTTAACAAATTTCACCTAACATCATAAAAACCAGATATTTATTGACTTAGACAATATCCATTTAAGAAGAGGCATCTTTAGATGATATTATGTTTTGAAAATATTATAGTAAAACACCCCACAACTAGTTTGGATTTTTAAATAATGATAAAGAAATCCACATAAAATTATTGCAAGTTCACTAGCTTAATTTATGAGCTAAAATTTGAAATGCTAAAACAAATAAAAATGATAACTGAACATAGAAGGGATTAGGATTTACTCATAAATTAGAATATTATTTACTTTATGTTGAGTTAACATTTCAAAGTTTAAATTGAATAAATGAAGAAAGGTTCCTAAGATGAAGACAACCCAAAATTTTAGATACTAGGATAAGATCATGTTGCAATATGGTTTGATTGATGTGATTATGTCCTTAATGGAATTGTTGCATTCGAAGAAAAAACTATCCATTGAATTGTGTAGAGAATATTTTTCTAACTATATACATGTGTTTGATAATAACACGATGCTAAGAATCACCTTTAGGAGTATTTTGTGTATAGAGAGAAGAATGATTGATTTCCTTGATATAAGTCAAATGCTTGCATTGATCTAATAAGATAAAAATAGAAAACAAAATATTGTAGGTGTTTAGTAGTAACCTTTGATGTAAAATAAGGTTAATAGAAAATAAGACTATTTATGTGTTTTATTGAATTTTTAAGTGTAATATGTTAATAATTGATCATAAAAGGGTATTGGGATGATGTCCTTAAATACAAAACCTTAGACATGTAATTTGAAATTTTTGGTGTACACATTGATGAGTAACAAGTATCTCAAGATTGTTGGCCTTAAAATCAAGATTTTTAAATTTTAAATATGGAAGATTAGATTGTAGGTGTGTTGAAGTCAAGGAAAGATGAAAATATCTAAGAACTAAGACAGTATTGCTATAAAGTGGAGGATTAACATAACATGGCACTAGATTGAAGATTGGGTCAATGAGTGCTAAAAAAGTGAAAATAATTGCTAAAGCTATACATAAACAACATCTTTACAAAGTGAAATAAAACATAGAAATAAAAAAGAGAAATATACATTTTTCTCTTCTATAAGATTAATAAAGTTGTAAGATTTGTATTATAGCACACTTTGATAGTAAAATCAATGAGATTTAAAATTTATGATATTTAATCAAAATTGAACTATATAGTTTTTGAATAAAATTTTAATGACTCGTATTTATTTAATTATGGTTCTCATGGAGCCATCTCAGTTAGCACACATTACATCCATATGACAGTGAGAAAGGTGAAACTTTAAGACTTTTTGAAAAATGATTCATTATAATATTATTTCAAATGAAACAATCTTAATCATATAGTTTCTCTAAAATCAATTCCTGTGACTTTCTGCCCATAAAATTTAAACTATCCCATATTTTGTGAATTAACCACCTTTCGTTTGTGTTCAAAAAATTGAATGGAGATTATTGAAAGTAAGCTAGTGCACAAAATATCGTCTAGTAGGGTCAAATCTCTATTGAAGATGAAGAAATTGACAAGGATATTCAACGAAGTAGGGATTATAGGTGATACCAACACACATGGCTCTAATCTGATAGAACGTGAATGGATATACTGAGTTGCGTACCAAGGCAAGTCCTGCTGTAACATGTGCTCCAAGATACCTCCTACGGACCAAATTCGAAACTTGTGGACCAGATGGTCGTCGTAAATTGTGGAGCGACGATGCTTCACGTTGACGTTGGGCCATTTTGCTGTTTTTCAAACTTGGAAGCAACCCTGAAATTCACCTCTTCACCTGCTCTCACCCATGGCCAGATACTCTTGCCTGACTTTAAAGCTGAGAGAACATGGAAATATTGACTTGTGTTTCATCTTTCACGTGCACCAGATGGTGGTGGTAAATTGTGCTACAACATCCTCTTGAGGTTGGACGACTTGTTGTTTCTGTTTCTCAAACTTTGAAGCAACCCTGAAATTCACCTCTTCACCTCCTCTCACCCTTCCTCTACAAATAGGATACCCATCATCTCTTCCTTTCGCAGCTTAGAGCAAGGTTTATTGTTTGTTTGTTTTCCATACTTTAAATTTTCTATGTATGCAAGTTAGAGCAAGGTCTGATTGAAGGTTATCATAAGATTATTTTTTCAAACCCTAAAGTCTAGAATTGTTAAATTTTAACATGGTACTAAAGAACAGTTGTAGAGATTTTCCAGATGGTATTAATATATTATTGTTGGGATCTTTCAGATTGGTGAATGCAATTTGTTACATCTTGTGGCATGGAGTTGCAAGATGATGTCATCGCCCTATTCAAATGGGCTTCGCAGAAAATCAGATACCTATATGCATGTTACTAAATCCAACGAAACAACCTCCTAATTTGTTCTGGGTGTTCTCTCACCCAGTTTTCTATTTAATCGAACGAAAGCTGCAAGACATTTGAAAAAGCAATGGCATTATTTGTAAGCTCTGCTAAACAGAGACACAAGTATTTTGTATTTTCCAATAATGATTGAGCTTTGCCGAATCCAACGAAATAGGCACCTGATTTTCTGCTAAGCCCATCTGAATCATTTCAGATGGGTTATTCTGGGGACGCTAAGGATTTCCCAGCCATCAAAGTAAGGAGTGTCTTCACCATGGCCATTGGAGGTTGCTCTACAGGAAAGTGGTGTTTTTATTATGGAGTCATTATATCAGATAATTCTTCATGATTTTTAAAAAAAATGTATTTAAGATATTTATATTAGTAAATTCATTTTTAGAAAAATATATGTAAAAGATTTTGAAAGAGATTGTTTTTTATTATCAGGAGAAAGGTTTTTAGAAAGGACCCGAAACTTCAAATTACGAAATGCTGCTACAAGGCACAGGATTCAAAAGCAACAAAACAGACAGCAATAAAACAAAAAGCAACTAAACAACAGACTATTTCATATTCTTGAGGGTGTCTGCCACCTACAGTTCTTGTCATAATGTTTATTACCCAAGGTAAGCAATTCTTCATTAAAAGCCATCTTCTTTTTCCTAGTCATGAGAGACATTATTGTTGAGGTATCTAGTTTTACTAGATTTAAGTAAAATAGGCACTTCGAGAATCATATCTCTAAAGATAGATATTAGTTTATGTTTTGTATTTTACTTTTCAAAAATAATAAAATATAATATTTTATTCTACTTAGAAGAGCTATCATTTATTATTTATTTAATATTTATCTTTTTAGTTTTTAAATAAATATCATCTCTAAATATTTTTGTTATGTGTATTATATGTTCCATCTTTTAATAATGATTTAGTTTTAATGATTCAAAACTATACTATTTAAATGTTGGAAGATAATTGTATGCATCTTGTGTTATATTTCGTTGTTTTAATTATAATTAATTTTAATAATTAAAAAAATTCAAATATTTTTAGATAAGTGATATCTAAGGCTTTGTGAATAGTTATATCTTGTCTATTGAAGCAATGTAGACTTGTTTTTCTTCTTCTTGATCATGCTTAATCTATGCATAAATAAAAATAAGTGAACATTTCTCAAAATTAAATAAATAATTAATTTCATTATCATGATAAATCTCCTAGGATAAGATGATATAAATATCAATATGTTTGTGTTACAAAATAATAGTGTTTGTTTATTTACAAGAATTTTTCACTAGTAGAAGTATTCATTAAACCAATATTTGGATATAAACCTTTCTCTAGATACTTTCTAAAATCCTTTTATAAATCATGTGTATGGACTATGCCTAGTCTTTAATAACGATCCATTCAAATTTAATATTAACTTGTGTTAGATATTATATTTATTTATGTTCCTATCAATAGTAAAATAAATTATCAAAACATGGAGAGGATTGAAGGTAAACTATCCCTTTATGATTAATTTATTTTTTTATTAATACATACATATTATTTGCAACATAAACTATTACTAGTTTAATCATTAATTTACTATTGATACATACATAGTATTTGCAACATAAACTATTACTATTACTTTATGATTAATGTGGCTATGTTATGATATTTTTTATTTATTTATTTTCTAGTGATTATGACATTATAAGGCCAAGATATATGCAGGTGTATTGATGGTTTCATATGAATTATTTTATAAGGAGAAAATCATTGATTTAGCATAAATCTAGAATTCTCTTATGAGATTCAAAATTCATTAAAATTAATGCACTTATTTGCAACATGTGGTTATTTTATTGGGAAATTGTTTGGAGAGAAAGCCTAGAAAGGATGACTTACTTGTTACTAAGAAGTTTTTTCAGAAGACTATTTGATTGTATCTCTTCAATATAATGATTATTTAGTTCATGAAGAAACATGGAAGTGTTAAAAGTACTTATATTTGTGAGCATATTATGCCTTAATAATATTGTATTAAAATTAAAATATAATCCTTTTAAATGATGATGAATTCCAAGATTTTTTTATCATTTTGTTGTGTAGCATCCTAAATTGTCACCCTTGACAATTTCACACTAGGTTTAGCTCCCCCTATGTTCCAAGACCCATTTGTGCTCTTAATTTTCACATTTTATGATCATATTCAAAAAATTAGTTAAATTGGGAATTATCAATTAATATTTATTTAATGACACTTAAAGGCCCAAAATAAGTTTGGTCAAGGGCACTAGCCCCCTTCTCCAGCCTATTTTGGCCCTAATTTAAATATGTCATTGTCAACATATTAACATTTAGGATTTTTTAATTCATTTATCGACTATCAATAATTGCTTTTGTAGAAAATTAAAAATATGAATATAAATACACATCCTTCTCACCATTTTAAGTCATAATGAAATGATTGAACAATTTGAGCATCCTAAAAGTCAGTCGAGAGAAACATTAGTAGAGTTTAAAACATTTATTATCAATCAAGTATCATGTTAGCAATGCATCAAGTTTTCATGTGAGTTAATTAATATTTCATGTCTATTTGTTTTGTGAGCATTAACTTGCAGGAACTCAAATCAATCATCCAATTCTCTTGAAGGGTGATGAGGGTGTTTCTTATGCTTATATATCATATCTTGTTCTGACTTATTTTATGGTTTCTTTGTTATAGTTAGTACACGAGATTGGCTCGACTTCTTCAGTTGAGTCATCGCAGACATGGTTCCACTAATGCCCCCACAGTAGCCATTATAGGTCGAGCATAGGCTACCACGGAGTGTAGGATTCCATACTGGTTTATTCAATCTCCTATCATGGTGGAGGAAATCTTATGATGATGTTATGATGACCATTCATGAGGTTAGAACTGAAAAAATTGGAGGTTCAATCTAGAGAGGAGTAGGCTATAGCTAGATAGGAGCATGTGAGAGCTCCCTATAAGGAGATCAGAGCTACACATGAGGAGCTTAGGGTTGCACATGAGGATATTAGAGCCACTTGAGTTCCTACTGAGATCACTTGGCATAAGCCATTCTATGGGTGGACCTAAGCAGGGTATGAGTAGAGAGGGATTGGATCGAGCATGAATGCATCACAACACTTGTACATGAGGCTACAATAGTAGGATAGTTAGATGGTCTACAAGAGAAGATTAGCTCCAAGGGATATTATCAAGCCATCATCTCATGATGGGTATCACCACCAGGCCTTGAGGAGTCTAGTAGTCATAGAGCTACTTAGATGTATTTTCTTATGACATACCATATTTTTCTACTGTGGGGACTTGATGTATATGAATCTTATGGTCTATATATGAGTATGATTCTATTTTTATGAGTTGTGTGTTCTTTTAAATTAGATGTCAATATGATCTATTAAGAAATCTTGATGAGATTATTTAATAAATGCTTTGATGATCTAATTTATATGTTAGGAATGTGATATAATTAAACACTTATGTCTACTTAGATGCTACATTTTGGGTTAAGTGTAATCATGTTAAACTAGATGCCCTTATGATCTAATTAAATGTAAAATTTAATAAATATAATGATATAATTTAACACATCACACACATAATTGAATAATATGCATAAAGAAGTAATAACTCAAGTAAATGAACAATTACTCATAATAATTCAAGACACACAAACATGTTTGTTGAGAATGAAGCAATGTGAGATAAAATAGAAACTATCTACTTAATCTAACAACATGCTTTATCACACATACCATTTAAAAGAATTGCTAAGTGTAATATATACAAAAAGGAACAAAATTTATAGGTTCTTTGAGAGGTGTATCCATTTCCTTAAGTTTATATGCTCCAGACCCATAGTCTTCATCAATGATATAGGGTCCTAACCAATTTGGGATAAATTTTCCTTTCTCATCTAGAGCAGTGTTGACATTGTGTTTCAATTTTCATACAAGACCAAATCCCCTTTATTGAAAGAAGAAGGAAGGAAATTATAGTTATACATAATTTTCATTCTTTTGGAATAAACTTGGAGATGTTTGAGAGCATTTATATGATCTTCATCAAGCATTTCAAGTTGTTGCAATCAGTGTTCTCTATAAGTGTTATCATTAATAAGGCCACTAAGAGAGATTCTCAAAGAGGGAATTTCTAACTCTAAGGGAGTTATTACATTCACACCATAAACAAGGTTGTATGGTTTATTTATTGTAGATATATGAATTCTTGTGTTGTAAGCCCATAATGCATAAGAGAGTTGAATGTGCCAATCCTTGTTATGTTTGCTAACTATTTTTTGTAAGATTTGTTTGATTATTTTTGTAGCATCAAAAAAAGCAACCCTTTCTCACACTTAATTTGGAAATGAATAATTAATAATAAAATGGACTTAATGATGCCTTATTTAGGGTGTTGTAAAGTGTATCTTTACACTTTCACACTAATGTAGGGATTTATTAATTAATTGAAATTAATTTGAGCTTAATTGACCCCTTTAATTCAAATCCAAGCCTAATTTATTGTATTTTCTGAGGAATAAAACATGACACTCTTAAATAATATTACACAACACTTAATTTTGCAAGTAATGTGTCCTTATAGGCTAATGACCTAGGACCCATTCGCCACTTGGAAAATGGGTCCTCACTAGGTCCTAGGACACTCTTTTTGCATATAACTTCACATCCCCTGAGGTGAGTCCTAGTTAAGTATGCTAGGACCCATTCACCTTATGGTGAATGGGCCCTCACTTAACTTAGGACCCCCCTTGGGATATGTTTTTATTAGTATTTTAATGAATTCAAATCTTAGATCTAATATCGGCTTGTGTTATTTGAATTTCAGGATTTAATCTTAAGTTAAGTATAAATATAAGGTTATTTCGCATAGTTTCACCTAGCAAGTTCAAGTCTTCAAGCATTATAGCATGTTTATGATCAAGAGAGTATTCAAGATCATTTCAAATCCATTCAAAGGTAGATTATTCAAGTTTATTACAGCAATCAAAGATCATATCATCATGTCAAAGGCATAGTGCATCATGCATGTGGTTGAGCTTATGTGTTGATGTAGCATTGGAGATCCAATTCAAGCATATTCAAGGTGTTGTTTCTAATCAATTTTTGTGATCAAGATCTACATTCTTTGAGGCTATTTCATGCAAGATTGTTGATTTGTACTCCAAGGTTCAATTGAGGATTGGTGAGGTGTAGCATTACATTGTTCACTCATCTTTCCTTTTATGCATTGTTTCAATTCAAGGTTTAATTACCAAAATGGGGTTTGACCAAGGAAAGCCCCTATTCCCTAACAATCAACATTTGTATTCTCTCTTGATGCATGATTGTAGGTTTTAGATTGAAGATCAATTGGAGAGAAAAAGTTGCAAAAGTTGTCAAAGTTATAAAATTTTCAAAGTTGTCATCTTTCTTGCAAGATCACAAAAAACCTTCTACAAAATTTATTTCTAACTTTTGGGATCTAAATACCTACGATCTGGGAGTATAGACATAGAATAACAAGACCCAAAAACTGATTTTCCAGAACCCTAGGAAGGACACATTTTCCACTAGGCAAATGAGTCCTTAGTGAGGCCTGAAAAAGCACTTTTTACAACAGGTACACATTGTTTTACCATCTTAAAACCTGCCTTTTTACTGTTATATCAATTAGGTTTATTTTTTGATGTTCATCTATGCATAATTAAATGAAATAACTAGTGAAAGAGGGTGGTTTATCTTCTTGTTAATCTCCATTTTAATCACCCTCTTTTCTTATGTTTCATTTTGGTGAACCCAACTTTTTGAGCATTGTAGTTTTCTGATGTTGGAGTTCTTTTCATCTTAGATTAGATATTGCATTCATTTACATTCATTTGCATTGAATTAGATCTCATTTAGGGTGTCTTATTTTACATTGAAATTTGCATCTCATATAGGGTTTTAGAATTGCATTGTTTGCATTCTTTAAAAATGAAAATTAGAAAAAAAATCAGTCGTCTTGCATGTCATTTAGATCATATAAACTTGCATTTTAAATTTGAAAATAAAATTGTATATCAAACTAGGTGTTTCAGTTCATCATTTTATCACATTTTCAACTTGCATTTCATATTACATTTACAAAAAATTAAACCTGAAATGTGTTGTGCATGTTTTGCACACACGCCCCGTTCAGAACGAGGACCCTCTCTTCTTGTTGCCTTGCTGGGTCATTTTGTGTCATTGCCTCATTTTGCGTGCCCCTGATTTTGGTGTCTAAAATGGTCAGAGAGCCTCATAGTATCATTTCAAGTCGACCATGTTTCACCCTGCAAAATTTTCTAAGTCCTTCGGGTCCTCCGAGTCCACCCTACTAGATTTCCTTGGTCAGATTTCTCTGCTTGCTCGATTCAATTTTTCCTTCATTTTTGACTTTGGGGACAAGTTTCCTATGGATTTGGGATGTTTTTGTGCTGCCTAAGTGAACTACAAAGGTTTTGTTAAGTTTCAGGAAGTTGCAAAAATTTCATTCTGAGACCCAGCCCCTCAGTGGCCGTTTTTGGGACTTCGTCCCTCCTTCGCCATTTTGACCTTTCATCAACCCCTGATGTTCCGCCTTCTGAGACCCAACCCCTTCATAGCCATTTCTGGGACTTCATCCCTCCTTGGTTGTTTTGACCTTCCATTAACCTCAGTGTTCCGCCTTCTGGAACTTGACCCCTCCATGGCCGTTTCTGAGACTTCGTCCTTCCTTGGCCCTTTTGACCTTCCATCGGCCCTCGATTCTGCCTTTCAAAACTCGACCCCTCCATGGCCATTTTTGGGACTTCGTCCCTCCTTGGCTGTTTTGACCTTCTGTCGGCCCTCGGCGTTCCTCCTTCCAAAACCCGGCCCCTCCATGGCCGTTTCCGGGATTCCGTCCCTCCTTGCCCATTTTGACCTTCCATTGGCCCCTGGTGTTTCGCCTTCCGGGACCCGACTCCTCAATGGCCGTTTCTGGGACTCCATCCCTCCTTGGTTTTTTTGACCTTCCGTTGACCCCTGACATTCCACCTTCCAAAACCTAGCCCCTCTATGGCCGTTTTTGGGACTCCGTCCCTCCTTGAACGTTTTGACCTTTCGTCGGCCCCCAGCATTCCGCCTTCCAGAACCCAGCCCCTCTATGGCCATTTCTGGGACTCTGTCCCTCCTTGGTCATTTTGACCTTCCGTCGGCCCCTAGCGTTCCGCCTTCCAGAAACCAGCCCTCCATGGTCGTTTCTGGGACTCCATCCCTTCGTCATCGTCCAGGACTTTCCTTCTGAGCCATCATGTGCTCATTCTCATTTCAAAGGGTAGTGACCCTCCAAATTTCCCTTTCCAAGCTTCCGCTTTTTTCAAATGAATCAAATCTTGAGGAAGTATGTCTTGGCACTCTTTATTTCCCTTTTCCCATGCACTATAATTGAGAATCTTGGTTTTGCTAAGTTTTTTTGGGTTTGGGAACTTCCCTTGGGGAATGTTGTCCCTCGTTCGTTATCTTCCTTCCTTTCTCCTTTTGTTCGTCGCCTGACTTAGCGCCACCCCCCTTGGCATCACATTAATGTTTATGGTCCAAATGAGCTCCAAATATGAATATTATGATCTTTTGATGATGCATGGATGGATCTAACAGGGAGTTTGCAAGGTTTGAATAACTTTTGTCTTGATTTGTGTATGAAAGCACTTACTGCACTTCATGTATGCAGGATTCAAGAAGCCTACCGCGGGTCCGTCAGGGAGACCCATTGAGAAAGTCGAACAAGGAAAAGTGCATAGCTCCTGTCACCATTCATTTTATTCCCACCTTTCCTTGTAGCACCCATCAATGGAGCTGGTATTAGAAGAAGGCCTATGTCCTTAAAGGTGGTGGGAGGGAGCGGCTATTTCTTCCTTCCAAACAAATGATAGTGATCCATTAGAGGTTGAATCATCTAATCTAATGATACAAATTTACAAACGAGATGCGCTCGACTAGTTGAGAAATGTTTTAGATCCATCAGCCTGGAAGAAGGTGGCTTTCAGGCAGTTTTAGCTATAGTGAAAAGGGAAATTAGCTAAATGACAAAACTGCTACAGCACATGGGCACTAGGTGACAAAATAGAGAAAAGACAATATTGTATTTTAAAATTACTAGATAATGGGGGGTAGGTGAAACCCTAATGTAATCAAATCTAAGCCACACAATGTAATTCAATCCTAGCCATTCATTCAGGCTTTGGAAAACTATAAATAGGGGCTTGCCCCTCATTTGTAAAGGGTCAGAGAACTGATGTAAAGACATTTTGCAACAATAGAAAGCATCATTGCATGATTTATGGATGTTCCTTTTGAGTTTTCTCTTTATGTATGCATGGTTCAACTTCCCTATTAGTTTAGGTGTTAGTTTCTTGAATGGAAATGGTGGTGGTGATTGTTGTTTCAATATTTGATGAATTTTCAACTCATGCTTTATGTGGTTCATTGATGATGAATCACTTTGTAAAGCTAGTCTGAGCTTCCTTCCTTTATTGCTGCAACTTAGTTTGATTACATGTGCATGATGTGTGTGTGCAATCTGAAAATATGCAGTCCTTAGAAGATTGCACTAGTTTTTTGTAGTTATAGGATTCTCTTGGTCAAGCAAAACCCAGTTTAGGGAGTTTGTCTACTGTAGCAGCCCCATGATCACTATTCATTCATAGTTTTAGATCCAGGAACTTCCTCTTCCCTACCCTTTTTCATTTTTTTAATAAGTAACTTAGGAAAGGTTCATTTCCCATTGTAAAGCCAAACCTAATGATAAAATGGAGTTCTAGACTATTTTTTGAACCTACAGCAAGCGCACAACAACTCTCCCATCTTAAGAACTCCATTTGTAGATCCAATTTCCCCACTTTGTAACTCATTCATAAGTCTACCTTGTGATTCCAAAAAATCACATAAATCAACTGAGATATTCCAAGCACTGTCAAGACCTGACGTTAGAGACCTTAGGATAGTGTTCTGCAATCCGATTGTGGGAGATTTCTTTCAAGAGAGGTAGTGCACCTACACACTGCCTGTGTTGAGAAGTGCATAAAAAACACATCAACAAAACATCCTGTAGCAAACCTAAATCTAAAATTCATTAGAAAAGGCTTGAAAATCTGTAAAAAAATAGTTTCAAAACCCTAATTTAGGACCTGTTCACCCTAGGGAAAATGTCTCCCTAATCAGACCTGAATCTACATTTCTAGAATTTAAAAACTTCATTTTTGTACTTTTGTTTACTGCTATCAGATCTTTATTATAGTTTCCTAATTTTTTGTTAAATTCATTTTATTAGATCGAGCATAATTTGGTTCATTTAGTGCATTCTTTAAATTCAATTTATTGTGTTTACAATATTTCAATTTATTGTATTTACAATATTTCAATTTATTGTATTTACAATATTTCAGTTTCGGATTGTTGCATAGTGTAATCAGAAAATTACCTTGTTTAGAATCTAAAAATTGCATTTACACATTTTATTCTAGGTCATTGCATTGTATTTTAAGCATCTTTCCATTGTGGGTTTGCACACCAAGTTTGTAAAACTTGTATGAGCTTTACAACTTCATGTCCTATTAGTAATACTATTGTGAGACATAGTTCGAGACTCATGTCATCCCGTGATATCCCATTCGCTGTGGATCTTGGGTTTTCTAGCTCTCTTCCTAATAGTTTTGATAATCAACCCTCTATGGATCATAGTATGCATACTTCATTTCCCATGACTTCACTTCCTACAAGCAATGTGCATAATGTTAACAAAACAATCCCTATCATGACTAGTTGTACTCAAGCTTTGGGGTGTACCCAAAGCCAAGGTGGAACTTCAATTCCTCCTTCTACAATACCCATTTCCATTCCTACATACACTAGTACTCAAGTTACCACAACAATCCAACCTACTAGCAATTTGAACACTTCCTTAGGTATTTCCACTAAGAATCCTTCTAACTTTGTGCATTCAAATAGAATATCTCCTCAACCATCCTCCCTCACAAATTTACAATTCACTTTCCCTCTGCATACATACACCACTCCACCTTATTCCCCTCCACCTTACACTAATAACAATCATTTTTTCCTTAACACACTTATATGCAAAGCATGGCATCCCTTCAACAAAAAGTTGCAACCCTAAATCAAAACAACAATAGTCAACCTTCACAATACATCAAAACCAATCTTTTTTCCTTTGATATATTGAGAGCACAAATGCCACAATGTATAGAAGTTCCTAGATTTGAGAAATATGGTGGGGGAGGAGATATTGTTAGCCATGTTTCCACTTTTACATCCCTATGTAGTGATTTCATCTTTGAAGATAAACTCTTGGCTAAACTATTTCCTAGATCCTTGAAGGATACTACTTTAGAATGGTTCTCTTCCTTACCGAATAATTCAATTGGTTCGATCAATGATCTTTTTGATGCCTTTTACGACCACTTCCACATTCACATTGGTCCCAAGATGACCCTAGCTAATTTAATGACATGTAAAAAAAAGGATGATGAGAAAGTGATTGATTTCATAGCAAGATATCAAATGCTTTATTCAAAAATAAACATTAAGTTTCCTGATGTCAACCTTCAAAGAATTTTTATCATCAACTTACAAAGAAAACTCCAAAGAAAACTTGAGATGTTGAGATTCCCATCATTTACACAATTATGTATAGCCCTTCGTGATTATCATAATACAGATTATGGTCATGATGTGAAAAATCCCCCTAGCCATCCTGAAAAGTCTAAATCTGCAACTCAAAGTAGTTACCAACCTTTCAAGAAGAAAAATAGGGGCTTTTTACAACTTAATTTCCCTCAACCAAATCAACAAGCTGATAATCATGTGGCTGCTATAAAGATGAAAAATTCATATGACCTTGCAGATAGGAATAGAAAATTTACCCCTTTACCCAATACCCTTCACAATATCATGATCCAACTCGTAGAAAAGAATGTGCTTTTCCTACCTCTTGTTAGAGCTCATGATCCTAATCAACTATTACCTATATGGTATAGAACAATTTTTTATTGCCATTACCACCAACAAAATGAACATGATACAAAATATTGTAAGCATCTTAAACATCTTGTGCAAGACCTTATTGATTCTAATCATCTACAAATTGGAGGTGTAAATGATCAAGGTAATAAGTCCATAGCTCCTCCTAACTAAAAGTTACAAATATTTACAAATCCCATTTCCAAAACACACCATTTCATTTGTCAAAGCTAGTGAAACAAAGAATGATGTGATGAATGTTGACACAGATGATGAAAATATAAAATATGAAAATGTGGATGAACCAGCTAAAGTGGTGTCATTAATTGAAGCTAAACCTCATAAGGGCTCAACAAAAATGCCTCTTTATATTGATTTCTCACAAAAAGACATACTTAAACATGCACCGAATGGTCCTCTTTACATAGCCAGAAGAATCAATGACAAGCCTACTAATGGGATATTAATTTATCTCGTCTATTGAGAGAACGTGATCATTAAAGAATTCATATTTGTGCATGAACTCTATCAAGATACATATGATAAACCAAAAGCATGGATCAAAACGCACACTGGTTTTTCTTGTCCTGCGATAGGCAAGTGATAGATCTCCCTTTAAAAGTTGGACTAAAAACATTAACTGTCTCATTCACCATCATCCCATCATTGGACCAATTTCATGTGAAGTCAAGCTACCCATGGATTCACTCCATGAATGTCGTCCTGTCGGTTGTGCATAAATGTTTAAAGTTTCCCTTTAGCAGTGAAATCTTTACTGTGCATCATAGTGGCTTTAATCTTGTGTCTTCCCAAGGGAACTTTCCATTTGATTTCTTTTGGCCCAAGCCTATTGAACCTATTGGACCTCATGAAGACTAATTTTTCAAAGCATATCAAAAGTTTAACACAAAGTGCATGGCAAAATTATCCCTTAGAAACATGCCTCAACCCATGATTGATCCACCTATCCTTGGCAAACTAATGGTTGAACCAAGACCCCTTCCAAATATCCAAGAACAACCTATGAAAAATCTTCCTACCATTTCCTATAAGAGACCATGAGATAACCAAAAAAATCTTGTTGTGCCTCCTAAAGTTAAACAAGTTTACAAAGCTAAAGAGAAAGTAGTTGAACAACCTCCTATGGTTCCTTTTGTTCCTCCCCTAAAGGAAGAGAAGAATCCTATGATTGATAAACCCACTCCTACACAAATGAAAATTCACAATAGGTTGAAGTGAAACCGAAATGCTAGAGAGTGTAGGCGTAGACATCGTGCTATTGCTTGTATGTTAGAAACTAAAGAAGAAAAGAGAAACACAAAAAATAAAAATCTGAACTTACCTGAAGCAATACATGATGATTCTAATTCCTCTCCACAACATAGACAAGAACCTTCCAGAGACATTATCATTCAACCTCCTATTGTGATTAATCTAGATGATGACATTGATATCATAAACATTGATGAGCAAGTGCATAATGAGTTAAATTCATTGTTTCCTCGTCTATGAGCTTAAATGAAAAATATCCTAAAAAGAGTGTTGAACTTGGTATGTGTCTAGGTAGTACGACACTTGATGTTGTCCCTTTGGCTAGTTGTCTTCCTTTCATTTATACCAACCAAGATTGGGATGCAGACGACTTGCTATAGGTTGACTTGCATGTTCCTTACTAGTATTTTGCATTGTTTTTATTTTTCACATTTCTTTATGTGATTGCATGTGTGTAATGTGATCCCCCATGCTATTTCATTTGACGTATCTCTATCTTTCTATGCATTCCTCTATATGTATCTAAATTCTTCTATATGTTGTAAACATTTTATCCTTTTTTTTCATTTGTCTTGTGTTTTCCTCTTGTGGATGATGTAAGGCATCAAGACATTTAGGTCTCTTCCATGTTGACCCAAAGGATTTTTCTTTTTTTTGCTTTCTTTGTGTCATTCTTCCAGTTCTATGAGTATTTGGGGAATGATCATGTTTCTAAGCTCTATGACAACATTGTAGCAAAGATATACTAACCCTGGATCCATAGATCCCTTCTATACTTTTAGGGGCAACCCTCCTTCCTTTTTCATGATGTAGCTCTATTTTAGGAACATATGACTTCGCATAGAGCTTTCCTAGTAAGATCTCATGTCTCTAGATGGGACATTGGCTATTTTAAAGCATTTTCTCAAATCAATGGTGTTAGAAACCACTTTAATATGGTGGCATACATCGATGACATCTTACAACATTTTGTATATTTCATGGTGTGATTTTCTTTTTCTTGTGATGCATCCTTTTCTTGGTGGTGTCATTAGGTTTGATGTCCTTTAAGAGTGAGATATGTCTATAGTGTCAAAAAATGTCATTGTTCACATTTTCACACTTAATTTGGGGATGATTAATGTTAAAATGAACTTAATGTTGCCTTAATCTAGTGTTGTAATGTGTTGAACACATTCACATTGGATTTAGGGCCCTTTTAAGCTAAATTGACCTAATCTTTCCTTAATTTAATGTTGTAAAATGTATTTATTTATACTTTCACATTGATTTTTGGGCTCTCTTGCATTTATATCATCATTAATAGGCCCCTAAGACTCTATTTTATGCATCTTGAGGCATATTTCAACTAAAATCCTAAAAAGATCAACAAATATACTTAATTCATGAACTCCCTGATATTTTCTCTCTTTAAAAAGGCCATGTGGGACCCATACGCCACCTTGGGCATATGATTCCCACCTAGGTGGGACCCATATGCCACAGATGGCATATGAGTCCCATTTGGCCCCTTTTTAGGGTTTTGAGCGAGAAAACAGGGTTTTAAATTCGAAGTTTATGAATGTTAGCCTCCGAGATCTAATAAATAGTAACTTGGATGGATTTCCTATATAAACAAGGTCTCAAATCATTATTTCATGAAGATGTTCTACAATAATTTGGCTCAGAGGGGCATATCATACGGTCGACATATAATATGGTCAGATAAGTGTACAACACAGTTCAAGAATGTGTGCATGTTCTACTAGTTGTGCAGGATGCATCTCACTACATGTGTTAAACATATGTGGAACTTTTGTGAGGTTGGACATGGAAAGGGGGAGCATGACGGTGCAAAAGCATGCGTGAAAAGAGCATTAGCACAAGAAGAGTTAAAGTATAAAGACAGTGCACAGTTGATAGATGCAAGATCAATCATCGAGTGGTGTAATGCTTCGAGATGGGTCCAAGTAATGAAGGTACGTCTTCAGTTCGCAGATTTTTTTGGTTGATGGATGATACTAACATTGCACCATATGAGGATTGTTGTACACTAACAGGATTGAGTGAGCCGCACTCTTTCCTTAGCTCAAATGAAGGTTCATGAAGTATCAATACATGTAAGATGGAATGCTTTTGTTCTTCATGTACAATGCAAGCCTAGAATGATTGTGAATTAGGGGAATGGGTTGACAAATGGTTGAAAATTTATCTTAGCCCACTTCACACGTATCGCCCTTCGACGGCATTGGAACTAATAAAGATGGAATCATCGGTTGACTTTGACCATGTATCAGATCTAGTTCAACCAGGTAATATATTTACTTTCTTAGTTTTTGAAATTCCATATTGTTATCTTAGTTTGTATTGTATTCATAATGTTGACTAATTTCAATTGATTTTTTGCACATATAATTGCAAGGCATGTTTATGCAGTTATTGCAGATGAAGAAAAAGAAGAGGGAACATACTATTACTTGTGTCGTGTTGAGTCCAAAAGAAATTGGAAGCCCCAGTTATAGATGGAAAAAACATTGAATACCCTATAGGCTCAGTTGTTGTTATTGGAATGTGGCTTAGAAGGTACCCACATAAGAGTCGGTAAGTGCACCAAGATGGTTCCCAAAAAGGGGGCTTAAGTGGCCACTTTTTTTCTTCTGAAATCAAGAAATACTGACCTTGGACATGAAATTGAGGATAGTTACACTCAAAATTTTGAGATGGAACCAAAACAAGGATCGAAGTGCTCTGAGTCTACTTTCTAAACTACTAATTTATTTTGAAAATGGTTGAGATTAAGGGGTTCAAAAGAGGGACGTACACAAATTGGTGCTATTTTTGTCAGAAAACATAACATAGCAACTCTTATACGACCTGAGCACGGTGAAACTTTTTATAGTATTTTTAAAATCACAACAGTCAAAAGTTAGCTAACAGTATCTAGTTGATGCATGATTTTTCTGATAATTTTTTAATGAATATTTGATTTTTTACTAATTTTCTAAGTGGGCACTTCCTGAAAAGCAGAATTTTGGCTGTGCTCCCCCTAAAATTTTTTGAAGGTAATTGATTTTTTTTTTAAAAAAATTGTAGAATAGAGTCTAGTTTCTAAAAATGTAATTTATTTGAAATTTTGATGAACGGTTAATTTATAACGAAAAAAACCAAACACTGCTTTTTTGGCAAAAAAGAGACATACAAACAAAAGAAATTATGGATGAAAGGCTTAACATTGTTAAAAAGTGAAAAAAATTACATCGTTGGATAGCTAAGAGAGAACCTAACATTACCCATGTGTTTTCTTTTGTCGATATTGAACCAGATGCAATCCTGATGGTGAGCACGAACCCGATTATGTGAAAAAATTGTAGAATTTGCAAAAACACGTCTCTAGTCATTGGGAATGCCCTCCAAGCCTTTGGGTTGGTATTCCAAGGCAACTACCAATGCTAAGGCTCAGGGATTCCCAAAGCAAAATATAACGCGCTCGTGTTATAACGCGAGCGTGTTATTCCTAGTTTTGATCTCGTTATGTTTCATCGATATACGTCCTTGTGCCTCTTGCATGTCGCTGTAGCATTCTCTTTATTATGCTGAAACCAAAGAAAATCCTCCTGTCCCAATGTGTTTTGCTATGACCTCATGGAGTCGGGGAAACATCATGTAGATAATGCTTCATTATACTGAGAGTCACCTCAAACGCCATCTCCTAGTCACTGAGACATAAGAAATTTTCTTATCAAAATGTGCTTCCTTGCTTCATCTGTTTCGCTATAACCTTGAGATATCAGAGAGACATCTCATAGATTAGACTTTGCTTTATCAAAAATCTTCATTCATCATGAGTCGCTGTGACAAATTTGTTCTCTCGCCGATGTATTCTTTTATCTTATGTGGGTCACCATAACATACCGACATAGGGGATACCTCATACAAAGTGCACTTTGTTTTACCGAAAGACTTTATCCATCTTGTGTGTCATTGAGACAATCTAATTTTCATCCCGACAAAGTCCTCATTGTGTTATCAGTGAGACCGAAGGTCACTCACCGAGAAATTACTTCGAAAGCCTCAACTCTTACCGATATGCATCCTCCCGCCACCAGTCGGTGTGACAATGTATATTCACTATGACCTCACACCAGAAGCAATATGTTTGGCCGAAGAAACCATCCATGTGTTGTTCAGTAAGACTCTCCTCGAGAACATGTTGATGAAAACCCCATGTCGACAAGACATAACAACCTGGCCGAGATCACATTACGATATCGCCAAGCTCTCGCCGATGAACCTCCACATGCATTAGTTGGGGAGACAATTCAAAATTGATGAGACACTATCCCGACGACCAAACTCCTGCCGATAGGTTCCTCCTTGGTTGCCAAACCATGTGAAAGTCATGCCAATAGAAACCTACAGGTGAATTTTGATCCCTGTAACAATGAACAAGTCTTGCCGATAACCTACTGCAAACATACGTTAACACACAGGCAACATGGGTCGGGGAGACCTAGATAGACCTATGCCGATATGGACC
>VDFB02000015.1:599888444-599902021 GCA_007258455.2 Sequoia sempervirens | reverse complement strand
CAATTGCATTACTTCTCCAGCATTACATAACAATTTCAAGTCTCTCATCTCCTACAGCTAATTCTGAAAACTACTTGCCAATTCTGGCCTAGACTAACTCCTAAAACCTCTCCTTACAAATGAGGCACAAATGCCATTTATAGAGAACCCCCAAACATGTCGGCCCAATTTGATTTTACAATAATAATTGGCCCCAAAACAGGTCGGCCAGGAGAATTTCAAAATAGGACAAGATTTGCATTAAATACATGAATATTATCCATGTCAACCCACGATCTCTAGCAAGATTAAATTCACGTTTCTTCCAGAAAGTCCTCCAGCTGTAGACAGTTTTGGCACGAATTCTTAGGCAGGTCCCGCTTTGAAAATTTAAACTGAATGCTTCCAGATTTCCCCTTTGCCACGAATCCATATGCAAGTCCCCCTTTTAATATTTGTTTAGTCCTAAAAAAACAGATATCATCATTAATAACCCACATGTTCAAAATTAAATTTGAATAAAATTTTGACCTTTCTAAAAACTTACATTTTATAAGGAAACTTTTCCATTTTCATAATTTTTCCATTTTTTGGGGGAATTTTATTTTCAATCTTTTTATCTCAAGAAATTTTTCATTTTCAGGATCATTTTTAAAAAATTTCCATTTTTGGAAAAATAATCATTTTCGAAAAAATTTCCATTTCGGGAAACCAGACCAAGGGGAAAATCCGAAAAAATCCAGGTTAGGCGGATTCTAGACCAGAGTCCGGAAAATTCCAGGCAGGCAGGAATCAGGAATCTGGGAAAAATCTAGGCGGACAGGAAAATCCCGGACTGGACTAAATTTCAACAATAGATTATCAAAACGAACCAAGAATGCGTGAAACATCGTGCAATACATCAAATTAAGCATGGGGTGCTGAGCATTTATCATCAAATTCATTAATTTAATCCAGCATTTCAATTTGCACAAAGCCTGGCAAAAAATCCGGAAAAATGCGGGTGGACCGGATTTCCGCGGACGGCATAAAATTTCGGACTCTGGCACGTACCCGGAAAACTGAAGAAATCCGGAAAAATCCGGGTTGGGCGGAGGAAAAATGCAGCGGTGCGAGGCAAAAGCACAGAAAACTGAAAAATGCAGGAAGAAATCCGGTCGGTGAAAATCGAGCGGGCAAAAACTTGGGACTTCGGTAAGGATAAAATTTGGCGAGAATCCGGGGAAATCGGACGGGCCGAAAAATCCCGGATTGGGGTAAAAACCCAGATTTCGCTCGGATCTGGAATTTGAGTAGAATCCGGGAAAATCCGGACGGACCGGAAAATCCCGGATTGGGGTAAAAACTCGGATTTTGCTCAAAACTTAGTTTTTTCAAAGGGAAACCTGGGGAGCTCACTTGGGCAAGCAAGATGAACATCTAAGGACCTCCAAAGGCAACCAAATCAATAAAATTAAGGGCCAAAAGACACCAAAAGCCAGAGTAAAAAGAGGGTCCCTACTTTCAGTGGGGCGTGTGTGCAAAACTGCACAACAAATGGCGACTCTGCTGGGAAAATGCTCCAAAGCATTTTGATGATGAACAAGAATCATGAACCCAGAATCTTTGGTTTCGATCTCCCTATTAGGCAAACAAATCAAAATGCAAGATCAAAGAAAATAAAGATCAAAGGCTAACTGAAACTTCCATAGACTGAAAATCCAAGTGTGTGCAAGTGAGTTCATTTCCTTCCCTAGGCTACTGTAGAAACCAAGCTCAGTCAAGTTAGGCTACGCAAAGATTCTAGCTCCAAAAACAACCTGGATAGAGCCTCGCTGCCAGTCAGGCGTCCATAGCCCCGACGAGGTTATCGCTGTGACTCTCTTGAATATAGCTCTACTGCCAGCCAGGCGTCCATAGCCCCGGTAGAGATATTCAGATACCCCTGATGAGTTGAAATCATTCTTCTGACTCTCAATATCTTATCTTCTTTCTTTCTTTCTTTCTTTTCTTTTCTTTTTCACTCTTTTCATTTCAACCTGTGAACAGTGAAATCCACACTCAGGGATGAAAACCACAGTGGCACTGAAGCAGAAATATGATTTTTCACCTAACAAGACCTCGCAAGGACCCTACTGCAACCTTCAGATTCTTAAGATGTATGAAGGATATAAGATTTCATAATACTTCAGTTTCAAGTCAGACTAATGACCGATCCTCTTTAAATCAGACATTCAGACTGCTTGACACCAACAAAAGATGTTTGACCATTAATTCAAAACACATGATTAAAGTCCCTCAATGGAACACTTAGAACAATCCCAGATAATAAAGAATTATTGCACAGGAAAGACACTCCCCAACTAGAAAACAGAAAACCCAAGCCACAGAAGCAAAACAACAACCAAATCGAAACCCAAAGCAAACTAAACTAGCTAAAACAGAAGCAAGGAAAAACAATCTAAACTAAAGCAATATATCCTAAACAAAACATACAAAAGCAAAAGAAAAGCAGACCAAACTGCACTTATTCAAATCAGCACTATATACAAAGAGACTCAAAGTGGCTCATGATCAGATAGGATGAACTGGGACTCATCCCCATATGATTAATCAATGCATGGACAAGCAATAAAGTGAAGGTAACGGTCCACAGAAATGCAAACCTATCTTTATATTCAGAAAAATAAATCTCTGCATTGTAGCATTCAAACTCCATGTCAAAATTAGGAATAACTAGTAACCGAGGTAACTCATTAGGACCATGATTAACCCATATGCAAGTTGTCTTTCCTAAATCTCCATAATCAAATTGACAAGATTCATAATTTCTAGCAAAGAAAGAAACAACCTAATTTTGCATTTCAACAGACTGAGTGTTGTGTTCATCATCCTGCACTTGTGAAGAGTTGATCATAGTGTCATCAGGGGGTCTCCATTGATGGTGCAATATTCCACTTGCATTTGAAACAAGCAAGATAGAATTAGAGGAATCATTACATGATGCAGAGTGAAATTCATATAGAAGACTTTCAGAACTATGAACATGGAACTTTTCACTTGTTTGAGTATTTCCGTGAGGGATCAACAATGAAAATGCAGAGGCATTATCTTGTACAACAATTTCCTCAGAAGGATGCTCATCCGAAGGTATCACAGATTGATCTTCCAGCACATTCTCACCTGGGGAATTCACCAATACTGACTGCAACATTTGTGTTTTCAACATCATTCATATTCTCCTGCACATTAGCATGAACCACATCAACTACCCCATCAATAATGCATAGAATCTGTGAGTTTTCATTATGTAGCTCATTGATAAGCCGAGGAAAAATAGAATTAGATAAATGAGAAGACTCCCCGAATTCATCTTTTGTTGGCACTAGCTCAGATTCTTGATCCCAATCATCAGGAACGTTGACCGCTTCACCGAATGCTTCCTCATGTTCTTCAAGACATTCATCAGCAACTGGTTGACATTCCTTAGTCCGAGACTTGTCTAATGCATCTGTTTGTGTATCATTTGCATGTAAGAGTAGCTGTACTTGCTCCTTCACCTCCTTTATGACTGTCTGGCACTGGAAACAGGCGAATTCTGAATGCACTTCCTCATGTATCTTGCACCAAGCTGGTAACAACAGCTCCTCTAGGTAGACTCCAAAACCTAGGCTTGACCAATCTCTTATAATTCTGGCAACAAAATCTTTGTATCTGGTCTGTATCACATCTTCGTCTTAGACATGAACCTCTTTTTCAGCCTCCACTATATTTTCAGGAACTTGACTAGCCTCAACAAGAACATCCTCCTTGATCTCCATAGGCGATTCTTCACTTAAATATTCCCCTGTTATCTCTGATGCCTCAGATTCATCTTCATGACACTCAGTTCCTTCCAAAGTCGCATCAACATCAGTTGCAATGCCGTCCCTGGATTTAGAAGTAGTCAGCCCTTCTACAGTGTTTTCTTTGCTCAACTCACCTTTCCACTCCAGGTATTCTCCAACTTTAAAGATAATGTCCCCACACGAACGACAGATGAATTCTGAATGGGCTGCATCATGGACTCTGCACCATTTAGACGAAAGAAAATCCTGCAAGCACTTACCACTAGCAAACTGACCTTCAACTATCTGTGTAAATGCCTCAACTGCAATATCAATAAACCCTAGATCTGAGGTGGCTAATGGTTCAGACAGATTTTGCATGAAAAGGTTCCTTTGCAAGACCATCTCAATGTTGTCTAGAAAGGCCAAGCATTCAAACTCGTTGTGTCTACAGGTATTATGAAGCCTACACTTGTCTGAAAATGCATAATGAAGTAAACCCTTGCCATTCCATTGATTTATCCTCCCATTCAATGACTTACAGATTTGAAAAAAGTCAATCTGAAGACTGTTTCCATTATGAAAAACATAACGCTGATTTTCCATCTTGACTCAGAACTTGAATTTTCAGATTTTGTGATCTGCCATATCTCAAATTTTCAACATAGAGGCTCATTCAATCCTCCAGCTATGTCACCTTGTCCGGGCCCTCCTTCTAGCGCCAATCTGTTGATGGTGTTTTCTGCACAGCAACAACTCAGACAGAATGCAGTATTCTATCTCTCTTGAAAGGTTATTTCCAACAATAAATTATTGAAAATCACCCCAAGGTCTCTCGGGTGTCAGGTCATGACAATGCATAAACAACTCAAATAATATGTGAAAATGCTGGTAATCACAAGGGGCCTTACAAATGAACAATGCTGGAAGTGAATTTTCATCAGATGCAACAATATGGTGATGCTTTTAACCCTAAAACTAACCCAGATTCAAAATAAACAACAAAAGAGATAAGGGTTTAGAGAAATTCTATTCTATTCTAACTCCTAAGATCAATCACAATAATGATGAAAGCTGCAAATGGACAGATCCCCAATAAAACCGATCTCTGCTTGATCAAGGACAAACCTGCAACTACATAGAAATGGTGCGATCTTCTGGGGAAATCTGAAGATTTTAAGACTTTGAACATTCATTCATATACCCAACTGCTGGTGCAATGTAAACAAGCATTCACAGTTGAACTTAGCACAGAAGTGAGGCCCAGACTAACTTTACACAGCAATCTACAATCAGCAAATTGCTAAAAGTATGGACTGGAAATCGATCAACATTTTCAACATTTCACCACCATTGTAAAAGAGCTAAAATCTAACATCTAACATCTGAGAATCAAGAACAAGAAACCATAAAAACTATTGAAAATAAATACAAAGTTTGCCAAATCAACGATCCAGTTGCATTACTTCTCCAACATTACATAACAATTTCAAGTCTCTCATCTCCTACAACTAATTCTGAAAACTACTTGCCAATTCTGGCCTAGTCAAACTCCTAAAATCCCCCCCTTTACAAATGAGGCACAAATGCCATTTATAGAGAACCCCAAACATGTCGGCCCAATTTGATTTTACAATAATAACTGGCCCGAAAACAGGTCAGCCAAGAGAATTTCAAAATAGGACAAGATTTACATTAAATGCATGAATATTATCCATGTCAGCCCAAGATCTCCAACAAGATCAAATTCACGTTTCTTCTAGAAATTCCTCTAGCTGTAGACAGTTTTGGCACGGATTCTTAGGCAGGTCCCACTTTGAAAATTTAAACTGAACATTTCCAGATTTTCCTCTTTGGCATGAATCCATATGCAAGTCCCCCTTTTAATATTTGTTTAGTCCTGAAAAACAAATATCATCATTAATAATACATGTTTGATTATAAATTTGAATAAAATTTTGACCTTTTCTAAAACTTACATTTTATAAGGAAACTTTCCATTTTCATAATTTTCCATTTTTGGAAATTTTATTTTCAATCTTTTTATCTCGAAATTTTCATTTTCGGGGATCATTTTAAAAATTTCCATTTTTGGAAAAATAATGGTTTTCGAAAAATTTACATTTTAGGAAGCCCGGGACCAGGAAAATGCAGGAAAATCGAATTCGGTAGGATTCCTGGAGCCGAGAATCAGGAAAAATTCGAGCGGCGAGGAGAATCGGGAATTTGAGGAAAATCGAGGCGGGGCGAAATCCCGGACTGGAATTTCAGTAACAATAGATCATCAAAGCAGACCAAGAATGCGTGAAGCATCGTGCAATACATCAAATTAAGCGTAAGGGTGTTGAGGCATTTATCATCAAATTCATCAATTTAATCCGGCATTCCAGATTTGCACAAACTTCAATGATCAGATATAGTTAACAAAATAATCGAGGAAAAATGCAGATTAGAATGAAAAATCGGACCTGCGAGGCAAAAGCGCTGAAATAGGAAAATCCGGGTCCGAAATCCGGACCTTGAGGCAAAGCGGAACTACTCGGGATCTAGAAATTTGGGGCGAGAATCCGGGAAGGAAATCACACGAAGCGAGGATACAGGGAAAATCCCGATTGGGGGTAAAAAACGCAGTTTCGGATGCGGAATTTGGTGAATCGAGAAAATCCAGGACGGACGGAAAATCTGGGATTGGGGTAAGAAAACCCATATTTTGCCGTTTTCAAAGGGAAACAGAGGGAACTCTATATGGTAAGCAAGATGACATCTAAGTTATCCAAAGGCAACCAAATCAACCAAAATTAAGGGCAAAAGGCACAAAAGCGGGCAAGAAGGGTCCCTCACTTTGGAGTAAGAGGTGGTAGTTGCAAAACTGCACAACAATAGGTTCGTGAGTGAATCTTTTACCATGAGAGAATATAAGGTCCTCTTTGATTTGAAAAAAATTGTCTGTGGAATTACATTGAGTAAATCTTGGGTTTCATTATATCTCGTCGAGGCATAATAGCGGACCTTGCAAAAGTCACAAATATCACTTGAACCTCAAGTAGATTTTAAGTCTCCAAGGGAAACTTTAGGCCATCAAATAGTTTAATGCACATTTGGAAGAAAATTTATAACTATTCTCCTATGTCCTCAAGAAGAATAAGAAATTCCACTAGGATGAAATCATGTTAGTAATCCTTCAATAAAATAAAAGAATATGCGCATCATTTCACTGGACTAACTTGGCACTATCTAAGGAAAGAGCTTCTTACTCCCTTTCGCATAGCTAATTGGGCTCACATGAGGAAGCACCTAACAATCCATGACAGCCAGACGCTGATAATACCATCTAACCCTACTCAACCATGACGGTGGGACTACCAGGCTTCATCTTCTTAACTAGAACCAACTCATACGGTTGGTACCTTGGCAAAACTTTGAGAACCTGTATATCCATGAAGCCAAACTCCACCTCAGAATCATCAAATCTGTCGCCAGGGTACCTCCTTAGACCATATGGATAAATGAATTTAAGCACTGCCAGTGATTTCAGGTGAATATATGAATGAACGAAATGATGAGGGATGGGTGCAATTGAATCAATTTATAAAGGCGAATCTGCTAACAAAACTTCAAACATCCTTTGATTTAGACTTTCTTGGTGGGTCCATTTTACCACAAAATTGAAACTATGCTGCTGTGGATCCACTAAAGTTATGGATCAAACTTATCTATGTCTGTTTCATCACTCGCGGGGAGATCTCAGCTGAGCATTTAAATTTGGGTTTCCTTTAATATAATTGCTCAGAATATGGGGCTGTGATCATGGGCGCCAAAATAACTTTAATGCAGAATCTCAGCCTTTCTCCCTAAGTCTATAGGGTTCACAGCTCATCCTTAAAACATATTCCATATGCCTTAAAAGTAGCATCCAAGAGCTATACTGATGAACCATGCAGGATTTACTGGATTCCATAAAATGGATGGTCAAAAAATTTAAAGAGAACTAAGTTATACACTTATATATTGAATAAGAACCCTACCTCAACAATGGAGTAGTAGATTCCATGGTTACAATTGGATCACTTTTGGATATGCCACAAGATAGAAAAAAATTGAATTCTTGGTTGAAAAATTAGTAGTTTTTGCATATGATGCTTCCAAATTTGATCTTGTATGTGATATTTTTAGCCAAAAATATCCTCGATACCATGACATTTACACCTACCTCCATGATTAAACCCTAAATACTAACCTATCACATAACCAATGTAAACCTTTATATAATGATCGTGTTGATTCACCATCCTTAGAAACAACCTATATCAAAGGGGTTTTGAGGGTACTTTATTATGATGCCTAAAATTAGAAGAGGCTCTTCTCACACTCAAATAATTTCATGATTGTATCTATGGTGCACACATTAATGGTATGGTATGTTAAGTCCCAAAACTTCTCTTCCAAATCCTAGAGGTTTTCTCCACCTCCAAGGCTAGGGGTTTATCTTCAAGAAGTTAAATAGAGGCTCAGTAATAGAATCAAGATGGTTAAAGGATAACTATGAGAGTGGGTAGTCTCTCATACTCTTTGAGCCCAACTTGAGCTCAAGAGGGTATTCCTAAAGGTATGCCTAAACATACATTCAAATCAAATAAAATGGATAACCAAAAATAACAAACAATAGTTTTACCTAGACTACAACTTGAACCCTATAATTAACACTAGGTTAATAGTAACCAATTGTAACAACCTCTATATAGGTGATCAATTCCTTGCACATGCATTAGCATATGATAAAAATGCAATAATTTCTTGAGATAATTTCATTTTTTTACTCCATAGAAATTGACAAAGTATTGATGTACTAAACATCATTCTCTGAGAGATACAATAATTAGCTTTTTTCTTTAAGGTTTTATGTGCTTTTGACACTAAATCATGAACAACATACACAAATCTATTCCTAATCTCTATATTATTCATCACTATTTTTTTATGTTTTAAGATGATGTGGAGGGTTTGAGTCTTCATGACCGGTGCCTTATTGAGTAATAGAGTCATAAATGTTAGGTAGGAATTAAGATTATCTTAGGAGTACTAAGGAGCTAAGCATTTATTCTTATCATGTGATATTTTTAGCCAGCCACTTGATTTTTCTTGCTAGTTCTAAATTATGTGGTTACATGCCTATCTTTAGGCACCACTACTTTCTTATGACTATTACTCTATATGTACTCCATATTGTGAGTTAATTCATGACCACTTCAACTATTTCTTTTCTTATTCTATGTTTTTAAATCTCATAGATACAAGAATGCAATTTATTGATATTTGTGGCATATTGACATTCTATCCAAAGATCTTGGTGAATTCTACATGGTATTAGAGCTATTTTAGGTTTATAATATTTAGTTCTTTAATATTTTCTGATTTTATTCTTTTGAAAATACCTATGTATGCAATATCTCTATTTACTATGTTGGTTTATTGTATGTGTTTTGGAAAGTGTGTGTAAAACAGGAAAGGTTGATTTGGCCGATCTAGGTGTGTGTAACCAATGTAGAGGCCAACTCAATTCTTCCAATCAAGACGTGGTGGAACGTTAAAATGAATTTGATTAATTGATCTACATAGCATCAAAACTCATGATCTCGATTAGAAGTAGTCTGTCAAACTAAATGCAGGAACACAGGTGAGTATGGCAACGTCTACCTAGCCAACAAAATGCACATTTGACTATATTTATTAATTAATTTAAAATAAAAAAATCACTAAATTCTAATTTCAATAAATTAATAAATACAGTCAAATGTGTAGTCTAATGGCTGCGTAGACATATAGTCAAATGTGCAATCTGATGGTTGCATAGACAATACAAGATTTTTTTGCATGTGGTAGGTGTATAACTTTATTTTGAGTGTTTTATTGCCATGTGACGACCTCTGAGGAATCAAAATAAATCCAATGATTGGAGTTACTATTCATCCAAGCTTAACTTCAATTCCCCTTTCCATTTTTTGATTTTCTAAAAGAAAATTTTTATTTTTTGAGCGCAAAAATTAGGCATTATAAGCAAAATTGAACTTATTGTAAATTTTGGCTGACAAAAATAATTGAGTGTCATTTTTTGAAAGCTGGTAATTTTTTGTACTCAATCCATTGGAAAAAATATCACATTAAAATTATAAAGTGCCATTTTTTCATTCCATTGGACTTTTTATGCACTAAACATATAAAGTGCAAAAATTTGGAGTGGGGGGTTCTCAAATACTGATTCAAGGGAGTTTCTTGTGTTTTGTCTTTGCGTACTTATGTATTTCCTCCCATACTTTATTTATGCTTTTGATTTTTTTGTTCAAGTAATCATATCTCTGACACTAAATCCCTTCCATTTGAGTATTGTTCATAATCCTCATAATAAAGAAAATCAAGTGTGGATATTTTGGGAAGAAAAAACATACAACAAAAGATTTTATTCGTTGTCAAATTGATGAAATGAAGCAATTTTTTCTTATTTGTGTTATTATCTTATTTTATCATCTAGTTCCAACACATACAAAAATATCATATAGTATCACTTAGACATCTTGTGAAACATCCACCTCATGTGGGGATAAACAATGTAGTCTAATGAATTGCATTGAGATCTCATCTCCTTCATCACCTGGTGCTACATCTAAGTCTAATGTTGATATTTCTATGGCTTCCAGTGATTCTATGCACCAAGATATTGATATCATTTTTCTAGATCCACCATATTGGGATGCATGTCTACTAGACATATCATCTTTGTTTGTAGAGTTTGACATTATAGATTTGGAAAACACTATTGCAAATATTTGTCTTCTATTTGATGACTATCACATCAGCACTGTTATCACTACATATACATTTTTGGATCTTGCTCTTGTCTTTCCTGCCTCAACTTATATAGTGATAGATTGTGTAAATAGTCATGAGCTCACATATATGACTCAATCACCATCAATTTTGATATCCTATGGAAAAATATCACAATTTTTTTAGTTTAATGGTCACTATACATCCATGGCTATTGTACTTGAATCCTATATGATACTTGATTCATCATATCACTATTTATCATAGTTTAGAAATGGATTAGAGATCTTTGAGTACCATTTGAAGACACCATCATTGGTATCATCATTGTCTTTGGATCATATGTAGAATTCAGTGTCTTTCATTCTTCTTCCTGTATAATCCTATCTAACATGGGAAGATCACTTGCACCTATCTGTAGTTATCTTTCTTCCATAGGGAGAAATATTGTTCGACATTCAAGGATCACATTTTGCATTATTCTTCGAGCACCACTCAACACTTAAGGATCTATCATTTTATGGGGGCACCATCATCTCTTTAACTATTATATGGGGAAATTATTTCTTGTACTTATGTGATAGAAGTAGTCCTTGGGGGATCTTCATGAGTCCTTATATCTCTTCACTTTCTTTTCTCTCTTTTGGGGAGAGTTTTTTCCCACTAGGTTTTCTCCCTTTCTCCAATTTATGAGAGACTACATTGTACTTGGGTACCTCATCAGTCCTAGTTGTCAAGACCCATTTATTTTGAGCCCACTTAACCTATGCTTAACGAGGGATTTAGCTTAAAATTAATCTTACTTAAGAGTTATAAGGAGTTATGTGTCTATTGTTATCCATGTGCTAGTTTTAGCCAACCAATTTCTTTTTCTAGTTAGTTCTAAATTAAGTGGTTACATGTCTATTTTTAGGCACCACTATTTTTAGATGACTGTTACTCTATATGCACTCTATATGCACTCTATATGCACTATATATTTTGAGTTAGTTCATGATCACTTTAGCTATTTATTTGCATATTATATGTTTTTTAACCTTTTAGGTATGAGTGTGTGATTGCTTGAAATTCATGACTCAATTTGGTAATGGAATTTTCTTTAGAGATCTTGGTTAGTTATAACATGTACATCCATTAAAATATCAAATGAGAAGTTACAAAAAAGGTATGATATTGTGAAAAAATACATACTTATTTATCATTCATCAAACCCACAAACACTCATATGTAACATAGAAAATACCAATACAAAAACCAACTGGCATTAATTTAAAATGCTACAACATTTATTGAATCTCTATTATAATCACACTAGAAAATATAGTGAAAAAGGATAAAAAATAAAAAGAAACCTATCATGTATTGCTACTCAAGACCTTTCAAAATTATTGCAATCGATGAGAAGACACATAATTATAAATATTTTCTATTATAGCTACCTTCTTGCAAATTATAAGTGACAAATAAATGGAAAATATACTAATAGTTATGGAAGCCATAAGAATCTCTACACATTTGTTTATGATTAGATAAGCAGGGAAGGGCCCTGATCGCATGGTTACAAAAACAAACAAAAAAAGAACCAGAGAGAGGTGGGAAACAACACCACCATCAAACCAAAAACCAACATCAAAATTAGCACGCAGGCCAACATTTAAAATAGTAACCATAGTCCATCTAGTACTAATAAAAAATTGTAAGTTTTTACTAGTATACTTAGTTCTATACAAGTATATGGTACTTGATATTAATATGGGTTCAACTTGGGTTCTATACAAGTATATAGTGACGATTATATATATACATATATTAATATGTATGTATATACACATACATACATACATACATACATACATATATATATATACACACATACATACATACATATATATATACACATACATACATATATATATATATATGTATGTATGTCGTATTTGTCAAACGATATTCTCGTGCACATGATATATCCATACATGAGTATGCGTACATACGTCTACTTATGTTTACTGATGCACGTATATACTCATATGTATGAGTTATCGTAAACACATACATATATACATTTATACATTCTTATGTATATATCCATTAATTAATATATAAATATGATCATACAGAGAAGAGCTCATTCATAACACAAATACTTACATATTCCAATCATGATCATTCAAAGACAAAAACTCTAAACCTACACAAAATGTTCCCAAACCAAGACTGAAGACTACTTACCATTTCTCAACTATCTTGTCTTGACTTGACTAGACCAACTAGGAAGTGAGTGTGTGTATGCTCAATTAGGCTCATCATGGTTACCAAACCAAGTTCTTCTCTTGAGTGATACCCCCCCTCTCTTCCGGAGGCTTGATTCATTTCTTACATGCAACTTAGTGCATCATGAAGGTAGTTAACTGTTCACATGAAATTCATTTGCATCATCAAAGCATTAAAGTATTCACATTGCAATACATATTCATTCATCTCATTTTCCATCAATATATAATCATTCCTTCAAAATCAATAACATCTTAATGCATATATTTAAATATTTCATTCACCTATTAAACATATTGAGGTCACAATTTACATTTATCATCATATTTACTCATGAAGGTAAAATTACCTGGTAACTGAGAAATAGGGTATAACAATCTCTAAACCATTATTTTAGTAGATTTTATAGGTGATTTTCCACCCTAGCACTTAAAATCCATAGACCATTAATTCTCGGAGGTATGGTGAGTATGTAGTAAATGATTTTATCATTTCCTTAGACCTTTACGGACCTAAAGGGATATTTTTGTGAAAATAATTTATCACAACAATGGCTAGGGCACAGTGGATCTCTACAACAGTAGATCTTCCTATTTCCTTCTATCAAGTACCCAAGTTGTAGATCTATAAGTACAAGTTTTCATCAATTCAAAGGGTTATTCATTTTGAGTATCCTAATTAGGTTCAACATTTAAA
>VDFB02000015.1:599793046-599888344 GCA_007258455.2 Sequoia sempervirens | reverse complement strand
ATACTACAAACCACATAATACAAGACATTTTGAAAATATATAAATTTTTAATTTTTTTTCCACTTTTATTTCTATTTTTTTCTTTTAAAATAAAACCTTTTCCATTCCCAAGGTGAAATTTATGCAATATTTCCTTTTAAATAGAATGACTAAGTCATTGAATGAACATTACCAATTTAGCAGTTCATTTTTCTAATAATTGATACTTTGCCTAGTTAACCCATTTTAATGAAGGCAAGCATAGGAAAATACATCAATTATATTTATACTGTAATAATAATATAATTGTTTATTGAGTCATATATTTCATTTTCTCCACTACCAACATAATTTTATTTTACAAGCACAAAATGAAATACTAAAAACTATTAAATACAATTAATCATAAGAGTCAAATAATATATATGAAAAATATGAAAACGTATTTTATAATATCCACATGACTCAAGAATGTAGGATCAACTTTTACTCAAATTTAGGCTCACAAATCCAAATAACATACATCTTATAGCTCAAAAATGAGAAAAATTAAAATAAAATACAACACATTTACCCAAGTCAATTGTCTCCAATTATACCGCCATTAGGGAAAACTTTGTTGCACAGGTTGTTTTCATTGCACCAAAAGATTGACCTATTAATGCCCAATACAACCACCAGATTTATACAAGATCCAAGATTCATAGGAGGTGATTAAGCCATGTCACGAACCCAAGCATCATGTTGCATAGCACAAGGATACCAAGGGAAAAACTCTTGCAACAATCCCCCCTAGCGCAAGTGAGGGGTTTGAACCTATGACCTTGGCTCTGATACCAATTGTTGCATAGGCAGTTGTCGTTGCACCAAAAGATCAACTTGTTAATTCCTGATACAACTACCAAATTTATACAAGATCAAAGATTCACATGAGGTGTTTAAGCCATGTCACAAACCCAAGTGTCGCACTGCACAACACAAGGAGACCAAGGGTGAAACTTGTGCAACAAAATTGTTCTTACACATTAAATAAAACATCAAGTGTACATACACAATGCAAGATAGTTTAAGCATAGTATATAAAAACCAATGATGCAATATCCATACCATGATACAAAAATTACATCTATTAAAATCATCAAACTCAAGCATGATTCAAATAGAAAATATATAACAACTAAAATAAATGTTTTGCTTGATGAATATATACATAATAACATATCATAGTAAAAATAGTGAAGCTAAATAATACAAATTCTAAACATATAAAAATCCATACATATAAATCTAGGTAAATTATCCATACACTTGAATGAAAATCCACAAGAACATCATCAAAAAGTGTTATAGCAATACCAAAACATAAAATAACTTCAAGACCATACAAATTCACATAAATAAATAAAAATACATGATTCATACATATCTATTGAAATATAAAAAATATAAAATCATTGTAAAGCATGTTATAATATCAAAATATAAAACATGTAATGAGAAAAAATGAGGCATACACTTAGGGACTTACATTTCCCTCACCTAAAATTAGGCTTATTCTTGGAAGCCTACAAAAAGGAAAGGATAAAGGATCATGCTAAAAATAAGTTCACAACAAATATGTGAACATGGGATCATGATATATGATGATCCTACAAGGGAAATCTATGCAAGTGGATTGGATCCATGATGAACACATGTGCTAAAAATATAGTAATTTAGGTTATATCATCATAGGTGACAAATGGGAAATATTGGTTAGTTCATCTATTATCCTTATGATGTCATCATAATGACAAGTATATAATATTAAACCCACAATAAATTTCATAGAAATTATATTCCATTTCCACTCAAACATGCCAAGTAGCTACATAAGTCCTATAGGATTCCAATGCTCTTCCTCTATAATTTTCCACTCAATCATCTAATAAAAAACTCACCAAAATCACACCTCATCTCTTCCCATTAAAATAACTACCAAAGATCAATTTGCATATTCTTTGCACCCAAATTTAAGACATAAAGTGAACAATTTTCCTTAGACATAACAATGACGCAAAGATCACCATGAACTAGGATATATATATATATATATATAACCAATTTCTCACAATAATCTATTGAACTAAAGAGAGAAACCTAAAATCTACCCCATTGGGCCCTCAATGACTCAATATTTTTCCAAACCTATTACTATCATGGATCTCTAAGAAGATATTCAAGAATGTGGCCTCAAAAATCCATATTTAAGGACATTTAACTAAGACCTTAGTAGCCTCCTAATTAAGGAATTTTTCATAAAAAATTCCTTCCCTTTGATGTAATGAACAAAAAAATCATAATAAAAAAGAAACTATATCCAGTGATGCTAATGAGTCTTGTAATTGGGTTACATAAAAATATATGAACTACAATTACTAGTATGCAACTCAAAGAGATGGACTAATAAAAGATGCCTCCAATGCACAAGTGCATGGATGACTACTCGTAAATAAATATAATAGATTAGGTAATTAATATTGTGGTATTTTGTCTTTTGTGATATAGGAAATCACTCAATCCTCTTGTATTAGGATAACCCCTAACCCATCCAATGAATCATTAGTGCAAACCACAAAATTTGTTGTAGGATCAAGCATGTTGCTAATATTAGTGCACTAGTTAGCTACTATTTTGAGATCCTAAAATTCTCTCTTTCCTCTAACTATATAAAATTATTCTATTTTCACTAAATAAAAGTAATGGGATGTGCCACTCTCAAAAAATCTATGACAAATAAGTGACCTAATAGCCTAATCAAATTGTGAACCTATAAAACATATGTGGCACAAGACAATCCATAATAGCCTCAATATTTGATGGATACATTACAATAGCCTGACTAAATATGACATGTCATAAATACTTTACCTCTAACTAGAAAAACTCACACTTCACCAATTTATCAAAAAGTTGGTTCTCACACAAAAAATGTAGAAATTGGCACAATTGGGTCTCATATTTCTCTAATGTCATTTAATAAATCAAAATCTCAAGTAAAATAACCAAAAATATATCTAGAAAGATACTATACACTCTATTCATGAGGCTTGTGAATATCAATGGATTAATAGTTGACCCAAATGCAACCACAATAAACTCATAATATTTGTATTGAGTCTAAAATTTTATCTAATGAATATTCCTCATGAATATAAAGTTCATGATACCCAAGCTTTATTTCAATATTAGATAACATCTTTGATCCATTCATCTAATAAAATAATGCATCTATCCTTGACAAGAGATATAAGTTCATTATAACCTTATTCAACTATATATATGAGCCCACAAGAAAAATGATACATAGTCTACATCATATGGTACATATATACATGACCAACTAACTAGAACTCCCACCTTGTAAGTGGTTGGGTGATACTAGTACTAGTGAACAAGTACCTAGGTGGTTGTACTGGTGATGGCTCCCTAATCAAAGGAGTCCCTAATCTCATTGATCTAGAACCCCTTGACCAAATCCACATAACAAAGTTAAGCACTCGTTAATCTACAAGAAAATTTGTTTCATATAGAGTCCTATGATACATGGCCTCTTGTCTTGATTTTGGTAACCTCATCCATAGCTTGTGTTATAGGACCCTTTTCAATATCCCCAATCCTCCTCACATCATCATTTTCCCATTTTTGCAATGCCACCTTTGTATATCTCCCTAAATTCTTCTAATCCATCTGATTTTGAAGAATATCTTGATTAGTATGAGCCTCATCTCTCTTAGAAGAGCCTAATTCCTCTCCCTCCATTCCTTATCCCACTTAGACAATTTAGTAGCTAGTTGCACCTATAACCCATCCACATCCATCCCCTCTCCCTATCCTCCTCTATCTCCACCTCCCACCTGAGCCTCCCCCTATCCTCCTCCCTCTCCACTACTCACTCTCTCTCATTTCCCTCCATTATCATCCTCTCCATCATCCCCACCATCCTCTGCTACAACTATCTCCTTATCCCTTTTCCACTATCTATGACCTCCACCCTTCTCCTCACCTCACCTCTGCCATATAATCCCAATACCCTTGGACTATTCAATCATATGAGCCTATGGTTCACCCACCACACATCATACTAGTGTATTCCCTAAATCATCCACACTAGGAAGAAGATCCCAATACTATGGTACCAAAGACTCAAACTCTACTATAATTGTATTAGGATCCATCTTTGGACTCTTATTTGTAACCTCTCATTAAGCATGAGAAAATATAGCCTCATAAATCAACACTATCTAATCCAACCCAAACTATAATTGTACTTTCTATAATGTATACATCTCTAAGATATATGTTTTGTTCTCAATGAGACAACACATATGTCAAAAATATGCTAAATTTTTAACATCACTCATTTATACCTCATATTTGTGTCATGGTGTCCATATCATTGCATCCTAGTCATCTAACACTCGTCACGAGTATTGTAAGTCTCTCAGCTACTAATGAATTAGTACACCAACATATAGATAAATAAATGGCAACCCTACCCCTTGATTTTTTTTGTAATTGACCATGTCACTACAATGTGCTCCCAAGCCTATATGTACCATGATGTGACATCACATACTAGGATCGCTCCATAATGGTACACTAACTAATGCATGTCATGGTAGAAAGAATCCAAAACACATGGCCCCTAAGCATAGACAACACTATCACTAATCATCTACTCTAACACTTGGCCCTAGCCAACTAAGAAGCCCCTTGACCTATGGTAAGGAACTAATGCCCTTCCAATTACCCATGCCAATACTATTAAAAGTGTTTCAAACCTAAGCATGGCCCACAAGTAAGTGCATCAATATGGTGCACAAAAAGGGGGAAAAAAGTGGCCACTTTTATTTTGAAATAAGCTAAACCTGAAATTGGAGGAGTAATTTGAGATTCATGCACTCAAACTTTGAAGATACCAAAACAACAAGAATTGTAGTACTTTGAATCTAGTTTCTAAAATACTATTTAAAAAAAAAAATAGATAATATTAAGAGGACCAAATTCTTCATGCACACAAATTGTTCCTATTTTTTCAATAAAACATAACATAGTGTTTGGTGTGTGCCCCTCAATATTTTTAGTTGTATTTAGTAATTTCAAAAACCCATTTGTAGAAATATATTTAAGAGTGAGTAGTAGAAATTGTATTATTTTTTGCAATTTTTTATTGAGTGTTTTTTTTATGATTTTTCAAAATGGATGCATCTTGAAAATCACATCACCGAGCATGTGCATCACATAACTTGCACCAAATAATTAAAAAATGAAAAAAAAAAATCCAATTTCTAAAGAATGAAGTGTAGAACAATATTATTATTTTTTTCAAATTTGGACAAGTAGGTCAAAATTTATTAAAGAAAGTTAATACATATGTCTCTTATAACTATGGAAACATTAGTGAAAGAAATTAAAATTAAATGTGTTAATGTAGTTCAAATCTAGAAAAATTATATGGTTACAAAGCTTAGAAGATGTGTGAAATTATGGTGGTAATTTTACTAAGATTTGATTTATAATGTGTAAACCTAATGAAGAGAAAGTTGAAAAATGAGAATGGAGGAGAAAATCACATGAAAATGAGGAAAATGAACTATCCAAGCCTAATTACAAGCCAAAATGCATATGTATTTTGTGCAAGCCATAACACACATGTGTTTTGTGCAAGTCATAACATGTATGTGTTTTGTGCAAGCCATGATGTGTACATGTTTTGTGCAATCCAAAACGCGTACATGTTTTATGCAATCCAAAACGTGTACATGTTTTGTGTAATCTAAAACACTTACATGTTTTGTAGAAGACAAAATACGTACGTGTTTTGTAAAATTATAGGTAAATAAATAAAGAAAATAGATAAATTATTGCTTCTTGAATCATGCAGAGAAATTTAAATTATTAAAGAAGGGATAAAACTAAAATCATTGAGTATCTTATTTTAGAGAAAATCAATATAGTGGGAATTGTACTATATATATATATATAATTAAATTTAAAATTGGGAAACTATGTGTGTATGTATGCAAAGGCAAATCAACACAATCTCAATTTCATGTTTAAGTACCACTATTGTTATCTAAAGTCTATTGTTACTTTCTCACTTTGATAATATATATGACAACATTAAGCATTATAAGTGTGTGTTCAATTAGCTTTCCATTTTTCAATAGGAGGATTTTAAGATTGTTAGTTCTACTATAAAGTTATCCAGTTACATGAAAATAATAATAATACCCCTTTTGTAGTAGGATTGTTTGGAGTAAATTAGTCATCTTAAGTGGTTTCCCTTTAGTAAACCATAAGGATGACCTTTGGTAATAATCCATATTTTTTTATAATGAATTGATAAACACACTATATATCTAGATTTGATCTACTCACTAAATTTTATAGTTATCTTTATAGAACTAATTGTATAATATATTGGAATTATGCTAAAGGAGAGTGTATTTTTTCCTACACTAAAAGCATCATGTTCTTGAATCTAACTATCCAACCTCTCTCCCTCCACCTCAATCTCTAACTCTCTCTACGTCTCTCTAAGCATCATATTCTTGATGGCGTCTAATAGTGAGTTAAGGTTTGAGGGTTTAGGGATTAAATTTAATTATGTAGGTTTTAGTGTTAAATTATTAATGTTGGGTTTTTAACATATAGGGTATATGTTTTATGTATTAGGGTTTAGGTCATAGGGTGTAGGATTTACAATTGATGATATAGGTATAGGGTTTAGGGTTGAGAGTATAATATTGAGTTAAAAAATTTAGGTTTGAGGGTATAGGAATCTTAAGGGTTGAAGGTATAAGGTTTTGGGTAAAGTGTATAGGTTTTACAACCTATGGTTGACTATAGGGTTTAGAGTTGATGGTATATGATATATAGTGTATAGGGCTAATGGTGTATCATTTAGGATTGAGTGTATAGAGTCAAGGGTGTTGGATGTTGTGGTTGTGTTGATCATATGTGGTTTCATTGATGTCAACACTATTAGCATATATGTATTTGAAGTTGTATATGTCAAGGATATTGAGAAAATTGTAATAAATGAGTTTAGGTTGTCGGGGTGAAGTGAAGTTTAGTATGGTGGTTATTTTTGTACATTGTTGATCAGAGGTTGTGGACTAAAGGGTTTTTTGAGTGTATCTAGTATCTGGTTTCAGAGATCCACATGATATTTGATCGAGTTATGAAGATTTCCATTCAAACAGTTTTTTTGTTTCTTCAGTTGGTGTTCCTGAAGATGATGTTATTTCAGTTAGTTTAGTTGTTGTGGATACTTCTCTTGTGATTTGTGATGCTTGTGGATGTTTCTAGATCATGCTCTATCTTTGTTGCACGTCTACATTGATCGTTGTGATCGTGGTTGGCATTTCTCTTGCGGTTCATGTTTTTCTTGTTCTTGCATAGTGTTTGTAGCATGTTGCGGATCTTCGAGGAGAAATTAATTGAAGTGTCTTCATGTTGGAGATATTGATTTGGTTCCTCACTAAGTTGTGGCCAACCTTGGTTGATTCACATTGATAATCTTTAATGTTTTGGGCTGACAGTTTATATTCATTTTATTATTTCTTTCTGGCCGACTTGTAGCGATGAAATTTCATGTTGCAATATATAAGAGTAATTGTTTATTCGAATTTAAGTGTGAGAAAGGTGTGCTTCTGTGTGTGTGTGAATAATGTTCTAAATCATTTGAAGGCATTAGCAGATGCTATTTTCACCAAAATCTGGATAGCTTTAATCTAATCTCTTTGTAAGATAGTGCATCTTCCTTTGTAATTGAGCAGTGAGCTCTAGGCAATGTGCCCTGAATGCATGTGCATTCCCCATATTTCATTTTCATTATACTTTTAACAGGGTATAATCTTGTGGACTGACCTCCACTGTGGTTTTTCCCCTACCATGGTTTCCACATAAAAAATCTTGGTGTTATGTGTGTTTATGACGTGTTGATGATTTATGTTTTCATGGTTAATAATCAAATCAGAGAATAAGGTTAATAAGTTGAATAAGTTTTGAATTTCTGTGACAACTAATTCACCTCCCCCCCTCTCAATTTTCTTCCCTTGTATTTCCAACAATTGGTATCATAACAAGCTCCTTGGAAGAAGTTTAATAACTTAAGGTGATCTAAGATGGCAAGTTACAAGAAGGATAGTCCGAGATTTGATGGAACAAATTATTCTTTGTGGAAGACTCGAATGGAGTGCCATCTGAGATGCATTGGTGAACCCTACTAGAGCATTACAAGTAATATGTATATTATTCCACAGAATGGTCCTACTACTTCTACTAAGATCAGAGATGTTGAGTATAATATCTGGCTAAGGAAGCTTTGTTGAGTGCTTTGACTAATTCTAAGATGAAAAATGTTATGGATCTGAATACTGCTTATGAGATCTAGAAAAAGTTGAAAACCTTGTATGAAGGTGATGCTAATGTGAAGATTGCTAAGTTGTAGAGTTTGAAAGGGAAATATGAAAGGTTGAGAATGGGTGATGATGAGAACATTAATACTTTCATGCAAAGAGTGAATGAACTTGTGTATGGTATTAGATGTGTTGGTGGAAAGATATATTAACATGAGATTGTTGCTAAAGTGCTTAGATCCCTGTCTGATTCTTACAAAGTCAAAGCTAGTGCTATTGAAGAGCTCCAGACTGTAACAAACATAACCAAAGATGCATTGTTTGGTAAGCTGACTGCTTTTGAGTTGAGCGAATTTAGTGATGCCCTTCCTAAGGTTGAATCCGCATTTAAGGCTACTACTTCCGGAAGAGATAGACAGAGATATGATCCAAGTGAGAGTTCATCTAGAAAGACATTCAAATATGAGGATGAAATCAAACAAATTGAAGAAGAAGAAAGAGAGCTAGAAGAGCTGGAAGCACTTATTGTCAAAAGAGTACCGAGAGGAAAAGGTAAGTATGAAGGAAAATTACCTCTTAAATTATTTTCTTGCAATAAGATAGGTCATTTTGCATCAAGGCGTCTGGAAAGAGATGCTAAACCAAGATATAACAAGCCTAGATTTCAGAAGAAGTGTTACTATGATACTGATGAAGGTGTGATAGATGATGAATCTAATAAAAGAAATAGAAGTGATGATGAATGGGTATTTATTGCTATCAAGGAAAATAATCTTGTATCTATTGAATCTGTTGGTTGTACAAATGTGGAGAAATCCCTGGCTACTCGAGTTGAAGAAAAAGATGAATGGGTAATTGAAAGTGCATGTTCACATCATATGACATGAGACAAAAGTAAGTTTGTAATCTTGGAAAAGTATGATGGTGCTGTTGTGAGATTTGGTGATAATACAGCTGGTGTGATCCGTGGAAGAGGTTGCATTTCTCTTGATGGTAAGCATAATACTGATGATGTTCTGTATGTGGAAGGCTTGAAGCATAATCTTTTGAGTGTTGTTCAAATGGTTGATAAGGGATACAATCTTCAATTCAAGGATGGAAAGTGAAAAATATTGAGTTCCGGAAATGAAATTGCATCAGGTACAAAAACAAAAGGTAATATCCTTCACTTGAGTGTTGCTAGTAAAAGTTGTTTGATTGCTCAAGTTGATGAAAGTTGGTTATGGAATAGGAGGTTGTGTCATGTTAACTTTGATAATATTGTCAAGATAAGTTCCACTAAGGGCCGAGAGATCTACCTAAGTTGGTGAAACCTACCAATGCAATAATGCAAGGAATGTCAATTGGGAAAGCAAACTAGGATTTCATTTCGGAGTAAAAAGAATTGTTCAAATGAATTGTTAGAGCTTGTGCATATTGATCTGTGTGGTCCCTCTAAGGTAGAAATTTTACAAGGTTACAGGTATTTCATGTTACTCATTGATGATTATTCTAGAATGGTATGGGTTACTTTCTTAAGGGAGAAATATGAAGCACTAGAAAATTTCAAGATCTTTAAAGCTATGGTTGAGACAGAGACAGGTTTGAAGATTAAATGTCTGAGATCAGATAGAGGTGGTTAATTCACTTTCGGTGAATTTAATATTTTTTGTGAAGAACATGGAATAAAGAGACAATTATCTGCATCACGGACCCCTCTGCAAAATGGAGTTGTGGAAAGGAAAACAAGAATAATTGAAGATGTTTCTAGAACTATGATGCTGGAAGGAAATGTTTCTCATATCTATTGGAGAGAAGCCATGAGTACTATTGTGTACACACTCAACCAGGTACAAATCAAAGGTGATACTGGTAAGACCCCTTTGGTCAAAAGCCTACTGTTAAATACTTCAAGATATTTGGAAGTAGATGTTATATTAAGAGAAATGAAGACATAGGAAAGTTTGATGCTAGGAGTGATGAAGGTATCTTTTTGGGTTATGCTACTAAAAGTAAGACCTGCCAGTGTTACAATAAAAGATTGAAGAAAATGGTTGAAAGTGAAAATTTTGAGGTTGATGAAGACTTTGGTACACTATCCAGAACCTGTGGATATGACTTTGATGATCAAGATGACAGTAAAAAACAAAGGAAAGAAAGTTTAGACTACAAATCAAGTGCAAATCAATCCGGTGAATCAAGAAAATGAAGAAGAAGGAGAAATTGGTGAAAGAGAAGAAGAAAGATCAGAAGAGCCTGAAGTTGAAGAAAATCCTAAGAAGACTCTGAGGTATGTAAGATTGAATCATTCAGAAGATCGGATTATAGGTGATAAGAACAAAGGTGTCCAGACTAGGAGAAAGATTGCAGAAGAGTATTGCTTAATTTCAAAGACTGAGCCTATAGTGTGAATGAAGCATGTAAAGATGAGCATTGGATTGAATCAATGAAAGAAGGGTTAAAATAGATTGAAAAGAATGATGCATGAATTCTTGTTCCCATACCTAAGGATAAGAATGTCATTGGAACCAAATGGGTCTTTAGAAACAAACTGAATGAGCAAGGTGAAGTGGTTAGAAACAAAGCAAGACTGGTATGTAAAGGATATTCACAATTGGAAGGAATTGATTTTGAAGAGACCTTTTCCCCTAATGCTAGAATTGAAGCTGTAAGATTATTTCTTTCCTATGTTGTTCACAAGAACTACAAAGTTTATCAGATGGATGTAAAATCAGCTTTTCTAAATGGTGAATTGGAAGAAGTGTATGTTGAGCAACCTGATGGATTCCAATTGGCTGATAAAGAAGATATGGTGTGTCAGTTGAAGAAAGCATTGTATGGACTCAAGCAAGCCCCTAGAGCATGGTATGCAAGATTGGACAAGTATTTTTTGAAGCTTTTTTGGTTGATGCAAGATTTTGGATGAAAGGTGATGTTTTGCATGAAGTCTTTGTGCCTAGTCCAAGTATGTGAAGGAATTGTTGAAGAAGTTTCGTATGGAAGATTCAAAGCCACTTGGTACACCCATGGTGACCAGATGCAAGTTGAAAACAGAAGATGATTCTCCGAAAGAAAATAAGACAAGATATAGATCAATGATTGGTGGATTGTTGTACTTAACTCAAACTAGGCTTGATATCATGAATGTTGTATGTATTGTTGCAAGATTTCTATTTAATATGAAAGAATCTCATGTGACTACTGTGAAGAGAATTTTCAGATACTTGAAGGGAACTGTTAATCTTGGCCTATGGTATCCTAAAGATGATGATCTTACTTTGAGTGCCTTTACTGATGTTGACTGGGCAAGAGATGTGAATGACAGAAAAAGTACTAGTGGTGGAGCATTTTTCTTGGGTAAGAAGCTAATTTCATGGTTAAGCAAGAAGAAGAATGTCATTTCCTTGTCTACTACAGAGGTTGAATACATTGTTTCTGCTAATAATTGTACTCAAGTCCTGTGGATGAAATAGATGTTGAAGGATATCAGAATTATATATGATGAGCCTATTGCTATATTCTATAACTCAAGTGCAATTAACATTTCCAAGAATCTGGTGTTGTATTCAAAAACAAAGCATATATCTATCAAGTTTCACTTTTTGAGGGAGAAGGTAAGTGAAAAGGAAGTCAGATTGGAGTATGTGCCTACTAAGGAGAAGATTGTAGACATCTTTACCAAGCCATTGCCTAAGGATACTTTTGAGTATCTCAAAGGGAAGTTAGGGGTGATTACCCCTCCTAATCATAACTAAGGATGCATTGTATTGCATCATTCTGTGCATTTCATAGTCATATCTTGTCTCAGATTGATTTTGTGGTTGCTGCTACTTAAGGGGAGTAGTCAGATGTTTAGAAATTCAAAAATGTGGTTCAGAGCTTAGAGAAATTTTTTATTGATGTCAAAGGGGGAGAAGATTCATGTGAAAAATTGGTGATTATCTAAGGAGAAGAGCCTTATGTGGAGAAATATTATGTGAAAGTGTTGAGGAGAAGATGAGTCAAAACCTAAGCAGGAGTTAGTTGCGTTGATGGTGTTTTTCACATCATGTGTTGCCATCAATTCCAAAGAGGGAGATTGTTGAATGTTGTGGTTGTGTTGATGATATGTGGTTGTCATTGATGTCAACACTATTAGCATAAATTTGTTTGAAGTTGTATATGTCAAGGATATTGAGAAAATTGTAATAAATGAGTTCCAGGTTGTCAGTAGTGAAGTGAAGTTCAGTATGGTGGTTATTTTTGTACGTTGTTGATCAGAGGTTGTGGACTAAAGGGTTTATTGTTGAGTGTATCTAGTTTATCCACGTTGAGTTTCTTCAATTTTCTCAATATCCTCGACATATACAACTTCAAATACATTTATGCTAATAGTGTTGACATCAATGACAACCACATATCATCAACACAACCACAACATCCAACAATAGCCCCCTTTGGAATTGATGGAAACACATGATATTTCATCGCTACAAGTCGACAACATGAAATGTATTGATACTAACAGTTTCTATTCATTTTATTATTTCTTTGTGGCAGACTTGTAGTGATGAAATTTCATGTTGTGGATATATAAGAGCAATTGTTTATTCGAATTTAAGTGTGAGAAAGGTGTGCTTCTATGTGTGTGCGTGAATAATGTTCTGAATCATTCGAAGGTAGAGCAGAGTGTGAAGAATTGTGAAGAAGTGTGAAGAAGAGTGAAGAAGAGTGAAGAAGTGTTCATGTTCTTAATTGGAACTGTAATCAGGCATTAGCAGATGCTATTTTCTCAATTCAAAATCTAGATGGCTTTAATCTGAATCTCTTTGTAAGATAGTGTGTATTCCTTTGTAATTGAGCAGTGAGCTCTAGGAAGTGTGCCTGAATGCATGTGCATTCCCCATATTTCATTTTCATTATACTTTTAACATGGTATAATCTTATGAACTGACTTCCAACATGGTTTTTCCCCTAGCAGGGTTTCCACGTAAAAAATCTTGGTGTTATGTGTGCTTGTGATGTGTTGATGATTTATGTTTTCATGGTTAATAATTAGATCAAAGAATAAGGTTAATAAGTTGAATAAGTTTTGAATTTCTATGACAATTGATTCACCCCCCTCTCAATTGTCTGCCCTTGTATTGCCAACAAAGGGTTCATCCCTAAACTTTAGGTGGGATAGGGTTGAGGAAATATGATATAGGGTTTAGGGTTGAGTATATATGGTTGAGGGATTATTATATGGGCCTTAGGGTCCAAGGTTGAGTGATAGGGTTTAGGGAAAGAGGGTCTATGGTATAGAGTTGAGGATTGATGGTTGAGCCTATAGTCTTTAAGGCGTATGGTTGAGAGATAAGGTTTATGGTTGAGGGTATACGGTATAGGTTTTCGGGTTGAGGGTATAGGTTTTGGGGTTGAATATATGGTTAATGGTTTAACCTATTGGCTTTAGTTCCTAGGTTTGAGGGATAAGGTTTAGGTAACTAACGTTAGTATAGAGTTTCGGGTTATGGGTATAGAGTTTAGGGTTGAAGGTATAAGGTCTAAGGTAGAGTGTATAGGCTTTATGGCCTAGGGCTAAGTGTAGGGTTTAGGGTTGAGGGATAGGATTCAGGGTTGATGATATAGGGTATCTAGGGTTTAGGGTTATGGGTATAGAGTTTAGGGTTAAGTGTATAGGTGTTAGGGTTAATTGCATAGGTTTTGGGTAAGTTAAATCCATTATAAGCCCAAAACTAAGAAAAACATGTATGTTTTTTGTTAAGTTAAAATAACGTACATGTTTTGTAAAGCTACATACATAATTGCACTTGATAATTATATATGATGAGCCTATTACTATATTCTATATTCTATAACACAATATACAAATTTAACATCAAGTTTACATCATAGACTATGATAATCATGAAAAAATCCAAGGTTTCCTCTTGACGCTCGCCTCCACTAGTGGATGAGAACATGGTTGAATCACTTTACCGCCCAACCACGAAGCTTACGCTTCCTTGAAATTCTTCCAACTTGAAGAATACCTGACCCTGCATGGAAATTTTAGCAAGAGAACAATCTGCAAGGTGGAATCTGGTGCATTCCCATACATCAACATGCATCTCTATCTATTATTAGAAAAATGCAAGATCTATGCTAGGAATAGTAGAGAGTGTTATCACAAATTCCATACATTCATAATGGGCTAATTGCTTGGCCCAGTGTGTCATAAAAAAAGTACCCTTTGCTTGACATGAGATTAATTGGACTTAATAAGGCCTTGATTCAGGTGTTTTGAGGCATTTTATGCATCCACACTAGGTCTTGGGCCCTTATAAATTGAATAATATGCTTTTAACGATGTCTTGTAAAGGTGTTGTAAAGTCTTGTAATGGACTTTCATGCTTTTCTAGACTTGATGAACCCATTTCTCTCTAATTCAACATTATAAAATGTGTTTAATAACATTATTGCATTAATCTAGAAGGTTTCTAAAATAAAATTAATGTTAAATTAGTGTTGTAATGTGTCTTTCACATTCACATTGATTTTTGTGCCTTCCTAGGCTATGTGGACCTCATTTTAGTGTTGTAAAGTGTAATTAATCACACTTTCACATTGAATTTTCTGTCCCAAGCCATATTTTACATTTACATCATCACTAATAGGCCCCTATTAACCCATATTGTGCATCATGAGGCTTAAATTGATCAAATACCTAATAAAGTTGCAATTTAAACCTTATTTCCTTATCTCCTAGCATCTTAGCAGTCAGAATGGCCCCTGTGGGACCCATTCACCATGCATGGAAAATAAGTCCCATCCAAGTGGGACCCATTCACCATGGGTGGAAAATGAGTCCCATTTGGCCCAATTTTGACCTTTGAGTAGGAAAAAAGTGAAATTTAAGTTTAATATCACTTCATGTCATCCTATGATGAGGCATTAACGGGTAAAATAGGTGAAATTCCTATAAATATAAGTCTTTTAACCCTAATTCACATCTATTATCATTCATTCATCCACCAATCTTCCATCTCAAGTCAAGCAACTTAGGGTTTCATCATTTCAAGTCACCAAGATATCAATTTTCAAACATTCAAGGACAGATCCTTTATGTTTTGTTGCAGAAATTCAAGATCAAACATCATGGAAAGGTAACTCCATTATTGCATGCTTCATTACATTCTTTCTCCATTTTGGTTTAATTACCTAAAGGGGTTTGACCAAGGCAAACGCCCATGCCCTAGCATTCAACATTTCTTCTTCTCTTCTTGTGTGTTTGTAGATTTAGGACTCTTGGAAGCTTGGAAATTAGTGGAGATCAAGTTGCAAGGTTGCTCAAGTCTTCTCTTCACTCAGTAAGTCAAAATATCAACAAAAACTCATTTTTAGGTTCAGAAATCAGAGTTTTGGAAGCGAACACCTATAGAGAATCAAAGTACAGATCGGAAGCTCTGGATTCCACACTTGAATATTCAAAAATTCAAAAGTGAACTCATTCTCCATGAGTGGTGAATGAGTCCCACTTCCAGGTCAATTTTGAGTTTTCTGCATTTTTAGATACCCTTTTGTCAGAAACAGGTTTTAGCTCAGTTTTGCAGAACTAGGACTAATTCGCCCAGAATGGCGAATGAGTCCCACTAGGCCTAAAAATCAGCATCAACAGCATTCCAAAATCCATTTCAAGTCTTCATCCACATTCTAGGTGCACACTTTTAGTTTGGTTCAATTCTGTTTAGTTTTGCATTCGTTTCTAGGTGATTTTACATTACATAATGTGTTTTCAAACATTTCATATTTCACTAGTTTTGCATGTTTAATCAATCAATTTCATTATTTTATTGCATCTAGATCATCTCATTTAGCCTTAATAACATTAAACACATCTTAATTTGAGTGAACCTAACCTAGACTTTTGGCTCTACTTTCTCCTTTTAGGTGAAAAACCCTAGAAGTGCTAGAAAGAAAGTAGGTCCCAAAAATCTATGTTTTGCCAAGAATAAAGAATAATTTGCAACAACAAATGATAGGTTTTGGATAAAGAAAAAACCTATACTATTTGAAATCCATTTCGGCACCCGCCTCAGAAGGTAACTTTCAACAACACAGTTATTTCATAGCAACTATCTACCCACTAGCAGCATCTACCTTGAGGTGCTGTAGTGTACTTAGGTGTTGATGTTCTATTCAAACAAGAGAATATTCTTACACACATATCTATGAAAAAGTAATTCAATCTACTTATTTCCTCAACTTAAATAAAATCAGAAAAATGATTCAAATGGAACCGATCAATACATTATCCATTCATTTCATACACATGTTATATGATTACATTCAACGTAATTTAGTATTCATTTAAGAATTTATTAAATAAGTAACAAAAGAAGGTATTCCACATGTATGTGTATGTACATATACAAAGGTCTATGTGCATACACATATATGTGTCAACTTAAGTTATTATTTTGTGCATACATTTTGAAATAAAAACCATTATTATAGATTTCTTCCATTCAAAATAATGTTATAGATTGATAGATCATTTGTCAGTAATACAAGATGTAATTTTCCTTTCAATAAATGAGAAAAAATCTATTTGAATAGTTCTTACATACTAATATGTTGTTTGTAGCAAAACAAAGCTGTTTGTAGCAAAACAAAGCTGTTTGTAGCAAAACAAAGCTGTTTGTAGCAAAACAAAGCTGTTTGTAGCAAAACAAAGCTGTTTGTAGCAAAACAAAGCTATTTGTAGCAGAAAACAAATGTTGTTTAGCAAAACAAAGCTGTTTGTAGCAAAACAAAGCTGTTTGTAGCAAAACAAAGCTGTTTGTAGCAAAACAAAGCTGTTTGTAGCAAAACAAAGCTGTTTGTAGCAAAACAAAGCTATTTGTAGCAGAACAAATGTTGTTTATAGCAAAAAAATCTATTAATAGCAAAACAATGTTGTTTGTAGCAAAACAAAGGTTGTTTTATAGCAAAATGATGCCATTTGTAGCAAAATAATGTTGTTTGTAGAATTTTACAAGTTTTTGTGCCAATATGTTTCATTATCAGTTTCAGGATATCCAATACAACATTAAAACGAACAGAGCTTCCATCATTCTGGTATTCAAAAATTTAGACATTACTAGTACTCTTTGTGCAATAAATGAATCAAACGACATGCTTGTCATTTTAAGACTAAAATAAACATAAGAGTCTAGAAAGATTTCATTATTTCTAGGGTTATAGAAAAACTTGTGTTTCCTATTGGTGATTGCAAGAAAGAAAATAAACGTTTAAGCCATTTGTCCTTCCAAAGAATGACCAACAGTCGAATGATTGTTTAGTTTTACCATAAACATTATCAGTGGTGTATCTTTGATGAATTCCTTTTAATGGAATGTGTAGCTCAACATGTAAGAAATTACCTATGATCAAATAACATGCAATTAATCGACCTTACAGATAGATACATCGTCATGCAAAAAGGGAACGATGTGCTCATTCCTCCATCATTTGTGGTGAACGATGTGACTTAATTCTACAACAACGATTATCTATTGATCTATGATTTTAATCTAATCCATACACCCATAGGGTGTGTCATCCATTATTCATCCTAGCCGACATGGGAATCAAATACTATGAAAAATAATAATAGTGATAATACAGTTGTTTCCTGAAAGGGAACGTTCAACGATTTCATTTTACATTATTTCATATAACACAAACTTCTACTATTCGGATTTAATCTGAATATCCATAAAATGACTAAATAACTTGCATGAAATAAAATACAGATATAGTTGATAACGATATGGCAACATAACTTGGCCATGCTCGACTAGCATGCTGATAGGGTGAAAAATGCTCAAGTTTAAATCATGCAAGAATGGTCGATAAGGCCCTGGTGTCATAGAACAAGAAAATGATTGATCTTCATAAAATAATGACTTGGGTCTAAGTCGATTACACTAGCACTTTTAAGATATTCATTAATTTACCACGGATTCTAAAAGAATTGACATATTGAAAAGAAAATTGCAAGTTTTTTGAATAGAGATTACTAAGAAATCAAGCATGTTTGTAAACAACAATCGATTTACCTCTAGATTGAAGCTTTTCCTCAACTTTTTCCTTCAGTTTCCAACACTGTCAAGTCACTTGCTTTCTTCCTCCCTAGATACTTGTCACCACTACTTGATTTTTGTGAATGATTCCCCTTTAAAAATGGAAATATTTTCCTTCTTACCTATTCACATGATATGGGGGTCATTTCTTTCAAAATTGGCATTATTTTTTTTCCCCACTTATTCAAATTTAATTAACTTGGCCTTAAATTTGGATACAGGCCACTTGTCCATTATGTCCTTATTCGATTTTATTTGCAATCAGTAGTAACTATTTATAATTTTGATCCATATTTGATTTTTATATGGAATATGTATATATATATTTATATATGCTTGCACATATATTAGTATTTTATTTTATTTTATATGTGTATATATATATATATATATAATTATTACTATTCTACTTGTTTTTTGACAATGTAGTATTTAATCTCTTTCAAATACTAAAATAAGCTTTTATTTTATTCAAATAATAGCCTCTAAATGAAATTCTTATCCTTTAAGCACATTTTTTTGAAATACATACATATATGTGTTTAAACATGCTATCATTTTCTTTCAAATTCAAACACACACAAGATCAAGATAGACAATTTGAATATAAAATCATATGTTTAACGTTCCACAAGCCTTTTTTTAATCATTGAATCAATTTGAATCAAGTCATTAAAATCTTCTATATGAAATTTCAAATACAAACATCATGCCATTTGTGGTGTGTGCACCCAAATTCCATCAATGTTATCATTCGATCTTGCTAAACTATCCTACTTCAACCGTGTTCTCATCCTCCAACCTATTTTCCTGCAATTGTACACACTTGCACTTACACATTTCATCAGTAACGTTCAATCATGATAAAGTATAAGATAGTTCAAAAGATCACATAATCAAATGACGGTCGACTTCTTTCAAACTTTTCAAAAATATCAAAAAAAATCATTCAACATATTGAATTTCCTCTATAATTCAGTTTATCATATTATAATTTAAATGCAATAAAAATTGGGTTATGACATCCTTCCCCTCTTGGAAGATACATCATCTCAATGTCTATTTAATCTAAATTTAATCAAATATGTCTATTTCAATATCATATCATACTATTTCCAAGCCAAAACATTATAATATTCAATCCAAATTTTTCAAACAAAATTTTTCAAAAGTCTCTTTCTAAGAAATAAAATTTGGGAAGGAGCGTTCTATTTCTTCTATATCCTCCCAAGTAGCTCACTTTCTTTTGAATACTGGCACCATTGGACCTTAAACTGAGCAATGTCTCTACTTTTCAACTTAATGTTGCGTCTATCTAGGATTCTAATGGGCTCCACTAGCACCACTCCTGGGTCCTGCACCTGCAAGGATTTCCAATCAAGCACATGAGCTACATCGGGATGATATGGCTTAAGCAAAGAAACATGAAATATGTTATGAAGTTGAGCTAGAGCAGGTGGTAGAGAAAGTCCATAAGCAACTGGGTTGACACTTCCAAGACCTCAAATGGACCCACATATCTTGGGGATAACTTGGAAGAATTTCCAAAGGAAATGGAACTTTTATGGGGTTTGACACTTAAGAAGACTTTATCCTCTACCGCAAACTATCTAAGAGTTCTATTCTTGTTGGAATAAATTTTCTATCGGTCTTCTACCTCCTTCAGTCTTCTCTTAATGGTTCTCATTTTTTCTTCCATCTCCTTAAGCATTTTAGGTCCTACTATGATTATATCTTCTAATCTATCCCAACTGATGGGTGTATGACACTTCTACCCATAAATATCTTCAAACGGTACCATACTTAGAGATGTGTGATAAGAGTTATGGTAAGAAAACTCTATCGACGATAAGTATTCTTCCCACTTATACTATTGTTCCATGCAGTACATTCAGAGGAGGTTTTCAACTACCTAATTCACTTTCTTCATCTGCCCATCAGTCTGAGGATGATAAGTTGAGCTTAAATTTAACTTGGTTCCCAACGTAGCATTCAAGGTCATCCAAAATCTTGAAGTCATCTAATTGTCTCTATCATAAATGATAGTCTCTAGAACTCCATGCAAGTGAAAGATCTCCTGGAAAAATTTCTTGTCCAGGGTCAACGATCCATCTTTAAGGTTTCCTGGAATAAAGTGTGTCACCTTGATCAACTTATCGATCACAACCAAGATAACATCATATTGATTCTTGCTCAAAGGTAACACATGTACGAAGTCCATATTGATCATTGACCATTTATACTCAGGTATGTCGTGAGGATACAATAGCCATGTTGGATGTGCATGCTCAGCCTTGAATCGCTAGCACTCTAAGCATCTGGCTACGTACTCCACTACATCTTAAGTTTAGGCCAAAAGTATAGAGTTTACAATTCTACGATCATCTTGGATACTTTAGGGTGTCCTGAATAAGGTGCATTATGAACCTCTTCTAGAACCAACTTCCTCAGCTCTCTAGAGTCTAGTTTATGCCAACAGTATAGAGTTTTCAATTCTATGATCATCTTGGATACTCTAGGGTGTCCTAAATAAGGTCCATTATGAACCTCTTCTAGAACCAACTTCCTCAGCTCTCCAGAGTTTAGAATGTACATTCTTCTCTAGTATCTCAAAATTACATCCAGTTCAATCTCATACCAATCCAACCAATAATCTAATAGATTCTCTACTAGGGTGCTCTTCACTCTTTCATAGTGCTCATCCCCTCACAAATGTTGTATCACCTGTTGTCTCAAATTATACCTTTTCGAGATCATGGTTGCTAGATGTATTTTTCTACTAAGAGCATCAGCCACTTCTCTTTTCCCTTTATATACTCAATTCCAAAGTCATACTCACTAAGTAATTCTAACCACCTTCTTTGTCATGCATTAAGGTTTGGTTGAGTAAAAATGTATCTCAATCCCAAGTGGTCTTTCTTGAGCTCAAATGGCTTCCCTAAGAGATAATGCCTCCACATCTATAAGGCATGAACTATTGCGACCAACTCTAAATAATGTGGTGTGTAATTCACCTCATGTTGTTTAAGCTTCCTCGATTCATACACTACCACTTGTCCATCTTGCATTAGTACTACTCCCAATCCCTCGCCTGCAGCATCGATAATTACAGTGAATCTTACATTAAGATCAGGGATGTTCAGCACTGGTGCTAACGTGAGCCTCTCCTTCAGGAGTTGGTATGCATGTTCACACTTCTCGGTCCATTCAAACCACATTCCCTTTCTTTGGAATGATGTGATTGGAGATGCAATCTAGGAGAACCCTTGCACAAAGTTTCTATAGTACCCTATGAGGCCCATGAAGCTATGGACTTCTGACACATTCTGAGGCACCGACCATTCCATGATTGCCTTGATATTTTCAAGGTCTACGAAGACTCCCTCAACTAAAATAATATGGCCTAGATAGTGTACCATATCATGATAAAACAAGCATTTGGATAGCTTCCCAAAGAGTTCCTTTTCTTTCAACCACTATAAAACTATCCTCAAGTTCCTATCATGCTCTTCAATAAACTTTGAGTAAACTAGGATTTTGTCAATGAAAATCAAAACAAAGTCATCCAAACAATCTCTGAACACACTATTTATGAGGTTCATGAAAGATCCAAGTTCATTGGTCAAACCAAAAGGTACCATAGTGAACTCGTAATGTCCATATTGAGTTTGATAGGTAGTCTTCAAAATATCTTCTTCCTTTATTCTCAATTGATGGTATTCTGACCTGAGATCAATTTTGGAGAACACTATTGCTCCCTTCATCTGGTCAAACAACTCATCGATCCTCAGGAGTGGATATCGATTCTTGATGGTCACCTTGTTCAACATCTGATAGTCTATATATAGATTCAAGGTTCCATCCTTTTTCACAAAGATAACTGGTGCTCACCAAGGAGACACACTGGGTCTTATGAGCCCTTTGTTCAACAATTCCATTAACTGGGCCTTCAACTCATAGAATTCAGTGGTGGTCATCTGATAAGGTGCTTTGGATTGAGGCTCGGCTCCTAGTACAAGGTAAATAGAGAATTCAAATTCTTGTTTCGGAGGTAACTCTGTGAGTTCATCAGGGAATACATCTTGGAACTCCTTGAGAATATGGTAGTCATCTAGATATGGTTCCTTGATGTTAGGGTAATTGATATGTATAGCATAAACAAAACATCTCTTCTGACGAGCCTTTTTGAGCTACATAGCAGAGATCTATCTAAGTTCTAAGGGTCTTTGCATCCCACAAATCTTGACTTGGTTCCCATAATCATCCGGACAACTAACTACCGTATCCTCATAGTTCACTACTGACTTATGCTCAATTAACCAATTTATTCCCAGAATTACATCATATGAGCCTAAGGGTGCCACAAATAGGTTGACCTAGGTTTGGAAGGTTGGAAACTCTAACTCGTGAAAGAGATAGGTATCTACCCTCTACTCTGCTCGGTTTCCATACTAGACTTTCCATGATTTTTCCATGTATCCAAGTCTAATGGGTATCTTGGATATTACTCTAGGGTCTATGAAACATTCAGTAGCTCTAGTATCAATTAAAATAGAGACGGTTTGGCAATAGATCTTACCCATCATCTGTATTGGTGAAGCCTAATACTCTTCCTGCTTGTTATCCACTGTGGCATGGATTTGATGATGTTGAGACTGCTGATAGTTTCCTTCCCTTCGTGACATCAACCGTTGCAGAAAATTTGAGGCATAATGATTGCCTCCACAAGTATAGCACCTGTCATGAGGCCCTTTGCAGCCTCCTGACTTGTCCTCTTTGAATCCCTTCTACTTTTGGTCATCTTTTCCTTTGTTAGTATTTTCCTTCTTGCTCTTTCCACCATTACCACCTTCACCTTTCTCCTGCGACTCACTCCCCCTCTTGAGATTACAGATCTAATGGTTCTTGTCTCCTTTATGAAACTTCTTGTTCCCAAACTATGTCTTAGGATTTGAATTGTTACAGAGGTTGGATAACTGTTGTAGTTTCTTCTCTTGTTTGGTGGCCTTTATGAAAACTTCATTCATGGTGAGAGGATCATGCATGACTTTTTCTCCAATGTGGGTCCTAAGTCCCACTATGAACTTTTGGATATAGAAATGTTTGTCTCCCTGATATTGGGGCACATAATTTAGTAGATTGGTGAACTTTTCCTAGTATTAGGTCATAGTCATGCCCCCTAAGTTAGGTTTTGGAATTCGATCACCTTCTTATCAAAAAAGAGCTATGGTAACCATCTCTTCCTAAAATATTGGAGGAAGAGTTCCCAAGTAATCTCAACAGGTTGAAGATTCCTTTTTGACTTTTCATTGTCCCACCAAGTAGTTGCTTCTCCTAAAAGTTGATAGGTATCCCATTTTGCTTTAGTCTAGTTGGATAGGTTACAAAGTCCAAAGTATTTCTCCATCTCTATGATCCATGCCTTAGCTCCTGCTTCAATGGATTGTTTATCAAACTTAGGTGGTTCTACTCTTTTGAGATCTTTTCCAAGTTCTTTGTCAATTCGACCTCATGGGCCTTCTCTTGGACCACCATCTCCTTGATTGAATTTTGCATTCCTGCGAACCAAGTCCTCTCGTTCCACTCAAACCTCATGTTCTATGTGATCCATGTGAGCCTCTTGCCTATTCAAAAGCTCTATAATCTATTACAGCCTCTTGTTTGGCCCATTGTCTAACCCACTACCACTCGTCTCTTGCTTAGTGGTCACCATGCTGACTCACACCCGACCTACATCACATTTCATGTCTATCATAACTTAACACTTAGTTCTATGAGTAAAAATTATTATTCTACATAACATTACATACACATGCATATATCACTCATTCATTGAAGAAATACACATTCATGCACATTAAACATATTTTGGAGTTCATTTATTTGAACACATCAAAAATAACACCTTGCTTTATTTATATTAATTGTGGGTCAATAGACCATTATTTATGAAAGCTTCTTGTTTCATTAGTTATTTTTCTCATTCTCAGAGAGAGGACACTCCTCTAGGTCCTTGTCAAAATTTACATCAATTTCTGCAAAAGAGGACGGTTGAGCACTCAGGATCTCCTTTTCCTCCTTAGTTAATAAGGGTGTGTTTGGTCCACACCCTAGAGGCCAATCTCTGATTTTGGAAAGCTTCTTAATCTTAGGTGTTCACTTTGATTCCTCAATCTTCTTGCCTCTCTCTAGCTTAAGTTGAGTGAGGACTTGAGCTAGAGTCTCATCATCGGGAATCTCGGGTTGAACCTCAATCTTGGTGTTTTCTTCCAATATGGCTTTCTTGTTCAAGGTTCTAAAGGTCTTCCCTTTCTTTCTTCCTGACTTAGACTTTCCCATACCTGCATTCAATCCAAGTTTGGCCAATCCTCAATACAACTCAATTTGGTCAAGGTTCAACTATCCCTTAGTCATGGTTGTTGTGGACTCAAAAGGCCTAGAGTTGAACCCTAAGCTCTGATACTAAATGTAATAACCCATTCTAATTATTACTTAACTATATTATTACAAATGAAATTATTAATAGTTAATTTTAAAAATACATAACTAAGAATTTATTTTCAATCATAGCAACACATGTCTAATTGAAATGATTCAAATATATATATATATATATTCAATTTCAATGTCAATTATAATATCCAAGTTGACTTGGCTCATAGGGCCACAAAGTCAACATAATATATAAATTTTACATCAAGGTTACATTGTAGACCATGATAATCATGAAAACATCCACGGTTTCCTCTTGATGCTCACCTCAATTGGTGGACAAACATGGTTGAAGTGCTTTACCACCCAACCATGAATTTTACGCTTCCCCAGAATTCTTCTAGCTTGAAGAATACCCGACCCTACATCGAAAGCTTAGCAAGAAAACAATCTACAAGGTGGAATCTAGTGTGTTCCCATACATCAACATCCATCTCTATCTATGATTGGAAAAATGAAATATCTATGTGAGGAATGGAAAAGTGTTATCACAAAGTACATACATAATGGGCTAATTGCTTGGCCAAGAATAAAAATTAAGTTGCAACAACAAATGATAGGTTTTGGATAAAGCAAAAACCTATACTCTCTGAACTCCATTTCGGCACCCGTCTTGAAAGGTAACTTTCAACAACATAGTTGTTCCATAGAAACTATCTAACCTCTAGAAACATCTACCCCAAGGTGCTCTAGTCTACTTAGGTATTGTTTTTCTATTCAAACAAGAGAATATTCTTACACACATATCTATGGAAAATTAATTCAGTCTACTTATTTCCTCAACTTAAATAAAATCATAAAAATGATTCAAATGGAAATGATCAATACATTATCCATTCATTTCATATGCATTTCACATGATTACATTCAATGTAATTCAGTATTCATTTAAGAATGAATTAAATAAGTAATAAAAGAAGGTATGTCAAAGTATGTGTATGTACGTAGACAAAGGTCTATGTGCATACACATATATGTGTTGACTTAAGTTATTATTTTGTGCATACATTCTGAAATAAAAAAACATTGTAATAGATTGCTTCCATTCAAAATAATGTTACAGATTGACATATCATTTGTCAGTAATACAAGATGTAAATTTTCCTTTCAAAACAAAGCTATTTGTAGCAAAACAAAGCTATTTGTAGCAAAACAAAGCTATTTGTAGTAGTACAAATGTTGTTTGTAGCAAAACAAATGTTGTTTGTAGCAAAACATTGTTAATAGCAAAACAATGTTGTTTGTAGTAAAACAATGTTGTTTCTAGCAAAATAATGATGTTTGTGGAAAAACAAATTTTGTTTTATAGCAAAAAGATGTTTGTTGCAAAACAATGATGTTTGTAGAAGTTTACAAGTTTATCTTCCAATATGTTTCATTATTAGTTTCAAGCTATCTAGTACAACATTCAAACGAGCAGAGTTTCCATCATTCTGGTATTCAAAAATTTAGACAATACTAGTACTCTTTGTGCAATAAATAAATCGAATGACATGCTTGCTGTTTTAAGACTAAAATAAACATAAGATTTTTGAATGATTTCATTATTTCTAGGGTTATAGAAAACTTGTGTTTCCTATTGGTGATTGCAAGAAAAAGAATAAATGTCCAAGCCATTCATCGTTCCAAAGAATGACCAACAGATGAACGACTGTTAAATTTTACCATAAACATTATCAATGGTTGATCTTTGATGAATGCATTTTAATGGCCTACATAGCTCAACTGGAAAGAAATTACCTATGATCAAATAACCTGCAATTAATCGATCTTACAAATTGATACATCATAATGCAAAAGGGAAATGATATGCCAATTCCTCCATCGTTTGTGGTGAACGATGTGACTTAAACAACAACAATGATTATCTATTGCTCTGTGATTTTAATCTAATCCATACACCCATAGGGTGTGTCATCCATTATTTGGCCTAGCCGACATGGGAATCAAATACTATGAAAAAGAATAACAGTGATAATACAACCATTTCCTTAAAGGGAATGTTCAATGATTTCATTTTACATCGTTTCATATAACACAAACTTCTACTATTTAGATTTAATCTAAATAGCCATAAAATGGCTAAATAACTCACGTGCAAGAAATTATAGATATAGCCAATAACAATACGAACATAACTCTTCCATGCTCGCTAGCATCTGATAGGGTAAAAATGCTCAAGTTTAAATCATGCAAGAATGGTCGATAAGGCCCTGGTGTCATAGAACAAGAAAATGATTGATCTTCATAAAATAATGACTTGGGTCTAAGTCGATTACACTAGCACTTTTAAGATATTCATTAATTTACCACGGATTCTAAAAGAATTGACATATTGAAAAGAAAATTGCAAGTTTTTTGAATAGAGATTACTAAGAAATCAAGCATGTTTGTAAACAACAATCGATTTACCTCTAGATTGAAGCTTTTCCTCAACTTTTTCCTTCAGTTTCCAACACTGTCAAGTCACTTGCTTTCTTCCTCCCTAGATACTTGTCACCACTACTTGATTTTTGTGAATGATTCCCCTTTAAAAATGGAAATATTTTCCTTCTTACCTATTCACATGATATGGGGGTCATTTATTTCATAAATTGGCATTATTTTTTTTCCCCACTTATTCAAATTTAATTAACTTGGCCTTAAATTTGGATACAGGCCACTTGTCCATTATGTCCTTATTCAATTTTATTTGCAATCAGTAGTAACTATTTATAATTTTGATCCATATTTGATTTTTATATGGAATATGTATATATATATTTATATATGCTTGCACATATATTAGTATTTTATTTTATTTTATATGTGTATATATATATATATATATAATTATTACTATTCTACTTGTTTTTTGACAATGTAGTATTTAATCTCTTTCAAATACTAAAATAAGCTTTTATTTTATTCAAATAATAGCCTCTAAATGAAATTCTTATCCTTTAAGCACATTTTTCTGAAATACATACATATATGTGTTTAACCATGCTATCATTTTCTTTCAAATTCAAACACACACAAGATCAAGATAGACAATTTGAATATAAAATCATATGTTTAATGTTCCACAAGCATTTTTTTTTCAATCATTGAATCAATTTGAATCAAGTCATTAAAATCTTCTATATGAAATTTCAAATACAAACATCATGCCATTTGTGGTGTGTGCACCTAGATTCCATCAATATTATCATTTGATCCAACTAAACTATCCTACTTCAACCGTGTTCTTGTCTTTCAACCTATTTTCTTGCAATTGTACACACTTGCACTTACACATTTCATCAGTAACGTTCAATCATGATAAAGTATAAGATAGTTCAAAAGATCACATAGTCAAACAACAGTCAACTTCTTTCAAACTTTTCAAAAATATCAAAAAAATTCATTCAACATATTGAATTTCCTCTATAATTCAATTTATCATATTATAATTTAAATGCAATAAAAATTATGTTATGACAATCAAGGAGGTCGAGGAGATTAGGTAGATCAAGGAGGTTGAGGAGATCAACTATATGATGATCATGAATGGCTTATGTTAATGATGATTATGATATCAACATGTACTAATAACAATTTTTGTATAATGTATGTGATTTATGACATATGCAAGTTAATGTTAATGTAGAGATATGTATATGGTTTAAAATGAATCTAGAATGTATCTAATGAAGAATGTATATGTATGTTGTGGATATGAAATGTAATAAACACATAAGATGATAAGATTCTTAGAATAACAAATCTAAAAACTTAAGATGAAAAGCCTAGTGATAATAAGATGCTTAAAATAATAAATCTAAACACTTAAGATGAAAATGATATAATGATAAGATGCTTACAATAACAAATTTAAATAGTTCAAATAAAAATGCAATGATGATAAGATGCTTCAAATAAAAAATATAAACACTTCAAATGAAAATGCAATGATGATAAGATGCTTAAAGTAACAAATCTAAACACTTAATATGAAAATGCAATGATGAGATGAGTTGGATGGAGATGAAGACCAGACAACCACCTTAATATATTGAGTGTAGGGACATATGGAAGAAATAGAGAATGAATGTGCACATACAATCCATGATTAAGAAAGAGAAAAATGATGGTGATGAGAAAGAAGGGATGGGATGGGATTAGGTGTATTTCGAATACAATAATTAAACTACAATGTAGAGAGCACTTAATTTGATAATGCATGCAATACTATACACTAGGGTATGAGGAACCAATGTGACTATGTATCGCATGCATAGGACTAACACAAGGGTTTAGGGTTGAGGGTATATGATATAGGGTTTATAGTTGAGTGTATATGGTTGAGGGTTTATTGTATAGGCCTTAGGGCCCAAGGTTGAGGGATAGGGTTTAGGGTCAAGATGGTATATGGTATAGGGTTAAGGGTTGAGGGTATAGGGCATAGGGTTGAGTATATGGTAAGCGTTTAACCTATTGGCTTTAGTTACTAGGGTTGAGGGATAAGGTTTAGGGAACTAATGGTATAGGCTATAGGGTCTATGGTTATGGGTATAGAGTTTAGGGTTAAGTCTCACATCTCCCCTCTCTACCCTCCTCCCCATCTCTATTTTTGTCTATATCACTTCTCTCTCTCTCCTCTAGATTTACCTCTCTCTATCTGACCTCTCTCTCTCTCCACTATCTACCTAGATTTCACTATCTCATCTTTCTATCTATCTCCCCTTCCTACCTCTCCCCTCATCTTTTCTTATCTACCTCTCCCACCCTATGTAGATCTCTCTTCTCTCTATCTCACATATCTCTTTCTCCACCTCTTATATATATCACCTCTCTCTATCTCTCTCACATATCTCTATCTCTTCTCTCTATTTAATATCTCTAAATTATTCATTATTTAGGTTGAAGGGACTATGGTTTATGGGTTTAGGGTTGAGTATATGGTTAATGGCTTAACCTATTATCTTTATTTCCTAAGGTTGAGGGATAAGGTTTAGGTTTGATGACATTGGGTATAGGGTATAGACTTTATTTCCCTAAAACTACCTCTCTCTCTCTACAGTTTAAGATTGAGGGTTGAGGGATAGGGTTTAGGGTTGATTGTATAAGGTACCTATGGTTTAGTGTTATGGCTATAGAGCTTAGGTTTATTGTTGAACACAATGTAGTTTTGAGAGGGGCTGAATCAACACATAAAATTAATCATTCTCGTGTACAAATTAAACATCACACCACATAAACTAAAAAGAAGAGTAGAAAAGGAATCATGCACCACATAAGGACACCAATATTTTTACATGGAAAACCCAATGAGGGAAAAACCACAATGAGGATTAACTCACAATTTATGTAGCTCACTGCTAACAAGAATTATAATGTTTTTTAAGGCCCACTACTTATGGAATTGCAATCTAAGGAGAAAATTCTTAGAGAAAGATACAAAGAACCTAATGAGATGCACTATCTTAGAGTAAGATACATGAAATTTATAATGAGAAACAAGAGTACAAATTTCTATGAAGAAACATCCACCATATGAAGATATTGCAGTTCCTTTTTTGTATAACTAACCCTTCACATTGAATTCGTACACTTCATCTTAACATTATGCTCAATCACAGTTCATTATCCATCATCACACTCTCAAATGAATTTTGATCTTCTATATATATCCTCCACAATAACTCAAAACCATAATTAGGTCAGCTCCAAGATAACCTTTAGAAGAAATGCATGGTATCACATTGGTTGTCTCTAAACATATATAATATTGTAAGAAATTTTTTTTGGATTAATACACAATATTATAGGACAAAAACACATCATAACACATCCTCCAAATAAAAATTATTTAATCGAGATCAATTGTTGATGGAGGAAACAATTTTGTTGGCCCAAATACTGACAACACCACTAAAACTATCATTTGTACAACTTTACACCACTGGGGAGAGATCAAAACCATCTTGTGGATAAAGATGCAAGAATTTTAGTCCATGCACAATATATCCTCAACCTTCTTGTAAAAAAATTGATCATCGTATGCTAGCCCAAGAGGAGAAACCCACAAAATATACAAGAATAAAGCATTTCAAACAAACTGTAGTAAACTATTATTTGAAAATGGGTCTTGTAGACCACCAAAACACCTGAGAATTTCAAGGAAGAATTCATATACATCTATGAAAATATCATAAATTCTACACAGACACATCTGTCTCACCAAAGGAATATAGAGCATTCCAATATTCCTTCATAAATATTTTTATATTGCCAGAGCACAAACTAGAATACTGTTACTTGTAATTTCACTATAGAAGGTGATGACTTGAAACCTTGGATATAACACCTTCACACCTCGACCATTTTAACTTCTAAACTACAAGATAAAGGATCACACAATGGAGGGATGTAGACATCTATCACGATTCTATCATAAGGTATGCACTGTAAATGCCTTAGCCAATATTTTGCAACTTATCTTAATATGTGGTACACCAAACAAGAACTATGTCAATGTAGAAAAATTGCACACATGAAAAAACTAGTGTACCTTCTTCCGCAACATACGGGCATCAAACTAATACCATTTCAACCACACACTGCATTGTTTACTATATTATTGCACTATCCCTATCTCTGGAGTATGTACAAACTTCAATATTCACATTTGGCATCAATGACAACACATCTTCAGTTGATATCAATGTAAACACTTATTTCCAACAATCTCCCCCTTTTTCATTGATGACAACACACATATGCATCTCTCCCCCTTTGACATAAAGGGAAAAGGGAATTATAACTTCTATTTACTATATCTCAAAAACTATATGAGCTCCCCCTAACTATATATGCTCCCCTTGAGATGGAGCTGCCTCAAAATTGATGCTATGTATAAAAAAAACCTAAAAAGATACTACAATACTCTATCAAATTCATAAAAAGACTAGAATTATCTTAATTATACCTTTTTACCTTCCTTATAAGGTGGGATTTTCTTGTGAATTTCTTTGAGTTGCACCAAGTTTGCAACCCAGTTTTATTGTGCAAAGACAAGAATATAATTCTGACACTCAAATTTCATGCACAAACCCTCTACTTCATCTATAATACATAGAATCTTCATCCTCAAAAAAATGTTTTCTTCTTCCACAAGTATCCCAAAAAGTGAAGCCAGTCTCAAGTTGACTACTTCCCTCAACTAACCAAACTACCTTTTTAGATGATCTCTTTGATCCTGAAGCAAGGCCATCTGCACATGAAGATTTTACAATTATGCTCTATTAGATCCATCCTTATATTTTGATACATCATACATCCCAACCATTTGATTTATTTTTGACTCAATGGAGTCAATTTTATCCTTGATACTCTTTGTGGAAATGGGCCATTACAAATAAAATTGGTATAAAGCAGTAGCTTCATCCACAAAATTTTTGAATATTTCTAATTTTTTTTGTATTTTATTGTGTACAATAGCACACCAATCTGATCCTTCAACCATTCTTTTATCCATTTATATTTCTCAAAGCATCTTGCTCTACCTTTTGATCAATATGTGAAGAATGATCCTTAAAATAATACATTGACAACTTTAGTTTCTAATCTAGAGGCAAAGAGGAATATTTTTTTACCTCTAGTAAACCTTCTTAAATTATATTTACAACATATATCATTTCAGTCTTCTTTAGTTATTTTTATAGAATTTATTTACATGTTGAAGCATGCAAGATGTCACCAAGCTATAATTTGTGAAGGGGAGAAATATTTGACAGATCTACCTGACCTTCATGAGTGGGAATTTGTAGAAGTTGAGGTGTTAGTACAGGTTGGAATAACATCTACAAAGATAGTAGGTCATTAAACAAATCTAAAGATGAGGAACTTTGATCTTTACCCATAGAAGCATCTTGCTTCTCAAAAACCTTCTCTTTTATATCCTAAGCAATCTCAGGATTATCGTCTCTCATTTGCACATTACTTTATGAACTCTTTAGAGGAGGGGCATTATGTTCCAAAGGAGGAACACCAACTTCACTTTGACTTCCTATGCCTTGTGCACTAGCATTCACTAAAGGATTAGTCTCCTCATTTTTCTTTTCATCGTCATTAGTCTCATTTCCTTCAAAAATAGATAGATCTATGTCTTGAGTAGACATAATAGGAATATCCTACAAGATAATATCTTCCAAAGGAACATGATTCTTAGAGGTCATCTCAGCCATCTTTGTTTCTTCAAGAATATTGGTTGCCTTTACATTTGACTCTTTCTCTTCTTAATTTTGTATCTCCATACTAGAGATTGTTCACACCTCATGCACACATGAGATACCTTCTCCTTCTTGTTATTTGGAGGGTCATTACATTTCTTTCTGGCTAGATATGTCTTCTATATTTGTATTATCTGGAGGTTCTGGTGCATTTACTACAACATCAATGCCATGTATTTCTAGAGACTCTTGTGAATCAATAGTAGCATTACTTTGCATTTCATTAATGATTTTCTTTGTAGTGCCTTCCATTTCATTCTAAATCTTCCTTTTTACTTCATCCAAGATCATTAGAAGAGCTATTCTTCTCTTGGTCTGGAGATCTTTAGCTTGTCTCTATACAATCATTTCCTTTTCTTCCTGAGAAATAGGGATCCCAATTTTGTCGATTGCTTGTAGCTTCAAATCTTCATCAGCTTTAATATCATCTTCGCTCCTTTGTCTCAAATCTTCAAAAAGGCTATTTGAAGCTTTGTTAATAATATCATTAAATGGAATGTTCTATATCAACATATACTCAATGACATCATTTTCAATTGTCTTTTTATCTTCCAGGGGAACATCCAGATGTTACAACACTATATAATTTAGTAAATCATACTCAAAAATTCTATTGAGAATTGTACCAAAATATAGAGAGTCATGTGTGACAAGAGGAGCCTTCTCAATCTTCTCCTTAGCAATTCCCTTCCCTTTCTTCTTTTGCAAAGGAATGTATTCTTCTTCAATCTCTTCAACATCATCTAACACTTCCTCATTTTCTTTATCTCTTTTTACCTTTCATTTAGGCCTAGCATGTCCAACTTTGGTGGCCTTTTTCTCTAGAGAGATTATAGATGTTGCTTTAACTTTTATTGCTAGATGTTTGTGTAGACTCAGAGGGTTGTAGAGCAGAGACAACAATAGGAGAGGATCTATTGGATCTCCATAGACCTTGACTGGCTTCCAAAAAAGCATATTTGGTAGTGGAAACTTCCATAGGGCTATCTGATATAGTCTTTGAAGATGTGCCCAAAATTTTGTGAAGCTAGACTCTTTATCTTTTATTTTAGAGTATTGGGGAGCACCTATATCTTTAAGCACCTTTTCCACCTTCTTTTAGTGGCTTCCTCTCTCTCCTTCTAGTAAATCCCATCCATAGTTTCTCTGTATATGCCAAATATTTTTACTTTGGGATCCTTTGGTTTTGAAAGAAAAATATCAATATAACCTTGTATTAATTCATCCTCAACTGCATAAGGTATCTCAGAAATCCATTAAGTTTTGGGCTCCACAACTTCCATTAAACAATGATCCTTTTTTACTATGAAATTTATTTCTTTTTCATACTTTTGGTCCAGACTAGATGGTATCCTATATGTACCTTGCATTTCATTTTGCAAATTCTTAAAAATCCCCCAATAATGAGTAGTGAAAGCTTGCTCATTCTAAAAGCTATTCATGTGTTATTTAATCTATGCTTCTACGTGAGTGAATTTGTCCCACATATTTCCCTTTAAACTAGGTAGGTCATTCAAAAATAAGAAATTAAGGTATATAATCAAGGAACCAAACCTAAAATTGTAATCGGTTTCTTTTGTTCTTCTTAGGTTCTCCATTAGCTATTATCTTAACAACTCACATAGCTCAATGTTGGTGCCTTCTTACAACATTTGAAGTGCAATATTAATTGTAGTTGTGGTGGTAGACCCTTCTCTATTTGTAAGGTAATTCTTGTATGAAATCACCATTGATGCATATCAGACACTAGGATCAATGATATCCTCAACTATTAGTGTTCTCTTGTAAAATTTAGCACCGGTAAGCTCCGTGACTATTTCATTCTTCACATATTTAAGCACTATGACTAGTCTGGAGGCACAAATACTAGTAAATTCCCTAATTGCATCCTTTGTGATCATGTAGAGTTTATCTAGAAAAATAAATCTTCGTGAATGTGGCTCAATATGATTCTTACCCATTCCTTGTTTTCACAAAAGTCTGGAAAATCTTTCCATATGTCTAACCCTTTTGTATCAATGTTCACATACTCTAGCTTGTATACCCCACTTTCATTAAGTAGCTCAAGTCATACCATTTCAAAGGAATATGTGTGATTGATCTCCTTTAACTGGGCATGAATGAAAAACCTTATATCCTTGTAGTACATGATGCCCTCTAGAATTTTTGAAAATGTGCCATCTTTGTCTACCTCCATTGCTTTGAATGGAAACTTCTTGTACTTTGGTCTTGGCCTGTCAACAACATAAATGACAATTAGAGTAGACATGAGTACACCTTTTGATACTAGGTTTTACAAATAAAACCAAAGAAACACATATGAGTACCATTATTAGGGTTTACATGTGACTTGTTGGAAACTTTCTTCACTTCCTTAGATCTTATGCTCACTTAAAATAGTTTGAATGTAATCAATTTGATCCAAAAAGGAACTAAATATGCCTCACACCAACCCTAGTTTCTCCAAAATAAATGTGTTGATTTCTTCTTGACACTTAGCAGTTATTACGGTTTGTGATATCATAGAGATCCATAATCTTTCTAGACCCTTCCGTAGAAGGTGTATTTGATCTGAAATCATGACCAACCAAACTCATATCACTATTCACCATTATGCTAAAGACTTTAGCATCTCATGTATTTTATGGGTTTGACAAGATCTGAAATTGCAATTCCCCTTAAATCAATACTTTCCTTTTAGTTACGAGAGGGCTCATCTACAGCATGCTGAGGTATAGATTCATTCTTCACTTCACTTTATTCCTTCTTTTTCTAAATTTTTTTCATCTCCATCCTTTGTTGACTAATGATAGGCTTCTTTTGAGAAGAAGATCTTACACTTTTTCCCTTGCACAATCTTGCAATATGTCCTAGTTTATTTCAATTGTAGTAGATGATACTAGCTTGTAGAGAAAAAATTTCTTCTTCTCACATTAGATCTGTAATGAATATCCCTATGAACAAACTTGTTGCATGTGTAACAGTAACCATAGAAGGATTGAGAGGTCATAGCATTACTTTTCCTTATCATTTTACTTATGTATTCATTAGCCTTATGACCAAATTTGCTACAAGCATAGCACTATCCATGAAATGATTGATAATTCATAGCATTGTACCTTGGAGTACTAAATGGATTTTGACTCATCTTTCTTTTACATTCATCATCCTTATGACCAAACTTATTACAAGCATAGCAATTACCATTGAACCTGATGGGAGTAGTTTGTTTATGGGTAGGTTTTTTGAAATTATTCTTGTTGTTCCAGACAAGAATGAATCCACCTTATTTCTTATTGTCTTGACTTATCTTTACATCTCTATAGTATGTCTCCTTAGGATTTTCAATATCAAATTTCTCCTCCATTGTTTCAGATTTCACTGTCGCTTTGAAGCTATCATGTAGGTTTGCAGATGCATTAGATATAGGACTTTTCTCTTTTTAAAAACTTGGAACAAATTTATCTTTGGATGGATTTTGGGATTTAATCAACTCATCAATAATTTTAGAACCCCCTCTTAGTTTCAGACCCTTATCAATATGCTCTTTTTCCTTTCAAGTTCTTTCCTTAGAGTAACAATTTCTTCCTCAAGATTTGAAAATTCAGTAGCTTTATCATTTAGTTTGATATTCAAACAATCCTCAATCCTCTTACCTCCTTCAACTTTTGACTTTTAAGTTTGAGATCATATCTTCATCCTCTTTGACTTTAGTCTCATGTATACCCTTATAGTAATGGCCTTTTGTCTTTCAATGTCATCATCGAAATATCCTAGTTGTCTAAAAAATTTCAAGGTGTAGATATTTAATCCTACCCCACCATCTATCAAGACTCTTGATTTTATGCTTGTGGACATAGACTCCTAGATGTAGAGCATGATTGTGATATGTGATGGATGGAAGATCGTGTTCTATGAATACTATATGGTGATATGATATAATATGCCCTATTGTGGCCTAGAATTGATCAATTTCTATGTTTGTAGGGATGGAGGATTCAAAGAGAAATTTGTCTAGTACTTGTTTGTGTGCAAGAGAAATCCTAAGAAGTTTTAAAATAGATATTTGAGTGGGATTTTTCTTAAGATGTTTTATGAGGCTATAATCAGTTGTTTGCACCTTAGGAAAGTTCCTATATGGGGTTGGAGCTCCTTGAATGGTTAATTTCCCTTATTTTTTGGTGACTCCACACTTAGGATTCTTACTAGATATAGTAATGATAGAAACATGATTGTTTGGATCTTGGACGCATCCCACTACATTATTGTAGGATTGATTAACCTTGTTATAGTCCTTAGTATTTCTCGAGACATTTCCTTTACCGTAGTTTGGGATTGGATACTTGTAAATCTCTAAATTTTTGTTTTCAGAAGTTCTAGATGTTTATCTATGCTCACTTCCCCTTGGTCAATAAGATCTTGTATGATGTTCTTAAGCCTCATACAGTTATTTTTTTTATTCCCTTTGGTCCAATGGTATTCACACTAGTCATTTTCATTATACCATGAGGGTTTGAATTGAGGTTTGTCATATTGTATTACATTTGAAAGCTTTAGAAGATTTGTTTGAGTCAATTTTTTCAAGACCATTTCGATTGGTTCCCCTAAGGGAGTGTATTTTCATCTAGTGTTGTTATTATGTCTTGGTGATCTTGTTGGAGGATTTGCATTTTGGTTATTCTAATGATTGTTAGATGGAGGTTGTATATTTTGCATGAATTTAGCACCTACTACCCCATCATTGATGACATTATTTTTTAGTCCAAAGGTAAGGTTTATCATTAGAATTAGATGTATGATCCCTATTGTCTTTATATATTTTGATGAGGCCCTTAGTGATAAGAGCCTTCTCGGTTGTGAGTCCCTTTTCTATGATCTCTTTGAAAGTATTAGCGCGTTGCACAATTAAATGGAAACCAATTTTCATGTATAAATTTTGGACAAAAATGTCAATAAGTTTTTTTTTAGGGATGGTCCATTTACACTTTTTTCCTTTATGTCTCTAGTGTTGTAAAAATGATACAAATGATTCTCTTGTGTTTTTCTTTGTGCTATATAAGTTAGTCATGGTTATTTCATGTTTGATAGTGTATGAGAAGTGACTAAAAAACTTTTCAACTAGTTCTTGAAACATTTTGATACCTTGGGGTAGATGAGAAAACCATTCTATGGCTTTTCCTAAGCTTCGAGATAAAAGTCACATTAGATATGTATCATGTAGGAGACCTCTAGACAAGCTACATAGAATTATTGTATATGTTCCTGAGGATCACCTCTTCCCTTATATTTATCAAATTTTGGCATTTTGAAGTTGTTAGGGAAAGGTATCATAAGTATGTTCCTATCAAATAGATATGAAAAAATGTCCTTGAGGGTATAGTTTTTCTGTGTATGCCCTAGTTGCATGTTTGTAATTTTCTTATTCAAACTTTGGATTTGAGATGTCAAGTTATCTTGTGAGTGTTTTGAGGTTGGTGGGATGGTGTGTATTTTTTCGTTGATGGATATATGATGAAGTGTATGATGTATTTAGGTTTTGTAGGATTTTTTGTGGTATGCCATATGAGTTATAGGTTATTTTTTGGTGTTGTATATTATTTTTTCCATGGGTAAGGTTATATACATTACTCCCTATTATGCCATTTAATCCTATATCAAAACAGTGAAAAGTGGACCAAAAGGATGAATATAAGGATGAATGTGTTGGATAGAAAAAATAAGAGGGGGGTGAATCAGTTGTCATAGATTATAACCTTAAATTCAATTACCGGATCTAACACATAACTGGTTAAGTGATTAACCATCAAATGCAAATGCACAAACACAATAACACCATATTTACATGGAAAACCCAATGAGGGAAAAACCATGGTGAGGATTAACTCACACTATAGATAATATCAAAACCAATTACAAAAAGGCTCACTATCTAAGATAAGGCTCACTGCCTAAAATAAGGACTCACTGTCTATAGGGCTACAACCCGGAGGGCTCACTTCCACAGAGATACAAAGAAGATGGCTCACTACCAAAATACAAAAGTTATGTCTTACCACCAAAAGTGAACTAATGAATTACACCTTTCTTGTGTTGAATTCAATTCTAGATGAAGCTCAATAATCACTTTATACTTCTACTCAAATTACACACTTTTTTCTTTGCTTGATTTTCTTATTCTGATCTGTTGTAACCACACATCTTTCTGACTTTATGTTCTTCTTTTATAGCCTCGCATCTCACTTCCTTTCTCATACTTTCTAGAGAAACATATGAATATATATATGTGTGTGTGTGTGTGTGTATCTTACACATCGATTAGGGCAACCAAAAACATCCATAAATTATTGCATACGCCAAGTCAGCCAAGATCTTGAAATATCTGAATCATAGTTTGTCAAACGGTAGGAACCAGACCAAAAAATAACATGTCAGATTACACATAATGGAAAACTTCAATGTGAAATAACTTTCGGTAAACTATCCATACATGCAGAACTGTGTTGACATCAATGACAACCTGCTAACATTAATGACAACCATTTGATGCAATCTTCAACTTCCAACAATCTCCCCCTTTGTCATTGATGGCAACACAAGATGTGAAAAGCCCACAACAACAACAAAAATAATTTTCATTTTTCACATGTTCTCTCTCCCCCTTTGACATCAATGACAAAAAAAAAATTCTATCTTCCCTTTGCTTCAAAAAATTTCATTTTGTTGGAAATATGTGTCTCAATCCCACAAGTTGAAACCTCTATTGGAGCCAAGTCGGTGTGACATATTCTATGGCTGGCCGACGAGCAGATTTGTAGCCTTATGTTTTGTACAGGTCGTTGTGACCTTGCAGAAGTCTTTCCAAATGGTTACACATTGGAGTCTTTGGTGTGAAATGTTGTGTTCAGTGTGACCTCTTACCGCGTGGAGATCTCTGGCCGACATGCCATTCATATCGGGCGTCGGGGAGACTCATAGCGACCGGGGGCTTTGGGGTGACTTGAACACTCGGGAAGAAGTCCCAGCACAATGGAAGGTCTCGCTGACGGGGATACACTTGGGGTCTTCGCGGTGACTCAAAGACTTCAGTATGAAGTCTTGGCGACCGATGGAGAGTCTCGCCGATGATGAGGGGTCTTCGGTATAACTCTTGGCGAACGGTGGTCTTGGGGTAACTTGGAGATTTTGGTAAGAACTCTCAGCGAGAGTGGTAAGTCTTGTCAACCGTTCGGTGCTCGATATAACATAAAGATCTCAATGAAACCTCTTGGCGACAGTTGAATGTATTAGCGATAGATGGGTGCCGATGGAAATGCTAATGTTTCGGTATGACTTAGGACCTCGGTATGAAGTCCTAGCGAAAGTGATGAGTCTCGCCGATTGGTGGATGCACTCGGATTAACTTGAAGGCTCGGCGTGAGGTCCTGGCGAGAGCGGTATGTCCTGCCAAAAAAATGACTCTTCGGTGTGACTTAGGATATCGATATGTGGTCTCACCAAAGAGCGATAGTCTTGCCGATACAAATACTGAAGTCAGTGCAACTTGTGATATCGATGTAACCTCTTGCCAATGGAGACAACTCTTGGTGATAACGTGTAATCGGTCTTGTGGCATCGGGGAGACACTTCTTGTGTCTCACCGACATGCCAACATAGTTGAAGCCTTTTGACTGTGTGAAGACTATCCTATGTGGCTTGTAGTCGACCAATCAGAGAAGCGAATGGGAACCGTTGGAAAATAGTTCGTTGTGGCAGTTCTAAGAGGAAGCTTGACAGATAGGGGCGACATGAATATAGTCCGGAGTAGTAGATGATGTCTGGTTTGATGGATCGACGGATTGTTGTGTGACTGTATGATCAGTGGATAAATTCTATTCTGTAAAGACTGTAATGTGAATGTTTTGTAACAAGGTTGTTCATGGTGAATGTTGTTGTAAATTGACATCAGAAAGATAAGTCAGAACTCTGTTTGTAATCTTTATTATGTCATACAAAGTGACTTCTCTTGGTGTGGTGGGTTTTTCTCTCGTAAGGGTTTGCCCACGTATATCTGGTGTTCATATGTGTTTGTCTATTTCTCTGTTTCAGTAATCTCTTTCTAGTGCATCTTAATTGGACTGTAATTGTAAAATTTAAAAGGTATCTCTGCATTCTTCCCTGAGGTTTTGACGTTAGGAGAGTTGCTTCCGCATCTAGCTTTCCTTACACATTTTTCATAAAAAATTTATCAAAAATGATTCTTTACCTCAATTCTTCTTTCTTCAAAATATCTCCTTGTATTTTTCTTTCAATTCCAGAAGGAATTTCTTCCAGGAATCCACTACTAACTTGATGTATAGACAAATACTGTTGTTCTTTTCTATTGAATCAATTTTTTTCCAGAAGAGTATCTAGAATGGTAATATTCTATGCATTTTTCTCAGCACCCTCCAAGAGATCGAAAATTTGTTCCAATCTTAACTCAATTATCTCTTTGACTTTCCAAAATGTCTTCACAATACCATCCCTTTGTACCATGATGACTGCAAGATCAGATTGTAAGGAATTGATCCTTTTCCTTTGCATTCCATCCTTGTCATTGAGAACATCATATGTTTTTCCAATAGAGTTCAATTCATGCTCAATAGAATCCAATTTTTGTTCTATAGTTCCCAATAGTAGTAGGCCATTGGAGATAATGCCTATATACAATGTTTACACTTTTGATACAACTCCTTAGTTCATTTATACTCTTATTCAACCTCTTTTGTTCATTTCTACATCTTTCTTCTAAAGCCAATTGAATTTCGTCTTTTTCTGAAGTTTCACTAGGTGACAGTTCCCTTAATTTGTCTTCAATCTGTTCAATCAATACTTCTAGTAGGGTAGTTGTCAATTCACTTAGATCAATATCATTATGAATTACGTAGATAGCCAGAGCATCTGTAATCTCATCCTATTCATATGATGGTCGAGACAACCATATATCTCCAATCTTCTTTATCCCATCAGATTGCTCAAGAATCTTCAACACCTTTTCTTTAGTAACATCTTCATCATCATCTGTTGATACCAAATCAAGTGATCCTGTAATTTTTGCTTCCTTTCCTTCTTCCTATCCTTTGTCTTCAGCTTCTTCATTTTTGGAGGGAGATATGAACTGATTTTTCTTGTTTTCCTTTTTCCAGAGGAGGATCCTTCCTCAGACATCATAACCGAACTGGAAATCATACCAGAATTCCATGCATTTATCTTGATTTCAAAATACTCTTGGAAAACCTTTTCCCTTTTTTTCTAGATAGTTCAAATATCGATAAACTTGCTTCCCAATTGGTATGGCAGACTTCCACACAACATTTTATTTCAATGGTAATGAATTCAAAAAATACATCAACAAGCATATAACCAAAGTTCCAAAGCGAAAAGGATAATTGAAATTCTTTTTCATAGTTATATTTTCCATTAATTGATTTCTCAAAAACTCACACAAGTCAAAATACTCCTTTTTCTCAACCATTTGATGTGCAACATAAACAATAATTGCTGAGGTAGAACCTTCCCTATTCCTGAAATAAATCTTATATGAGATGTCATATGCCACATACCTTATCACTGGGTCAATTATGGTGTGAATTATAAGTTCCCTTTGATCTTTTGTTACCCCATTTAATGCTTTGACCTCTTTGTTCTTTACGGATTTCTTGACTAGAGCAGGTCTGACATCACATAGTCCTATTATTGTTGCAATTGCTTCCTTCATGACCTCATAGGGTTTGTCAAAGATCATCTGATTACCTTGAATTCTACTTAAAATAACCTGAACAATGTCCACATTTAAAAAGTACGGAAATTCACTCCAAATGTCTAAACCCTTGTGCCCTAAATTTTTGACCTTTTGCATTTTCTCAACTAAAAGAGAAGTATGAATATTTTGAATATTTTCATGATCAAATTCATCAATCTGTAACTTACTTAATTTCTGCAATTCATTGTTGTGCGGATAAAATACCACCATTTCCTTTGACTCCATTGCTTCTGCCTTGTTCTCTATACTTTCACTTGCTAGTAACTCTAACTCTTTGTTTCTCAACTCGTTCACTTTAAAATGAGAATGACCACTCAATATTCCTTATTTAACTTATCACTTTTAGGGTTTCATCATAAAGGATAATTTATTGCTTGCCACATCATCATTTGTACTTTAGTCTATCAATTTATCCTTCCACCTAAGTTGTCAACCAATTGTGAAATGCACAGTAAGCAAAAAAAAGTTCCACAAATCTTCTATAATGCTTTTTTTTGTCGAAATTTTCTTCATTTCCTTCAAAATAAAAATTTACATCGCATATCCTTGTGTCATCGCATGAAATCTCTTATTTTGAGGTTTTAATAGATTTGTCTATGACTGCTCCCCCTGAGGCTATTACTAGATTTAGTTCATAGAAGAGGTATCTGCACCGGATGTAGATACAAGATTATCTAATTTGTCCTTGTTCTTTGGTTCTTCTTTCTTTCTCCAAGTTTTTTCCATTTCTCTCCTCACTTCTTCTAGATTAAGCTTGTTCTTTTGTTCAGGATTCAGTTTCTTCCCAACTTTGCTCTTACAGAATTTTGAGATATGTCTGGGTTTTTTGCAAGAGTGGCATACAACAAATATTTGATCAAGATAGTTTGTATTCATCTTTGTCCTGCATTGATTAGCCTTGTGTCCAAAAGTATTACATGTGTAACAGTAACCTTGAAAGGAATGAAATCTTCTACAGTATTAAATTTGTTCATCATTATCTAACTTCTACATTTTGTAGATTTATGTCCAAACTTGTTGCAAACATAGCATTGTCCACCAAATAATCTATTTTGATTCATCATTCTTCTACATTTTGTTGCTCTATGTCCGAGTTTATTGCATGAGTAACAAAATCCATTAAAATATGTGTACCTTTGATCATCAGGATGTTGGTTGGCTATCCTTTTGGTATTGATCCTTCTATTCTTGCCTTGGTAAGTATTTCCTTGAAATTTCCTTTGATTATTTATTTTGTTGAGACTTGGATTAGTCTTTGAACTTTGTCCTTCTTCAAGTCCTAGACCACATTTATCCTTTGCAGGCTTCTAAGATGAAATTAATTCATCAATCATTCTCGAACTTATCTTAAATTTGTCTTCAAAACTTTTTTCCCTTTCCAAATCAAACTTAAGAATTACTACTTCCTGTTCAAGCTTGTCACATTTTTCTATCTTTTGATTGATAATTTCTTTGCTTTGTCCAATTTCCAATTTTAGATTCTCTTCCATTCTTTTTCTTTCTTCAATTTTTGTCCTCAGATTTCCAGCAGTCTCCTTTGCTTCTTTTAGTTCTTGGTAAACTTATTAATGTTTCAACTTAAATTTTTGGATTTAGTTTCTTATTTTCTAAATACATTCACCTGCCTACTTGGAATTTTCTTTCAGATCTTCATTCTCAGACTCTGAGGTCTCTACTCTCAATTCTTCATCTAAGTTAGATCCCTTCATCATTTAGTTAAACCTTCCAAGATCTCCTTTAAGTTGTTAAACTTATTCCATAGGACCTTGCTCTGACACCAATTGTTGGATAGGACAACTAAGGGGGGTGAATCAGTTGTCATGGATTGTAACCTTAAATTCAATTACCAGATATAACACATAACTATTTAAGTGATTAACCATCAAATGCAAATGCACAAACACAATAACACCAAATTTATGTGGAAAACCCAATGATGGAAAAACCACGGTGAGGATTAACTCACACTATAGATAATATCAAAATCAATTACAAAAAGGCTCACTACCTAAGATAAGGCTCATTGCCTGAAATAAGGCTCACTGCCTGAAATAAGGACTCACTGTCCATAGGGCTACAACCTAGAGGGCTCACTACCATAGAGATACAAAGAAGATGGCTCACTTCTAGAATACAAAAGTTATGGCTTACTACCAAAAGTGAACTGATGAATTACACCTTTCTTGTGTTGAATTTAGTTCTAGATGAAGCTTAGTAATCACTCTATACTTCTGCTCAGATTACACACTTTTGTCTTCGCCTAATTCGCTTATTCTGATCTGCTACAACCACACATTTTTCTGACTTTATGTTAATCTTTTATAACCTTGCATCTTGCTTCCTTTCTCATACTTTCCAGAGACACACATGAATATATATGTATCTTACACATCGATTAGGTCAGTCAAAAACATCCATAAATTATTGCATATGCCAAGTCGGCCAAGATCTTGAAATATCTTAATCATAGTTTGTCACACGGTAGGAAACAGACCAAAAAACAACATGTTGAATCACACATAACGAACAACTTCAATGTGAAATAACTTCTGGTAAGATAGTCATAAATGCAGTACTGTGTTGACATCAATGATAACCTGCTAACATTAATGACAACCATTTGATGCAATCTTCAACTTCCAACAGAATGATCAAAAACACAAAAGGATGTTCGTACAATGTTGGTGTTATATGTGGGATAGCAGGTGCATGAATGGTGACTATGTGATCTTCCATGATGACGTTTTTGGTTAGAATCATGGCCACCCTTGGCAACATTTCACCAAGGTTGTCTTATAAATGAGATAAATATTAAGACCTTTGGCCTTCAAACCAAAGAGTGGATATACACATAGTTTTTATGATTGTTTTTCTTTGCTAATTATACAGTCATAAGAATATATGGGTGCCCCCAGCCTCCCCACATTTTTCCAAAATTTGTCCTTTCTTGTTTGGCATTCTTAGAGTTCATGTGGAAAATGATATGGATGGAAAGAGAGGTCATGAAGAAGCAAAAGAAAGGCACATTTTTATCTGATTTGATTGTATATGGGGGATTTTCCATTGATGCAGACACCCTTGAGAAATTGTAGGAATATCTAAAGAACAAATATGTTTTGAAATCTAGAATGGAGAGGGTTTTTGACCCCGAAGTACATATGAACTATGTGAGACAAGTTATTCTTACCAAGGTAGGAATTACACATCAAGTTGAGTATGAGGAGGATATAATTAGGAATTATCTCACCCCTCAGGAAGTATTTCAAAGGAAAAGGAAATGGGATATCTTGAAGAAGGTGGAGGAAGAAAAGAAGAAAGAAGACCCAAATTTCTTGGGGTTTTTTGTAGAATAAAAGAATCCCTTTAAGAGGATTGATTTAATAATTGATAACTTCGAATAAATGTATGGTGATTCAATGAAAGCACCTAAGAGTTAGCCTACAAATCCCACCAAGCTTCCTATTAAGAATTTGGGTGAGGTGCTAATTTCTAAGCCTATTGATGATGTAGTTTCAATTCAATAGTGTTCACCAGTTTTACCAGATCTATACCCAAAGCAACCAAAGGATAAAAGATAGAAAAAATAATGTATCCCCAATAGTGTCAGATGAGTTGTTAGAAGAAGCAAGAGACACTGAGGAGGTTGTCAATGTGTTGAGGCATATGAAGTATGACATTAAAGTTACTCAACTACTCACAGAAGATGAAACTAAGGTTCACAAACATGATGAAAAGGGAAATATATAGGAATAGAGAGAGGTGGAGATGCTTTAAGATGAGAGAGTAGTAGCCTCCCTTCGGTTTGTGGAGGATGATGACTCTGTATAGTCCCCTAAGTTTAAAGAATTTCCGTTCAAAATAAAAATGTGGGAATTTAAAGAAAGGGTGGAGATTAATAAAATTGGGACTGATGAATCCCAGCATGATTGGATTATAGCCTATAAATTCAAAGAACTTAGAATAAATGAGGTAAACATCAACCCCTAGGAGGCTAGAGACATGGTGCTAAAAAGCAATATATTACTCATCCCAGGTATGGAGTTAAAGAAGATATGTTTACTTGATCAAGTGAGAGATCAAGAAGACCCTATGTTGATTTTATAATTTGACTCAGAAGAGGGAATGAGTGGCACTGAGTATAACCCTAAAATTAAAACCTTGGCCTTTTGGGTGAAGCAGAAAAATATGGCAAAACCAAGGCTATTAGATGTAGTGCAGAAGATGAGGGGAATGGCAATGGTAAAAACACTTAAAGATACCTCAGCATTAGAGGCAACCACTATGACCATGCATTCAACTATGTTTACTAGAGATGTTGTTAGAAATATGGAGCTCAGGTTGGTTGAATACAAGAAAGCCTAGATTGACATGAATGAGTAGGTAAACGAGTTTTTCATGGAAAATGTGAAGTTGAAGCAACAATTGAATAGGGTTGATTTTTCCAAATGCAAAGAAATTGTAGCCTATCATCCCTCTACATCTCATGAATTGGGAGTTGAAACAATTCCTATGGATCAAGTAGAAGCACTGAAGCAGGGTTGGGAAAAGGAGATTATTGATTTGAAAAGGCTCAATAAGGTTACAAAAGAAGATGTGAGATACAAAACCTTTAGTGTGTTGGAGAAGATCCTAGAACATAGAATTAGGCTTGTTGTGGATAAAACATAAGATATAAATGAGTTCCATATTTCTTTATTGCAAGCATTGGAGCAGATAAAGGTACATACTGCAATTCTAGATCCTTTATTTAAAAAGTGGTAGCTGATAGGCCAAAATTGAGGTAAAGAATAAGAAAGATTTTAGCTTGGTCTAAGAGTGTCAACCTGGGGGTCATAAGCTTGTGAGAGGTGTTGCAGAAGTATACCTAAGGGAGGAAAGCAACAAATGAAGTGGGGATGGATGTAACTAGAACACACAAGAATTACCTAAATGAAAATCTGATTTGACTTTCCTATTTTTTCTTTTTGACAAAAATGCGACAAGGGCTATGACAGAAACTGTTAACAATCTGCACAGTAACAACAATAATTCCCTATGTAAATTCTAGATCACATATTCACAATTTAAATTATTTCAGTAAATGAATGAGAACTTGACAAAATTTTAACCATCTCACTCAATAATAAATAATGCTTAATCAGATTGCAATAGTAATAGTGTAACAACAAACACACTTGGCCAATAATTCAAAATGAAACATTATGTTATGAAAAATCAAACACACATTACTGAAACAATAAATTATAGAAAACACCAGCATTCTGAGCATTGGGCCCTACCTCCTCAGTCTACTAAATGATGAAATAAAAAAATGTTTCTCTTACACGGTTTTGATCATGTGAATCATTATTTTATTTATTAGGGATTCAATACAAAAATATTTACATTCCTTTACACTATGCGCATATATATATATATATATATATATATATATATATGTTTGATAAAAACTAAATACAGAAAATATTACATTTGTTTTGGCATGTGGCCAACAAACTAAAATAGTGATTAGCTTACATAACAGTTGGGTTACTATCCACAGATAAAAACATGTTGGTTATAACAGTGGATGAAAATAGAAGATGTGACTTCAGATCTGCAGATTTTTCTCCAGCTATTTACCAACAAATCTCTAGCATAGGTTTCCTTCCTTATTCCATCATCACAAGAATGGTTCATGTGGAACCTGTTCAAGTGCACTTTTCTCTATTTTTTTTTCCACGAACTAAACATTGTCTTATTATAATAGATAGTAAAAATAGAAAGGTTACGATTTCCTTTACATAGCTGGCAATCACATCTCACTTCATATTTATTTATCAATAATCTCACGAGTTCTTGTGCTTATTCAAATTTGGTACATAGTCAACACCATGGAGGTAACTAATGCCATCTTGGAGACTGACATCTTCTTTAAATAGATGAAAAAATTAAGTTGTTGGTCAAAACTGATAAACAAAAGTTCCTGACCGGAAAGTGATAGGAATATTTTTTGCATAGAAGGTGAGAGGAAGATCTGTGATCTGCATGTTGCAAGCTTTATTTCCCAAGGCTGGAAATCACAATGCATATTAGTAAAGACAAACAATAATCAATTACCACTTATATATATTTAATCATATGCAACATAAAATGGTCAAATAGCATGATATGGAATGGAAATGGAATGTGGGAATGTATATGAAATAGGCTAAAATGTGGCATAAAATGGGACATAGTTGGCTCTCATCAATAGCCTATCCACCATACCCTAGTGACATTATGCAAAGTTCTACAGAGAAGCCAAGATGCTCTAGCAGCCTTGAAACCCACGTAAAAGATGGTGAAAATGGTCATAGATGAGTTTCAATATATCTTCAGGGAAGATCAGAAGATCAGATCAAAGATAGAATCCTTTAGCACACTCAAGCACTAGTTTGTACTATATATCTTGAGGGAAGAGGCTCATCTCAAGGCTCTTGAAGATTGGAAGAAGGAAATTGATCAAATAGTGCCCAATGTACTCACCAACCTACAAAAGGAGCAAGATGTCAATATTCTTAGTTTTAATCTGACTCTGGATGTGATAATTGCATTAGACTCAGGTTACTCCAATTTTTTTAAAGAAGTCAAGGGAATATTGAATATGACATGGAAGGATCATTTGGAAAACATATCACAAGTTCAAGAATACAAGTGGCCTAATGAATATACAGTGTTCCAATGGGAGCAGACATACTTGGCTCCCCGAGAAGAATAGACCCTGTAATAGAGACAATAAAATGCCAAGCCTTGATACATCATCAAGGAGAGAGGACCTTGCCATGTCGGTTGATCATGGGTTCCCTATAATTATTAACAGAATTTAGGTGTACTACAAGTGCTTTGGCCTTCGATATGCAAAAAAAAAATTCTTATATTGTAATTGTATTTTTGTAATTATAAACAAACGTAAAGATAACTAATATTATTAGTTTGTACAAGTGAAGGGGTAATTGAAGGGTTATTTTGAAATGTAACGGTATGAAGCTTGTCACTTCCCTCACTCACCTATAAGAGGGAAGGAAACCAAGATCGAGTAAAGGGGTAGAATAGAAGATAGTTGGGAGAAAAGAATTTTTGTATACATTGTAAAATCTTTTTAGCATATCAATGGAAATTCACTTATAATTCGGTGGCCAAATTTCAGTTTTAGTTGTTTGTTGAAATTATTGTGTATGATTATGTGGTTGTCTCCAATTTTATCTTTCCTTATTATTCAAGTCAAATGTATCAAGCATATATTTGGTTTTTCAAAGAACATTCATGTTTTGTGTGGTTCATTTAACTAGTTTCTTCAATTAAGAATTAAAATCCTTTTCAAATAAATTATAGTAATCTGGGAAATCATTTGGATCAATAAGAAGAGTCTTATAACTACTTCACTACACATTTATGCAAGTCATAAATACCTAAGTGCCAAACAACTAGAATTATAACCAGAAGGAGGACACATATCAATCCATATCTTAACTCCATTTCCTAGCAGGAAGAAGGCACTGAAGTTGATGTAATTGGAAATATTATGAGGATGATTTAATTGAACAATTTATTGATCACACAAAATCTCCAAACTTGTAAAGAGTTTTAATCTACTTAATCATCACCCTTCAATCTTAGAGAACAAGCATTCATTGGTGAATAAAGGTAAACCCTCCTAGGAATAGCAAATCCTAAAGATTAGGGAATTCCAACCATCTTGGTTGATTTCATTCGTTGGCCATATCACTTGTTGAACCTGATAGAGCTTGGAATACTCTTAGGGTTTAATAATCTACTAATTTGGGAACCAACAGATTGGAAACTCTGCTAGGGATCGAGCCTTAAAATTGGGTTGCATACCATCTTGTGAAAGAGTCATTAAATTTTAAATCAAGACTTGAAAATTGTGGGATTTTTCTTTCCCCATACAATTCTATACCAATTGGTTACTCTCCTAAAGAAACATAAGTAACTAGCATTAGGGAGTGTCAAAAATCAAAAGATAAGTCCATAACTCTGCTAGAAGAAATTGTTGAAAATCTCTAAGAAATTGTTGTATGAGTGATCATTTGAACTTCAAATCAGAAAGATTAAGTTTTAGACATCAAAGCAATACAATTTCTCCCAAGATGGATGGTAAAAGATCCTTACACCAAGGGAATTAAAATAATTCATTGAATAAAGATAAAAACTGGTCAAAAAAAGACTATGAATGGTTCCAAGTCCCCTCCAATTCAAAAACACTTGCTAATAAAGAAGGAGCCTCAAAAAATTAACCTTAAATCATAGAGTTGCATGATAATTTGCAAAATGGACAATTGAATACATCAGAACAACATTTCAATGTATATAATAGTCCTTTGTCTATGATAGGATTGTATAACAATGAGAAATTTCCACCAAGGGATCCTCACAACCCTCCTGAACACAATAGCCTATATAGATTTATACTCTTGTTCAACCTTAATCCCCAAAAGTTGAAATAAATTGAGGATTATGTGGATGAAGGGATAACACAGGATGAATCAAGAAGGGACTATGATGAAAGAATTGCTCAACAACATATTGGGATTTCACAACATAGGTCCTTTGAGAAGACACCTAGAATAGTGTGTTTTACTAATGCCAATGAAATCTCTACCAGAGAATTGACTGATCAAGAGTTGAAACAAGAGGTGGAAAGAATGACAACACAAGTTGAAATGCTTAAGATGATAAGACAAAAGGAGGCGTTACTTCAGGAGTTGTTACAATTAAACAATCGACCTATTTCTAATATAACACAACATAGACTTGTCTACAGTCAGACTGGATATGGGAGTTAAAGTGGTCATATGATCCCAAACGTATCCCAAAATATAGTAGGAAATCTAGGAATTACTAACAATTCCCATCATATACAAAAAAATTCTTCTACATCACAAATTTCAAATCTAGCAAATATAACCATAACTTCTCAGTTTATAGGCAATGCATATATTTTCCCTCCTAGACAAGGGGGAGTAAGATATCAAAATCATGGGCATAGTCAATATGTTGGACATTATCAAAATCAAATTCCCCATCAAAATGTACAAGGTAATGTGCACCCTCATGGAGGTCCTAATCAAAATATGCAACAAGGTATGTATTACTATCAACACCAACAAGGACCCTAGCATCAATAATATCAACTTAATCAAAGACAAAATCAAATTGCAAGAGGACGTATGAATTTAGAAAGATTCAAATAGCTTGACTTCTTTAGTATTCAGGTATACCCAAATGTAATTGATAATGATGTAAGGAATGCAATCCCAAAATTCTCTGGAAACCATGTTATATTAACGGAAGACCACAAAAGGGCTTTTGAAACGGTTATGGAAAATTTTGACATACAACATGAAGATGTTTACATGAAGTTGTTCATGCAATCACTGATCGAGGAAGCAAGAGATTGGTACAAGAATCTACCTAATGCCTCAATTATTTCTTGGGCTAAGTTCAAGAGGGTATTTGAGGAGCAGTTTGGGGATCATAATGACCCAAGGTTTTCTTTACATGAATCGACAAATATCCAAAATAATTATAATGAATTAGTGGCATATTTTAACACCAGATTTATGAAGTTGTTCAATAGAATCCCACCAAATTTGAAACCCATGGATCTTATGTGTCTAGTGTTTTACTTGAATGAATTTGATCCAAATACAAGCTATGAACTTAGAACAAAGAATCCTTCAATCCTTACTGAAGCATTTAGAGTTACTTTAAGTATAGAAAATAATAGAAAATCCTCAAGGAAGATTGGTAGAAGGGATGAAGTTAGAATCTTACATAACCCTAACACCCACCAACACACGCAGCCAAACCATCATAGAAATGGGAGGTTGAGGTTGCATGATATGCCTTAAAAAAAATTGGAAGAATGGGAGGCCAATCGATAATGATCAAAATAAAAATAAAGACACCCCTGATCCATTAATATGGCATGGGGACAAATATGGTGGAGAGCACCCCATGGTGTGTACCTTGCAATCTGCCTCATTCTCCTGAGTATTGCATAGTTGCACAATCAATCCAAGGAGATGAAGCACTATATGACCAAGAAAGAGATGATCACACTATAAAAATGTTGGCAATCAAACCCTATGGGTACATGAAGAATATTCATATTCAGAGGAAGATGGATTTGAGTATGATGTAAACAACCAAAAGTACAATGTGCATATGGGCCAACAAGAGGTATTTTATGATCAAGAGGATGAAAATATGGGAAGCCCTCAGATTGACACTATAAAACAATAATTAAATCAAATCCAATTGAGAAGACCGACTGAGAAGGAGATTAAATCACTTACAGTTGTTTTTGTGGCACAAACCAAAAGCAATTATAATGTCAAAAATAGAGCTGTAAAATAATATCAAGGGACACTTGGGGGATTGTTTGTAAGGGATAAACAAAGATATAAGAAGGTCACCTTAGAAAATAAAAAGAATGAGGAAAAGGGAAAGCCTCAGAAGATGGCTCAAAAGTATGTACCAAAAGAGGCAGCACAAAGTGAACAAAATAGAGTGAGGAACGACCCTAAACAAGAAGTGGAGGAGAAAAGGTCTACTAAGATAGAAGTAGGTAAAGAAGAAACAAACACACCTTCTTTTGACATAGCACAAGCTTTTTCCCAAATTAAGATGTCAATACCCTTATTGGAAATGATGAAAGTTGATGAATATAGGAACAATGCAATTAAATTAATTTCAAATGTGTCAAATAAACCAAGAGGCTAAAATGAAAGAAAGGATGAGGTAGAAAAGAATGAAGGGCATATTAACAATGTAAAAGGAGAGACTATAAAAACTCTTGAGATATACTTGGGGACTACTCTGACAAAAAATCCATCTCATGTGGGTCCTTTTTATACCACCTTACTGATAAACAACAAATTGGTAAAAAATTATATGATTAATTTAGGGGCAGCAATAAACATTATGCCCATGGAAATCATGAAAGAGTTGGGCTTGTGAATTGATACCACCTATGGAAAATGTTATGCTATGGAAAATAGATTTTTCCCTATTATTGGGGTCATATGGGATGTAGAGTTAAAATTGGCTTCTTATCCTAAGGCTACATATAAAACGGGCATTATTATGGTTGACACTCCACCATACTATGGCATGTTTTTATCAAGACAATGGACTACTATAGTTGCAAGGAATGTACAATTGGACCTATCATATGCAACTATACCCATTAATGGGACAAAGATTAAGTTATATAGAGAACCACAGTCTGAGAAAGTAGTAGAACACATTGATCCTAATCAGATTAACTACTATGATTTAGATTTGGGAAGTTTTAGAGTGGAGCATTCACAACCTTAGTTGCAAAATAGTGACCCAATCAGTAATACAGTCCAAATGGATAAATCTAGTGTTTGGAAAATGTACTTTGATGGTGCTTGTAGAAAAGAAGGTAATGAAACTTGTAGGTGTGGTCTTTATTGCACCCAGTCATAGAATATTCAAATACTCATTTTTTCTATCATTTGAATGCACTAACAACAAAGCAGAGTATGAGGCATTATTGCTAGGTCTGAATATTGCCATTAGATATGGGATCAATTTACGAACAATATATTGAGATTATGAGCTAGTTATCTCACAAGTTAGAGCCAAGTATGCTTCAAAAAATAGGACTCAACCTATATAAACATGTTGTATGGGATACTTTCAAACTCGCATTCTCCATTCAATGGATAGAAAGTTCAAAAGAAATAATTATAAATTTTCTTGCAAATGTTGCCTTAAAAAGGGATGATGTTACATTGGCAGGTATCTTAGAGGTAGAAATCAAAACCAAACCCTTTATTCCTAACAATGTCTATAACTGGAAATTTTTTAATCATGATGACGATTTGATAAGATTTCTTTAGTGTATAGACCAATATGAATCCTAACAAATATATTTTAATGCTTTTGTTGAAAAGGTAGATGGTAATAGTATTGTCTTTGGTCAAGAAGTTGTACAGTTGAAAACAAACAAGATCCCAAAGGGCTTAGTAGCCCTAGAAAGAGTCTTTGATGGAAATGATAAGTCTCTCTTGAAGCAGGGACTAGTTAACCAAGAGGATCTTGAGGAAATAAACCTTGGGATTGAAATTGCTCCAAAAAGTATACATAGGTAAGAAGATCAATCCAAAAGTAAGTTAAATTCTCATAATCTTATTGAGAAAATATAAGCATGTATTTGCATAGAGATATAAGGTTGTGCATAGAATTCCATAATCTAAATGTTTCATCACTTAAGGATAATTACCCACTTGCCAATATGGAAGAAATGTTCCAGAGAGTGACAGGATGTGAATTGTTATCCATGATGGATGAGGTCTCAGGTTATAACCAGGTCAAGGTTAAAGAATCAAAACAATATAAGACCACCTTTACTACACCATGGGATACTTATGTATATGTGAGAATGTCATTTGGCCTTACAAATGTCAGTGCCACTTTCCAAAGGGTCATGGATGTAGCTTTTGCAGATCTGATTAACATCATAATGGTTGTTTATGAAGATGGCCTAACAACATACTCAAAGAAGGTAGAGGATCATTGTATGCATTTGGAAAATATATTTATCAAAGCACTTGAATATGGTATATCTTTGAACCCCAAGAAATGTCACTTTGTTGTAACTAAAGGGAAATTACTAGGACACAGTTTCTAAAGGAGTAAGAATTGATCCAAAAAGAGTTGCAGCCATTGATAAGATTCCTATTCCCAAAAAAGTGAAGGCTATACAATCCTTCTTTGGAAAAATTGACTTTGTCAGAGGATTCATCTCTAGCTTTTTTGAAATTGTGAAACCTATTTCCAAGATCTTGAAGAAGGGATCAAAGGTTGATTGGATATCTGAAGCCATAGAAGCATTTATATTGATAAAAAGAGAAATCAAAGAGGCTCTTGTTTTGAAATCCCCAAATTTTAGCAAACCATTCTAAATTTTCTCATTTGCGTCCTTTCATACTATTGTTGTTGTTATGTTGCAAAAGAATGAAGAGGGATATGAGCAACCAATTTCATTTTTCAATAAGTCACTCCAAGGATCTAAATTAAAATATGATGCCATTGAAAAATAGGCTTATGCACTAGTAAAAGAGGTGAAAGCATTTAGGTTGTACCTAGCAGGGGCATAAGTGATTGTCTATGTATCAAATGTAGTAGTTAAAGATGTCTTTGTACAAACAGAGGTTACAGGAAGGAGTTGTAGGTCGATAAATAGGATTCAAAATTTCAACATTGATATCTAAATTACAAAACTTGTGAGAGGACAAGGATTGGCAAGGTTGATGGCTAAATCTAATTTGGAACCTTCTCAAGTATGTAACAATGAGGAACATAATGATCTAATATCAAGCATTAAACACACACCTTAGTATATAGATATAGCCCATTATCTCAAACATATGAAGTTTCCTGACAATATGAATGATAATCAAAAGAGAACATGGAAACTCCAAGCATTAAGGTATATTTTTGTGAACAATGATTTATTATGGAAAGACAAGGATGGCATCCTATTGTTGTTTTTAGATGAAGGAAAAGAAAAGAAAAACTTTGAAAGCAATGCATGAAGGTGTATGTGGAGGGAATTTTTCAGCTAAGACCACTACACATAAGATAAGAGTTGGTTACTATTGGCCAAAGATCTTTATTGATGCTAACAGGTATGTAAGGAAATGTGAGGCATGTCATAAATTCTCTGGTAAGTTGAAATATCAAGGAGCTTTTCCTTTAAGGCCCATGCAGATTGAAGCACCCTTTTACTAGTGGGGTATTTACTTCATAGGTGAAATAACAAATAAATCAAGTGGGGGACATATATGGATACTTTTTCCCACTGACTACTTTACTAAATGGATTGAAGCAATCCCAACCAAGCAAGCTAAAAGAAAAGTGGTGATCAGTTTCTTGCTAGAAAACATCATTACTATGTTTGGAGTTCTTGTCAGGATAATCACAGATAATGGGATGTGTTTTAGATCTGATGAATTCAAGAAATTTTGTGAATCATATGGCATAGTGATCTCATATGCTTCTCCATATGACCCTCAAGCTAATGGTCAAGTTGAATCTAGCAATAAGAGAATTATGAAAATAATCAAAAGAATACTTGACAACAATAAAAGGGCTTGAGATTCAAAGCTGAAAATAGCATTGTGGGAAGAGAGGATCACAGTGAAAGAGGCTACTGGAAAATCTCCCTTTGAACTAGTTTATGTAGCTCAAGCCAAAATACCAATGAATAACCTTTTTCTTTTTTACAAATTCATGTTACAAGAAGATATGGATATTCTTGAACCTATGGAAGAAAGGATGGAGCAATTACTAGAACTAGATGAGGTTCGAATTCAAGCACAATAACAAAATGAAAAAATGCAGTTACAAATGAAGTACTTGTTTGACAAAAAGGCTAAGGATAGAAAATTCCAGATTGATTATATGGTTCTCATGTGGAATGCCAAGAGCCAAGATAAAGGGAAACATGGAAAGTTTGAAGCCTTGTGGTTGGGTACATTTGTTATTATAGAAAAGTGTGGAGAAAACTCATATTATTTATAGAATATCATTGGTGAAGATCAGGAATTGCTAGCGCATGGAAAATTCCTGAAACACTTCTTTTCTTAAAGAAGATCAAAATCCATGCACAGTAGTTTGGGTCTTTTATATTTTTTAATTCGGTCTACTTCCTAGAGATAAATTATGGCTTCTTACAATGTCTAATAGCCATTCATCCCCAACTATTGCCACTATTGGAACTTATAAAATTGACCTAATTTTATAAGCTTCTAAGTAAACTTTAAAATTTAAAATCTAAAATCCATTAGGAAAAACCTCGATCCTTATATTACTCATCAAAATTTCTTGTCAATATCCCCATTATATCATTATCTTGAACTTAGTCGTCATAAAAAGAAAAAGAAATAATTCTTTTAGGTCTGAGTGACACCGAAAATTCAAGAAAAGGAAGACTCATAAAGCTTCAAAGATCTGAAAATTGTTCAATCTTTCCAAACAAGATGATCTTGGAGCTATTACATTCATGTTACCCATGTGTTTTCATCCAAATATATGAATCTGCCAAAAACCGCACCCCCGCGGGGGTATGTAATCACCATTGATAAGATGTAGCGGGCTAGCGGGACATGAGACTCATTATGAGCACGCACTTACAGCGGTAGGAAGTGAACGACCACAACGTAACCCGCATCCCCATGAAGGGGGTATTATAGTGACAAAATTATATGCGATATAGCAGGGTGGGTTGAATAAAATTAAAAATACAATCTCGCCACCTCACAAGAGCCTTGAATTATGATGGTGGTATTGCGGCCCAAGTTGGTGTTGCATTAATGACAAAACTAGAATTAAATGAATGAAAAGACTTCAGTCCATCTAATCTATTCAGATCGAGCGTCCATATTCAAAACTCCCATACATGATCAATCATTAAGAATTTTCAACACGAGTTGGTAATAATGATGAAACGACGAAATTCAGAAGTTGATATATTCTAAATTTGATGCTGTCTAAATCATTCACAAATAGGTTGGAGTGCTCAAGAAAGAGGAATTCGAAGTGTGGTGTGGGTTCTAGGAGTGTCATAGAAACGGGTAAGTGCACCTATGCTCCTCTTGTGCTCATAAGAAACTTCAAATTGCTTCTCTTGTTTGAGGTGGTGTCAGTTATTCTCTGTAATTGATCTTGCAAAGTTAGAAGCCTTGAACCCTAGTTAATATAACAATGTCACTTAAAAAGAGTGAGCCAGTGAGAAAAAAAGGAGATCCAACAATCAATTTTAGATACATTACCAAAATCAATTGACTAAGGCTACAAAAAAGTGCTCAAGGATGAAGCACAGGGGTGTAGAGATGCTACTATTCTTGTTTCAGGGTGGGATTTATTTTGGTATTTCTGTGAGAAGATAAATTCTAAGGTTCCAGTCTCAAACCCCTAGAATGTTGACTTAGAAAAGTTAGTATTCTTGAACATTTTCATAGATGTTGAGTTCATCAAGACTCTAGCACAACATTACCACCCAACAACAAAAACTGTAAGATTTCCTAACGGGTCACCATTGGTAGTTTTGACTAAGGTTGCCATCATTGAATGTTTTAAGTTGAGAAAACAAGCTATCACTAAATTTGACCTTCAAAAGAGTGTGGAAGATTACAATAGACTAGGGAAAACTTACTGAAGTGATGAGTTGCCAATGTACATGAAATAGGGGGTAAATAACAGAAAAAAACCTATCTCCCATACCTGTGGTGAGTCATTTTTAGTAGATGTCTTTGAAGTCTACTTCAAAAGAACATACTTTTCTTTATGTCAAGTGTTAGGGATATATGCACAAGACAAAATGTCAGTTGAACTAATGATGATGGCAATGAGAATACAAAACCTTGAGGTGAATATTGAATTTGACTTTGCTTTTGTGACTAAGAAGGGGTTACATGAATGATTTATGCAAATAAGAGAGAATAAGGCCCCTATTACTTTCAAACATTACTCCCTGTTATGCCATTTAATCCTATATCAGAATAGTGAAAAGTGGACCAAAAGGATGAGTATAAGGATGAATGATCAAAAAGGAAAAAGGATGTTAGTATAGTGTTGGTGCTATATGTGGGATAGTAGGTGCAGGAATGGTGACTATGTGATCTTCCATGATGACTTTCTCGTTAGAATCATGGCCACCCTTGGTAACATTTCGCCAAGGTTGTCTTGGAAATGAGATCATTGTTAAGACCTCTGGCCTTCAAATCAGAGAAGGGACATGTACGCATGATTTTGGTGATTGTTTTTACTTAGCTAATTATACAGTCATAAGAATATATGGGTGCCCCCAACCTTCCCACATTTTGCCAAAATTTGTCCCTTCTCATCTGACATTCTTAGAGTTCATGTGGAAAATGTTGTGGATGGAAATAGAGGTCATGAAGAAGCAAAAGAAAGGCACATTTTTACCTGATTTGACTATATATGGAGGATTTTCCATTGGTGCAAACACCCTTTAGCAATTGTAGAAATATCTAAAGAACTAATATTCTTTGGAATCTGGAATGGAGAGGTTTTTTTCCCCGAAGGAGATATGAACTATGTGAGACAAGTTATTCTTACCAAGGCAGGAATTACACATTAGGTTGGCTGTGAGGAGGATATAATTAGGAATTGTCTCACCCCTCATGAATTATTTCAAAGGAAAAGGAAATGGGATATCTTGAAGAAGGTGGAGGAAGAAAAGAAGAAAGAAGACCCAAAGTTCTTGGGGTTTTTGTAGAAGAAAAGATTCCCCTTAAGATGATTGATTTAACAATTGACAACTTCAAAGAACTGTATGGTGATTTAGCTAAATCACCTGAGAATCATTCTACAAAGCCCACCAACCTTCTTATTAAGAAGCCAAGTGAGGTGGTGATTTATGAGCCTATTGATGATGTAGTTTCAATTCAATAGTGTTCACTAATTTCACCAGATCCATCCCTAGAGGAACCAAAGGCTAAAAGACAAAGAACAGATGATGTAGCACCATTAGTGCCATATGAGTTTTCAGAAGAAGTAGGAGACACAAAGGAGGTTGCCAATGTGTTGAGGCATATGAAAGATGACATTGAAGTTACTCAGCCACTCACAGGAGATGAAACTAAGGTTCATAAACCTGATGAAAAGGGAAATATGTAGGAATAAAGATAGGTGGAGATGCTTGAAGATGAGAAAGTAGTGGCCTCCCTTAGGCTTCTGGAGGATGATGACTTTTTAAAGTCCCCTAAGTTTAAAGGCTTTTGGGTCAAAATGAAAATGCGAGAATTTGAGGAAAGGGTGGAGATTAATAAAATTGGGATTGATGAATCCCAACATGATCATATTATAGCCCAAACATTCAAAGAGCTTAGAATAAATGACGTAAACATCATCCCCCAAGAGGCTAGAGACATGGTGCTAAAAACCATTATATTACTCATCCTAGGTATGGAGTTAAAGAAGATGTTTTTACTTGATCAAGTGAGAAATCAGGAGGACCCTATGTTGATTTCAGAATTTGACTCGGGAGAGGGAATGATGGCACTGGTTACAACCCTAAAATTGAAACCTTGGCCTTTTTGTTGAAGTAAAAAAATACAACAAAACCAAGGCTATTGGATGTAGTGTAGGAGATGAGGGGAATGGTGATGGTCAAAACACTTAAAGATACCTCAGCATTAGAGGCAGCCACTATGACCATGCATTTAACTATGTTTACCAGATATGTTATTAGAATCATACTTCTTAGGTTGGTTAAATACAAGAAAGCCTAGATTGACATGAATGAGGAGGTGAACTAGTTGTTCATGGAGAATGTGAATTTGAAGCAATAATTGAATAGGTCGATTCTGCCAAAGGATAGGAAATTGTAGTCTATCATCCCTCTACATCTCATGAATTGGGAGTTGACACAATTCTTATGGATCAAGTAGAAGCACTGAAGCAAGGTTGGGAAAAGGATATTGTTGATTTAAAAAGGCTCAATGAGGTTACAAAGAAGAGGTGAGATATAAAACCTTTGGTGTGTTGGAGAAAATCCTAGAGCATAGAATTAGGCTTGTTGTGGATAAAATAAAAGATATACATGACTGTTATGTTTCTTTATTACAATCATTGGAGTAGATAAAGCCACATACTACAATTTTATATCCTTTATTAAAAAAGTGGCAGCCTATCCACCATATCCTAGTGACATTATGAAAAGTTCTACAAAGAAGCCAAGATGCTCCAATAGCCTTGAAACCCACAAAAAAGATGGTTAAAATGGGCATAGATGAGTTTCAATATATCTTCGGGGAAGATCAGAAGATAAGAGCAAAGAAAAAATCCTTCAGCACACTCAAGCACTAGTTTGTACCAGATATCCTGAGGGAAGAGACTCATCTCAAGGCTCTTGAAGATTGGAAGAAGGAATTTAACCAAATAGTGCCCAATGTACTCACCAACCTACAAAAGGAGCAAGATGTCAATATTCACATATTCAATCTATCTCTAGATGGGATAATTGCATTAGACTCAGGTTACTCCAAATTTACTGTAGAATTCAGGGGAATGTTGAATAAGAGATGGAAGGATCATTTGGAAAACATATCAGAAGTTCAAGAATACAAGTGTCCTAGTGACTATACAGTGTTCCAGTGGGAGTAGACATACTTGGCTCCCCCAGAAGAGTAGGCCCTATAACAGAGACATCGAAGTGCTAAGCCTTGATACATTATCAAGGAGAAAGGACCTTGCCAGATCAAATGATCACGAGTGCCTACGATTATTAACAGACTTTAGGTGAACTACAAGTGCTTTGGCCTTCAATATGCAAAAGTTGTTTTCTTATGTTGTAATTATATTTTTGTAATTATAAACAAATGTAAAGATAACTAATATTATTAGTTTGTACAAGTGAAGGGGTAATTGAAGGGTTGTTTTGAAATGTAACGGTTTGAAGCTTGTCACTTCCCTCACTCACCTATAAGAGGGAAGGAAACCAAGACCGAGTAAAGGGGTAGAATAGAAGATAGTTGGGAGAAAAGAATTTTTGTATACATTGTAAAATATTTTTTAGCATATCAATGGAAATTAACTTATAATCCGGTGGCCAAATTTCAGTTTCAGTTTTTTGTTGAAATTGTTGTGTATGATTATGTGGTTGTCTCCAATTTGATCTTTCCTTATTCAAGTCAAGTGTATCAAGCATATATTTGGTTTGTCAAAGAACATTCATGTTTTGTGTGGTTCATTTAACTAGTTTCTTCAATTAAGAGTTAAAATCCTTTTAAAATAAATCATAGTAATTTGGGAAATCATTTGGATCAATAAGAAGAGTCTTATAACTACTTCACTGCACATTTATGCAAGTCATAAATACCTAAGTTCCAAAAAACTAGAATTATAACCAAAAGGAGGACACATATCAATCCATATCTTAACTCCATTTCCTAGCAGGAAGAAGGCACTTACCATATCCATTCTAAAACAATATTTTCTAAAATCTCATTTATACATTTATTTTTCGTAATAGACATATGAGTAGTAGTTAGTTTTGTATCATCTATTTCAAACCTACATGCCAGTATGAAATAGATCAGTAGTAGATGATTTAATTGAAATTTTTGTGATCATATGAAGTTGATGTAATTGGAAATATTATGAGGATGATTTAATTGAAAAAATTATTGATCACACAAACTCTCCAAACTTGTAAAGATTTTTAATCTACTTAATTATCACCCTTCAATCTCAGAGAACAAGCATTCATTGGTGAATAAAGGTCAACCCACCTAGGAATAGCAGAGCTTGAAGAGTAGGGAATTCAAACCATCTTGGTCGATTCTATTTGTTGGCCATATCACTTTTTGAACCTAATCATAGAGCTTGGCATACTCTTAGGGTTTAACAATCTACTGATTTGGGAACCAACTGGTTCTCTTTTCAACCAAAACTCTAAACTACTTAAATACACTAAACACGTCATATTTTATTTTAAGAATATAGACCCACACCTTTCTAGAGTATTCATCTATAAATGTCACAAAATATGATGATCCTCTGAAAGAAACTATAGGCGATGGTCCCCAAACATCTGAATAAATATAATCTAGAATACCTTTATATGACTACCTTGTTTAAACTTATGTCTAGATTGTTTCCCATAAACACAATGCTTGCATAAATTAAAATTTAAAGATTTTAGATTTGGAAGTTGATGCAAGACAGGGTGGTAAAATTCTCCAACAATCAATTTAAAACAATTTAGAAAGGTCTCAAACAACTTCTTGGGTGACTTCCTTTGTTAAGCCACCTTCTAGCTTGTAGCCATGGGGACACACTTATTCAACTATATCTCCACCTTCTGATCTTTCCAACTCTTGAAGAACCCACTTTCAGGGACCCTTTATGTTGCCATTCAACATGTCAAACCCTAGCTTGGGGTTGTTTTGGATCAACACCACAAAATCTGATCAACAATGTTGGTTTTAGGCCTAATTATGCCTCTTTTCCAAAGGAGGTCTAAGATATTCTCTTCTCCCAACTTGAAAACCTTCATGGACATGTCCAAATAGTCACCAAACTTTGAATTCCACCATTAGTTTTCTCAATCCTCATCAATTCTTTGTTGCTCATCACAAAAACCAGTCTTTTCTTGTCTTGACAATCAACTTGTCAAGTTTATGCATGTGCTATTCCTTCAATCATGATACCACCCTACCTAACAACCATGAAAATCATAAACCCTACTCCTAATAGGCCCATTCCACCAATTTATTGAACTATTCTATGATGGAATGGACTTTACAACTCCATTTTCTACCAAAACCCTAAGAAACCCTAGTTACCAAACAACCTAGATGCTCCAACATATTTGAAATGTCTTACATCAATTCCAGACTATGCAGGATTGTACAGATTTAAGAAACACAAAAATTTGCAGAAAGAACACCAAAAATAGAGTATCAATGTATTGAACCATCAATTTCTCATCCAACCAACCTGCCTCGAATGTTTTTGAGGCCTTATATCATGTTTTTTAAAGTGTACCAATGGTTCACCACAAAAATTTGAAGTTGTGACCGTTCACCTTCTAACTGCCATTCAAAATTTAACACAAATGCACTAAACAACCTTAACCAAATGTCAAGTTGTGAACAAAACTCGAGACCACACACCTACGACCTACTGATTACATCAAATTTTGGTCTTATGACCTTATTACATCATGAAAAAGACGCATTATTCAAAACCTAGACTCCACCAAACACTGGAAACCAAAATTTCTCATTGGTGCTCCTGCACCAGAAGTAACTTATGATGCAACAGTACCTTCAATCCTTTCTTGCTCATATAACCCTATCGTTGATTCCATAAATGAGTAGAATCATTTTCTTTCTCAAATACCACTGTTGCTTCACTTATTACAATAATCCCTTCTAGCTTGTATAGGTTTATAATATTTATAGCCTTCATGACCACCAAATTTCCTATGGACACTTTCATTGATCCACCTTGACTAGTAAATTTATAACCTATATAGTCCAAAACTCCCAAGAAAACTAAATTCTTTTTGAGTTATGGCATATGTATTACCTTTTTTAATGTCTTCACAATACCATCAAAAATTTCAATCTTAATTCTCCCTTGATCCCAACAGTCTTACAAGAAACATTATTTTCCATAAGAACAACAATTCCATCAATAGCTTGGTAAGAAGAAAATCAATTCTTATGTGGACACATGTGATTAGAAGCACCAAAATCTAATAACCATTCTTCATGATAATGTAAGGAATTACAAACAGATAAAACTTTATCAACCGTACCTGAACTTGTCACCGGATTTGCTTCCTTTTTGGAGTCACCATTGTCTTCTTTCCTCTTCCAACAATCTTTCTTGAGATGTCTTGATTTATTGCAATACTTACATTTTTCCTTACCCTTTTTTCCTTTTGACTTATATCTAGATGCACCTCTCGAATCTTCCCCTTTTTTTTGTGGATCAACCTCTAATCGCCATTGCTTTTGATGTGGAGGTTTCTATGCTAGATTTCCTCTGCACCTCTTTAGATAACAAAACTCCCACAACAAAATCAAATTCAAGGGTGTCAGTTGTGCTAAAGAAAATAGAAGTGACTAAGTGATTCCAAGATTCAGGCAATGAACACAATAATGTAACTACCTTGTCTTCTTCTTTGAGTTTTACACCCATACTATCTAATTGACATATAAGAGTATTGAAAATATTTAAATGATCAGAAATTTTTATACCTTCCTTCATTCACAAACTATATAGCTGACTCTTCAAGTAGATCCAATTTGTCAAGGACTTTGTCATATAAAGACTCTCTATTTTACTCCATAAGTTTGCTATTGTTTCCTCTTCAACAATATTAAAAATAACATAATCTACTAAACACGACCGAATTGTGCTAAGAGATCTTGTACCAAGATCCTCCCAATCTTCATCAATCATATTTGCATATTTTTTTGACTTTCCTACCAACGTTTTGTGCAATCCTTATTGCACCAACAAATCACGCATCTTGAGCTTCCATAGCTCAAAATTAGTCTTCCCACTAAGTTTATCCACCTCAAACCTTGCATTCAAAACCTTTTCCATCTAATGCTACAAAAAAAACACCAAATCCTAACATAGATGCTACAAAATAACTGCTCTGATACCACTTGTGGAAACGGAAGTGTAAAACCCACAAACTTAAATAATTGCAACACAAGTTATATGCAAAGAAATATAGAAGATAATAAAATGGAATAATAGAATAATAAACAAGACACAAATTTATGTGGTAAAGCCTTGACAATATGCCAAGGAAAATCCACGGGGCAAAGTATCAGTATTCTTATTGCTCAGAGAAATTGATTACAACTTTCACATAGTTGCTACTCTTCAATTACAATTCATTACAATTATTTTTTCCTTCAAGGTAGCAAGATATATAAATCTTAACCTATGTCAAGCTTAGAAAAAACCAATTTTGTTTTATTGCTTTATTTTTATCCGTTTTTTTATTTTTAAATCTTTATCTTTTTCAAAGATAAGATCTTGCTTTCTTTATTTCCTTTATCTTTTCCAAAGATAAAATTATGATTTCTTTCTAATTTATTGTTGTCATTACCCAACAATCAAGGTTTGTTTCCCTACCTTCAGGAGTAAATATTTTCCATATCTCCAGAGCCCATGGAATATATATGATAGATCATTGAATCATTCTTGTCCACTTTTAAAGGATATTACCAATCAGTATATTTACAAAATGGAACTTGTATTCATTTAAGATAATTTCATTTATGGATAAAATCTTGAAGAGAAACAGTTTAGTAATGTGTATCATTTAATAACTAAGGTACTTGATCACCTTTTAAGATACTAATGATAAATATATGCTTTCAATTAATTGCTAGACACTTCATTCTAGCCTATTTATAATCACCTTTAAGATACCAAATGATAAATATATGCTTTCATTTAATTACTAGACACTTCATTCTAGCCTATTTATAAACAAATTAATCTTTGTGAAAACTTTATGTGCATTTAATTGCTTGACTATCTATTCCATCACATTTTTACGCAAATTTGAAATTATTCTTTCTAGAAAATGAACTCTTGTAATAAATTTTTTCTTCAAATGGGGCTTTTCAGTAAATTTGCAGTAAAAAATCTCCTTTATTTCTAGACGAATCAAGTTTCATCTATGCTCTCTTTTTAATCCATGATTAGTAAGGGAGAGGATATGATCATGGAGCAGGCTCCTATTGTGGGGATAGGATTTGATAGCCTGGGCCCCACTTAATAGCAATAAAAGACCCAATATTTTTTGCAAATAGCTTTATTAATATGATAGGACAGGTACATGTTAACTCAAAAATGTGTCCTATCAATGATAGAGTAAATATTTTCCACCTTCCTAAAATTAATTGAATGCAAATAGATATATTTATTTCCACAGTATATGTTTATTTGTCACCTTCCCAAAATTAGGTGAATACAAATAGATATATTTATTTCCACAATATATGCTTTAATACATAAAAACTGAGTTGACATGTATAGAACCCATTGTCAACTAACCAACTTGGAAATATATTTTAACATATTACATTAAAAAATGTTCCATTATTCATCCTTGATTGAAAAACTTATGGTTCCACCATGTCCATCTATACCAATCTTTCTAGAAATTTACATGCAAAAATTGAAAACAAATTCTCAGGCTCACTATGAAATACAATTTTATAAAAAAATGACTAATTATATCAACCATGTTTCATAATTTTATATGATATTCATTTTAATCCTAACAAATATTAAAATGAAAAATAATTTCAAATTTTCCAAAATCACCTTTCAAATCACCAACTAGAATTTATGCATACCATTCACAGCCCATTGCATATCACTTCTACCATTAATTCCATGAATGCAACCTCAAATTCCCTCCTATAATTCAAAAATCTCCACTCGCACCTATCTTTTCAAATGTATACAAGTCAATTAACCATTGTTATACAAGAGACCAAAATTGTACATTGCAATCTACCTATTCCATATTTCATATTTGTGAATTTTTGTTGGAGACACATGTTGGAGAGTAAGTTCCTCCAAACTCAGTCAAAAACCTATTACAACTTCCATGGTATGTCTATTTCAAATTTTTTTCAATACTTTATATGTATATTTGCATTATCATTCCATGTATCATCCTTGCTATACGATTTCACACAGTCGGCCAAAAGATAGGTGCATAAAACCCTTGACAGTTCAGTATATGATACATATATTGTAGATATATAGAAGTTGTTTCATATAGCCTTGTTCATTTATGGCTTATTTATTGTAAGTTTATTGTTCATATGTATCATGAATTTCTTCAAAATTAGTTGCATACATACGTATCATTCCACCTACCATCATAGTTATTCATATGTGTAGTCAGTCAAAAGATAGGTGCATGAAACCCTTAACAGTTGAGTGTATGATACCCTCAACCAATAGCAATTTACAACCCTCTGTGAAACTATATAATGATATTTCTATAAAAATTTAAACAATATTATGATACAAATATTTATAACCATTTCTGAAACAACATTATGATGTAACATTATGATACAAATATTTATAACCATTTCTAAAACAACATTATGAAATTTATATAACTTGAAATAGCAGTATGATACAAATATTTTTGACCCTGTCTAATACAGCTTTATGATATATATATATATGGGTGAAATCACAATATTGTGTCTCACTTTTTAGCCAAGATGAACATTTATCATTTTAAACTAAATCTTCATCTTCTGAGACCTATAGGAGATAAACCATTAAGAATTTGAAGATGATGCAAACTAGTGATTTGTGGAAATTTATGTGTAGATTCTAAATATATTTAAAAAAAAAAATTGAAAAAAATCATGAATTTGTCAACATCTCCTTTAATAACTATTTTTAAATAGAAAACAACATTTTCAAAAAGTAGTGTTTGTGTCGTCCAACATAACTTTTTTTTATATAAAAGATAAAATTCTAATTTTTGAAACATAGATTCTCAACATCAATATCTAGGGCAAGGATTTTTTTTATAATTTTTTGTTACATATTTTTTATTAATTAATTTTTGAAGTCACTATAACTATAATTTGGACATACGTGTGTGTCGTCCAACATAACTTGTGTATATATCAAAATTTATTTATTTTTGGTGAAACAAAGACACCAATACCTAGGGCAAGGGTATTTTTTGAACTTGTTTTACAATGTTTTACTATTTTTCCACCTTTGCTGATGCAAGAACTTTTGAAGATCATAAATTTTGACCTAGGAGTCTGATTGAACAATTTTTTTCAATTTGGTTTTTTTTAAATTTAATTGCAAACTCTTGTATGTAATTAAATTAGTAAGTTGACAATTAGTGTAATTTTAATTAGTTTCAAATAATTGGAAAATTTCATAGGCCATGCAGATAAGCATGAGAAATTACTAAGAAAAAGGCAAGTTAAGAAAGCTATAAAAATTTCTAAAAAAGTAATTTTTGGATCTTGTAAAAAAATTGCCAAAAAAAGTGATTTTTAGATTTGTACTTAAAGGGAAGTTTGTTTTCAATTTTGGGAGGATGGGATAAGAAATAAAAGAGAATTTGTAGAAGTATTTTGAGTTTTCTGTCTATTTTTTTAAATAATAATTATAATTTATATGGTATGAATTTTGGTTGCATCGTCTAGTATTAGAGCAGGAAGATGGCTAGGAGAGGAAGAGGAAGAGGATGTCTTGCCCAAATACATAGAGATATGCAAAATCTATAGAGACAAGTAGCAAAGCTTGCACCTGTATGGTAGAAGATCAAAGAATAAGGGGAAACAATTTTGATGGAGAAATAAGACAAGGGGGTGAAGATCAGCATGTAGAAAATGAAGATAAAGAAAAAATAGAGAACCTAACCTTTGAAGAAAGGATACTCAGAGCATTAGAAGGAAGAAATAAAAATGGAGGAATTAAAATTGAATTTTTTTATTATGCAGATAGTCTTAAACCAAAGGAGCTAATAGATTGGTTGAACAATATGAAGAATTTTTTTGAATGGAAGACTATGGCAGAGGAAAAGAATGTAAAATTTGCATGCACTAAATTGAAGGGTCATGCAATGATCTACTAGGATTGTCTACAAAAAGAAAGAGTTAGAAAGGGGGAGGATAAAGGGTGAAATCATGGAGTTGTGTCTCACTTTTGGAAAGAGGAAATTTTAGGAGTGGTCGAGCTAAATTCACTTGCACACCTTCAAGTGAAGTATTTAACCTTTAATCAAAGGTACCTTCAAGTGAAGGTATGCAACTAAACACCCTCGCTAGAAGGTAGACCTTTGCTAGAAGGTAGACCTTTGCTAGAAGGTAGACCTTCGCTAGAAGGTAGTTAGTGAAGGTAGTTTCCATAAAATAATGTTTTTTGCTATAAAATACCTTTCTTGCATGGTGACCTTCTTGCGAAGGTACCAAAAAAGAAAAATTATGCATCTACATCAAAATCTCCTCAAAATTTTCAATTTCAAACCCTAGGTTGGACCTGCAAATGAGCTTAACTTGATAAGATATTTTGCAAGATCGTAGCCCTCGAAACAAGCTTTCCAACAAGAATAATTTTAGTATTTTTCATTTTATCATGTATTTAATTTTTTAATTTTTAATGAACGTAGGTTTATCTCCAAACATCAAGCTCTTCATTCTGTAGAGGTTGAAAAATAGTAAAACATTGAAAAAAAATTCAAAAAACATTCTTCCCCTCTGTATTGATGTTCTTGTTTCACCAAAAAAATCAGATTTCAACATATACGCAACAAGTTATGTTGGACGGCACACACATATGTCCAAATTATAGTTACAATGACTTCAAAAAATAATTTAAAAAATATATGTAACCAAAAATTATGAAAAAATATATGTTCCCTCCATATTGATGTTGAGAATCTATATTTCAAAAATTAGAATTTTATCCTTTATAGAAAAAATTATGTTGGACGACACAAACATTACTTTCTGAAAATGTTGTTTTCTATTCAAAACTAGTTATCAAAGGAGATGTTGAAAGATTCATGATTTATTTCAGAAAAAATTTAAAAAATATATTTAGAATCTACACAAAAAATTTCACAAATCACTAGTTTGCATCATCTTCAAATTCTTAATGGTTTAGGTGCTATAGGTCTTAAAAGATGAAAATTTAGTTAAAAATATTGGTGTGAATGTCCATTTTGGGCAAAAAGTGAGACACAATACTGTGGGATCACCCTAAAATTAGAACATGGAGCAAAATGGAGAAGTTGAGAGAGAAATTCTTGCCTATGGATTATGCACAAACTCTTTTTCATCAAATTCAAAATTTGAATCAAAATTTGTGTACTGTACAAGAATATAGAAATGAATTTTATAAATTGTCCGTTGATGTGGAGCATCAAGAGGACCAATGAAAATATGGCTGCAAGGTATGTAAATGGTCTAAAAATTTCTATTCAAGATGAACTAAGCATGCATAGGATTAACAATATGGAAGAATCATACCAATTAGCTTTAAAGGTGGAAGAAAAATATAGTAGACAATATTTACAAAGGAATAGGGGTGCAATAAGAGGTAAAAAATATCTATTACAGAGTGATTTAAATTATGGTATGGAAGAATCATCTCAAGGAGTAGAAAAATTAGATGATACTTGACAAGAATTTAAAAATCATCAAAGAGGAAGAGATTATAGTGGTGGTAGAGGATGGGAAAACCCCTGAGACCTTTCATTTGCTTTAGTTGTGGTAAAGAGGGTCATAGAGCATTTGAATGTCCAAACTATCACATGCAATAAAGTAGACAAGGAGAACAACCCATATTGAACTTGGTTCAAGTTGAGGATTAGGAAGAAGAGGTAAATTTAGAAGTTCTACGAGATGTGGTATAGAAAGCCTCGTGATGAGAAGGACAATGGTGATACCAAAGAAATAGTAAGTACCAAACAAAGGATGTGATGACTCTTGGCTTTGAACAAATATCTTTCGAACTAAATGCACTTCAGGAGGGAAGGTATGTCAAGTTATTATTGATGGTGGCAATTGTGAAAACATGGTTTCTAAAGAAATGGTAGATAAACTAAAATTTCCCTGTGAAAAATATCCCAACCTTTATAGTATTGCATGGTTTAAAAAGGGAAATGAAGTCACTATTGATAAGAGATGCTTAATCAAGTTTTCTATTGGAAAATTTTACAAAGATGAAGTATGGTGTGATGTCATTCCAATGGATGCATGCCATGTGTTGTTGGGGAGGCCATGGCAATATGACAAGTAGGTAATGCATGATGGAGAGAAGAATGGATACACTGTTTGGATGGATGGTTCCAAAATGATTTTATTACCTCTTAAGGATGAAGGGGAAGTTGAAAATATGTTGTCCACAAGAGAACTTGGCAAAGAACGAAAGGTGGCAGGTTTTTGTTATGTACTAGTGATACAGAGAGAAGGATGTAAAGAAAAACATCTACTAGCAGAAGCAATTGAGTGTCCTTTGGAGGATGCTACAATTTTGGAAAATGCAAGTGCAGTTGAGAATGAAAATGAAGATGTTGTAGCAATAGAGGCGAAAGCGGTAAAAAATAAATTTTCTCGTTTTATTAAAGATGAAATGCAAATAGGGGAAGAGATGGAAGGAAAGGTAGTGGTGAAAGTTGAGAATTGTGAGAAAGAAATGGATTGGAAACAATAGGTTTTGAGAAGAATGAAAAGGATTGCACATATTTTGGGAAAAAAGGCAATACACACACAAGAAGGTCAAAATGTCAAGTACCCAGTATAAAGGGAAGGACTAGCTCAAGAAGATAACACATGGATTATAGAATGGAAATTGAAGAAGCTGGATTGGGACAAGTGGCACAAGTTTCAGGAAAGAAACTCGCAAGAGCTGAGTTTTTTCAACTAGAGGAGAATGATGCAAGAACTTTTGGAGTTCATAAATTTTGACCTGGGAATCCAACTGATCAATTTTTTCAATGTGGTTTTTTAATTTAATTGCAAACTCTTGCATGTAATTAAATTAGTAAGTTGACAATTAGTGTCATTTTAATTAGTTTCAAATAATTGGAAACTTTCATAGGCCATACAGATAAGCATGAGAAGTTACCAAAAAAAGGCAAGTTAGGGAGCTGCTAAAAATTTCCAAAAAAGGTAATTTTCAGATTTTGTAAAAAAATTGTCAAAAAAGGTGATTTTTAAATTTGTACTTAAAAGGAAGTTTATTTTTCAATTTTGGGAGGATGGAATAAGAAATAAAGGAGAATTTGCAAAAAAAATAAAAAAAATTGTGTCTATTTTTTTAAACAATAATTATAATTTATATGTTGTGAATTTTGGTTGCATCATCTATAGAATGAAGAGCTTGATGTTCAGAGAAAACCCTATGTTCAGTAAAAATTAAAAAACTAAATACGTGATAAAATAAAAACATATCAAAATTATACTTGTTGGAAAGCTCGTTTCAAGGGCTATGATCTTGCAAATATCTTGTCAAGTTAAGTTCCTCTGAAGGTCCAACCCGGGGTTTGAAATTGAATTTTTTGAGAAAATTTTGATGCAGAAGCCAAACTTTTCATACTTAACCCCTTCATTCAAAGGTGTTACCTTTTCTCGAAGGTTCCTTCGAGCGAAGATCACCATGCAAAAAAGTCATTTTATAGCATAAAAACATTATTTTATGCCAAGCACCTTCAAGTGAAGGTATTTAGTTGCATACCTTCACTCGAAGGTGCTCACTAAAAATGTCCCCCCTAGCCCGAAAAAGTTCATTGTCCCAAAAGTGAGCACCTCGCCATGCAAAAAAGTCATTTTATACCATAAAAACATTATTTTATGCCAAACACCTTCAAGTAAAGGTATTTAGTTGCATACCTTCGCTCGAAGGTGCTCACTAAAAGTGCCCCTCCTAGCCCGAAAAAGTTTATTGCCCCAAAAGTGACCACCTACTGACGTGAACCCCTCTCACAACATAGAACTCACCACCATCAAACCCTCTCATTTACCTTGAATATATATATATATGCCTATGTGTCTATTGTTTATTGTTCTTACACTTGGCTCAATGCAGATGAAGAACAAAGCACCAGCAAGAACCACGCAAGTTGTAACCAAGCGAGCTTGAAAAACATTGTTTGCCACAAGAGAGGTGTGAGGTTGTCACATAGTGATGAGGACAAAGTAATTCCCATTCCACAGTCAATCAAACCTGTAGTCCAAGTGAATGTAGCTATTACAACTAAAAAGGTTTCAGTGCAACGGGAATGGTCCATGGTTGACATGGAATCTACCATGGCAGAAGTTGAAGGCAACAAAATGTCAACAAGGGGGACAACAAAGAAGTGGGGTCTTCCAACAACCATGTTGACTAATTTTTTGATAGGTGTTACCTCTACCAAAAGGAAAGAGCCCCCAATAATCTTGAACGATGACGAAGAGGAAAAGGTTGTCGAATGGGGCAAGGAGATGGTTGTTGTTGGCCATGGTTTGGAAATTTCCACTCTGAAATCTGAAGTAGCACAAATTTTTCAGATGATGCCTAATCCATTCAAGGATGAGCTTCCTAATAAGTCTCGGTGGATGGGCTTCAAAAGAAGGCATCCCGATCTAACTGTGAGGACAACACAGGGCCAAGATATAGACCGTGCACTCAATCTCGGGCCTGCAGTTGTTGTTGCATTCTACAAAACATTGACAAAGGCATATGCAGCCAATCCTTATGGTTCAATGAAGATTTGGAACTGCAATGAGACTGGCATCCAAGTTGGGACAAAATGGTGCAATGAGAGTGCTTGCCAAAAGGGGCAGCAGAAGTGTATCCTACATTATCCCCAAGAGTTGAGAGTGGATCACTATTTTATGTTGTGTAAACGTTGCTAGACAGAAGATGCATGGCTTTTATTTGTTTAAGAGAAAAGAACACCTCAATAACTATATACTTAATTGTGAGCCAAGTGCATGTATGGCTACTTAGCCCCATGTGTGGATGATAAAACACCTCTTCTTGCAATGGTTGCACCATTTTGTTGGTTCAGTACCTGGGGGTGTCTCACCCACTAATAGACACCTCTTGATTTTTTATGGTCATGGAAACCACTTTGCATCTTCTACTATTAACAAACCAAGGATCCTAGGCATTGACTTGCTAACCCTACCAACCCACACATCTCATAGATTACGGCCACTTGATGTTCGTGTGTTTGTATCTTTCAAATCATATTTTAAAAAGGAAAGAGCAACATGGACTATGAAATATCCAATTTTAGAGATTAAAAGGGCAGAATTGGCAACACTTGGCAATGTTGCATTTCAGAAAGCATTGACTTTTGACAACATAAAAATATGCTTCAAAAGAATAAGTATTTGGCCTCTAAATCCATATGCATTAATGGAGGACATGCAGCCAAGTGAGACATTCCAGTTTGCTTCTCCCGAGGAAGCATTTGCTACATAAAACATTCTAAGTCTATCCACTTATGGTGTGCCACAAACTAAGGTTGAAGGTACAATTGGAATAGCTAATTTTGCATAACCCAACAGTCCACTAGAAACAGCTAGTTTGTTTGACCAACAATCTCCAATTGGAACGCCTGGTTTGGGTGACCAGCATAGTCCACAAAGAAAACCTATTTTGGGTGACCAAAATACATATGCAAACATCTCTCTTTCTCTACCCAATGCACTAGAGGAGCAATCATGGTTGTTAGAGGGGGTTGCAAATCTAGGAATTGATTTGCATGTGGATTCAAAACAAAGTCTGTCAATGCCATTTCCACCATACAACATGGGCCCATCTACCTAAGTGCATTTTTTTATGTTGATTGGGAAGAATATGAACCTGATCAAATAGGAGGAGGTGAGGAAGTGGATGAAACAACCAGTGAGGTGCAATTTATAAATGAAGAAGATTCCATGGAGCCACTGGGAAGCCAAAAAAGTTTAGACATCTCCCAATTTTTGAAGTTACATGTTCATATAGTGAAGGATAAGTCCAAACAGCTAGCTGACCGTGGGATTTGACTTAGCAAATAATCCTAGCTCCTCACCACAGACAACTACATGAAATTGCTAATGGAGCAAGAGGAGAGGAAGAAGGAAATTTAGCAACTGAAAGATAGGAAGAGAGAGCAGATTGAACAGTGGAATTTTGAAAGAATTGCAACAAGGGACCTCCTCAAGGAACAATTGAGAATTGAAAGAGAACAAAAACAACAAGCAGCTAAGGTTCAAAGAGAACAGTAAAAGAAGGAGAAGGAACAAAAAAAGGAACATGAAAGGATTGAACGAGAAGTTGCAAAAATAGAAAAAGAAATGGAGAAGGTTAGAAAAGAGGTAGTAAGGGAAAGGTGTCTCAACAATCCTTTAAATCCCTTGCCTGATTGTCATGCAATATTCATTGACTTTGTGTCTATTTATTGCCCCAAATATTGTCCACCCTCGCCTACCCCAAGTATTAGCCAACCAATTGCAAGTTGCAATACTACTCATTCGGAGGCCACAAACATGGGTGAGCAGTTAGCTATGCAAGATGTAGATACCAACAACATATCAGCAAATAGCTTCCCATCATCAAATTTCTCTTTTCCAATTTTCTTTACTTAATTGGAGTGTTAGAGTGTGAACAGTTTTGTTATGATTGTTTTGAAGGTTTCTAATCGATGTAATTTTGTAACTAATGTTTCTAACTGATTATTAGATTGCGAACAATATTTTTGTGATTGTTTTGAAGGTTTCTAACTTCAAACAATAGTATGATATAAATTGAAACAACATATTTATACATGAAAGAGTCATTGTAATTGAAAAACAAACAAACCATACATCTAATTAAGTTGAATGTAATATATATATATATGGTTTGTTTGTTCTTCAATTACAATGACTCTTACATGTATGAATATGTTGTTTTAATTTATATCATACTATTGTTTGAAGTTATATAGAAATATCATAATGTTGCTTCAAGTTACATATAAACCTTAACTATGTGTATGTGTGTACATATATATGTATGATAATGTTTTTTCCATTTTTTTATCATAATGTTGTTTCAGAAAAGGGCTCTAAATATTTAGAACCCTTTTCTAAAACAACATTATGATAAAAAAAATGGAAAAAACATTATCATACATATATATGTACACACATACACACATATAATCAGTTAAGGTGTTAAATGTAACTTGAAGCAACATTATGATATTTCTATATAACTTCAAACAATAGTATGATATAAATTGAAACAACATATCCATACATGTAAGAGTCACTGTAATTGAAGAACAAACAAACCATATATATAAACAAATATTTAGAACCCTTTTCTAAAACAACATTATGATAAAAAAAAAAATGGAAAAACATTATCATACATATATATGTACATACATACATATGTACACACATACACTTATATAATCAGTTAAGGTGTTATATGTAACTTGAAGCAACATTATGATATTTCTATATAACTTCAAACAATAGTATGATATAAATTGAAACAACATATCCATACATGTAAGAGTCATTGTAATTGAAGAACAAACAAACCATACATCTAATTTAGTTGAATATAAATGAACAAGGTTATGTGTGTAATGAAATTTGCAATGCATGTTATACTATCATATCCCCAATTCTAACTCTTACAACCCTTAGGTGACCATGTTAACTAATTATATGTATGTATGTATATACAAATATATATGCATTTATACATATATGTATGCGTACATACATATACATATATAATCAGATAAGGTGTTATATGTAACTTGAAGTAGCATTATGATATTTCTATATAACTTCAAACAACAGTATGATATAAATTGAAACAACATATTCATACATGTAAGAGTCATTGTAATTGAAGAACAAACAAACCATATATCTAATTTAGTTGAATGTAACAAAAAAGGTTGTGTGTAATGAAATAGGCAATGCATGGTATACTATCATATCCTCAATTCTAACTCTTACAACCCTTAGGTGATCATGCTAACTGATTATATATGTATGTATATACATGCATACATAGATGTATACGTACATACATACACATATATAATCAATTAAGGTGTTATATGTAACTTGAAACAACATTATGTACCTGTTATGTCATATTAATTAGCCGATAGGCTATTATACGTGGGGGAACCCCACCGGGGTCTCTTCCAATCTGACGCTGCCGGGGAGAAGCTTACAACAAATTGCTATTTACGAAAAAATTTACGGCAACTTTACAGCAACATCAACTCCAGTCTGTGGTGCCTATCGGCTATTATGTTGCACATATTAATTGCGCAACTGCTAGTATAAGTATTTGCAAAAAAAAATGGGTCTTATATTGTTATTAAGTGGGGGGCCGACTATCTACTCCTATCCCCAATTATACATAATGAGCAATGCATGTTATACTATCATATCCCCATTTCTAACTCTTACAACCCTTAGGTGATCATGTTAACCGATTACTATATATATAATTAGTTTAGGGATTATATATAACTTGAAACAACAAAATGATACAAATGTTTATAACCCTTTTTGATATAGCATTATGATATTTATATATAACTTTAAGCAGCATTATGATATAAATTGAAACATTATCATACTTCTAAAAGTAACAGTAATTGAAGAACAACTAAAGCATACATCTAATTCATTTGAATGTAAATGAACAAGGCTATATGAAACAACAATTTATACATCTCTGTCATATATGTGTGTGTGTGCAATTTCCATATTTATATTGACAATATTGGAGGTTACCAAATACTCAACTGTTGAGGGTTTCATGCACCGACCTTTTGGCTAACTGTGCATATGTGGTGCATGCAAATGGCATAGCTATTTACACATTCTTAAAGCAACTGTAAAGTAAGGATGATAGGTAGAATAATAGGTATGTATGCAAATGTCATGCATACGTACACACCTATACATATTAAATATTAATATAATATAAAAATTTAGAAGCACTCAAATTATTATCAATTTAGGATTAAAATCCTATAAATGCATGTAAATTGATAACAAAATTTTGTCCATACCAGTAGAGGTGAATGTAGTATCAAAAGGGCAGAGAGGATGATGGGGGAGCGAGTAATGTTGTGTGAGGGGTTCACTGCAACGAAGGACACAATCGGCCAAACCATAGGTGCATGAAACCCTTAAGAGTCAACCATATGAAACCCATAAATGGTATGTATGTATATACACAGTCAGCCAAACAATAGGTGCATGATACCCTTAACAAGGTGAGGTGCATACATTGTTTACAGAGATTGTAGTAACAATTATATACAATTTGACCGACTGTGTACACACACACACACACATACATATTTATATACACAGACAGTCGTAATGTTGTAAGAAACCCTTAACAATCAAGCTTATCATAACCACAAATACTATCAATATATATCGAAATTGCTGAGGTAGACAAACAAAATGTCAAATATGTATCGATTGTTTAATGATATTGCAATGCAAACCTATATTACTTGACCAATTGTGTGTATACACACACACACATAGCTGCAAGAACCCCTTAAGAGTCAAGCATATCATAACCTCAAATATTGTCAATATATTATCGAAATTGCGAAGGTAAACAAACAAAATGTCACAAATGCGTACCATGTTTTAAGTGATATTGCAATTATATTAACCATTTTTTTTGGCCAGTTGTGTGTATATATATATGTATATACACACAGTCGGTCACAAGATAGTTGTCAGGTAGACTCTCTCGGGTGTGGAAAAAAAATGCCAATGTCGACCCCTCGCACAACATAGCCCTCACCACCATCATGCCCTCTCTCTTATTGTCACTTTTGTTTTTAAACGAGTTAGGAAGAGAAAACTGTGGACAACATAAACCATTTAACCTCAACTTTTTCCTTAATGCCTTGCAGTTTGAAGAACTACCTCAGAAAGAATCATAAAGATAACAGCTACCTTTCCCTTTTAGCAGTTAAACCATTTCAAAAAAAGAAAATTGCTTATATATGAATGACAAAACAAAAATGAATTAGAGATCATGATAACAGACCATGGAATATATGTTCTCTTTTTAATCCATGATTAGTATTGTCACTTCTGTTTTTAAACAATGAGTTAGGATGAGAAAATTGGGGACATCGTAAGCCATTTAACCTCATTTTTTTTCCTTAATGCCTTGTAGTGTTGAAGAATTAATGCAAAAAGAATCATAAAAATAACAGCTACCTTTCCTTTTTAGCAGTTCACCTTTTCAAAAAAATTAAATAATTGCTTATAAATGGATGATAAAACAAACACGAATTAGAGATAATCGTAGCAGACCATGGAATATATGTTCTCTTTTAATCCATGATTAGTATTGTCACTTCCGTTTTTAAACAATGAGTTAGGAAGAGAAAACTGCGGACAGCATAAGTCATTTAACCTCAATATTTTCCTTAATGCCTTGTAGTATTGAAGAATTACCGCAGAAAAAATTATAAAGACAACAGCTACCTTCCCCTTCTAGCAGTTCACCATTTCAAAAAATTTAAATAATTCCTTAAATATGGATGATAAAACAAGATGAATGTAGATATCATGGTAGCAAACCATGAAATATATGTTCTCTTTTTAATCCTTGATTAGTATTGGCACTTCTGTTTTTTAACAATGAGTTAGGAAGAGAAAACTGCGGGCAGCATAAGCCATTTAACCTCAATTTTTTTCCTTAATGCCTTGTAGTATTGAAGAATTGCCTAAGAAAGTAGCATAAAGACAACAGCTACCTTTCCCTTTTAGCAGTTAACCATTTCAAAAAAATTAAATAATTTCTTATATATGGATGACAAAACAAAAATGAATTAGAGATCATGGTAGCAGACAATGGAATATATGTTCTCTTTTTAATCTATGATTAGTATTGTCACTTCTGCTTTTAAACAATGAGTTAGGAAGAGAAAACTATGGACACCATAGGTCATTTAACCTCAATTTTTTCCTTAATGCCTTGTAGTATTGAAGAATTACTGTAGAAAGAATCATAAAGACAACAGCTACCTTCCGCTTTTAGCAGTTCACCATTTCAAAAATTTAAATAATTGCTTATATATAGATAATACAACAAAGATGAATTAGAGATCATGGTAGCATACCATGGAATATATGTTCTCTTTTTAATCCATGATAAGTATTGTCACCTATGTTCTTAAACAATGAGTTAGGAAGAGAACTGCGGACAGTATAAGCCATTTAACCTCAAATTTTTCCTTAATGCCTTGTAGTATTGAAGAATTACCGCAGAAAGAATCATAAAGACAATAGCTACCTTTCCCTTTTAGCAGTTCACCATTTCAATAAATCTAAATAATTGCTTATATATGGATGATAAAAGCAAAGATGAATTAGAGATCATGGTAGCAGACCATGAAATATATGATAGATCCTTCAATTCTTGTTAGTCTTTAATTGACCAGTTGAGAACAGGTAGTAGAACTTAAAAACTCATGAAGCATGAAAATCTATGTATGAGCCTGTGCCCAAAACAACTGGAAATAGCAAAAGTGGATAAAATAACCAGATACCTGATACAAAGAATTGCAATTGTCACCTTAATATATATTCCAATATGGTGATAAAAATTTCATTTGTGTATGCATGTATATCTCCACCTCCCAATAAGTTTAAGCACACTGAGGAAGGACAAAGCTTTAAAAGTGAGAATACAAATTATGGCAAACCCCTGCTTTATTATAAGAGCTTATATGGATACCGTCTCAAAACCAAGAATTTCTATCTAATAAATAATTGTCCTCAAGCCCAGCAATCTAGTTCATATAATCATTAATTTTGGAGGTTCTCATTTAACTGTCCAACATTTGGTGTCTATCAGCTACACAAATCACAGCAAATGCTTATCTAGCTTGTTTTTTTGAATTGAACTAGCCAATGAACTTGAAGACATCATCTTAAATGTCTTTCTCAAATGTTTGCAACCATATGCAGATGATGGTTGTTTCCACATGTAACCCACTCTTGTCTCCTACATCTTACCTCTACCTTCTTTATTCCTATTTCTGAGAAATGCCCAATCATGTTCCTAGTTAAAGCATTTGATTCAGTTTGTAAGAAATTTTATTCCTATTTCTGAGAAACCCAACTTCTGATGTAATATATTATATTATCTTTGGGAAACATATAGTTGGAAGATTTTGTATTCAAATCTTTAGCTTTCAATATGCCCTAGAATGTACCCCATGTTTGGGGCATCCAGATGAATTCACCTAAAAACAAAATTTCTTAGAAACTGACTCAACTGCATTTAACCATAAACATGATTGAGCATTTAAACAAATTGTTCACCAAAAGCATAAGCCTAAGCCATGCATTTCAACCATTTAGAATCTAGGTCATATATAATCAAGATTCAAGACAATATTTAGAATTCCACACTAGTATCCGGTTTCCAATTATAGAACTTATTGCAATGTTACAACTTCACCAGAACATAAAACACACAGTAATCCCATTAATAGGACAAGAAGATGTGCGAGAACAGGTACACAATTATCACTTGACCCAAATAATACATTTTGTTCAGAAAATAATTTTCATAATGAAAGAATGGAAACATTAGAACTGTACATCAAGGTCGCTTGATTGTGCTTTCAATAAGGATGGGGGAGTCGGATCAACCAATCAATGGAACAGCAACGTCCAAAATTGTAAAATTATGGCAGAATGTACAAAATGTTTCCTTTAATGAGCACCAGCTGTTCGTCTGAAAGAAGATAAGAAACCACCTGATGCTTTATCTTTCCTCCTATCACTCTCCTCTCCATCTTGTACCTGGACAATCATGCTTCCAGATGATCATGAAATGCCTTCTGCAGTTTAAGTTATTTCATGCATAAACAAGCCTCATCATTTTACCTCTTTGAGGGTATGCTGAAGAATCTCTGTGATTTCACAAAAATCCGGCCTAAGTGTTGGATCTTGCTGCCAGCACTTATCTAGTAACTCTGCAAGTCTTGGATGTGTATTTTTAGGTATGGTAGGACGCAAACCCTGTGGTGCAGAGAAACGCTTAAGAAAAGCTCTGTCCAGGTATAATCTTTAATACAACTAATAAAAACCCATTATATAAAATAACATCGAACAATGAGGAAAATTGATAGCTCATCATGAAGTATAGTAGAAATCATCATGAAGTATGGTAGAAAACAAATTCCTACCACATAAAAAAGAGACATTCGTTTTTTTAAGAAGATACTATAAATGTAATCCTGTTGTTAGACTGAAGCAAAGGTTTGTTCCCTAAGTACTATAAGACACATTTATCAATTAAAACGTCATCTCAGAACAGTTAAAACCAAATAGTTATCTGATTTGGGATATCCTAGAAACATTTCTTGAAATTGAATACCAAAAACCCACAATGTCTTTAACTCTATAGTGTTGCTATGCTCACTCCCTCTGTTAATCATAAAGGCTCTTTAGGAAAGTCAGGAAGGACTTATCTGATGAGCTTTATCTTGCATTAGTAGTCAAAATGTATTTCTTTGAGCTAACTCTGCTCTGGAGTATATGTATAACTATATGTATATGTATATGTATAACTACATGTATATGTATATGTATATGAATACGTATACGTATATGTGTATGTATGTGTATGTATATGTATATGTGTACGTGTATGTGTGTGTATACCAAGAAACAGACTTGTCTAAACCATAACCATTATGTCTTTTGCAGCAAACCTAAGAACCGCATACAATATAAGCCCACTAGTACAAAACATAAAACCTTATTTTGTATAACTTTGGATTTGAAATCTCTAGTCTAGATGTGTACAATTTTTAACTTTTATCATTTAGAACCCAATGAAATTATAAACGTACATACACATAAGCTTTTACTATTTTTTCTAAATATTTAGCTGATAGGCATTCCCTTAGCGAGGAGCACTAGTTGAAATGCATAGATTGATAGTAGAGATTAAAAGAACTACCATCAAAGATATCTAGACCATTGAATTTGCAATAAAAACATGATTGTAACATAGAACCTTGTCATTTTGTAATAAATCTAAAATTGTGTGACATGAAAAAGATACATTGATTGATCTTTCAATATCAGATTCTTAGCATGTCTATTTACATGTCTTTTGTGAACTCCCAAAATTTTGCCCACTAATGAAATATAAACTCCTTTAAAAGACATAGATCTTCCTGTAGTTGCATACAGCCTATCCAAGCCATAGTTGGACTCCACTCACAGCCTGCCTCTGTCCAACTTGAAGCCTAAAAACTGTGTTGATCAGGTGTTTTGAATCCGGCATGCCTGGTCAGGGAACATAACCAGAACTCCCAACAGCCTCTCTGGCTCGAACATTTGTTGTTCCATCAGCCCCAAGGAAAAACCACTAAACACCATGTCATACACATGTAACAGAGTGTCATATTGTGCCCCTTGACAGCAGCAATGATAGATTCTCGCATGTGGGAAACATTGTCAGTTTCAAATCCAAATCCATACAAACTAAAAATGTCTTGATCTGCTCATTGCTGGCATATCCTTGCACTGCTCACAATTGCTCAATCAATATTCCCTGCTAACCCATCCTCCCAATAAAGAACAAAGAGCCCAATGCACTCAATTTATTGAACCCATCATTAGAACAATCAAATGTTTCGCTTTTTCTCTCTGTGTCGATTCTCGTCTCATTCTTGGAGATTTAACTTCATCTGGAAGCTCTTATTGATTCTCTCTTGTTGAAAACAGGACTCCTAAGACTTTTCAGAAAAATTATATATTATTTTATTCTTTTGTGTAAACCATTTTTTGATGCAAGCTCACAACAATACTTTGAGAGTTATATTTGTAATGAATATTCATGCCATGATACAAAAAAAAAATCCAATTCTTAAAACAAAAGGAAAAACAGGATGTTTTTCAAAATAAGAATTTTGTACAAAATCAACAACACTTTTCTTTGATTTATTTCACCTTTGCTTTGGAATAATGTAATTTAACAAAATACACAGATTGCTTGGCTATTAAGAAAAGATAAATACAATGTTCTTTCCCATTTAAACAGTTGTAAAAGCAAGGCAGTACACACCATTTCTGACTAATATGCCCTGCAAATTTGGGGGTTGAAATTTTTCATTCCACACTGAATGGTCACTCCTCTAGCCCTACCAGGCAGTTCCATTGGCACACTTAGCACACGAACTTTATAATCATAGACCACCACTTTAAGTAGTAATATCAGATTGCACATCTATTCCTACTCTCTGAATGCTAAAAACTGTTGGGTAAGTGTTTGCATCTGTTGAGTTTAGATTGGCTCTATCCATATTGCCTTAGGCATACCAGTGACTTGATATTGGTAATAAATTTTGTCTACTTTGTTCTAAATGTCCCCTTCTTGGTTCAAAGAATTAGTCTTAGTGAATCAAGAAACTCAACACCAAAAATTATATAAATTTTGTTATGAAAAAATTGCATTTTATCACTAATTCAATCTAGTTGGGTAACTAAATCTCTCCACTGTACGCAGGGATTAGCACTCTCAAGCATTATGAGTACTTCCTTTGAGTACATGTACTCCATGAAACAAGAATTGTCACTAACCTCAAAGCTCACTAGGACTTGAACACTTTTAAAAGCTTGCTTAGTCTTTCCTTGAAATTTCTACTTTTGATTGTCTCCTATTGTTTGAAGAACATTGCCAACCTCTAATACATGATTGGAAAAGTGTCCTCTATACTCCTATTATTTGAGATTGTTTCATAGACCAACCTCTCCCATGACCAAATGTCCTGTAAAGTCTTTACTAGAACTGACAGACAGGAGGGCCTACAAATTGTAAATGGATGTATTAGAAGGATTGAATATTTGCATTATCTTCGTGTACTTCAATTTAGGACTGCTTTTAAGTTTTGCTTCATTTTGCAATCAAGGACTGCCTTTAAGTTTTGCTTCATTTTTCCATCTAACTTTGCTTCATTTTTGTTGCAAATTGTTGTCTAAAATTTCTACTCAAGAACTTGACCATAACCAGCACATACAACACCTCAACAAAATAAAGAGTTCTTTGAACAAAAAGAGTAGTTGACGAACGGGCACAGGCACTTGTTAGATTTGGGTTGTTATGAAAAAGTGAAGGGAAGCAACAAATCAATTCAATGAAGAGATGAATCGTTGGGTTAGTCATACTTTTAATCTTTGAAGGAGATGATCATCTAGTAAAGATTGGATGAGAGATGACTTGAGCACAATTCTTTTGTTCTGATTATTATTAAAATTTTGGATTTCATTGATCATTATGGTGTTTTTTTTAATTCAGACATTTATTTAGATTATTTGGAGGTCAGTTCAGTTTTAACACTACTGTTCTAAAATTGTTAAATAAGAGAATAAAATCTTAAAGGTGTTATGGTCATGTAATTTAATAATTAAAAAAATGAGAAGGTTACATAACAAAATTCCTTTTGCAATTTCTAATCTCTTCTCAAATTTATGAAAAGTAAAATATAAAATTAAAGGAATATCCACATATGATAATATTTTGGCTCATGTTTGTTTGGTAGGACATAACATGGAAGAGTAAGAAAAAAGAAATCATGGTGTATATGCGGTGTAAGGAAATTATAAGAAATAGCACGTGGGAATAAGAAAAAGGAAATCATCGAACATATGTGATAAAAGGAAATAATAAAACACATGGCAAGGGCCTATTATGAGTTGCTAAATATTTATGAATGCCCATTCTTCTTAAAGAAATTTAAACAAACTTAAAACATGTGGATAAGTCATAGTACATGGAAAGTGTAATCTAAACCCCTCATTAAGTTTGAGACCTAAACTCAAAGTGATCTTATAGAAAATATTATATAGAGCATAGTTGGAAGACTCACGAGTCTTTTTGCCCTATGAGTCTTTATGAGTTTAACTCGCCGAGTCTTTCTGCCGAGTCTTTTCCAAAAACTCGCGATTTTTTGGCGAGTTTTAGCCAAAAACTTGCAAGTCTTTACAAAAGACTCTACAGATACATAAAAAATGTGAAAAATGCAAAAAAAAATTTAAAAAGTTGTCGATTTTTCACCGAGTTTTTGTTGACTCTCCAATTTTTGGCTTGGTGAGTTGTTTTTCGGGGCGAGTCTTCCAACTATGATATAGAGCATAAGGTATGCATGCATGGAAAAAAAAATATGCATATAATCCTACATAAGCAAGAGAAGGAGTGCCCCAAAAAGACATCTACAAAGAATACCTCAAAATCCAAACTCTATCTCAATGTGAAATGATTTCGAATTTATAGACAAGCTTTACTTGTAAAATTACAAGGAAGTTTTCTTGGTTTTAGAAAGACAAATTTGATAATTTTTGTTGATTTTTTGGTAAAATATTGTCTAAGGTGAGCAAAAAGATTATGTTGCTACTTTGCAATAAATGTTAAATTTGCTTTTACATAGATTTTACTTATAATTTGGTGCATATATAGACAATAATGAAGTTTTGAATTGATTTATTGTAAAAAATAGAGAATTATTGTGGTGATTTCCATCCTACAGACAGTCTATTTAAAAATTGCAGACATTTTGTATCATCTTCCATGTAACTAAGGAGTTGACTATTGAAAAATTATCTCTCTAAAAAAAATTTTGCTACAATCAAAAACTATTAGCATACCCCATTGAACCTATGGGTTCAATTGCTAGTTTACCTTTTGCTTTACAAACCTGGGGAATTCGTAAGTTGGACATTGAGCACAACCCTCCAAAGAACCAGTGGAGAAAAAGAAGACATTATGGGGACCTTCCAGAGGATCCTTCTACTTTAAAACAAGCATGAACCCAAGCAGAAGGGCTGGTGTGTCTCCTAATTGGCTTATACTTCATACATTGGAGCACTCCTATCCACAGTTTGAGATTGTGTGCTGCTGCAGCTATCCCCGCTTGTCTTCTTCGTCTCTTTGCAGATTGCTGAAACTAATGTTATATACTGCCCCACCGAGATACAAATAATGGATAAATACAACAAAATGTTGGCTATACTACTACTTGCACATAATTCCTGATGAAACTAGTAACCAAAATCAATTAAGTCTTATGGTTGGAAGAAGACTCATACTTGCACAGAATGGCTAAATACAACAAAAATGTTGGCTACACTACTACTTGCATGTAATTCTTATGAAACTGGCAATAAAAATGGATTAAGTCTCTAGGCTGGAAGAAGACTATCACCAAACCACATCATAAGAATGCATCACTTGAGGTTGCCACTAGTCTTGTTGAGCTACATCACTCGCTAATCTAAATCCATCTAAGTTTTGATTCCAAGGTTGTCATTTAATGGCTGATGAGCATATACCTTTTTCTCATTTTAACACTCTCCTTTGCTAATCTTGGATAGTTGTGCACAAACTTCGATATAATTTTGGGACATATATATACTAGTGAAATAATTCTATGGTACTAAATATTATGGTATCTGACTGCCTCTCTATTACTAGGTACTTAAGGTTTATCTTTACATATAAGAAGAACAGCTTCCTTTATTCAACCCATTTGCACATATCTTAGAAACTATTCCATTTCCATTCCATGACTTCCTTTGTTTGATTCTGAGTTACCGGGAGAATACTTTAAATGGTTTATTGCTCCCCAGCATCTAGCATAAAGCCTATAAGATAATAATTCTAAGAAAATTCGACACTCCGCTCTACTAGGAAGGCAGGATATATACATCTGAAATCAGATCGTATCTTTCATAGACTATTTTATTTATTGCAGGTATGAGAACAAATGAGGTTGTGATTCAGACAGCAGTACAAGTTATCTTATATGTTTATCTGAAGAAACTGATAATTATTGTTTGATCCCAAATTCAAGAATGAATTGAGCACTTATCTGAATATGCAGTTTACATTCAATTTAATATAAAGAAAAACATTTGTGTAATCTATATACAGAAAATTCATATTACAAAAACCCTTTTCAAGAACAGGTTTGTAGGAGATGCTTATAGATGCCCAAAAGAGGGTGGGGGAAAAAACACTTCAAGTCTTTGAGCGGGCACAAATGCTAACCAAGATTATGAACACAAAAAACACATAAAAGGCTGTTTAAAAGCAACATTATGAGTCAGACAAAAGCCAAAATGGATAGCTAAGTCAGCAGCAAAAAGTAACCAGGTGCGAAGGAATTTTTGCCTTAATTGTTGTTGCAAGCAGTCTGTAAAAGCCATTTCCCATAGTAGAGAGAATATGTGATCATCCTTCAGAGTTCCAATTCCAGACAACATGCCCTTCACCTTGGCTGCTCAGATGTGTGTTCCATTGATCCGCAGGCCCAGAAAGTTTGTTGAGAGCAAAGTTCCTTAAGGTGGGGCTGTCTTTTGGAGTAGTGAATTTTCTCCAGCTGCTGGTTGACTAGTATGTTGTCCCTCCAAATCCTCTCAACGCTAATAATTATTTCAATAGCTTTAGTTCTGTTAGGGGACACTCTGCAAGTAGTGTCCCAGAATGGCCAAAACCTCCTCCTACCTGTTGAGATTGGATCAGGCTAATGATGTTGCTAGACCTTGGAGAATGGCTTAAGTCATAATAAAGAGATCTAGCCATGACATTTAGATCACAAGTGATTAAGGGCATTAAACATCAACTTTTCCTGAGCTTCTGCATGTCAAACCTGTATAAGTCACCACAACATTTAAGTCTGCATAAATCACGTGTGAAAGAGATGTCCATTTATGGAGGAAGGGGTAGATGGCAAGTTTTAGATTTACAAATTACAACACTGGAGTGAATAATCTATTTATGGCCACCGTGAGAAGAAAGGCCCATGGAAGCCACAAGTATGTGTTTTGTGTTAGGATTTAAGAAGCTAGCTACTTTAATATAGTCCCAACCAAGGATGAGTTGTTTCTTCAAAAATTGTCTTGCTTGAGGTAATGGCATGGGGAAGCCATTAGTGATGCATTTGTCACTTGGTGATGTTCATTTCACAAAAGACAAAAAATGAAACCAATCACCCACCACATAGGAAAAAGAGTATAGTCTCCAGACTCTCCACCACAGTGGAGCCAGTTTCTCTGACTTAGTGCAGTGTTTATATTCAAGTATTAAATTGAAGATCTTGTGTAATGTTGTATCAAGGATATATCTTTAATAATTCTTTATATGCCTTGTGTTTATGAACACATTAAGTGAGGTTGCAATAGATTCAGTTGTGAAGATCTTAATGAATGAGAGCTTAACAAAAATGAAGTTTACTTTCGTTTTATTAGGTGAAAAGGAATCAAGCCAAAGTATATATTAAAATAAACAACCGTCATCACCAACCTCTATTCAAGAAGTCCTAAAGTTGCAAAATCCAGAGATTTCATACAAAATTACAAAGTTTCTGATTTGACATAAGCTAGCACTAAAACTAAAAACAAAAAACAAGATAATTGACTATCATCTTCTTCACCATTGGAAATTGGGATAGCTGGGAGCTGGTTATCTAACAGGATTGACTAAAGAGTGTCTTCAAGAGATAGTCTTTCCTTTGGATTCATTTCAAAATCCCTTTGGTTGATACCAGCATCTCCACATATTGCATCTAATCTATTACACTGCACCCACTGTCACTCTTGCTTGTGCCTGCTATGAGGTTCAACTCTTATCCATCATATGAGTGAGCACAAATTTCAGAGACCGTACATCCTCATGAATGGCCAAGGTATTGGTGGCACCAAAAGCAATATTTGCACCCTGATTATATGGCCTACTTTCATGAAATCTGGAGGGGCTGTATGTTGACCTAGATCCTTTTGTTGAAGTGAGCAACCAAGATCGTCAATCTACAACACCAAATAAACTCCACATGCAAAAGAGAGAAGCAACAACAAAAGATGCTATTCCGCCAAAAAAGAATTACAATATGATCCAAGATTCACAATATGTGAAAAAGATGTTAAATATGCAAGAGATGCCTTGCTTATAAAGGCAAGGTGAGAGATAGGATTAGACAAGATCATGACAAGTGGCTTACTATCACATGAGACAACTAACTCATAACAACTTAGGATAAGATAAGATCTAGAAAAGACAAATAAGACTTATGGAAGGAATCTTAGGACCTAAGTAAAATTAACATGTGAATAAATCCCCTAAGTCCCCTAGTAAGGAATTAACTAGGTACAAAACTTTATTCACACCAACACCTTCATTGCACGGACTACTATGTGATGAGCCCTACTGGCTCTCAACTCAAAACCCTTATTTTCTTAAGTCTTTATGTGTTATTTAATTTTTTAGAGAATGTTTGATAGACAGAAGAGAAGGGGCGCACATCATATATGCTCATAAAAAGTAAATTAACACTATTTGCTTCAGAATGAAAGTGTAGATTGCATTATTTTATTGAGACAAATAGAATGCAAATGATACACATACCATAATAGCTCCAGATTATTTAATTAAAGAAATTGCTCATTTGACAGCCGGAAATGGTGAGAATAAGCAAATAAGCACGCCACATCTCCAGATCTGACTTCTCTCACTCCAGAATGAGGTACAATGCTCTGGTAGGGGTAGACGCCAATGTTGAAGCAAAGAAATGAGCAAAGAAGAAGGCGTTTCTCTAATTCCCTTCACACGCCTTTTCCAGAGAAGCACAAAAACCAAGGCAAAGGTACGGCCCAAGTCAACTACTGAAGAAACAAGATGAAAGCATAAAGAGTTGCTGGAGAGGACGCCTCATGATGAAGAAACCCTCTTCTGAACTGAAAACCCAAATAATAATCCTCTGAATTAAACCTGTAGAACCTCTGAATGAAGTTCTCAACTGCACTGATTCAGCTGATCTTTCACAGCCTCAAAAGCACTCAACACTGAAGAGTTATCGTTCCTCAATGGAAAAAATGTTCAAACCCTGGTCACAGGAGAATGCACAGTAAAAATGGCACAAGGCAAAGTGAAATTGTCAAAGATGAGTTTCTATTGCCAGAGAAATGCTTTATACCCAAATGGCACGCATTTCCACAAAGATACGCCATTTTGCAATCATTTAAATCTTTTAATATTTAATTAAGTCTTTCAATAGTCAAGACTTAATACTTGAGCGCACTTTTAATATTTTAAGTCATTAAAATATTAAATCTCCTTTTTGAACATTTTAAGTGATATAAAATATATTAAAGTCAATGTGACTTTAATAAAAGGGCATTAAGTTAAATAATTAACTTAATCACTTAAAATTCCATAACTCGCTCAAAACTCAGAATATTTCTGTGCCGTCAGAAGCTGTGGACTCCTGAAATGCCAACGCCTGCTGTGAACTAGTCACTGGGCTCTAAAAACCAAAACGATCAAACTCTCCAGAAAGTACCACTGACCCTCTAACCAATCTGGCTAGCCCACAAGGGTCCAATAAAGGGCTAACACACTGTTCCCGAGAACTGTCTAGCGAGGGAACATCACAGTCCGCCCTCCCCGAATTTGCTTGTCCACAAGCAAACTCAAAGCCGGATGCTAAAGAATACTGTCACTCTCCCAAGTAGCATCCTCTGCCGGTAGATCCCTCCACTTAACCAAGTATTCCTGATAACCCGCCTCCGAAGATTACGCTCTCTGGAGTCCAGAATGGCCTCAGGAATCAAAACCAGTTTCCCCTCATCATCCAGGGGTGGCAAATCAATAGAAGGAATTACGTGTTGTCCCAACGCCTTTTTGAGGCGCAACACATGGAACACGTTGTGAACCCTACTGTCCACCGGAAGATCTAACTCATAAGCCACTTGACCGACACGTCTGATAACTCTGAAAGGCCCATAGTATCGCGGCTTAAGTTTCTCGGACCCCTTCTTACGAAGGGTGGACTACCTATAAGGCTAAAGCATCAGGTACACCAAGTCATCGATCTCGAAAGACCGCTCTACTCGTCTCTGATCAGCATATTGCTTTTGCTGATTTTGGGCTTTCTGTATATTCTCCCTGAGTGCCCTCATAATATCCTGGTTCTCCTGTAATAAATCACCAGCACTGGGAACTCTACTGTCACTCAGCAATAAGTCTAGAAAGCTCGGAGCATCATATCCATATAATGCTCGGTAAGGTGTCATCTGGATGCTCATGTGATGGGTGGTATTGTAGCAATACTCACAAAGGTATAACCACCTCACCCATGCCTTCTGCTGCCCTGAACTATAATTTCGCAAGTACCCTTCCACCCATTTGTTGACTATCTCCGTCTGCCCATCTGTCTGGGGGTGGTAGCTGGTACTCGGGTGAGCTCTGTCCCGCAAAGTTTGAATAACTCCTGCCAGAAGTTACTCATAAACCTGCTGTCCCTGTCACTGACTATACTGCGAGGCAAACCGTGCAGCCTGAATACCTCTCGGAAGAACAAATCTGCCACCTGGGTAGCCGTGTGTGTAGTAGTGATTGCGAAGAAGTGTGCATATTTCGTCAATCGATCTACCACCACGAAAATACTGTCCTTCCCTTGAGCTTTTGGCAAGCCCGTGACGAAGTCCATGGACAAACAATCCCACTTCCTCTCTGGAATAGGAAGCGGCTGGAGTAAACCTGCAGGGTATGTATGCTCTTGCTTGTTCTGCTGACAAACAAGACATTCCCTGACATACTGGAGAACATAAGACTTGAGACCCTTCCAAGAGAATCTCTCCCGTACCTACCTATAGGTCTTAAAGTAACCGGGATGTCCTGCCATGGGTGAATCATGGAATGACCTCAATACTCTGTCCCTCATCTCAGAACCTGGGACCAATAAAATCCTCCCTTTGTAGATGATAAGGTCATCTACAAGTGAATACCTGTCATCCTGTACTGATCCATCTACTATGCTAGAAGCCCATGGGTCCTTAGCCTCTGCTACTATCCTCAACCAAGCTAAAAGATGCAAGCTGAAGCCAAGCCAAGCCTCAACCCGGACCCTCTATCCACCCTGCTCGACCTCTGAGGTCACATAATAGTAATCAAGAACTGAGAGATGTCAGCCCGGAAGGGACATTACATAGGGTTTTCATTCATTTCACATGATCTTCATTCAGTGTTAGGCTTGCATCTTAGTTGCACCTTTGTTAGGGTTATGCTTCTTTCTATATCTTGGATTGACAATGTTTTCAGATATATTATAGATAGTAAGATGTACCTCTTCAATGCAATCATCAAATCCACAATTCTCTATGGTCTAGAGGTTTAGGGGCCCCAGCTTGGCGGTTGCTTACTTGGCTGGGATCGAGAGGGTCCAAACTCTCATGTTGCATTGTATGATTTCATACAAGTAGACAGTCCGTTAGTGCATTGTACAAGTTGAGTTTGGCGGTCATCTCCTATGATTAAATTGTCTTTTGGGTCACTCTCCTCATCCATAGACTTAAATCCTTGGATGATTCGACTTGTAGATGTATGAGGTAGTCTTACTTAGCACTATGGCTATTTAAGAAGATTGCCTCCATTGGCCCCACTAGACATTGACAGTTAGTCGTATGCTAAGGCCATTTCACTCTTTTAGTCCATTGACATCTCTATTGATTAGCTCCTTCGAGTCCACTATTGCTTAGATGCCTCTCCTCGTCACCTTTGCGAACCCGGTAGCGCCCGGAAGGTTGAAGCCTGTGAAGGACGTACGGCATTCACCACTCGTACGGCACTCAGAACTTGGCATCGTACGGCATCCAAGAGACCTCCAAACCGTACGGTATTGTCACCTTTCCCAGTGTTCATTTTATTTGCCTGTGGAAAACGTACGGCCTTTGCAAATTGAGACGTTGTCAGTGGAAACCGTACGGCCCTTGGCTCTGAAAAAATTTGGCAAGTCTTGCATCGTACGGCTCTTCCAGAGTGAAATTGGTGCCAGAATTGAAACCGTACGGCATTTTAGCCTCAGAGAAATCCGTACGAAATTAACACTCAGAGAAATCCGTACGAAATTAACAGTCCAGAGAAGTCCGTACAGCATCAATTGCCTCAGAGAGAACCGTACGGCATTAGCTCCACAGGAAAATCCGTACGGCATCAGCATTACAGGGGGATCCGTACGGCATCAGCTGTATCAGGAAATTCTGTACGGCATCGGCACTGCAGAGGAATCCGTACGGCATCATCTGTTCAGATTCAGAATATTGTCAAACCGTACGGCCTCAGGGTTTCACAGCCGTACGACCATTCATCCAAACCGTACGGCCTTG
>VDFB02000015.1:599643208-599792946 GCA_007258455.2 Sequoia sempervirens | reverse complement strand
GAATCAAACAAAGGAAGTCATGGAATGGAAATGGAATAGTTTCTAAGATATGTGCAAATGGGTTGAATAAAGGAAGCTGTTCTTCTTATATGTAAAGATAAACCTTAAGTACCTAGTAATAGAGAGGCAGTCAGATACCATAATATTTAGTACCATAGAATTATTTCACTAGTATATATATGTCCCAAAATTATATCGAAGTTTGTGCACAACTATCCAAGATTAGCAAAGGAGAGTGTTAAAATGAGAAAAAGGTATATGCTCATCAGCCATTAAATGACAACCTTGGAATCAAAACTTAGATGGATTTAGATTAGCGAGTGACGTAGCTCAACAAGACTAGTGGCAACCTCAAGTGATGCATTCTTATGATGTGGTTTGGTGATAGTCTTCTTCCAGCCTAGAGACTTAATCCATTTTTATTGCCAGTTTCATAAGAATTACATGCAAGTAGTAGTGTAGCCAACATTTTTGTTGTATTTAGCCATTCTGTGCAAGTATGAGTCTTCTTCCAACCATAAGACTTAATTGATTTTGGTTACTAGTTTCATCAGGAATTATGTGCAAGTAGTAGTATAGCCAACATTTTGTTGTATTTATCCATTATTTGTATCTTGGTGGGGCAGTATATAACATTAGTTTCAGCAATCTGCAAAGAGACGAAGAAGACAAGCGGGGATAGCTGCAGCAGCACACAATCTCAAACTGTGGATAGGAGTGCTCCAATGTATGAAGAGAAAGCCAATTAGGAGACACACCAGCCCTTCTGCTTGGGTTCATGCTTGTTTTAAAGTAGAAGGATCCTCTGGAAGGTCCCCATAATGTCTTCTTTTTCTCCACTGGTTCTTTGGAGGGTTGTGCTCAATGTCCAACTTACGAATTCCCCAGGTTTGTAAAGCAAAAGGTAAACTAGCAATTGAACCCATAGGTTCAATGGGGTATGCTAATAGTTTTTGATTGTAGCAAACTTTTTTTTAGAGAGATAATTTTTCAATGGTCAACTCCTTAGTTACATGGAAGATGATACAAAATGTCTGCAATTTTTAAATAGACTGTCTGTAGGATGGAAATCACCACAATAATTCTCTATTTTTTTACAATAAATCAATTCAAAACTTCATTATTGTCTATATATGCACCAAATTATAAGTAAAATCTATGTAAAAACAAATTTAACATTTATTGCAAAGTAGCAACATAATCTTTTTTGCTCACCTTAGACAATATTTTACCAAAAAATCAACAAAAATTATCAAATTTGTCTTTCTAAAACCAAGAAAACTTCCTTGTAATTTTACAACTAAAGCTTGTCTATAAATTCGAAATCATTTCACATTGAGAGAGAGTTTGGATTTTGAGGTATTCTTTGTAGATGTCTTTTTGGGACGCTCCTTCTCTTGCTTATGTAGGATTATATGCATATTTTTTTTTTCCATGCATGCATACCTTATGCTCTGCTGGTTGAATATTTTGTAAACTTAGGAGGTTTAGCAAAATGGTGATTTCAACAGTTTTTGGCGACTCCGCTGGGGAACTGCCTATGATTGAAAAACAAGCAAAGGTAGTAGAGTCCAGAATCTGCAAGTGCCTTAGTATCCATTGGGCTATGGAGTCAATAAAACAAAAAGACCAAAAATAAAAATAAAAGACCAAAAGACATAAAAAGACTAAGGACTTATGTACAAAATTTCTCCAAAGCGCTACTCGAAGTAATGCTTTAGATGCTGCCCACTGTAAGGCAGTGCAAATGGAGTACCATCTCCATAGGCCAAGCGAAAGCTATTTTCACGAACAATTTGATGAATTATGAAAGGACCACGCCATAGAGAATCAAACTTTCCATGCATGCCTTTGGGTTCTCTTCTTTTATCCCACAGCAAAACACGATCTCCAATTTGAAATGCTCTTTGCTTTGCTTTCTTATCAAAAAGAACTTTGACTTGCTTTTGATGATCATTGATACGATCCACCACTTGTGACCTCTGCTCTTCCAACTGTGAAAGATACATTATCCGTTTATCCAAAGAGCTTTCAAATGTGTCTTCTTCAATAGCCTTGGCCAACTTTAAAGCTGGAAGCTCTAAAGTTATAGGAACTTCTGCATTTAATCCATAGAGTAGTTGGAATGGAGACATACCAATGGCCCTCTTGGGTGTGATTCGATCAGCCCACAAAGCATCAAACAACGCTTTGTGCCATGTTCTTTTATTCTCATCAACCAGCTTACGAATTATAGTAACCAGATTTTTATTGCTTGATTCCGCTTGACCATTACCTTGAGGATAATAATCAGAAGAGTGAGCCAAGATAATACTATAATCAAAACAAAACTGAGTTACCTCATAAGAGGAAAATGAAGCTGCATTATCTGTCACAACCTTGTATGGAACACCGAATCTGGAGATGATATTCTCTTTAAGAAATCTGCACACTACTTCAGAAGTAGCATGTTTCACTGGAATTGCCTCAACCCATTTTGTAAAATAATCCGTCGTAGCAAGAACATAAGAATGTCCAGCACTTGATGAAGGATTAATTACACCAATAAAGTCAATACCCCATTGTCTAAAAGGCTCTTCAATTACTACTGGCTTGAGAGGTAATGCTGCTAACTTCTGTTTGCCAACAAATTGCTAACATTTTGCACATTTGCGTACCCATTCATAAGTGTCTTGAAAGAGCGTCGGCCAATAGTATCTAGCTCTTAAGATCTTATGTGCAGTAACCGGCGGTGAGAAGTGTCCACCACACGCCAAGCTATGAAAAGATTCCAGCAATCTATCTTGTTGAGCTTTATCAACACAGCGTTGAAAAGTACCATCTATGGCTCGTTTGTATAAACCACTGTCCCAAAGAACATAATTTGCAGCTTTGAGCTTCAAATTTCTCTTTTGTTGAAATGACAGATGCGTTGGGCATTCACCATAGGTCAGAAAATAAGCAATGTTAGAGTACCATTCATCAGTAGTACTAACGAACAAAACCTTGGGAAGATCATCAAAAACATTTTGTTCTTCATCCTCTAAATTGTTCTCAGCCATAAGCTGACACAAGCCTCTTCCACGAACCAATTTAGCAGGTTTGATTTCAAGATCATATTCTTGAATCTTAGCCACCCAATTGCCTCTTCTTGAACCAAAATATTGCTGTGTCAGGATAGACTTAACTGCTGTATCAGGAACTAGAACAATGGTATGTGAATTCATAATATAGAATCTGAAATATTTAACCGCTTTTACCACAGCAAAAGCATTCTTTTCCATTAAGGAGTACTTAAGTTCATGAGCTTTCAAAGGACAACTCATAAAAGCAATGGGAGATTCAATCCCTTCTTGATTTGTTTGCATAAGAATTGCTGACATAGTATGCTCAGAGGCATAACTATACATTATGAAATCTTTGGTGTAATCAGGGCAAACCAGCACTGGTGCATGAGCAATGGCATCCTTAATTTCTGAAAAAGCAGCTCTGCCTTCAGCATTCCAATGGAAAGTAGACTTCCCTTTCATCATATCAACAATATGACGTGTCTTCTCAGCAAAATCAGGCACAAATCTTCTCAAGAAATTAATCTTTCCAAAGAAAGAATGAACTGCAGTCTTGTTGGCTGGTAAAGAAAGATTTTGAATAGATTTGACTCGCTCAAGATCAATTTTAATTCCTTCTTTTGATACAACATGCCCAAGGAGTTTCCCTTCAGTAACCCCAAAAACTGACTTTTTAGGATTAAGAGAAATCCCATGCTTGCGACATCTTTTCAGCACATCTTCCAAATGAAAAAGATGATTTTCACGATCTTTAGAAAAGACAGTGAGATCATCTAAATATACTACAATATACCTGCCCAAGATACCACGGAAAGCAAGATCCATAGCTCTCTGAAAAGTTGCTCCTGCATTGATTAATCCAAAGGGCATTCTGCGATATGCAAATGTACCCCAAGGAGTAGTGAATGCGGTTTTATATTGATCTGATTCGCTTACCTCAATCTGATTGTAACCTGAAAATCCATCCAGCATAGACATCATTTCAGCTCCAGTGACAGTTTGCAGCACTTGATCCATTATTGGCAATGGATAATTGTCTTTAAGCGACAATTGATTGAGATTGCGAAAATCAACACAGATACGTATCTCTCCATTCTTCTTACGCACTGGAACTATATTGGCTATCCATGTTGAATGATGAATAGGAAAGATAATTCGTGCCTCTAACATTTTCTGAATCTCGGAGTAAATAGTACCTGAGATCTTTGGATTATACTGACGTTGCTTCTACTTAAATGGTACTGCATCCAGCTTCAACGGAATTTCATGCTGCACTTCATCAGGTTGAAAAGACTTAAGATCGTCATAAGAATAGGCCAACACATCACTATATTGACGTAAGAGTTGAATGAACTGATCTTTCTCTTCAGGAGAACAATTATTGCCGATGTTGACGAACTTTGGATTCTCTTCAGATCCAATGTTATATTTCTCATATCCCATATGAGAATCAGAATTAACTTCCTTTTGTTGGCTTTTGATATAGTGATCATGCTTATCAAAAAGTCTTTCCAACGAAACCAACCCCTTAGGGATTTTATTACCTTTTAGCTGAAGAATTTCTTCATCTAGCTCCGATGAGGTATCAGACATAAAATCTGAGGAAGAAGAAGAATTACTTCCTTCAAAATACAGATTGTTGAAACCATCTTCAGTGTGAAGAAAGTTAATAATTTGTTTGTCATCATTGAAAATCTGCCAATGATCCCAATTATCAGGTACGCTAGGCCTACAGATCAATTCAATGATATATTTATCTTGATTAAAATCAAGATGTGGAATTAATAGCGTAGCTGAAACTGCCAAAGAATCAGCCCTATCATTAAAATCCCGTGGAACCACTGATATACTGAAAGCATCAAAACTTTCAATGTTCTCCCACACTAAGTTGCGATATTGTTTGAGCCTGTCATTTTTGGTCTGATATATGCTTCTTACTTGACAAACAACCAATTCAGCATCACCCTGAGCGTGAAGATTCTTGATTCCTCTGTTTAATGCAACAGCCATACCCAGCAACAATGATTCATATTCTGCTGTGTTGTTGGTATTAGCGAATTGCAACTTGAAAGAATAAGGAAAATCTCTCCCTTGGGAGAAATAAGAACTACACCAGCTCCAGCACTATTAGTAGCACAACTGCCATCGAACTCAAGAGTCCAAACATCATTTGACCCAAGATTACCATTAGAACTTGAACTGCTAGAACTGCCCTTTTCAAAAATAGATACATTTTGAAAAGGAACAAAATTTTCTTCTTCAATCAGGTGTGAATGGGTTTCTTCTGGTTGAGGAAATGATTGAATATCCTTATCTGCATTTGAAGATAAAACATCTTCAATCCCATTTTGTAAATCAGAAGAATGAACTTCTGATTCTTGATTTTCATTTGATTGAACAGATCCTTCGCTTGCTGAAAGTAATGGAGAATTTGAATCACTTGAAGGCCAATCTTCAGCAAACTCAGAAACTTCATCAATGTGAAGATAATAGTTCCCAAAACCAGCAGATTCAAAAAGAATTTGCGCATGCAGGTCATCAGATTTCACCACCGTATACTTGGTTTCCCTTTCGGGAACAAGCTTCTGCACAACACCCTTAACAGGAACTCTGGCCTCTGTCATGTCCATGTTGAGCTCGCCTCCTACGTCTTTACAGAAGTTACGTCCAAGTAGCATCCCATAAGAAGCTGGAACGTCCGCAACAAGGACAGTCATCTTTATCTTTTTCTCAGGAAAAGCTGCAAAGGCGAATTGTGCATCTTTGATTTGCCCAACAAGGGGCACTTGTTTGTTATCCATAGAATAACAATTGCCAAAAGTTTTGGTAAGAGTTAATCCAAGACAATCAGCTACCTTGATTGGCATGACATTATCCGAAGCATCGGAATCTATAATACAGTTACTTAACTTGAAACCATTAATAAGCAAGGAAATATAAAAAGGATCTATCTTTCCTGGAACTGAAGATGGAATGATAACCAGATTATTGGGCAGATTCTTGGGTTCTTGAACAATAGGGATATTTGAAACAGGACGAGTTTCATTACTTTTCACAAATTTAACCAATCTCTCAAACTGGTCAGGATTGGCTTGAAGATACTCAACTTCAGTCATTTGGATCTTAGTCTTCCTAGCGTGGTCAATGATATCGAAAGCTTGGAAAGAATTTGCTAGAGACATAGATGATATATTTTCAGCCAATGCTTTAGGGTTTGATATATTGGTCTTAGACTCACTAGAAAGAACAGTGGGAGAATTGCTTACTTGATTTTTGGAAGTATCCTTGGTCAAAGTAGGTAATGGCGTCCCCTTCTTAGCAATGGTCACTGGCAACTGAACGTTGTTTTTCACCTTTGCTTCTTCATCCTTTTGAGCCAACCGAGATTGGGATCGTGTCATAACAGCATATGCTTGACTCTCGGTATTTTCAGTTTCAGCTAAATCATCATAGTGCATGTATCGTGTAGTGGAGTCGCCAGCTGTTGTCCCTAATTTTTGACTTCTTAAAAATTGGGATAACCAATCGAAATTTTGATTAAAATTGAAGGTTTTCTTCTCTATGGCACGAATTTCGAGGTGCTAAGATCAGCAAATCTCAATTTTAAGTCTATAGTCCTTTGGGTTACCCCTTTTTCCGCATTCTCGTTCGTTTTCGTCAGTTTTTGAGTCATTTTCAGTGTGTTTTAAGTCAAAATCGGGTTTTTATAACATCACTGCAAGTAGGAGATTTTGAACTTAATTACAAGTTGCTTTTAAAAAACTTTCTTTTCCTTTGTAGGAACTTTTTGAAGCATTTGCAATAATAGGAACTTTTTAAGTTCATTACAAGTTATTTTTCATAAAGTACTTGTAATTGTTCTTAGAAATTCCGATTTCCTTTAAAGATCACTTGCAATGGCTTTTAAAAAGCCCGATTTTATTTAAATTGACTTGCAATATCATTTGAAAACCTCGATTTTCTTTATTTTGTTTGCATTTATCTTTTTGAAGTCCGATTTTATTAAGAGACTTGCGAATACAGTGTAAAAGCCCGATTTTCACTTGATTTCACTTGAAAGAGCATGATAAAAGTCCGAACTCACTTGTTAAGTGAACAAAAAGGCCCGATTTTGCAAAGTCACTTGTTAAGTGATTGAAAAAGTCTTATTTTCTTTTAAATCACTTGCAATGACATTTAAAAAGCCCGAATCCTTGCAATATCATTTGAAAACTCCGATTTTATTAAAAGGTAACTTGTTAACAGATTTAAAAAGCCCGACTTTGCAAAAGCATTTGCGTTTGTCATGAGAAAGTCCGACGACATTCTTCATCTGAGCAATTCGAGTCCTATTTCGCTTTTCTTCCTCTTTTCATGGAGATGTCATGAATCCATATGCTTAAAAATCGGGCTTTCACCTGTAAATGTCCAACTCTCTTTCTTTTTCTGAGTTTATGGACGCGCCTAGGGTTTTCTTCTTCCTCTTTTTGTCTGCAATCATTTTTTACAGGTACGTTTTCTTTTCTTTCTTTGATTTTTGTAAACGTTTTTGTAAATATTTATCTTTATCTATGCTAACGTTTTTACTGAATGCGTTTTATTCTTTTCCCTTTCGCATTCATTTTTCACTTCATGAAAACGCGTTTTTCTTTATACTGAAACGTCATTCGCCTTTTGTCTTTTTCACTCACATTTGTATATATATAAAAACGCGTTTTGTCGCCCAATGACTTTCTTTATCTTTTATATATCCTTCATGCTGAAACACGCCTTTCATTATATACCATATGCCTTCTATCTTTCATTTATCCTCATTCTTAAACATGGCTTTTACACAAAAACGTATTTCTTCTCCATTACCTTCATTCTATACGTTTCAGCTGAGAAATATGTAAAAACGTCTTACTGTTTTTTCCATTCGACCTTCATTTGCTTTCACTCCATTCACTCTCCAAACCATTTCGTTTTCATTCCATTTCCATACATTCCGTTTTCATATCATTCGTACTTCTCACTCCATCCCCATTTCCATTTTCTGAAATAGAAAAAGAAATACAAAAAAAAATGATACTTTTTGTGGCAAATCGGGTTTTTGTTCACCCATTGCGAGTTGGAGATTTTAACATAGAATGCAAGTTGTGAAAAGTTTGTTTTTAAATCACTTGCAATAACCTTCCAAAATCCCGAAATGCTCTTTTACTTGTAATGTCTTCCCAAAACCCCAACATTCACTTATCACTTGCAGTCGACTTCCAAAATCCCGAAATACCTTCAAAAGTGCTTAAAATCGGATTTTTTGCCTTTGACTGCAAATATAATTTAAAAGTTTTGACTTGCACTTTGCAAAGTTGCAGTCTAACTTTTTCATTCGTCATGAAAAGTATATGTCCTTTTCACTCGCAATCAGCCCTCAAAAACCCGAAATGAGTTATAATGCTCATTTCCTGCCCTCAAACAGCCAAATACCATTCTGAGTTTTAGCCTTCGCCATGTCTATGCCTGTAAATGTTAATGATGTCCTGACCTTATGGAACTTTCATCGCAGCCTTGCAGATTCTTGTTCGATGACGGAGGAACCATCTTCTCCACCGAACAAAAAGATGAAGTATAAATTTGACAAATACCAGAATGAGATTTCACCTTCTCATGTTGTCTCCAACATTGAGGAAATCAGAGATACGGAGATTGGGCATGTTGATATGTCCAAGTTTTTGGGGAGAGCTAAGAAATCGACTTCTCATCCTATGCAGTTGCTATTGCAAAGTCATATTCATCTGGTTGCTTCCTTTCCTGTTGCTGCCCTAGAGCCAGAGTTCATCCTTGCATGCACAGCTCACTTTGATAGAGAATCCAGAACTATTAAAGATGATGATGGGAATGTAGTCATACGGCTTGATCCGGAAACTATTCATAGGGTTTTCAGAGTTCTAGACTCACCCATGTATTCAGATATTTCAATGAAGAGTGCTCTAGATCATTATGAGCAAAAGAAAGAAGATTGCAAACAGCATATCAATACCAAATGGCTTTTGAAGCGTCGAGCTGGTGTGTCTCGGTGGGCCAAGCTGTATCGATTTGATTTCAAAGAAGAAATCAATGATATCATCACTCTCTTGAGCAGAATTATGGGGTTGAAATTCTCTAACGTCTTTGAGAAATGGATGTACAAGTTCATTGTGGTGATTAGAAAGGCACAACACCCAATCTTCTGGGGTGAAATAATTAGTGATAGCTTATGTGAGCAGCTTGCACAAGTTCCTACCACGCTCACCTTCTATATGAATTCTTATCTAGTTTATATAGCAGCTTCACTGAGGCAGTTTCCAGGCCTTTCTACCATTGGAGATAGATCTCTTGTCCCAGTTTGGGATTACTATGATCAGCTGTCTTTGATTCCTAGCAGGATTCATTACAGAAGAGTTCAAGATGCGTTCTTTGGCTATTTCATGTGCCTTTTTGACAAGAACTTGCAGAACAACAGAGTATCAGATGCTGCTTGGAAAAAAGTCAATGAATATGGTTGCCTTTTCCTCCAATTTCCCACTTTTACCTATATGAGGGTTGGCTGTTTTGAAGATCAGCCATACATGCTGCCGAGGTATCCAACTGATAAGATCATTTTAATGGAGCTAGCGAGACAGTTGATGACGGTGCATGCACGGCAAGCTGCGCAACACAAAACTGGAGTGAGTAGCTCGTCTCATAAGCCATTACAGATTGGGAGATACTCCTTAACAAGCACCTCAAAGGCAAAAGCTATGGAAACCGAGATTCAGGAGGTTAAGATGAAAAGATTCAAAGCTAGAGCAGATTTTGGTTACAGAGGCATGAAGGACAAGATAAAGAGGGCCTTCACTCATGTGCATCGCCTTGAAGATATTTGGGCAGATCTCTGAACTGAGAAAGAAATCTATAAAATGGACTATTGCAGGCTTACAGTTGAGCAGGTTATTGATTTTAATCTAACCCTGATTCCAGAAGGAGTAATTGATGATGGGCTGATTCTAGATCCAGAATATGAAGAACAAAGAGTTGCTGATGCTTCTATTCCAGCAATACAATGGTCTAATAAAGAATCAGTTTCTATCTTCGACAGATTTCAGTCAATCTTGGCAAATACTAACTCTTGGCTCAAGAGTATAGGCGTCAAGACTATAAAAATCAGGGTTAATAATGAAGATGATTCAGCTGGACTTGTTGGATTAAAATCAGAAGTCAAAGATAAATCCAAAGAAGGTGCTTCTTCTTCAGGAACAAGGATTAAGCTGAGAGTCAATCGTGCTGTAGAACAACCTTTGGAGGAGCCAACATTAAAAGGGAAAGAGGTTAGAGAGACGCAGATCCAAGTCATTGATCAGCAAGAAGGAGAAATTCTTCAATCTCCTACTACTCTAAGTATAAAGTCTCCACATATTGATGCTGCACCAGTATCAGTATTATCCCCTATGTCTCAATTTGATAGCGACATTGATTCCTTTTCAATGGTTTACATTCCTCCTATTGAAGCTGCTCATCTTGCATCAACTTCATCAATGGTGACTGCTTCTATAGAAAACATGCATGATAATCTGGAAAATGTATTTGATGTTGATCCAATGTATCCAAACACATCACAGATAACACTTCCAGAAATTGATACATCTGCTGCAAGCTTTGATTGTTTTATGGCTAATGCTAATCAAAATCCACCTTCCAGTTGAGCTTTTGTTGCAATTCAAACTGAGACATCTCCAAGAGTGACAACTGTGACTCAAAATGAATCTGTTGCTGTTTCAAATATGGTTGCTGTTTCAAATGAAGACAAGTTGAACCTTCCTCCATGGTTGAGTTCAGTTACTCTAAAGAGAAAGAAACAAGCAATCTCTCCAGATGTATTTGATTTTCAGCAGTTGAAGAGATCAAAGCCAAAAGCTGCAAAGAAGGCTAAGACCGTTTCACGGGTAGTTGTGGACAGCAACAAAATGAAATATGCAGAGATAGCTGAACCCCTTACAAACAAATCACCTGAAGAGATGCAAGTTTCTGATTATAAATTCACAAGGGTGGATTTAGGCAAGCAGACACATGCTGGTATGATGCAAGACGCTCAAAATTCAGTAACTACCCTAATACATAGTTACAATGAACTTTTGGCAAAGAAGGAAAAGCTGAAAGAAGAGAATTCACAGCTCATCTCAGTCATTCAGAAGATTGCCAACTCTTCAGAACAGGTTAATCCATTAACTTCTTTCACTTCTGAAGAATCAGTTAAGCAATTGGAGAAAATTGCGCAAAAGGCCAAAGCAGTTGATTCTTGGGTAACACAGCTCATTGATCAAAGCATTCCAATGATTGAAAAGACATTACAAGTTCTAAATAATGTCAGAATAGCAAAAATAAAGTTAAATCAGACTTTGAAAGCTTTCCAGCAAAGTTTAGATTCACTTGAAAAAGATTTGAAAATCTGGCATGAAATGGATCAAACCAAGCTACAAATTCTATGCAGCAATTCAATCCTACCAAGGAGAGAAAAATACATAGAATTTGAAGAACTTATGACAAATAAATCTTTGGTTATTCAAGATCTCATCAAAGATATTCAAGCTACTCTAGAAATGAATGATGAAGTTCAGCAAGACATCCTGTCTAGCTTTGAAAAGATCCCTTGCAGAGTTTTGAATCATGAAGATGAATTACTTGCAGCTGATATGGTCACTACAGAGATGGCAGCAAATCTTCGTCAAGAGCTGGAATCAGAACATTTTACCATAGATTCGATTCACAAGTTTGTCAATCATAAAATGTCCTTGATAAAATGCAAACTGTTTATGAAGAGCATAGACTAGCAACGATAAGATATTTTGATGTAATTTTGAAGACTGTTGTAGTTGCCAAGAACACACTAGGCCCCGATCCAGCTGAGTTGAAAGAAATTATCAGCAGATTTCAATCTTTCAAAGCTAGGATTGATATAGAATAAAATGTTTTATCTTTATGCATTTTTGTTTTCGACAAACTACATGTAAAAACAGATTTTGTAATCGCAAGTGTTTCTTTCACTTGCAATTTTATAAATTGTAATTACATGTAATCTAATTACAAGTCAAAATAGTTTAGGACTTGTAATTTTGAATAAGTCAATTACAAGTAGTTGGTGGTTGAGAGAATTTCTCAAATTAGTTGGGATCCTCCCACCTTTTTCTCATGACCTCTCTCCTATAAATACTTGAGAGGGTCCTTTGTAAACATATCTTTTTGGCAAGCAAGAAAACTCTGCAGAATTTTGTACTCATAAAGACTTTGAGCTTTATAATTACAAGTTGTTCATTTTCAAATAATATCAAAGAGTTGCAGATTTCAGACTTTGTGTTGAATTCTCGCTTTATGTCCATTATGTTCTTATGTCATTTTGGGGCATTACTTTGTAATCATTTGAAAATTGAGAAAGATTGCTGGGGAGAGCTTCAATTAATATATTTTCAGACTTTGTGCTGTTAATATTGAAAATTGGATTTATAGTTTAGAAGTTAAGAAAAATTGCAAGTCTTTGTACTCGTGACGATTCCAATACTTAAGTAGTTAATAGATACATCATATCCACAGACTTTGTGCTGCCATATGCTGTATATTATCATTAAAATTATCTTTTAAAAGGGTAGATAGGATTGCAGATTTTCAAGACTTTGTGCTTGAGGTTGTTTTCCCGTCCCGAAGGAAGTGACGGAAGTCTTTGAGCTTTCAGGAAACTTCATTTCCTTTCTACTGATTTTATTTACAAGCTGCTGTTATAGTTTATTTAAGAAGTTCATGTTACTTTTCTGCGAGGAGAAAAGAGTTTAGTCTTTTCTGAAACAAGAGGAGAGATTATCGTTCCACCCATATTTGTTTTTAGTTATTTAGATAGGGGGAGCCTTCCCTTAAATAGGAGAGTTTAACTCACACACTGTGTTGAAATCACCATTTTGCTAAACCTCCTAAGTTTACAAAATATTCAACCAACATGCTCTATATCATAGTTGGAAGACTCGCCCCGGAAAACAACTCACCAAGCCAAAAATTGGAGAGTCAACAAAAACTCGGTGAAAACTCAACAACTTTTTCAATTTTTTTTTGCATTTTTCGCATTTTTTATGTATCTGTAGAGTCTTTTGTAAAGACTTGAAAGTTTTTGGCTAAAACTTGCCAAAAAATCGCGAGTTTTTCGAAAAGACTCGGCAGAAAGACTCGGCGAGTTAAACTCATAAAGACTCATAGGGCAAAAAGACTCGCGAGTCTTCCAACTATGCTCTATATAATACTTTCTATAAGATCACTTTGAGTTTAGGTCTCAAACTTAATGAGGGGTTTAGATTACACTTTCCATGTACTATGACTTATCTACATGTTCTAAGTTTGTTTAAATTTCTTTAAGAAGAATGGGCATTCATAAATATTTAGCAACTCATAATAGGCCCTTGCCATGTGTTTTATTATTTCCTTTTATCACATATGTTCGATGATTTCCTTTTTCTTATTCCCACGTGTTATTTCTTATAATTTCCTTACACCGCATATACACCATGATTTCTTTTTTCTTACTCTTCCATGTTATGTCCTACCAAACAAACATGAGCCAAAATATTATCATATGTGGATATACCTTTAATTTTATATTTTACTTTTCATAAATTTGAGAAGAGATTAGAAATTGCAAAAGGAATTTTGTTATGTAACCTTCTCTTTTTTTAATTATTAAATTACATGACCATAACACCTTTAAGATTTTATTCTCTTATTTAACAATTTTAGAACAGTAGTGTTGAAACTGAACTGACCTCCAAATAATCTAAATAAATGTCTGAATTAAAAAAAACACCATAATGATCAATGAAATCCAAAATTTTAATAATAATCAGAACAAAAGAATTGTGCTCAAGTCATCTCATCCAATCTTTACTAGATGATCATCTCCTTCAAAGATTAAAAGTATGACTAACCCAATGATTCATCTCTTCATTGAATTGATTTGTTGCTTCCCTTCACTTTTTCATAACAACCCAAATCTAACAAGTGCCTGTGCCCGTTCGTCAACTACTCTTTTTGTTCAAAGAACTCTTTATTTTGTTGAGGTGTTGTATGTGCTGGTTATGGTCAAGTTCTTGAGTAGAAATTTTAGACAACAATTTGCAACAAAAATGAAGCAAAGTTAGATGGAAAAATGAAGCAAAACTTAAAGGCAGTCCTCGATTGCAAAATGAAGCAAAACTTAAAAGCAGTCCTAAATTGAAGTACATGAAGATAATGCAAATATTCAATCCTTCTAATACATCCATTTACAATTTGTAGGCCCTCCTGTCTGTCAGTTCTAGTAAAGACTTTACAGGACATTTGGTCATGGGAGAGGTTGGTCTATGAAACAATCTCACATAATAGGAGTATAGAGGACACTTTTCCAATCATGTATTAGAGGTTGGCAATGTTCTTCAAACAATAGGAGACAATCAAAAGTAGAAATTTCAAGGAAAGACTAAGCAAGCTTTTAAAAGTGTTCAAGTCCTAGTGAGCTTTGAGGTTAGTGACAATTCTTGTTTCATGGAGTACATGTACTCAAAGGAAGTACTCATAATGCTTGAGAGTGCTAATCCCTGCGTACAGTGGAGAGATTTAGTTACCCAACTAGATTGAATTAGTGATAAAATGCAATTTTTTCATAACAAAATTTATATAATTTTTGGTGTTGAGTTTCTTGATTCACTAAGACTAATTCTTTGAACCAAGAAGGGGACATTTAGAACAAAGTAGACAAAATTTATTACCAATATCAAGTCACCGGTATGCCTAAGGCAATATGGATAGAGCCAATCTAAACTCAACAGATGCAAACACTTACCCAACAGTTTTTAGCATTCAGAGAGTAGGAATAGATGTGCAATCTGATATTACTACTTAAAGTGGTGGTCTATGATTATAAAGTTCGTGTGCTAAGTGTGCCAATGGAACTGCCTGGTAGGGCTAGAGGAGTGACCATTCAGTGTGGAATGAAAAATTTCAACCCCCAAATTTGCAGGGCATATTAGTCAGAAATGGTGTGTACTGCCTTGCTTTTACAACTGTTTAAATGGGAAAGCACATTGTATTTATCTTTTCTTAATAGCCAAGCAATCTGTGTATTTTGTTAAATTACATTATTCCAAAGCAAAGGTGAAATAAATCAAAGAAAAGTGTTGTTGATTTTGTACAAAATTCTTATTTTGAAAAACATCCTGTTTTTCCTTTTGTTTTAAGAATTGGATTTTTTTTTTGTATCATGGCATGAATATTCATTACAAATATAACTCTCAAAGTATTGTTGTGAGCTTGCATCAAAAAATGGTTTACGTGTACACAAGAATAAAATAATATATAATTTTTCTGAAAAGTCTTAGGAGTCCTGTTTTCAACAAGAGAGAATCAATAAGAGCTTCCAGATGAAGTTAAATCTCCAAGAATGAGACGAGAATCGACACAGAGAGAAAAAGCGAAACATTTGATTGTTCTAATGATGGGTTCAATAAATTGAGTGCATTGGGCTCTTTGTTCTTTATTGGGAGGATGGGTTAGCAGGGAATATTGATTGAGCAATTGTGAGCAGTGCAAGGATATGCCAGCAATGAGCAGATCAAGACATTTTTAGTTTGTATGGATTTGGATTTGAAACTGACAATGTTTCCCACATGCGAGAATCTATCATTGCTGCTGTCAAGGGGCACAATATGACACTCTGTTACATGTGTATGACATGGTGTTTAGTGGTTTTTCCTTGGGGCTGATGGAACAACAAATGTTCGAGCCAGAGAGGCTGTTGGGAGTTCTGGTTATGTTCCCTGACCAGGCATGCCGGATTCAAAACACCTGATCAACACAGTTTTTAGGCTTCAAGTTGGACAGAGGCAGGCTGTGAGTGGAGTCCAACTATGGCTTGGATAGGCTGTATGCAACTACAGGAAGATCTATGTCTTTTAAAGGAGTTTATATTTCATTAGTGGGCAAAATTTTGGGAGTTCACAAAAGACATGTAAATAGACATGCTAAGAATCTGATATTGAAAGATCAATCAATGTATCTTTTTCATGTCACACAATTTTAGATTTATTACAAAATGACAAGGTTTTATGTTACAATCATGTTTTTATTGCAAATTCAATGGTCTAGATATCTTTGATGGTAGTTCTTTTAATCTCTACTATCAATCTATGCATTTCAACTAGTGCTTCTCGCTAAGGGAATGCCTATCAGCTAAATATTTAGAAAAAATAGTAAAAGCTTATGTGTATGTACGTTTATAATTTCATTGGGTTCTAAATGATAAAAGTTAAAAATTGTACACATCTAGACTAGAGATTTCAAATCCAAAGTTATACAAAATAAGGTTTTATGTTTTGTACTAGTGGGCTTATATTGTATGCGGTTCTTAGGTTTGCTGCAAAAGACATAATGGTTATGGTTTAGACAAGTCTGTTTCTTGGTATACACACACATACACGTACACATATACATATACATACACATACATACACATATACGTATACGTATACATATACATATACATATACATGTAGTTATACATATACATATACATATAGTTATACATATACTCCAGAGCAGAGTTAGCTCAAAGAAATACATTTTGACTACTAATGCAAGATAAAGCTCATCAGATAAGTCCTTCCTGACTTTCCTAAAGAGCCTTTATGATTAACAGAGGGAGTGAGCATAGCAACACTATAGAGTTAAAGACATTGTGGGTTTTTGGTATTCAATTTCAAGAAATGTTTCTAGGATATCCCAAATCAGATAACTATTTGGTTTTAACTGTTCTGAGATGACGTTTTAATTGATAAATGTGTCTTATAGTACTTAGGGAACAAACCTTTGCTTCAGTCTAACAACAGGATTACATTTATAGTATCTTCTTAAAAAAACGAATGTCTCTTTTTTATGTGGTAGGAATTTGTTTTCTACCATACTTCATGATGATTTCTACTATACTTCATGATGAGCTATCAATTTTCCTCATTGTTCGATGTTATTTTATATAATGGGTTTTTATTAGTTGTATTAAAGATTATACCTGGACAGAGCTTTTCTTAAGTGTTTCTCTGCACCACAGGGTTTGCGTCCTACCATACCTAAAAATACACATCCAAGACTTGCAGAGTTACTAGATAAGTGCTGGCAGCAAGATCCAACACTTAGGCCGGATTTTTGTGAAATCACAGAGATTCTTCAGCATACCCTCAAAGAGGTAAAATGATGAGGCTTGTTTATGCATGAAATAACTTAAACTGCAGAAGGCATTTCATGATCATCTGGAAGCATGATTGTCCAGGTACAAGATGGAGAGGAGAGTGATAGGAGGAAAGATAAAGCATCAGGTGGTTTCTTATCTTCTTTCAGACGAACAGCTGGTGCTCATTAAAGGAAACATTTTGTACATTCTGCCATAATTTTACAATTTTGGACGTTGCTGTTCCATTGATTGGTTGTTCCGACTCCCCCATCCTTATTGAAAGCACAATCAAGCGACCTTGATGTACAGTTCTAATGTTTCCATTCTTTCATTTTGAAAATTATTTTCTGAACAAAATGTATTATTTGGGTCAAGTGATAATTGTGTACCTGTTCTCGCACATCTTCTTGTCCTATTAATGGGATTACTGTGTGTTTTATGTTCTGGTGAAGTTGTAACATTGCAATAAGTTCTATAATTGGAAACCGGATACTAGTGTGGAATTCTAAATATTGTCTTGAATCTTGATTATATATGACCTAGATTCTAAATGGTTGAAATGCATGGCTTAGGCTTATGCTTTTGGTGAACAATTTGTTTAAATGCTCAATCATGTTTATGGTTAAATGCAGTTGAGTCAGTTTCTAAGAAATTTTGTTTTTAGGTGAATTCATCTGGATGCCCCAAACATGGGGTACATTCTAGGGCATATTGAAAGCTAAAGATTTGAATACAAAATCTTCCAACTATATGTTTCCCAAAGATAATATAATATATTACATCAGAAGTTGGGTTTCTCAGAAATAGGAATAAAATTTCTTACAAACTGAATCAAATGCTTTAACTAGGAACATGATTGGGCATTTCTCAGAAATAGGAATAAAGAAGGTAGAGGTAAGATGTAGGAGACAAGAGTGGGTTACATGTGGAAACAACCATCATCTGCATATGGTTGCAAACATTTGAGAAAGACATTTAAGATGATGTCTTCAAGTTCATTGGCTAGTTCAATTCAAAAAAACAAGCTAGATAAGCATTTGCTGTGATTTGTGTAGCTGATAGACACCAAATGTTGGACAGTTAAATGAGAACCTCCAAAATTAATGATTATATGAACTAGATTGCTGGGCTTGAGGACAATTATTTATTAGATAGAAATTCTTGGTTTTGAGACGGTATCCATATAAGCTCTTATAATAAAGCAGGGGTTTGCCATAACTTGTATTCTCACTTTTAAAGCTTTGTCCTTCCTCAGTGTGCTTAAACTTATTGGGAGGTGGAGATATACATGCATACACAAATGAAATTTTTATCACCATATTGGAAATATATATTAAGGTGACAATTGCAATTCTTTGTATCAGGTATCTGGTTATTTTATCCACTTTTGCTATTTCCAGTTGTTTTGGGCACAGGCTCATACATAGATTTTCATGCTTCATGAGTTTTTAAGTTCTACTACCTGTTCTCAACTGGTCAATTAAAGACTAACAAGAATTGAAGGATCTATCATATATTTCATGGTCTGCTACCATGATCTCTAATTCATCTTTGCTTTTATCATCCATATATAAGCAATTATTTAGATTTATTGAAATGGTGAACTGCTAAAAGGGAAAGGTAGCTATTGTCTTTATGATTCTTTCTGCGGTAATTCTTCAATACTACAAGGCATTAAGGAAAAATTTGAGGTTAAATGGCTTATGCTGTCCGCAGTTCTCTTCCTAACTCATTGTTTAAGAACATAGGTGACAATACTTATCATGGATTAAAAAGAGAACATATATTCCATGGTATGCTACCATGATCTCTAATTCATCTTTGTTGTATTATCTATATATAAGCAATTATTTAAATTTTTGAAATGGTGAACTGCTAAAAGCGGAAGGTAGCTGTTGTCTTTATGATTCTTTCTACAGTAATTCTTCAATACTACAAGGCATTAAGGAAAAAATTGAGGTTAAATGACCTATGGTGTCCATAGTTTTCTCTTCCTAACTCATTGTTTAAAAGCAGAAGTGACAATACTAATCATAGATTAAAAAGAGAACATATATTCCATTGTCTGCTACCATGATCTCTAATTCATTTTTGTTTTGTCGTCCATATATAAGAAATTATTTTATTTTTTTGAAATGGTTAACTGCTAAAAGGGAAAGGTAGCTGTTGTCTTTATGCTACTTTATTTGGCAATTCTTCAATACTACAAGGCATTAAGGAAAAAATTGAGGTTAAATGGCTTATGCTGCCCGCAGTTTTCTCTTCCTAACTCATTGTTAAAAAACAGAAGTGACAATACTAATCAAGGATTAAAAAGAGAACATATATTTCATGGTTTGCTACCATGATATCTACATTCATCTTTGTTTTATCATCCATATTTAAGGAATTATTTAAATTTTTTGAAATGGTGAACTGCTAGAAGGGGAAGGTAGCTGTTGTCTTTATAATTTTTTCTGCGGTAATTCTTCAATACTACAAGGCACTAAGGAAAATATTGAGGTTAAATGACTTATGCTGTCCGCAGTTTTCTCTTCCTAACTCATTGTTTAAAAACGGAAGTGGCAATACTAATCATGGATTAAAAGAGAACATATATTCCATGGTCTGCTACGATTATCTCTAATTCGTGTTTGTTTTATCATCCATTTATAAGCAATTATTTAATTTTTTTGAAAAGGTGAACTGCTAAAAAGGAAAGGTAGCTGTTATTTTTATGATTCTTTTTGCATTAATTCTTCAATACTACAAGGCATTAAGGAAAAAAAATGAGGTTAAATGGCTTACGATGTCCCCAATTTTCTCATCCTAACTCATTGTTTAAAAACAGAAGTGACAATACTAATCATGGATTAAAAAGAGAACATATATTCCATGGTCTGTTATCATGATCTCTAATTCATTTTTGTTTCGTCATTCATATATAAGCATTTTTCTTTTTTTGAAATGGTTTAACTGCTAAAAGGGAAAGGTAGCTGCTATCTTTATGATTCTTTCTGAGGTAGTTCTTCAAACTGCAAGGCATTAAGGAAAAAGTTGAGGTTAAATGGTTTATGTTGTCCACAGTTTTCTCTTCCTAACTCGTTTAAAAACAAAAGTGACAATAAGAGAGAGGGCATGATGGTGGTGAGGGCTATGTTGTGCGAGGGGTCGACATTGGCATTTTTTTTCCACACCCGAGAGAGTCTACTTGACAACTATCTTGTGACCGACTGTGTGTATATACATATATACACACAACTGGCCAAAAAAAATGGTTAATATAATTGCAATATCACTTAAAACATGGTACGCATTTGTGACATTTTGTTTGTTTACCTTCGCAATTTCGATAATATATTGACAATATTTGACGTTATGATATGCTTGACTCTTAAGGGTTTCTTGCAGCTATGTGTGTGTGTGTATACACACAATTGGTCAAGTAATATAGGTTTGCATTGCAATATCATTAAACAATCGATACATATTTGACATTTTGTTTGTCTACCTGTGCAATTTCAATATATATTGATAGTATTTGTGGTTATGATAAGCTTGATTGTTAAGGGTTTCTTACAACATTACGACTGACTGTGTATATAAATATGTATGTGTGTGTGTGTGTGTACACAGTCGGTCAAATTGTATATAATTGTTACTACAATCTCTGTAAACAATGTATGCACCTCACCTTGTTAAGGGTATCATGCACCTATTGTTTTGCTGACTGTGTGTATATACATACATACCATTTATGGGTTTCATATGGTTGACTCTTAAGGGTTTCATGCACCTATGGTTTGGCCGATTGTGTCCTTCGCTGCAGTGAACCCCTCACACAACATTACTCGCTCCCCCATCATCCTCTCTACCCTTTTGATACTACATTCACCTCTACTGGTATGGACAAAATTTTGTTATCAATTTACATGCATTTATAGGATTTTAATCCTAAATTGATAATAATTTGAGTGCTTCTAAATTTTTATATTATATTAATATTTAATATGTATAGGTGTGTACGTATGCATGACATACATACAAACATACTTGAATGGCATACATATGTATGTATATATATGGAATACATACATACATTATTATGCATGTATGTATGCAATGCAAGATAGATGCATATGTGCAAACGTATGCATGCATACATATGTATGTCTGTATGTATATGCATATGTATGCATGGATATGTCTATATGCATATGTTGCGACTTCCAAAGTATGTATATCTCAAAGGTGGTGTAACATTCCAATTGTATACATTGTTATGCTTATCATTCATACATATCTTAATTTTCTTCAGTAACATTTGCACACATACATATTATTCTACCTATCATCCTTACTTTACAGTTGCTTTAAGAATGTGTAAATAGCTATGCCATTTGCATGCACCACATATGCACAGTCAGCCAAAAGGTAGGTGCATGAAACCCTCAATAGTTGAGTATTTGGTAACCTCCAATATTGTCAATATAAATATGGAAATTGCACACACACACATATATGACAGAGATGTATAAATTGTTGTTTCATATAGCCTTGTTCATTTACATTCAAATGAATTAGATGTATGCTTTAGTTGTTCTTCAATTACTATTACTTTTAGAAGTATGATAATGTTTCAATTTATATCATAATGCTGCTTGAAGTTATATATAAATATCATAATGCTATATCAAAAAGGGTTATAAACATTTGTATCATTTTGTTGTTTCAAGTTATATATAACCCCTAAACTAATTATATATATAGTAATCGGTTATCACCTAAGGGTTGTAAGAGTTAGAAATGGGGATATGATAGTATAACATGCATTGCTCATTATGTATAATTGGGGATAGGAGTAGATAGTCAGCCCCCCACTTAATAACAATATAAGACCCATTTTTTTTTGCAAATACTTATACTAGCAGTTGCGCAATTAATATGTGCAACATAATAGCCGATAGGCACCACAGACTGGAGTTGATGTTGCTGTAAAGTTGCCGTAAATTTTTTCGTAAATAGTAGTTTGTTGTAAGCTTCTCCCCGGCGGTGTCAGATTGGAAGAGACCCCGGTGGGGTTCCCCCACGTATAATAGCCTATCGGCTAATTAATATGACATAACAGGTACATAATGTTGTTTCAAGTTACATATAACACCTTAATTGATTATATATGTGTATGCATGTACGTATACATATATGTATGCATGTATATACATACATATATAATCAGTTAGCATGATCACCTAAGGGTTGTAAGAGTTAGAATTGAGGATATGATAGTATACCATGCATTGCCTATTTCATTACACACATAGCCTTTTTTGTTACATTCAACTAAATTAGATGTATGGTTTGTTTGTTCTTCAATTACAATGACTCTTACATGTATGAATATGTTGTTTCAATTTACATCATACTTTTGTTTGAAGTTATATAGAAATATCATAATGCTACTTCAAGTTACATATAACACCTTATCTGATTATATATGTATATGTATGTACGCATACATATATGTATAAATGCATATATATTTGTATATACATACATACATATAATTAGTTAACATGGTCACCTAAGGGTTGTAAGAGTTAGAATTGGGGATATGATAGTATAACATGCATTGCAAATTTCATTACACACATAACCTTGTTCATTTATATTCAACTAAATTAGATGTATGGTTTGTTTGTTCTTCAATTACAATGACTCTTACATGTATGGATATGTTGTTTCAATTTATATCATACTATTGTTTGAAGTTATATAGAAATATCATAATGTTGCTTCAAGTTACATATAACACCTTAACTGATTATATAAGTGTATGTGTGTACATATGTATGTATGTACATATATATGTATGATAATGTTTTTCCATTTTTTTTTTTATCATAATGTTGTTTTAGAAAAGGGTTCTAAATATTTGTTTATATATATGGTTTGTTTGTTCTTCAATTACAGTGACTCTTACATGTATGGATATGTTGTTTCAATTTATATCATACTATTGTTTGAAGTTATATAGAAATATCATAATGTTGCTTCAAGTTACATTTAACACCTTAATTGATTATATTTAGAGCCCTTTTTTGAAACAACATTATGATAAAAAAATGGAAAAAACATTATCATACATATATATGTACACACATACACATAGTTAAGGTTTATATGTAACTTGAAGCAACATTATGATATTTCTATATAACTTCAAACAATAGTATGATATAAATTAAAACAACATATTCATACATGTAAGAGTCATTGTAATTGAAGAACAAACAAACCATATATATATATATATATTACATTCAACTTAATTAGATGTATGGTTTAAAACATTATCATACATATATATGTACACACATACACATAGTTAAGGTTTATATGTAACTTGAAGCAACATTATGATATTTCTATATAACTTCAAACAATAGTATGATATAAATTAAAACAACATATTCATACATGTAAGAGTCATTGTAATTGAAGAACAAACAAACCATATATATATTTATATTACATTCAACTTAATTAGATGTATGGTTTGTTTGTTTTTCAATTACAATGACTCTTTCATGTATGGATATGTTGTTTCAATTTATATCATACTATTGTTTGAAGTTAGAAACCTTCAAAACAATCACAAAAATATTGTTCGCAATCTAATAATCAGTTAGAAACATTAGTTACAAAATTACATCGATTAGAAACCTTCAAAACAATCATAACAAAACTGTTCACACTCTAACACTCCAATTAAGTAAAGAAAATTGGAAAAGAGAAATTTGATGATGGGAAGCTATTTGCTGATATGTTGTTGGTATCTACATCTTGCATAGCTAACTGCACACCCATGTTTGTGGCCTCCGAATGAGTAGTATTGCAACTTGCAATTGGTTGGCTAATACTTGGGGTAGGGGAGGGTGGACAATATTTGGGGCAATAAATAGACACAAAGTCAATGAATATTGCATGACAATCAGGCAAGGGATTTAAAGGATTGTTGAGACACCTTTCCCTTACTACCTCTTTTCTAACCTTCTCCATTTCTTTTTCTATTTTTGCAACTTCTCGTTCAATCCTTTCATGTTCCTTTTTTTGTTCCTTCTCCTTCTTTTACTGTTCTCTTTGAACCTTAGCTGCTTATTGTTGTTGTTCTCTTTATTGTTCCTTGAGGAGGTCCCTTGTTGCAATTCTTTCAAAATTCCACTGTTCAATCTGCTCTCTCTTCCTATCTTTCAGTTGCTAAATTTCCTTCTTCCTCTCCTCTTGCTCCATTAGCAATTTCATTTAGTTGTCTGTGGTGAGGAGCTAGGATTATTTGCTAAGTCGAATCCCACAGTTAGCTAGTTGTTTGGACTTATCCTTCACTATATGAACATGTAACTTCAAAAATTAGGAGATGTCTAAAAATTTTTGGCTTCCCAGTGGCTCCATGGAATCTTCTTCATTTATAAATTGCACCTCACTGGTTGTTTCATCCACTTCCTCACCTCCTCCTATTTGATTAGGTTCATATTCTTCCCAATCAACATAAAAAAATGCACTAAGGTAGATGGGCCCATGTTGTATGGTGGAAATGGCATTGACAGACTTTGTTTTGAATCCACATGCAAATCAATTCCTAGATTTGCAACCCCCTCTAACAACCATGATTGCTCCTCTAGTGCACTGGGTAGAGAAAGAGAGATGTCTGCATGTGTATTTTGGTCACCCAAAATAGGTGTTCTTTGTGGACTATGCTGGTCACCCAAACTAGGCATTCCAATTGGAGATTGTTGGTTAGAAAAACTAGCTGTTTCTAGTGGACTATTGGGTTATGCACAATTAGCTATTCCAATTGTACCTTCAACCTTAGTTTGTGGCACACCATAAGTGGATAGACTTAGAATGTTTTCTGTAGCAAATGCTTCCTCGGGCGAAGCAAACTGGAATGTCTCACTTGGCCACATGTCCTCCATTAATGCATATGGATTTAGAGGCCAAATACCTATTCTTTTGAAGCATATTTTTATGTTGTCAACAGTCAATGCTTTCTGAAATGCAACATTGCCAAGTGTTGCCAATTTGCCCTTTTAATCTCTAAAATTGGATATTTCATAGTCCATGCTGCTCTTTCCTTTTTAAAATATGATTTGAAAGATACAAACACACTAACATCAAGTGGCCGTAATCTATGAGATGTGTGGGTTGGTAGGGTTAGCAAGTCAATGCCTAGGATCCTTGGTTTGTTAATAGTAGAAGATGCAAAGTGGTTGCCATGACCATAAAAAATCAAGAGGTGTCTATTAGTGGGTGAGACACCCCCAGGTACTGAACCAACAAAATGGTGCAACCATTGCAAGAAGAGGTGTTTTATCATCCACACATGGGGCTAAGTAGCCATACATGCACTTGGCTCACAATTAAGTATATAGTTATTGAGGTGTTCTTTTCTCTTAAACAAATAAAAGCCATGCATCTTCTGTCTAGCAACGTTTACACAACATAAAATAGTGATCCACTCTCAACTCTTGGGGATAATGTAGGATACACTTTTGCTGCCCCTTTTGGAAAGCACTCTCATTGCACCATTTTGTCCCAACTTGGATGCCAGTCTCATTGCAGTTCCAAATCTTCATTGAACCATAAGGATTGGCTGCATATGCCTTTGTCAATGTTTTGTAGAATGCAACAATAGCTGCAGGCCCGAGATTGAGTGCACGGTCTATATCTTGGCCCTGTGTTGTCCTCACAGTTAGATCGGGATGCCTTCTTTTGAAGCCCATCCACCGAGACTTATTAGGAAGCTCATCCTTGAATGGATTAGGCATCATCTGAAAAATTTGTGCTACTTCAAATTTTAGAGTGGAAATTTCCAAACCATGGCCAACAACAACCATCTCCTTGCCCCATTCGACAACCTTTTCCTCTTCGTCATCGTTCAAGATTATTGGGGGCTCTTTCCTTTTGGTAGAGGTAACACCTGTCAAAAAATTAGTCAACATGGTTGTTGGAAGACCCCACTTCTTTGTTGTCCCCCTTGTTGACATTTTGTTGCCTTCAACTTCTGCCATGGTAGATTCCATGTCAGCCATGGACCATTCCCGTTGCACTGAAACCTTTTTAGTTGTAATAGCTACATTCACTTGGACTACAGGTTTGATTGACTGTGGAATGGGAATTACTTTGTCCTCATCATTGTGTGACAACCTCACACCTCTCTTGTGGCAAACAATGTTTTTCAAGCTCGCTTGGTTACAACTTGCCTGGTTCTTGCTGGTGCTCTGTTCTTCATCTGCATTGAGCCAAGTGTAAGAACAATAAACAATAGACACATAGGTATATACATATATTCAAGGTAAATGAGAGGGTTTGATGGTGGTGAGTTCTATGTTGTGAGAGGGGTTCACGTCAGGAGGTGGTCACTTTTGGGGCAATAAACTTTTTTCGGGCTAGGAGGGGCACTTTTAGTGAGCACCTTCGAGTGAAGGTATGCAACTAAATACCTTTACTTGAAGGTGTTTGGCATAAAATAATGTTTTTATGCTATAAAATGACTTTTTTGCATGGCGAGGTGCTCACTTTTGGGACAATGAACTTTTTCGGGCTAGGGGGGACATTTTTAGTGAGCACCTTCGAGTGAAGGTATGCAACTAAATACCTTCACTTGAAGGTGCTTGGCATAAAATAATGTTTTTATGCTATAAAATGACTTTTTTGCATGGTGATCTTCGCTCGAAGGAACCTTCGAGAAAAGGTAACACCTTTGAATGAAGGGGTTAAGTATGAAAAGTTTGGCTTCTGCATCAAAATTTTCTCAAAAAATTCAATTTCAAACCCTGGGTCGGACCTTTAGATGAACTTAACTTGACAAGATATTTGCAAGATCATAGCCCTTGAAACGAGCTTTCCAACAAGTATAATTTTGATATGTTTTTATTTTATCACGTATTTAATTTTTTAATTTTTACTGAACATAGGGTTTTCTCCGAACATCAAGCTCTTTGTTCTATAGATGATGCAACCAAAATTCACAACATATAAATTATAATTATTATTTTAAAAAATAGACACACAAAATCAAAATACTTTTGCAAATTCTCCTTTATTTCTTATTCCATCCTCCCAAAATTGAAAAATAAACTTCCTTTTAAGTACAAATTTAAAAATCACCTTTTTTGACAATTTTTTTACAAAATCTGAAAATTACCTTTTTTGGAAATTTTTAGCAGCTCCCTAACTTTCCTTTTTTTGGTAACTTCTCATGCTTATATGTATGGCCTATGAAAGTTTCCAATTATTTGAAACTAATTAAAATGACACTAATTGTGAACTTATTAATTTAATTACATGCAAGAGTTTGCAATTAAATTAAAAAACCAAATTGAAAAAATTGCTCAGTTGGATTCCCAAGTCAAAATTTATGAACTCCAAAAGTTCTTGCATCATTCTCCTCTAGTTGAAAAAACTTAGCTCTTGCAAGTTTCTTTCCTGAAACTTGTGCCACTTGTCCCAATCCAGCTTCTTCAATTTCCATTCTATAATCCATGTGTTATCTTCTTGAGCTAGTCCTTCCCTTTATACTGGGTACTTGACATTTTGACCTTCTTGTGTGTGTATTGCCTTTTTTCCCAAAATATGTGCAATCCTTTTCATTATTCTCAAAACCTATTGTTTCCAATCCATTTATTTCTCACAATTCTCAACTTTCACCACTACCTTTCCTTCCATCTCTTCCCCTATTTGCATTTCATCTTTAATAAAATGAGAAAATTTAATTTTTACCACTTTCGCCTCTATTGCTACATCTTCATTTTCATTCTCAACTGCACTTGCATTTTCCAAAATTGTAGCATCCTCCAAAGGACACTCAATTGCTTCTGCTAGTAGATGTTTTTCTTTACATCCTTCTCTCTGTATCACTAGTACATAACAAAAACCTGCCACCTTTTGTTCTTTGCCAAGTTCTCTTGTGGACAACATATTTTCAACTTCCTCTTCATCCTTAAGAGGTAATAAAATCATTTTGGAACCATCCATCCACACAGTGTATCAATTCTTCTCTCCATCATGCATTACCTACTTGTCATATTGCCATGGCCTCCCCAACAACACATGGCATGCATCCATTGGAATGACATCACACCATACTTCATCTTTGTAAAATTTTCCAATAGAAAACTTGATTAAGCATCTCTTATCAATAGTGACTTCATTTCCCTTTTTAAACCATGCAATACTGTAAAGGTTGGGATGTTTTTCACAGGGAAATTTTAGTTTATCTACCATTTCTTTAGAAACCATGTTTTCACAATTGCCACCATCAATAATAACTTGACATACCTTCCCTCCTGAAGTGCATTTAGTTTGAAAGATATTTGTTCAAAGCCAAGAGTCATCACATCCTTTGTTTGGTACTTACTATTTCTTTGGTATCACCATTGTCCTTCTCATCACGAGGCTTTCTACCACATCTCGTAGAACTTCTAAATTTATCTCTTCTTCCTCATCCTCAACTTGAACCAAGTTCAATATGGGTTGTTCTCCTTGTCTACTTTATTGCATGTGATAGTTTGGACATTCAAATGCTCTATGACCCTCTTTACCACAACTAAAGCAAATGAAAGGTCTTAGGGGTTTTCCCATCCTCTACCACCACTATAATCTCTTCCTCTTTGATGATTTTTAAAGTCTTGTCAAGTATCATCTAATTTTTCTACTCCTTGAGATGATTCTTCCATACCATAATTTAAATCACTCTGTAATAAATATTTTGTACCTCTTATTGCACCCCTATTCCTTTGTAAATATTGTCTACTATATTTTTCTTCTGCCTTTAAAGCTAATTGGTATGATTCTTCCATATTGTTAATCCTATGCATGCTTAGTTCATCTTGAATAGAAAATTTTAGACCTTTTACATACCTTGCAGCCATATTTTCATTGGTCCTCTTGATGATCCACATGAACGGACAATTTATAAAATTCATTTCTATATTCTTGTATAGTACACAAATTTTGATTCAAATTTTGAATTTGATGAAAAAGAGTTTGTGCATAATCCATAGGCAAGAATTTCTCTCTCAACTTCTCCATTTTGCTCCATGTTCTAATTTTAGGGTGATCCCACAGTATTGTGTCTCACTTTTTGCCCAAAATGGACATTCACACCAATATTTTTAACTAAATTTTCATCTTTTAAGACCTATAGCACCTAAACCATTAAGAATTTGAAGATGATGCAAACTAGTGATTTGTGAAAATTTTTGTGTAGATTCTAAATATATTTTTTAAACTTTTTCTGAAATAAATCATGATCTTTCAACATCTCCTTTGATAACTAGTTTTGAATAGAAAACAACATTTTCAGAAAGTAATGTTTGTGTCGTCCAACATAATTTTTTCTATAAAGGATAAAATTCTAATTTTTGAAATATAGATTCTCAACATCAATATGGAGGGAACATATATTTTTTCATAATTTTTGGTTACATATATTTTTTTAATTATTTTTTGAAGTCATTGTAACTATAATTTGGACATATGTGTGTGCCGTCCAACATAACTTGTTGCGTATATGTTGAAATCTGATTTTTTTGGTGAAACAAGAACATCAATACAAAGGGGAAGAATGTTTTTTGAATTTTTTTTTACAATGTTTTACTATTTTTCAACCTCTACAGAGTGAAGATGTTTGGAGATAAACCTATGTTCATTAAAAATTAAAAAATTAAATACATGATAAAATGAAAAATACTAAAATTATTCTTGTTGGAAAGCTTGTTTCGAGGCTACGATCTTGCAAAATATCTTATCAAGTTAAGCTCATTTGTAGGTCCAACCTAGGGTTTGAAATTGAAAATTTTGAGGAGATTTTGATGTAGATGCATAATTTTTCTTTTTTGGTACCTTCACAAGAAGGTCACCATGCAAGAAAGGTATTTTATAGAAAAAAACATTATTTTATGGAAACTACATTCACTAACTACCTTCTAGCGAAGGTCTACCTTCTAGCAAAGGTCTACCTTCTAGCGAGGGTGTTTAGTTGCATACCTTTGCTTGAAGGTACCTTTGATTAAAGGTTAAATACTTCACTTGAAGGTGTGCAAGTGAATTTAGCTCGACCACTCCAAAAATTTCCTCTTTCCAAAAGTGAGACACAACTCCATGATTTCACCCTTTATCCTCCCCCTTTCTAACTCTTTCTTTTTGTAGACGATCCTAGTAGATCATTGCATGACCCTTCAATTTAGTGCATGCAAATTTTACATTCTTTTCCTCTTCCATAGTCTTCCATTCAAAAAAATTCTTCATATTGTTCAACCAATCTATTAGCTCCTTTGGTTTAAGACTATCTGCATAATAAAAAATTTCAATTTTAATTCCTCCATTTTTATTTCTTCCTTCTAATGCTCTGAGTATCCTTTCTTCAAAGGTTAGGTTCTCTATTTTTTCTTTATCTTCATTTTCTACATGTTGATCTTCACCCCCTTCTCTTATTTCTCCATCAAAATTGTTTCCCCTTATTCTTTGATCTTCTACCATACAGGTGCAAGCTTTGCTACTTGTCTCTATAGATTTTGCATATCTCTATGTATTTGGGCAAGACATCCTCTTCCTCTTCCTCTCCTAGCCATCTTCCTGCTCTAATACTAGACGATGCAACCAAAATTCATACCATATAAATTATAATTATTATTTAAAAAAATAGACAGAAAACTCAAAATACTTCTACAAATTCTCTTTTATTTCTTATCCCATCCTCCCAAAATTGAAAACAAACTTCCCTTTAAGTACAAATCTAAAAATCACTTTTTTTGGCAATTTTTTTACAAGATCCAAAAATTACTTTTTTAGAAATTTTTATAGCTTTCTTAACTTGCCTTTTTCTTAGTAATTTCTCATGCTTATCTGCATGGCCTATGAAATTTTCCAATTATTTGAAACTAATTAAAATTACACTAATTGTCAACTTACTAATTTAATTACATACAAGAGTTTGCAATTAAATTTTAAAAAAACCAAATTGAAAAAAATTGTTCAATCAGACTCCTAGGTCAAAATTTATGATCTTCAAAAGTTCTTGCATCAGCAGAGGTGGAAAAATAGTAAAACATTGTAAAAAAAGTTCCAAAAATACCCTTGCCCTAGGTATTGGTGTCTTTGTTTCACCATAAATAAATAAATTTTGATATATACACAAGTTATGTTGGACGGCACACACGTATGTCTAAATTATAGTTATAGTGACTTCAAAAATTAATTAATAAAAAATATGTAACAAAAAATTATAAAAAAAATCCTTGCCCTAGATATTGATGTTGAGAATCTATGTTTCAAAAATTAGAATTTTATCTTTTATATAAAAAAAAGTTATGTTGGACGACACAAACACTACTTTTTGAAAATGTTGTTTTCTATTTAAAAATAGTTATTAAAGGAGATGTTGACAAATTCATGATTTTTTTCAATTTTTTTTTTTAAATATATTTAGAATCTACACATAAATTTCCACAAATCACTAGTTTGCATCATCTTCAAATTCTTAATGGTTTATCTCCTTTGAAGGGCTAAAAAGTGAGAACAATATTGTTATTTCACCTATATATATATATATCATAAAGCTGTATTAGACAGGGTCAAAAATATTTGTATCATACTGCTGTTTGAAGTTATATAAATTTCATAATGTTGTTTTAGAAATGGTTATAAATATTTGTATCATAATGTTACATCATAATGTTGTTTCAGAAATGGTTATAAATATTTGTATCATAATATTGTTTAAATTTTTATAGAAATATCATTATATAGTTTCACAGAGGGTTGTAAATTGCTATTGGTTGAGGGTATCATACACTCAACTGTTAAGGGTTTCATGCACCTATCTTTTGACTGACTACACATATGAATAACTATGATGGTAGGTGGAATGATACGTATGTATGCAACTAATTTTGAAGAAATTCATGATACATATGAACAATAAACTTACAATAAATAAGCCATAAATGAACAAGGCTATATGAAACAACTTCTATATATCTACAATATATGTATCATATACTGAACTGTCAAGGGTTTTATGCACCTATCTTTTGGCCGACTGTGTGAAATCGTATAGTAAGGATGATACATGGAATGATAATGCAAATATACATATAAAGTATTGAAAAAAAATTGAAATAGACATACCATGGAAGTTGTAATAGGTTTTTGACTGAGTTTGGAGGAACTTACTCTCCAATATGTGTCTCCAACAAAAATTCACAAATATGAAATATGGAATAGGTAGATTGCAATGTACAATTTTGGTCTCTTGTATAACAATGGTTAATTGACTTGTATACATTTGAAAAGATAGGTGCGAGTGGAGATTTTTGAATTATAGGAGGGAATTTGAGGTTGCATTCATGGAATTAATGGTAGAAGTGATATGCAATGGCTGTGAATGGTATGCATAAATTCTAGTTGGTGATTTGAAAGGTGATTTTGGAAAATTTGAAATTATTTTTCATTTTAATATTTGTTAGGATTAAAATGAATATCATATAAAATTATGAAACATGGTTGATATAATTAGTCAATTTTTTATAAAATTGTATTTCATAGTGAGCCTGAGAATTTGTTTTCAATTTTTGCATGTAAATTTCTAGAAAGATTGGTATAGATGGACATGGTGGAACCATAAGTTTGTCAATCAAGGATGAATAATGGAACATTTTTTAATGTAATATGTTAAAATATATTTCCAAGTTGGTTAGTTGACAATGGGTTCTATACATGTCAACTCAGTTTTAATGTATTAAAGCATATATTGTGGAAATAAATATATCTATTTGTATTCACCTAATTTTAGGAAGGTGGAAAATATTTACTCTATCATTGATAGGACATATTTTTGAGTTAACATGTACCTGTCCTATCATATTAATAAAGCTATTTGCAAAAAATATTGGGTCTTTTATTGCTATTAAGTGGGGCCCAGGCTATCAAATCCTATCCCCACAATAGGAGCCTGCTCCATGATCGTATCCTCTCCCTTACTAATCATGGATTAAAAAGAGAGCATAGATGAAACTTGATTCATCTAGAAATAAAGGAGATTTTTTACTACAAATTTAGTGAAAAGCCCCATTTGAAGAAAAAATTTATTACAAGAGTTCATTTTCTAGAAAGAATAATTTCAAATTTGTGTAAAAATGTGATGGAATAGATAGTCAAGCAATTAAATGCAATTAAAGTTTTCACAAAGATTAATTTGTTTATAAATAGGCTAGAATGAAGTGTCTAGCAATTAAATGAAAGCATATATTTATCATTTGGTATCTTAAAAGGTGATTATAAATAGGCTAGAATGAAGTTTCTAGCAATTAATTGAAAGCATATATTTATCATTGGTATCTTAAAAGGTGATCAAGTACCTTAGTTATTAAATGCTACACATTACTAAACTGTTTCTCTTCAAGATTTTATCCATAAATGAAATTATCTTAAATGAATACAAGTTCCATTTTGTAAATATACTGATTGGTAATATCCTTTAAAAGTGGACAAGAATGATTCAATGATCTATCATATATATTCCATGGGCTCTGGAGATATGGAAAATATTTACTCCTGAAGGTAGGGAAATAAACCTTGATTGTTGGGTAATGACAACAATAAATTAGAAAGAAATCATAATTTTATCTTTGGAAAAGATAAAGGAAATAAAGAAAGCAAGATCTTATCTTTGAAAAAGATAAAGATTTAAAAATATAAAAAAAGGATAAAAATAAAGCAATAAAACAAAATTTGTTTTTTCTAAGCTTGACACAGGTTAAGATTTATATATCTTGCTACCTTGAAGGAAAAAATAATTGTAATGAATTGTAATTAAAGAGTAGCAACTATGTGAAAGTTGTAATCAATTTCTCTGAGCAATAAGAATACTGATACTTTGCCTTGTGGATTTTCCTTGGCATATTGTCAAGGCTTTACCACATAAATTTGTGTCTTGTTTATTATTCTATTATTCCATTTTATTACCTTCTATATTTCTTTGCATATAACTTGTGTTGCAATTATTTAAGTTTGTGGGTTTTACACTTCCGTTTCCACAAGTGGTATCAGAGCAGTTATTTTGTAGCATCTATGTTAGGATTTGGTGTTTTTTTTGTAGCATTAGATGGAAAAGGTTTTGAATGCAAGGTTTGAGGTGGATAAACTTAGTGGGAAGACTAATTTTGAGCTATGGAAGCTCAAGATGCGTGATTTGTTGGTGCAATAAGGATTGCACAAAACGTTGGTAGGAAAGTAAAAAAAATATGCAAATATGATTGATGAAGATTGGGAGGATCTTGGTACAAGATCTCTTAGCACAATTCGGTCGTGTTTAGCAGATTATGTTATTTTTAATATTGTTGAAGAGGAAACAATAGCAAACTTATGGAGTAAAATAGAGAGTCTTTATATGACAAAGTCCTTGACAAATTGGATCTACTTGAAGAGGCAGCTATATAGTTTGTGAATGAAGGAAGGTATAAAAATTTCTGATCATTTAAATATTTTCAATACTCTTATATGTCAATTAGATAGTATGGGTGTAAAACTCAAAGAAGAAGACAAGGTAGTTACATTATTGTGTTCATTGCCTGAATCTTGGAATCACTTAGTCACTTCTATTTTCTTTAGCACAACTGACACCCTTGAATTTGATTTTGTTGTGGGAGTTTTGTTATCTAAAGAGGTGTAGAGGAAATCTAGCATAGAAACCTCCACATCAAAAGCAATGGCGATTAGAGGTTGATCCACAAAAAAAAGGGGAAGATTCGAGAGGTGCATCTAGATATAAGTCAAAAGGAAAAAAGGGTAAGGAAAAATGTAAGTATTGCAATAAATCAAGACATCTCAAGAAAGATTGTTGGAAGAGGAAAGAAGACAATGGTGACTCCAAAAAGGAAGCAAATCTGGTGACAAGTTCAGGTACGGTTGATAAAGTTTTATCTGTTTGTAATTCCTTACATTATCATGAAGAATGGTTATTAGATTTTGGTGCTTCTAATCACATGTGTCCACATAAGAATTGATTTTCTTCTTACCAAGCTATTGATGGATGTGTTGTTCTTATGGAAAATAATGTTTCTTGTAAGACTGTTGGGATGAAGGGAGAATTAAGATTGGAATTTTTGATGGTATTGTGAAGACATTAAAAAAGGTAATACATATGCCATAACTCAAAAAGAATTTAATTTTCTTGGGAGTTTTGGACTCTATAGGTTATAAATTTACTAGTCAAGGTGGATCAATGAAAGTGTCCATAGGAAATTTGGTGGTCATGAAGGCTACAAATATTAGAAACCTATACAAGCTAGAAGGGATTATTGTAATAAGTGAAGCAACAGTGGTATTTGAGAAAGAAAATGAGTCTACTCATTTATGGAATCAACGATAGGGTTATATGAGAAAGAAAGGATTGAAGGTACTGTTGCATCGTAAGTTACTTCTGGTGCAGGAGCACCAATGAGAAATTTTGGTTTCCAGTGTTTGGTGGAGTCTAGGTTTTGAATAATGTGTCTTTTTCATGATGTAATAAGGTCATAAGACCAAAATTTTATGTAATCAGTAGGTCATAGGTGTGTGGTCTCGAGTTTTGTTCACAACTTGTCATTTGGTTAAGGTTGTTTAGTGCATTTGTGTTAAATCTTGAATGGCAGTTAGAAGGTGAACGGTCACAACTTCAAATTTCTGTGGTGAACCATTGGTACACTTTAAAAAACATGATATAAGGCCTCAAAAACATTCGAGGCAGGTTGGTTGGATGAGAAATTGATGGTTCAATACATTGATACTCTATTTTTGGTGTTCTTTTTGCAAATTTTTGTGTTTCTTAAATGTGTACGATCCCGTACAGTCTGGAATTGATGTAAGCCATTTCAAATATGTTGGAGCATCTAGTAAGCTTACTTTTGAATCTAGTTTGAGGATTTTTCATCAAGTTTTAAGGGAGAAAAGCTAAGTTTTCTATAAGTTGTTTGGTAACTAGAGTTTCTTAGGGTTTTGGTAGAAAATGGAGTTGTAAAGTCCATTCCATCATAGAATAGTTCAATAAATTGGTGGAATGGGCCTATTAGGAATAGGGTTTATGATTTTCATGGTTGTTAGGTAGGGTGGTATCATGATTGAAGGAATAGCACGTGCATAAACTTGACAAGTTGATTGTCAAGACAAGAAAAGACTGGTTTTTGTGTTGAGCAACAAAGGATTGATGAGGATTGAGAAAACTAATGGTGGAATTCAAAGTTTGGTGACTAGTTGGACATGTCCATGAAGGTTTTCAAGTTGGGAGAAGAGAATATCTTAGACCTCCTTTGGAAAAGAGGCATAATTAGGCCTAAAACCAACGTTGTTGATCAAATTTTATGGTGTTGATCCAAAACAACCCCAAGCTAGGGTTTGACATGTTGAATGGCAACATAAAGGGTCCCTGAAAGTGGGTTCTTCAAGAGTTGGAAAGATCAGAAGGTGGAGATATACTTGAATAAGTGTGTCTCCATGGCTACAAGCTAGAAGGTGGCTTAACAAAGGAAGTCACCCAAGAAGTTGTTTGAGACCTTTCTAAATTGTTTTCAATTGATTGTTGGAGAATTTTACCACCCTGTCTTGCATCAACTTCCAAATCTAAAATCTTTAAATTTGAATTTATGCAAGCATTGTGTTTATGGGAAACAATCTAGACATAAGTTTAAACAAGGTAGTCATATAAAGGTATTCTAGATTATATTTATTCAGATGTTTGGGGACCATCACCTATAGTTTCTTTTGGAGGATCATCATATTTTGTGACATTTATAGATGAATACTCTAGAAAGGTGTGGGTCTATATTCTTAAAATAAAATATGATGTGTTTAGTGTATTTAAGTAGTTTAGAGTTTTGGTTGAAAAGAGAACTAGTTGGTTCCCAAATAAGTAGATTGTTAAACCATAAGAGTATGCCAAGCTCTATGATTAGGTTCAAAAAGTGATATGGCCAACAAATAGAATCGACCAAGATGGTTGGAATTCCCTACTCTTCAAGCTCTACTATTCCTAGGTGGGTTGACCTTTATTCACCAATGAATGCTTGTTCTCTGAGATTGAAGGGTGATAATTAAGTAGATTAAAAATCTTTACAAGTTTGGAGAGTTTGTGTGATCAATAATTTTTTCAATTAAATCATCCTCATAATATTTCCAATTACATCAACTTCATATGATCACAAAAATTTCAATTAAATCATCTACTACTAATCTATTTCATACTGGCATGTAGGTTTGAAATAGATGATACAAAACTAACTACTACTCATATGTCTATTACGAAAAATAAATGTATAAATGAGATTTTAGAAAATATTGTTTTAGAATGGATATTGTAAGTGCCTTCTTCCTGCTAGGAAATGGAGTCAAGATATGGAGTGATATGTGTTCTCCTTTTGGTTATAATTCTAGTTTTTTGGAACTTAGGTATTTATGACTTGCATAAATGTGCAATGAAGTAGTTATAAGACTCTTCTTATTGATCCAAATGATTTCCTAGATTACTGTGATTTATTTTAAAAGGATTTTAACTCTTAATTGAAGAAACTAGTTAAATGAACCACACAAAACATGAATGTTCTTTGACGAACCAAATATATGCTTGATACACTTGACTTGAATAAGGAAAGATCAAATTGGAGACAACCACATAATCATACACAATAATTTCAACAAACAACTGAAACTGAAATTTGGCCACCGGATTATAAGTTAATTTCCATTGATATGCTAAAAAATATTTTACAATGTATACAAAAATTCTTTTCTCCCAACTATCTTCTATTCTACCCCTTTACTCGGTCTTGGTTTCCTTCCCTCTTATAGGCGAGTGAGGGAAGTGAAAAGCTTCAAACCGTTACATTTCAAAACAACCCTTCAATTACCCCTTCACTTGTACAAACTAATAATATTAGTTATCTTTACATTTGTTTATAATTACAAAAATATAATTACAACATAAGAAAACAACTTTTGCATATTGAAGGCCAAAGCACTTGTAGTACACCTAAAGTTTGTTAATAATCGTAGGCACCCGTGATCATTTGATCTGGCAAGGTCCTTTCTCCTTGATAATGTATCAAGGCTTAGCACTTCGATGTCTCTGTTATAGGGCCTACTCTTCTAGGGGAGCCAAGTATGTCTACTCCCATTGGAACACTATATAGTCACTAGGAAACTTGTATTCTTGAACTTCTGATATGTTTTCCAAATGATCCTTCCATCTCTTATTCAACATTCCCCTGAATTCTACAGTAAATTTGGAGTAGCCTGAGTCTAATGCAATTATCCCATCTAGAGATAGATTGAATATGTGAATATTGACATCTTGCTCCTTTTGTAGGTTGGTGAGTACATTGGGCACTATTTGGTCAAATTCCTTCTTCCAATCTTCAAGAGCCTTGAGATGAGTCTCTTCCCTCAGGATATCTGGTACAAACTAGTGCTTGAGTGTGCTGAAGGATTTTGTCTTTGCTCTTGTCTTCTGATCTTCCCCAGAGATATATTGAAACTCATCTATGCCCATTTTAACCATCTTTTTTGTGGGTTTCAAGGCTATTGGAGCATCTTGGCTTCTTTGTAGAACTTTTCATAATGTCACTAGGATATGGTGGATAGGCTGCCACTTTTTTAATAAAGGATATAAAATTGTACTATGTGGCTTTATCTACTCCAATGATTGTAATAAAGAAACATAACAGTCATGTATATCTTTTGTTTTATCCACAACAAGCCTAATTCTATGCTCTAGGATTTTCTCCAACACACCAAAGGTTTTATATCTCACCTCTTCTTTGTAACCTCATTGAGCCTTTTTAAATCAACAATATCCTTTTCCCAACCTTGCTTCAGTGCTTCTACTTGATCCATAAGAATTGTGTCAACTCCCAATTCATGAGATGTAGAGGGATGATAGACTACAATTTCCTATCCTTTGGCAGAATCGACCCTATTCAATTATTGCTTCAAACTCACATTCTCCATGAACAACTAGTTCACCTCCTCATTCATGTCAATCTAGGCTTTCTTGTATTTAACCAACCTAAGAAGTATGATTCTAATAACATATCTAGTAAACATAGTTAAATGCATGGTCATAGTGGCTGCCTCTAATGCTGAGGTATCTTTAAGTGTTTTGACCATCACCATTCCCCTCATCTCCTACACTACATCCAATAGCCTTGGTTTTGTTGTATTTTTTTACTTCGACAAAAAGGCCAAGGTTTCAATTATAGGGTTGTAACTAGTGCCATCATTCCCTCTCCTGAGTCAAATTTTGAAATCAACATAGGGTCCTCCTGATTTCTCACTTGATCAAGTAAAAACATCTTCTTTAACTCCATACCTAGGATGAGTAATATAATGCTTTTTAGCACCATGTCTCTAGCCTCTTGGGGGATGATGTTTACGTCATTTATTCTAAGCTCTTTGAATGTTTGGGCTATAATATGATCATGCTGGGATTCATCAATCCCAATTTTATTAATCTCCACCATTTCCTCAAATTCTCGCATTTTCATTTTGACCCAAAAGTCTTTAAACTCAGGGGACTTTAAAAAGTCATCATCCTCCACAAGCCTAAGGGAGGCCACTACTTTCTCATCTTCAATCATCTCCACCTATCTCTATTCCTACATGTTTCCCTTTTCATCAGGTTTATGAACCTTAGTTTCATCTCCTATGAGTGGCTGAGTAACTTCAATGTCATCTTTCATATGCCTCAACACACTGGAAACCTCCTTTGTGTCTCCTACTTCTTCTGAAAACTCATATGACACTAATGGTGCTACATCATCTGTTCTTTGTCTTTTAGCCTTTGGTTCCTCTAGGGATGGATCTGGTGAAATTAGTGAACACTATTGAATTGAAACTGCATCATCAATAGGCTCATAAATCACCACCTCACTTGGCTTCTTAATAAGAAGGTTGGTGGGCTTTGTAGAATGACTCTCAGGTGATTTAGCTAAATCATCATACAGTTCTTTGAAGTTGTCAATTGTTAAATCAATCATCTTAAGGGGAATCTTTTCTTCTACAAAAACCGCAAGAACTTTGGGTCTTCTTTCTTCTTTTCTTCCTCCACCTTCTTCAAGATATCCCATTTCATTTTCCTTTGAAATAATTCATGAGGGGTGAGACAATTCCTAATTATATCCTCCTCACAACCAACCTAATGTGTAATTCCTGCCTTGGTAAGAATAACTTGTCTCACATAGTTCATATCTCCTTCGGGGAAAAAAACCTCTCCATTCTATATTCCAAAGAATATTAGTTCTTTAGATATTTCTACAATTGCTGAAGGGTGTTTGCATTGATGGAAAATCCTCCATATATAGTCAAATTAGGTAAAAATGTTCCTTTCTTTTGCTTCTTCATGACCTCTATTTCCATCCACAACATTTTCCACATGAACTCTAAGAATTCCAGATGAGAAGGGACAAATTTTGGCAAAATGTGGGGAGGCTGGGGGCACCCATATAGTCTTATGACTGTATAATTAGCTAAGAAAAAACAATCACCAAAATCATGCGTATGCCCCTTCTCTGATTTGAAGGCCAGAGGTCTTAACAATTATCTCATTTCCAAGACAACCTTGGTGAAATGTTACCAAGGGTGGCCATGATTCTAACGAGAAAGTCATCATGGAAGATCACATAGTCACCATTCCTGCACCTGCTATCCCACATATAACACCAACACTATACTAACATCCTTTTTCCTTTTTGATTATTCATCCTTATATTCATCCTTTTGGTCCACTTTTCACTATTCTAATATAGGATTAAATGGCCTAACATGGAGTAATGTTTGAAAGTAATAGGGGCCTTATTCTCTCTTACTTGCATAAATCATTCATGTAACCCCTTCTTAGTCACAAAATCAAAGTCAAATTCAATATTCACCTCAAGGTTTTGTATTCTCATTGCCATCATCATTAGTTCAACTGAAATTTTGTCTTGTGCATATATCCCTAACACTTGACATAAAGTAAAGTATGTTCTTTTGAAGTAGACTTCAAAGACATCTACTGAAAATGACTCACCACAGGTAGGGGAGATAGGTTTTTTTCTGTTATTTACCCCCTATTTCATGTACATTGGCAACTCATCACTTCAGTAAGTTTTCCCTAGTCTATTGTAATCTTCCACACTCTTTTGAAGGTAAAATTTAGTGATAGCTTGTTTTCTCAACTTAAAACATTCAATGATGGTAACCTTAGTCAAAACTACCAATGGTGACCCATCAGAAAATCTTACAGTTTTTGTTGTTGGGTGGTAATGTTGTGCTAGAGTCTTGATGAACTCAACATCTATGAAGATGTTCAAGACTACTAACTTTTCTAAGTCAACATTCTAGGGGTTTGAGACTGGAACCTTAGAATTTGTCTTCTCACAGAAATACCAAAATAAATCCCACCCTAAAATAGGAATAGTAGCATCTCTACACCCCTGTGCTTCATCCTTGAGCACTTTTTTGTAGCCTTGGTCAATTGATTTTGGTAATGTATCTAAAATTGATTGTTGGATCTCCTTTTTTTCTCACTGGCTCACTCTTTTTAGGTGACATTGTTATATTAACTAGGGTTCAAGGCTTCTAACTTTGCAAGATCAATTACAGAGAATAACTGACACCACCTCAAACAAGAGAAGCAATTTGAAGTTTCTTATGAGCACAAGAGGAGCATAGGTGCACTTACCCGTTTCTATGACACTCCTAGAACCCACACCACACTTCGAATTCCTCTTTCTCTGAGCACTCCAACCTATTTGTGAATGATTTAGATAGCATCAAATTTAGAGTATATCAACTTCTGAATTTCGTTGTTTCATCATTATTACCAACTCGTGTTGAAAATTCTCAATGATTGATCATGTATGTGAGTTTTGAATATGGACGCTCAATCTGAATAGATTAGATGGACTTAAGTCTTTTCATTTATTTAATTTTGGTATTTTCATTAATGCAACACCAACTTGGGCCGCAATACCACCATCATAACTCAAGGCTCTTGTGAGGTAGCGAGATTGTATTTTTAATTTTATTCAACCCACCTTGCTATATCGCATATAATTTTGTCATTATAATACCCCCTTCATGGGGATGCGGGTTACATTGTGGTCATTCACTTCCTACTGCTGTACCACACACACTCTTATTGACTATTGTGGTAGTGCGGTAAGTTCTCATAATGAGTCTCATGTTCTGCTAGCCCGCTACATCTTATCAATGGTGATTACATACCCCTGCGGGGGTGTGGTTTTTGGCAGATTCATATATTTGGATGAAAACACATGGGTAACATGAATGTAATAGCTCCAAGATCATCTTGTTTGGAAAGATTGAACAATTTTCAGATCTTTGAAGCTTTATGAGTCTTCCTTTTCTTGAATTTTTAGTGTCACTCAGACCTAAAAGAATTATTTATTTTTCCTTTTATGACGACTAAGTTCAAGATAATGATATAATGGGGATATTGACAAGAAATTTTGATGAGTAACATAAGGATTAAGGTTTTTCCTAATGGATTTTAGATTTTAAAGTTTACTTAGAAGCTTATAAAATTAGGTCAATTTTATAAGTTCCAATAGTGGCAACAGTTGGGGATGAATGGCTATTAGACATTGTAAGAAGCCATAATTTATCTCTAGGAAGCAAACCAAATTAAAAAATAGAAAAGACCCAAACTACTGTGCATGGATTTTGATCTTCTTTAAGAAAAGAAGTGTTTTAGGAATTTTCCATGTGCTAGCAATTCCTGATCTTCACCAATGATATTCTATAAATAATATGAGTTTTCTCCACACTTTTCTATAATAACAAATGTACCCAACCACAAGGCTTCAAACTTTCCATGTTTCCCTTTATCTTGGCTCTTGGCATTCCACATGAGAGCCATATCATCAATCTAGAATTTTCTATCCTTAGCCTTTTTGTCAAACAAGTACTTCATTTGTAACTGCATTTTTTCATTTTGTTATTGTGCTTGAATTCAAACCTCATCTAGTTCTGCTAATTGCTCCATCCTTTCTTCCATAGGTTCAAGAATATCCATATCTTCTTATAACATGAATTTGTAAAAAGGAAAAAGGTTATGCATTGGTATTTTGGCTTGAGCTACATAAACTAGTTCAAAGGGAGATTTTCCAGTAGCCTCTTTCACTGTGATCCTCTCTTCCCACAATGCTATTTTCGGCTTTGAATCTCAAGCCCTTTTATTGTTGTCAAGTATTTTTTTGATTATTTTCATAATTCTGTTATTGCTAGATTCAACTTGACCATTAGCTTGAGGGTCATATGGATAAGCATATGAGATCACTATGCCATATGATTCACAAAATTTCTTGAATTCATCAGATCTAAAACACATCCCATTATCCATGATTATCCTGACAAGAACTCCAAACATAGTAATGATGTTTTCTAGCAAGAAACTGATCACCACTTTTCTTTTAGCTTGCTTGGTTGGGATTGCTTCAATCCATTTAGTAAAGTAGTCAGTGGGAAAAAGTATCCATATATGTCCCCCACTTGATTTATCTGTTATTTCACCTATGAAGTAAATACCCCACTAGTAAAAGGGTGCTTCAATCTGCATGGGCCTTAAAGGAAAAGCTCCTTGATATTTCAACTTACCAGAGAATTTATGACATGCCTCACATTTCCTTACATACCTGTTAGCATCAATAAAGATCTTTGGCCAATAGTAACCAACTCTTATCTTATGTGCAGTGGTCTTAGCTGAAAAATTCCCTCCACATACACCTTCATGCATTGATTTCAAAGTTTGTTTTTCTTTTCCTTCATCTAAAAACAACAATAGGATGCCATCCTTGTCTTTCCATAATAAATCACTGTTCACAAAAATATACCTTAATGCTTGGAGTTTCCGTGTTCTCTTTTGATTATCATTCATATTGTTAGGGAACTTCATATGTTTGAGATAATGGGCTATATCTATATACTAAGGTGTGTGTTTAATGCTTGATATTAGATCCTTATGTTCCTCATTGTTACATACTTGAGAAGGTTCCAAATTAGATTTAGCCATCAACCTTGCCAATCCTTGTCCTCTCACAGGTTTTGTAATTTAGATATCAATGTTGAACTTTTGAATCCTATTTATCGACCTACAACTCCTTCCTGTAACCTCTGTTTGTACAAAGACATCTTTAACTACTACATTTGATACATAGACAATCACTTATGCCCCTGCTAGGTACAACCTAAATGCTTTCACTGCCTTTACTAGTGCATAAGCCTATTTTTCAATGGCATCATATTTTAATTTAGATCCTTGGAGTGACTTATTGAAAAATGAAATTGGTTGCTCATATCCCTCTTCATTCTTTTGCAACATAACAACAACAATAGTATGAAAGGACACAAATGAGAAAATCTGGAATGGTTTGCTAAAATTTAGGGATTTCAAAACAAGAGCCTCTTTGATTTCTCTTTTTATCAATATAAATGCTTCTATGGCTTCGGATATCCAATCAACCTTTGATCCTTTCTTCAAGATCTTGGAAATAGGTTTCACAATTTCAAAAAAGTTAGAGATGAATCCTTTAACAAAGTCAATTTTTCCAATGAAGGATTGTATAGCTTTCACTTTTTTGGGAATATGAATCTTATCAATGGCTGCAACTCTTTTTGGATCAATTATTACTCCTTCTTTAGAAACTGTGTCCTAGTAATTTCCCTTTAGTTACAACAAAGTGACATTTCTTGGGGTTCAAAGATATACCATATTCAAGTGCTTTGATAAATATATTTTCCAAATTAATACAATGATCCTCTACCTTCTTTGAGTATGTTGTTAGGCCATCTTCATAAACAACCATTATGATGTTAATTAGATCGAAAAAAGATACATCCATGACCCTTTGGAAAGTGGCACTGACATTTGTAAGGCCAAATGACATTCTCACATATACACAAGTATCCCGTGGTGTAGTAAAGGTGGTCTTATATTGTTTTGATTCTTTAACCTTGACTTGGTTATAACTTGAGAACTCATCCATCATGGATAAAAATTCACATCCTATCACTCTCTGGAACATTTCTTCCATATTGGCAAGTGGGTAATTATCCTTTGTAATGAAACATTTAGATTATGGAAGTCTATGCACAACCTTATATCTCCATGCAAATACATGCTTATATTTTCTCAATAAGATTATGAGCATTTACCTTACTTTTGGATTGATCTTCTTACCTATGTATAATTTTTGGAGCAATTTCAATCCCAAGGTTTATTTCCTCAAGATCCTCTTGGTTAACTAGTGCCTGCTTCAAGAGAGACTTATCATTTCCATCAAAGACTCTTTCTAGGGCTACTAATCCCTTTGGGATCTTGTTTGTTTTCAATTGTACAACTTCTTGACCAAAGACAATACTGTTACCATCTACCTTTTCAACAAAAGCATTAAAATATATTTGTTAGGATTCATCTTGGTCTATACACTAAAGAAATCTTATCAAATCGTCATCATGATTAAAAAATTTCCAATTATAGAAATTGTTAGGAATAAAAGGTCTGGTTTTGATTTCTACCTCTAAGATGCCTGCCAATGTAACACCATCCCTTTTTAAGGCAAAATTTGCAAGAAAATTTGTAATTATTTTTTTTGAACTTTCTATCCATTGAATGGAGAATGCATCAAAGAGTTCGAAAGTATCCCATACAACATGTTTATATAGGTTGAGTCCTATTTTTTGAAGCATACTTGGCTCTAACTTGTGAGATAACTAGCTCATAATCTCAATATATTGTCCGTAAATTGATCCCATATCTAATGGCAATATTCAGACCTAGCAATAATGCCTCATACTCTGCTTTGTTGTTAGTGCATTCAAATGATAGAAAAAATGAGTATTTGAATATTCTATGACTGGGTGCAATAAAGACCACACCTACTTCATTACCTTCTTTGCTACAAGCACCATCAAAGTACATTTTCCAAACACCAAATTTATCCATTTGGACTGTATTACTGATTGGGTCACTATTTTGCAACTAAGGTTGTGAATGCTCCACTCTAAAACTTCCCAAATCTAAATCATAGTAGTTAATCTGATTTGGATCAATGTGTTCTACTACTTTCTTGGACCGTGGTTCTCTGTATAACTTAATATTTGTCCCATTAACGGGTATAGTTGCATATGATAGGTCCAATTGTACATTCCCTACAACTATAGTAGTCCATTGTCTTGATAAAAACATGCCATAGTATGGTGGAGTGTCAACCACAGTAATTTCCGTTTTATATGTAGCCTCAGGATAAGAAGCCAATTTTAACTCTACATCCCATATGAACCCAATAATAGGGAAAAATCTATTTTCCATAGCATAACATTTTCCATAGGTGGTATCAATCCACAAGCCCAACTCTTTCATTATTTCCATGGGAATAATGTTTATTGCTGCCCCTGAATTAATCATATAATTTTTTACCAATTTGTTGTTTATCAGTAAGGTGGTATAAAAAGGATCCACATGAGATGGATTTTTTTTCAGAGTAGTCCCCAAGTATATCTCAAGAGTTTTTATAGTCTCTCCTTTTACATTGTTAATATGCCCTTCATTCTTTTCTACCTCATCCTTTCTTTCATTTTAGCCTCTTGGTTTATTTGACACATTTGAAATTAATTTCATTGCATTGTTCCTATATTCATCAACTTTCATCATTTCCAATAAGGGCACTGACATCTTAATTTGGGAAAAAGCTTGTGCTATGTCAAAAGAAGGTGTGTTTGCTTCTTCTTTACCTAGTTCTATCTTAGTAGACATTTTCTCCTCCACTTGTTGTTTAGGGTCGTTCCTCACTCTATTTTGTTCACTTTGTGCTGCCTCTTTTGGTACATACTTTTGAGCCATCTTCCGAGGCTTTCCCTTTTCCTCATTCTTTTGATTTTCTAAGGTGATCTTCTTATATCTTTGTTTATCCCTTACAAACAAGCCCCCAAGTGTCCCTTGATATTATTTTACAACTCTATTTTTGATATTATAATTGCTTTTGGTTTGTGCCACAAAAACAACTATAAGTGATTTAATCTCCTTCTCAGCTTGTCTTCTCAATTGGATTTGATTTAATTATTGTTTTATAGTGTCAATGTAAGGGCTTCCCATATTTTCATCCTCTTGATCATAAAATACCTCTTGTTGGCCCATATGCAGATTGTACTTTTGGTTGTTTACATCATACTCAAATCCATCTTCCTCTGAATATGAATATTCTTCATGTACCCATAGGGTTTGATTGCCAACATTTTTATAGTGTGATCATCTCTTTCTTGGTCATATAGTGCTTCATCTCCTTGGATTGATTGTGCAACTATGCAATACTCAGGAGAATGAGGCAGATTGCAAGGTACACACCATGGGGTGCTCTCCACCATATTTGTCCCCATGCCATATTAATGGATCAGGGGTGTCTTTATTTTTATTTTGATCATTATCGATTGGCCTCCCATTCTTCCAATTTGTTTTGTAAGGCATATCATGAAACCTCAGCCTCCCATTTCTATGATGGTTTGGCTGCGTGTGTTGGTGGGTGTCAGGGTTATGTAAGATTCTAACTTCATCCCTTCTACCAATCTTCCCTGAGGATTTTCTATTATTTTCTATACTTAAAGTAACTTTAAATGCTTCGGTAAGGATTGGAGGATTCTTTGTTCTAAGTTCATAGCTTGTATTTGGATCAAATTCATTCAATTAAAACAGTAGACACATAAGATCCATGGGTTTCAAATCAGGTGGGATTCTATTGAACAACTTCATAAATCTGGTGTTAAAATATGCCACTAATTCATTATAATTATTTTGGATATTTGTCAACTCATGTAAAGAAAACCTAGGGTCATTATGATCCCCAAAACACTCCTCAAATACTCTCTTGAACTCAACCCAATAAATAATTAAGGCATTAGGTAGATTCTTGTACCGATCTCTTGCTTCCTCAATTAGTGACTACATGAACAACTTCATGTTGTATGTCAAAATTTTCCATAACCGTTTCAAAAGCCTTTTTGTGGTCTTCCGTTAATATAACATGGTTTCCAGAGAATTTTGGGATTGCATTCCTTACATCATTATCAATTACATTTGGGTATACCTGAATACTAAATAAGTCAAGCTATTTGAATCTTTCTAAATTCATACGTTCTCTTGCAATTTGATTTTGTCTTTGATTAAGTTGATATTATTGATGCTAGGGTCCTTGTTGGTGTTGATAGTGATACATACCTTGTTGCATATTTTGATTAGGACCTCCATGAGGGTTCACATTACCTTGTACATTTTGATGGGGAATTTGATTTTGATAATGTCCAACATATTGACTATGCCCATGATTTTGATATCTTACTCCTCCTTGTCTAGGAGGGAAAATATATGCATTGCCTATAAACTGAGAAGTTATGGTTATATTTGCTAGATTTGAAATTTGTGATGTAGACGATCTTTTTTGTATATGATGGGAATTGTTAGTAATTCCTAGATTTCCTACTATATTTTGGGATACGTTTGGGATCATAGGAGCACTTGTACTCCCATACCTAGTCTGACTATAGACAAGTCTATGTTGTGTTATATTAGGAATAGGTCGATTGTTTAATTGTAACAACTCCTGAAGTAATGCCTCCTTTTGTCTTATCATCTTAATCATTTCAACTTGTGCTGTCATTCTTTCCACCTCTTGTTTCAACTCTTGATCAGTCAATTCTCTGGTAGAGAATTCATTGGCATCAGTAAAACACACTATTCTAGGTGTCTTCTCAAAGGACCTATGTTGTGAAATCCCAATATGTTGTTGAGACATTCTTTCATCATAGTCCCTTCTTGCTTCATCCTGTGTTATCCCTTCATCCACATAATCCTCAATTTATTTCAACTTTTGGGGATTAAGGTTGAACAAGAGTATAAATCTATATAGGCTATTGTGTTCAGGAGGGTTGTGAGGATCCCTTGGTGGAAATTTATCATTGTTATACAATCCTATCATAGACAAAGGACTATTATATACATTGAAATGTTGTTCTGATGTATTCAATTGTCCATTTTGCAAATTATCATGCAACTCTATGATTTAAGGTTAATTTTTTGAGGCTTCTTTATTAGCAAGTGTTTTTGAATTGGAGGGGACTTGGAACCATTCATATTCTTTTTTGAGCAGTTTTTATCTTTATTCAATGAATTATTTTGATTCCCTTGGTGTAAGGATCTTTTACCATCCATCTTGGGAGAAATTGTATTGCTTTGATGTCAAAAACTTAATCTTTCTGATTTGAAGTTCAAATGATCACTCATACAACAATTTCTTAGAGATTTTCAACAATTTCTTCTAGCAAATTTATGGACTTATCTTTTGATTTTTGATACTCCCCAATGCTAGTTACTTATGTTTCTTCAGTAGAGTCACCAATTGGTATAGACTTGTATGGGGAAAGAAAAATCCCACAATTTTCAAGTCTTGATTTAAAATTTAATGACTCTTTCACAAGATGGTATGCAACCCAATTTTAAGGCTCGACCCCTAGAAAAGTTTCCAATCTGTTGGTTCCCAAATTAGCAGATTATTAAACCCTAAGAGAATTCCAAGCTATATTAGGTTCAACAAGTGATATGGCCAACAAATGAAATCAACCAAGATGGTTGAAATTCCCTACTCTTTAGGCTTTGCTATTCCTAGGCGAGTTTACCTTTATTCACCAATGAATGCTTGTTCTCTAAGATTGAAGGGTGATGATTAAGTAGATTAAAACTCTTTACAAGTTTGGAGAGTTTGTGTGATCAATAAATTTTTCAATTAAATCATCCTCATAATATTTCCAATTACATCAACTTCAGTGCCTTCTTCCTGCTAGGAAATGGAGTCAAGATATGGATTGATATGTGTCCTCCTTCTGGTTATAATTCTAGTTGTTTGGAACTTAGGTATTTATGACTTGCATAAATGTGTAGTGAAGTAGTTATAAGACTCTTCTTATTGATCCAAATGATTTCCCAGATTACTATGATTTATTTGAAAAGGATTTTAATTCTTAATTGAAGAAACTAGTTAAATGAACCACACAAAACATGAATGTTCTTTGAAAAACCAAATATATGCTTGATACACTTGACTTGAATAATAAGGAAATATAAAATTGGAGACAACCACATAATCATACACAATAATTTCAACAAACAACTAAAACTGAAATTTGGCCACCGAATTATAAGTGAATTTCCATTGATATGCTAAAAAGATTTTACAATGTATACAAAAATTCTTTTCTTCCAACTATCTTCTATTCTACCCCTTTACTCGGTCATGGTTTCCTTCCCTCTTATAGGTGAGTGAGGAAACGACAAGCTTCAAACCGTTACATTTCAAAATAACCCTTCAATTACCCCTTCACTTGTACAAACTAATAATATTAGTTATCATTACATTTGTTTATAATTACAAAAATACAATTACAATATAAGAATTTTTTTTTTGCATATTGAAGGCCAAAGCACTTGTAGTACACCTAAATAATGTTAATAATTATAGGGAACCCATGATCATCTGATATCGAAAGGTCCTCTCTCCTTGATGATGTATCAAGGCTTGGCACTTTATTGTCTCTATTACAAGGTCTATTCTTCTTGGGGAGCCAAGTATGTCTGCTCCCATTGGAACACTATATATTCATTAGGCCACTTGTATTCTTGAACTTGTGATATGTTTTCCAAATGATCCTTCCATGTCATATTCAATATTCCCTTGAATTCTTTAAAAAAATTGGAGTAACCTGAGTCTAATGCAGTTATCACATCTAGAGTCAGATTAAAACTAAGAATATTGACATCTTGCTCCTTTTGTAGGTTGGTGAGTACATTGGGCACTATTTGGTCAATTTCCTTCTTGCAATCTTCAAGAGCCTTGAGATGAGCCTCTTCCCTTAGGATATATAGTACAAATTGGTGCTTGAGTGTGCTAAATGATTCTATCTTTGATTTGATCTTCTGATCTTCATGGGAGATATATTGAAACTCATCTATGACCATTTTCACCATCTTTTACATGGGTTTCAAGGCTGCTAGAGTATCTTGTCTTCTCTGTAGAACTTTGCATAATGTCACTAGGGTATGGTGGATAGGCTGCTGATGAGAGCCAACTATGTCCCATTTTATGCCACATTTTAGCCTATTTCATATACATTCCCACATTCCATTTCCATTCCATATCATACTATTTGACCATTTTAGGTTGCATATGATTAAATATATATAAGTGGTAATTGATTATTGGTTGTCTTTACTAATATGCATTGTGATTTCCAGCCTTGGGAAATAAAGCTTGCAACATGCAGATCACAGATCTTCATCTCACCTTCTATGCAAAAAATATTGCTATCACTTTCTGGTCAAGAACTTTTGTTTATCAGTTTTGACCAACAACTTGATTTTTTCATCTTTTTAAAGAAGATGTCAGTCTCCAAGACGGAATTAGTTACCTCCATGGTGCTGACTATGTACCAAATTTGAATAAGCACAAGAACTCGTGAGATTATTGATAAATAAATATGAAGGGAGATGTGATTTCCAGCTATGTAAAGGAAACCACAACCTTTTTATTTTTACTATCTATTATAATAAGACAATGTTTAGTTCATGGAAAAAAAATAGAGAAAAGTGCACTTGAACAGGTTCCACATGCACCATTCTTGTGATTATGGAATAAGGAAGGAAACCTATGCTAGAGATTTGTTGGTAAATAGCTGGAGAAAAATTTGCAGATCTGAAGTCACATCTTCTATTTTCATCCACTGTTATAACCAACATGTTTTTATCTATGGATAGTAACCCAACTATTATGTAAGCTAATCGCTCTTTTAGTTTATTGGTCGCAGGCCAAAACAAATGTAATATTTTTTGTAGTTAGTTTTTATCAAACAAATATATATATATATCAAACATATATATATATATATATATATATATATATATATCAAACATATATATATATATATATATATATATATATATATATATATATATATATATATATATATATATATATATATATATATATATATATATATATATGCGCATAGTGTAAAGGAATGTAAATATTTTTGTATCGAATCCCTAATAAATAAAATAATGATTCACATGATGAAAACCATGTAAGAGCAACATTTTTTTATTTCATCATTTAGTAGACTGAGGAGGTAGGGCCTAATGCTCAGAATGCTGGTGTTTTCTATAATTTATTGTTTCAGTAATGTGTGTTTTATTTTTCATAACATAATGTTTCATTTTGAATTATTGGTCAAGTGTGTTTGTTGTTACACTATTACTATTGCAATCTGATTAAGCATTATTTATTATTGAGTGAGATGGTTAGAATTTTGTCAAGTTCTCATTCATTTACTGAAATAATTTAAATTGTGAATATGAGATCTAGAATTTACACAAGGAATTACTATTGTTACTGTGTAGATTGTTAACAGTTTCTGTCATAGCCCTTGTCGCATTTTTGTCAGAAAGAAAAAATACGAAAGTCAAATCAGATTTGCATTTAGGTAATTCTTGTGTGTTCTAGTTACATCCATCCCAACTTCATTTGTTGATTTCCTCCCTTAGGTATACTTCTGCAACACCTCTCACAAGCTTATGACCCCCAGGTTGACACTCTTAGACCAAGCTGAAATCTTTCTTATTCTTTACCCCAATTTTGTCCTATCAACTACCACTTTTTAAATAAAGGATCTAGAATTGCAGTATGTGCCTTTATTTGCTCCAATGCTTGTAATAAATAAATATGTAACTCATTTATATCTTATGTTTTATCCACAACAAGCCTAATTCTATGTTCTAGGATCTTCTCCAACACACCAAAGGTTTTGTATCTCACATCTTCTTTTGTAACCTTATTGAGCCTTTTCAAATCAATAATCTCATTTTCCCAACCCTGCTTCAATGCTTCTACTTGATCCATAGGAATCGTTTCAACTCCCAATTCATGAGATGTAGAGGGATGATAGGCTACAATTTCTTTGCATTTGGAAAAATCAACCCTATTCAATTGTTGCTTCAACTTCACATTTTCCACGAAAAACTCATTTACCTCCTCATTCATGTCTAGGCTTTCTCGTATTCAACCAACCTGAGCTCCATGTTTCTAACAACATCTCTAGTAAACATAGTTGAATGCATGGTCATAGTGGTTTCCTCTAATGCTGAGGTTTCTTTAAGTGTTTTTACCATTGCCATTCCCCTCATCTTCTGCACTACATCTAATAGCCTTGGTTTTGCCGTATTTTTCTACTTCACCCAAAAGGCCAAGGTTTTAATTTTAGGGTTATACTCAGTGAAACTCATTCCCTCTTCTGAGTCAAATTATAAAATCAACATAGGGTCTTCTTGATTTCTCACTTGATCAAGTAAACATATCTTCTTTAACTCCATACCTAGGATGAGTAATATATTGCTTTTTAGCACCATGTCTCTAGCCTCCTAGGGGCTGATGTTTACCTCATTTATTCTAAGCTCTTTGAATTTCTGGGCTATAATCCAATCATGCTGGGATTCATCAGTCCCAATTTTATTAATCTCCACCCTTTCTTTAAATTCCCACATTTTTATTTTGACCAAAAATTATTTAAACTCAGGGGACTATACAAAGTCATCATCCTCCACAAACCTAAGGGAGGCTACTACTCTCTCATCTTAAAGCATATCCACCTCTCTCTATTCCTATATATTTCCCTTTTCATCATGTTTGTGAACCTTAGTTTCATCTTCTGTGAGTAGCTGAGTAACTTTAATGTCATACTTCATATGCCTCAACACACTGACAACCTCCTCAGTGTCTCATGCTTCTTCTAACAACTCATCTGACACTATTGGGGCTACATTATTTTTTATATCTTTTATCCTTTGGTTGCTCTGGGTATAGATCTGGTAAAATTGGTGAACACTATTGAATTGAAACTACATCATCAATAGGCTTAGAAATTAGCACCTCACCTGACTTCTTAATAGGAAGCTTGGTGGGATTTGTAGGCTAACTCTTAGGTGCTTTAGTTGAATCACCATATAGTTATTCAAAGTTATCAATTATTAAATCAATCCTCTTAAGGGGATTCTTTTATTCTACAAAAAACCCCAAGAAATTTGGGTCTTATTACTTCTTTTCTTCCTCCACCTTCTTCAAGATATCCCATTTCCTTTTCCTTTGAAATAATTCCTGAGGGGTGAGACAATTTCTAATTATATCCTCCTCATACTCAACTTGATGTGTAATTCCTACCTTGGTAAGAATAACTTGTCTCACATAGTTCATATGTACTTTGGGGTAAAAAACCCTCTCCATTCTAGATTTCAAAACATATTTGTTCTTTAGATATTCCTACAATTTCTCAAGGGTGTCTGCATCAATGGAAAATCCTCCATATACAATCAAATCAAATAAAAATGTTCCTTTCTTTTGCTTCTTCATGACCTCTCTTTCCATCCATAGCATTTTTCACATGAACTCTAAGAATGCCAAACAAGAAGGGACAAATTTTGGAAAAATGCGGGGAGGCTGGGGGCACCCATATATTCTTATGACTGTATAATTAGCTAGGAAAAGCAATCATAAAAACTACGTGTATATCCACTCTTTGGTTTGAAGGCCAAAGGTCTTAATATTTATCTCATTTCCAAGACAACCTTGGTGAAATGTTGCCAAGGGTGGCCATGATTCTAACCAAAAACGTCATCATGGAAGATCACATAGTCACCATTCCTGCACCTACTATCCCACATATAACACCAACATTGTACTAACATCCTTTTGTGTTTTTGATCATTCTGTTGGAAGTTGAAGATTGCATCAAATGGTTGTCATTAATGTTAGCAGGTTTTCTTGATGTCAACATAGTACTGCATGTATGACTATTTTATCGGAAGTTATTTCACATTGAAGTTGTTCGTTATGTGTGATTCAACATGTTTTTTGGTCTGTTTCCTACTGTGTGACAAACTATGATTCAGATATTTCAAGATCTTGGCCGACTTGGCATATGCAATAATTTATGGATGTTTTTGACCGACCTAATCGATGTGTAAGATACATATATATTCATGTGTGTCTCTGGAAAGTATGAGAAAGGAAGCGAGATCCAAGGTTATAAAAGATTAACATAAAGTTAGAAAAATGTGTGGTTGTAGCATATCAGAATAAGTGAATCAGGCGAAGACAAAAGTGTGTAATCTGAGAAAAAGTATAGAGCAATTACTAAGCTTCATCTAGAACTAAATTCAACACAAGAAAGGTGTAATTCATCAGTTCACTTTTGGTAGTAAGCCATAACTTTTGTATTCTGGCAGTGAGCCATCTTCTTTGTATCTTTGTGGTAGTGAGCACTCCAAGTTGTAGCCCTATGGACAGTGAGTCCTTATTTCAGGTAGTGAGCCTTATCTCAGGCAATGAGCCTTATCTTAGGTAGTGAGCCTTTTTGTAACCAATTTTGATATTCTCTATAGTGTGAGTTAATCCTCATCGTGGTTTTTCCCTCATTGGGTTTTCCACATAAATCTGGTGTTATTGTGTTTGTGCATTTGCATTTGATGGTTAATCACTTAATTAGTTATGTGTTAGATCCGGTAATTGAATTTAAGGTTATAATCTGTGACAACTGATTCACCCCCCCTTAGTTGTCCTATCCAACAATTGGTGTCAGAGCAAGGTCCTTTGGAATAAGTTTAACAAATTAAAGGAGATCTTGGAAGGTTTAACTAAATGATGAAGGGATCTAACTTAGATGAAGAATTGAGAGTAGAGACCTCAGAGTCTGAGAATGAAGATCTGAAAGAAAATGTCAAGTAGGCAGGTGAATGTATTTAGAAAATAAGAAACTAAATCCAAAAATTTAAGTTGAAACATAAATAAGTTTACTAGGAACTAAAAGAAGCAAAGGAGACTGCTAGAAATCTAAGGACAAAACTTGAAGAAAGAAAAAGAATGGAAGAGAATCTAAAATTGGAAATTGGACAAAGCAAAGAAATTATCAATCAAAAGATAGAAAAATGTGACAAGCTTGAATAGGAAGTAGTAATTCTTAAGTCTGATTTGGAAAGGGCAAAAAATTTTGAAGACAAATTTAAGATAAGTTCGGGAATGATTGATGAATTAATTTCATCTCAGAAGCCTGCAAAGGATAAAGGTGGTCTAGGACTTGAAGAAGGACAAAGTTCAAAGACTAATCCAAGTCTCAACAAAATAAATAATCAAAGGAAATTTCAAGGCAATACTTACCAAGGCAAGAATAGAAGGATCAATACCAAAAGGATAGCCAATCGACATCCTGATGATCAAAGGTACACATATTTTAATGGATTTTGTTACTCATGCAATAAAATCAGACATAGAGCAACAAAATGTAGAAGAATGATGAATCAAAATAGATTATTTGGTGGACAATGCTATGTTTGCAACAAGTTTGGACATAAATCTACAGAATGTAGACGTCGGATAATGATGAATAGATTTAATACTGGTAGAAGATTTCATTCCTTTCAAGGTTATTGTTACACATGTAATACTTTTGGACACAAGGCTAATCAATGCAGGAAAAAGATGAATACAAACTATCTTGATCAAATATTTGTTGTATGCCACTCTTGCAAAAAATCCAGACATATCTCAAAATTCTGTAAGAGCAAAGTTGGGAAGAAATTGAATCCTAAACAAAAGAACAAGCTTAATCTAGAAGAAGTGAGGAGAGAAATGGAAAAAACTTGGAGAAAGAAAGAAGAACCAAAGAACAAAGACAAATCAGATAATCCTGTATTTGCATTCGGTCCAGATACCTCTTCTATGAACTAAATCTAGTAATAGCCTCATGGGGAGCAGTCATAGAAAAATCTATCAAACCCTCGACATAAGAGATGTCATGCGATGACACAAGGATATGCGATGTAAATTTTCATTTTGAAGGAAATGAAGAAAATTTTGACAAAAAAAAAGCATTATAGAAGATTTGTGGAACTTTTTTTTTGCTTACTGTGCATTTCACAATTGGTTGACAACTTAGGCGGAAGGAGAAACTGATAGACTAAAGTACAAATGATGATGTGGCAAGCAATAAATTATCCTTTATGATGAAACCCTAAAAGTGATAAGTTAAATAAGGAATATTGAGTGGTCATTCTCATTTTAAAGTGAACGAGTTGAGAAACAAAGAGTTAGAGTTACTAGCAAGTGAAAGTATAGAGAACAAGGCAGAAGCAATGGAGTCAAAGGAAATGGTGGTATTTTATCCGCACAACAATGAATTGCAAAAATTGAGTAAGTTACAGATTGATGAATTTGATCATGAAAATATTCAAAATATTCAGACTTCTCTTTTAGTTGAGCATATGCAAAAGGTCAAAAATTTAGGGCACAAGGGTTTAGACATTTGGAGTGAATTTCCATACTTTTTAAATGTGGACATTGTTCAGGTTATTTTAAGCAGAATTCAAGGTAATCAGATGATCTTTGACAAATCCTATGAGATCATGAAGGAAGCAATTGCAACAATAATAGGACTATGTGATGCCAGACCTGCTCTAGTCAAGAAATCCGTAAAGAACAAAGAGGTCGAAGCATTAAATGGGGTAACAAAAGATCAAAGGGAACTTATAATTCACACCATAATTGACCCAGTGATAAGGTATGTGGCATATGGCATCTCATATAAGATTTATTTTAGGAATAGGGAAGGTTCTACCTCAGCAATTATTGTTTATGTTGCACATCAAATGGTTGAGAAAAAGGAGTATTTTGACTTGTGTGAGTTGCTGAGAAATCAATTAATGAAAAATATAACTATGAAAAAGAATTTCAATTCTCCTTTTCGCTTTGGAACTTTGGTTATATGCTTGATGATGTATTTTCTGAATTCATTACCATTGAAATAAAATGTTGTGTGGAAGTCTGCCATACCAATTGGGAAGCAAGTTTATTGATATTTGAACTGTCTAGCAAAAAGGGAAAAGGTTTTCCAAGAGTATTTTGAAATCAAGATAAATGCATGGAATTCTGGTATGATTTCCATTCTGGTTATGATGTCTGAGGAAGGATCCTCCTCTAGAAAAAGGAAAACAAGAAAAAATAGTTCATATCTCCCTCCAGAAATGAAGAAGCTGAAGATAGAGGATAAGAAGAAGGAAAGGAAGCAAAAATTACAGGATCACTTGATCTGGTATCAACAGATGATGATGAAGATGTTACTAAAGAAAAGGTGTTGAAGATTCTTGAGCAATCTGATGGGATAAAGAAGATTGGAGATATATGGTTGTCTCGACCATCATATGAATAGGATGAGATTACAGATGCTCTGGCTATCTACGTAATTCATAATGATATTGATCTAAGTGAATTGACAAGTACCCTACTAGAAGTATTGATTGAATAGATTGAAGACAGATTAAGGGAAATGTCACCTGGTGAAACTCTAGAAAAAGATGAAATTCAATTGGCTTTAGAAGAAAGATGTAGAAATGAACAAAAGAGGTTGACTAAGAGTATAAATGAACTAAGGAGTTGTATCAAAAGTGTAAACAGTGTATATAGGCATTATATCCGATGGCCTACTACTATTGGGAACTATAGAACAAAAATTGATTCTATTGAGCATGAATTGAACTCTATTGGAAAAACATATGACGTTCTCAATGACAAGGATGGAATGAAAAGGAAAAGGATCAATTCCTTACAATCTAATCTTGCAGTCATCATGGTACAAAGGGATGGTATTGTGAAGACATTTTGGAAAGTCAAAGAGATATTGAGTTAAGATTGGAACAACTTTTCGGTCTCTTGGAGGGTGCTAAGAAAAATGCATAGAATATTACCATTCTAGATACTCTTCTGGAAAAAAATGATTCAATAGCAAAGAACAATAGTATTTGTCTATACATCAAGTTAGTAGTGGATTCCTGGAAGAAATTCCTTCTGGAATTGAAAGAAAAATACAAGGAAATATTTTGAAGAAAGAAGAATTGAGGTAAAGAATCATTTTTGATAAATTTTTTATGAAAAATGAAATTTTTTGAAGCAAAGGGAAGATAGATTTTTTTTTTTGTCATTGATGTCAAAGGGGGAGAGAGAGCATTTGAAAAATGAAAATTATTTTTTTGTTGTTGTGGGCTTTTCACATCTTGTGTTGCCATCAATGACAAAGGGGGAGATTGTTGGAAGTTGAAGATTGCATCAAATGGTTGTCATTAATGTTAGCAGGTTTTCATTGATGTCAACACAGTACTGCATGTATGGATAGTTTACCAAAAGCTATTTCACATTGAAGTTTTCCATTATGTGTAATTCGACATGTTTTTTGGTCTGGTTCCTACCGTGTGACAAACTATGATTCAAATATTTCAAGATCTTGGCTGACTTGGCGTATGCAATACTTTATGGATGTTTTTGGCTGCCCTAATCGATGTGTATGATACATATATATATTCATATGTTTCTCTAGAAAGTATGAGAAAGGAAGTGAGATGTGAGGTTATAAAAGAAGAACATAAAGTCAGAAAAATGTGTGGTTGCAATAGATCAGAATAAGAAAATCAAGCAAAGAAAAAAGTGTGTAATCTGAGTAGAAGTATAAAGCGATTATTGAGCTTCATCTAGAACTGAATTCAACACAAGAAAGGTGTAATTCATCAGTTCACTTTTGGTGGTAAGCCATAACTTTTGTATTCTGTTAGTGAGCCATCTTCTTTGTATCTTTGTGGCAGTGAGCCCTCTGGGTTGTAGCCCTATGGACAGTGAGTCTAGACAGTGAGTCCTTATTTTAGGCAGTGAGCCTTATCTCAGATAGTGAGCCTTTTTGTAATTAGATTTGATATTATCTATAGTGTGAGTTAATCCTCACCATGGTTTTTCCCTCATTGTGTTTTCCATGTAAATCTGGTGTTATTGTGTTTGTGCATTTGCATTTGATGGTTAATCACTTAACCAGTTATGTGTTAGATCTGGTAATTGAATTTAAGGTTATAATCTGTGACAACTAATTCACCCCCCTCTCAGTTGTCCTATCCAACACATTCATCCTTTTGGTCCACTTTTCACTATTTTGATATAGGATTAAATGGCATAATAGGGAGTAATGTGTATAACCCTACCCATGGAAAAAATAATATACAACACCAAAACATAACCTATAACTCATATAGCATACCACAAAAAATCCTACAAAACCTAAATACATCATACACTTCATCATATATCCATCAACAAAAAAATACACACCATCCCACCAACCTCAAAACACTCACAAGATAACTTGACATCTCAAATCCAAAGTTTGAATGAGAAAATTACAAACATGCAACTAGGGCATACAAAGAAAAACTATACCCTCAAGGACATTTGTTCATATCTATTTGATAGGAACATACTTATGATACTTTCCCTAACAACTTCAAAATGCCAAAATTTGATAAATATAAGGGAAGAGGTGATCCTCAGGAACATATACAATAATTCTATGTAGCTTGTCTAGAGGTCTCCTACATGATACATATCTAATATGACTTTTATCTCGAAGCTTAGGAAAAGCCATAGAATGGTTTTCTCATCTACCCCAAGGTATCAAAATGTTTCAAGAACTAGTTGAAATTTTTTTTAGTCACTTCTCATACACTATCAAACATGAAATAACCATGACTAACTTATATAGCAAAAAGAAAAACACAAGAGAATCATTTGTATCATTTTTACAACACTATACACATAAAGGAAAAAAGTGTAAATGGACCATCCCTAAAAAACAACTTATTGACATTTTTGTCCAAAATTTATACATGAAAATTGGTTTCCATTTAATAGTGCAACTTGCTAATACTTTCAAAGAGATCATAGAAAAGGGACTCACAACCGAGAAGGCTCTTATCACTAAGGGCCTCATCAAAATCTATAAAGACAATAGGGATCATACATCTAATTCTAATGATAAACCTTACCTTTGGACTAAAAAAGAATGTCATCAATGATGGGGTAGTAGGTGCTAAATTCATGCAAAATATACAACCTCCATCTAACAATCATCAGAATAACCAAAATGTGAATCCTCTAACAAGATCACCAAGACATAATAACAACACTAGATGAAAATACACTCCCATAGGGGAACCAATCAAAATGGTCTTGAAAAAATTGACTCAAACAAATCTTCTAAAGCTTTCAAATGTAATACAATATGCCAAACCTCAATTCAAACCCTCATGGTATAATGAAAATGACTAGTGTGAATACCATTGGACTAAAGGGAATAAAACAACTAACTGTATGAGGCTTAAGAAAATCATACAAGATCTTATTGACCAAGGGGAAGTGAGCATAGATAAACACCCTAGAACTTATGAAAACAACAATTTAGAGATTTACAAGTATCCAATCGCAAACTACGCTAAAGGAAATGACTCGAGAAATACTAAGGACTATAACAAGGTTAATCAATCCTACAATAATGTAGTGGGATGCGTCCAAGATTCAAACAATCATGTTTCTATCATTACTATATCTAGTAAGAATCCTAAGTGTGGAGTCACCAAAAAATAAGGGAAATTAACCATTCAAGGAGCTCCAACCCCATATAGGAACTTTCCTAAGGTGCAGACAACTGATTATAGCCTCATAAAACATCTTAAGAAAATTCCCAGTCAAATATCTATTTTAAAACTTCTTAGGATTTCTCTTGCACACAAACAAGTACTAGACAAATTGCTCTTTGAATCCTCCATCCCTACAGACATAAAAATTGATGAATTCTAGGCCACAATAGGGCATATTATATCCTATCACCATATATTATTCATAGAACAAGATCTTCCATCCATCACATATCACAATCATGCTCTACATCTAGGAGTCTATGTCCACAAGCATAAAATCAAGAGTCTTGATAGATGGTGGGGTAGGCTTAAATATCTACACCTTGAAATTGGTTAGACAACTAGGATATTTCGATGATGACATTGAAAGACAAAAGGCCATTACTATAAGGGTATACACGAGACTAAAGTCAAAGAGGATGAAGATATGATCTCAAATTTAAAAGTCAAAAGTTGAAGGAGGTAAGAGGATTGAGGATTGTTTGAATATCAAACTAAATGATAAAGCTACTGAATTTTCAAATCTTGAGGAAGAAATTGTTACTCTAAGGAAATAACTTGAAAGGAAAAAGAGCATATTGATAAGGGTCTGAAACTAAGAGGGGGTTCTAAAATTATTGATGAGTTGATTAAATCCCAAAAGCCATCTAAAGATAAATTTGTTCTAGGTTTTTAAAAAGAGAAAAGTCCTATATCTAATGCATCTGCAAACCTACATGATAGCTTCAAAGTGGCAGTGAAATCTGAAACAATGGAGGAGAAATCCGATATTGAAAATCCTAAGGAGACATACTATAGAGATGTAAAGATAAATCAAGACATTAAGAAATAAGGTGGATTCATTCTTTTCTGGAACAACAAGAATAATTTCAAAAAACCTACCCGTAAACAAACTACTCCCATCAAGTTCAATGGTAATTGCTATGCTTGTAATAAGTTTGGTCATAAGGATGATGAATGTAAAAGAAAGATGAGTCAAAATCCATTTAGGACTCCAAGGTACAATTCTATGAATTCTCAATCATTTCATGGATAGTGCTATGCTTGTAGCAAATTTGGTCATAAGGCTAATGAATACAAAAGTAAAATGATAAGGAAAAGTAATGCTATGACCTCTCAATCCTTCTATGGTTACTGTTACACATGCAACAAGTTTGTTCATAGGGATATTCATTACAGATCTAATGTGACAAGAAGAAATTTTTCTCTACAAGCTAGTATCATCTACTACAATTGCAATAAACTAGGACACATTGCAAGATTGTGCAAGGGAAAAAGTGTAATATCTTCTTCTCAAAAGAAGCCTATCATTAGTCAGCAAAGGATGGAGATGAACAAAGTTTAGAAAAATAAGGAATAAAGTGAAGTGAAGAATGAATCTATACCTCAACATGGTGTAGATGAGCCCTATCGTAACTAAAAGGAAAGTATTGATTCAAGGGGAATTGTAATTTCAGATCTTGTCAAACCCATAAAATACATGAGATGCTAAAGTCTTTAGCATAATGGTGAATAGTGATATGAGTTTGGTTGGTCATGATTTCAGATCAAATACACCTTCTATGGAAGGGTCTAGAAATATTATGGATCTCTGTGATATCACAAACCGTAATAACTGCTAAGTGTCAAGAAGAAATCAACACATTTATTTTGGAGAAACTAGGGTCGGTGTGAGGCATATTGAGTTCCTTTTTGGATCAAATTGATTACATTCAAACTATTTTAAGTGAGCATAAGATCTAAGGACGTGAAGAAATTTTCCAACAATTCACATGTAAACCCTAATAATGGTACTCATATGTATTTCTTTGGTTTTACTTGTAAACCCTAGTATCAAAAGGTGTACTCATGGCTACACCAATTGTCATTTATTTTGTTGATAGACCAAGACCAAAGTACAATAAGTTTCCATTCAAAGCAATGGAGGTAGACAAAGATGGCACATTTTCAAAAATTCTAGTGGGCATCATGTACTACAAGGATATAAGGTTTTACATTCATGCCTAGTTAAAGGAGATCAATCACACATATTCCTTTGAAATGGTCTGAATTGAGCTACTTAATGAAATTAGGGTATACAAGCTAGAGTATGTGAACATTGATACAAAAGGGTTAGACATATGGAAAGATTTTCTAGACTTTTGTGAAAACAAGGAATGGGTAAGAATCATATTGAGCCACATTCACGAAGATTTCATTTTTCTAGATAAAATCTACATGATCACAAAGGATGCAATTAGGGAATTTACTAGTATTTGTGCCTCCAGACTAGTCCTGGTGCTTAAATATGTGAAGAATGAAATAGTCACGGAGCTTACCGGTGCTAAATTTTACAAGAGAACACTAATAGTCGAGGATATCATTGATCTTGGTGTCTGATATGCATTAATGGTGATTTCATACAAGACTTACCTTACAAATAGAGAAGGGTCTACCACCACAACTAAAATTAATATTGCACTTCAAATGTTGTAAGAAGGCACCAACATTGAGCTATGTGAGTTGTTAAGAGAATAGCTAATGGAGAACCTAAGAAGAACAAAAGAAACCGATTACAATTTTAGGTTTGGTTCCTTGATTATTTACCTTAATTTCTTATTTTTGAATGACCTACCTAGTTTAAAGGGAAATATGTGGGACAAATTCACTCACGTAGAAGCATAGATTAAATAACACATGAATAGATTTTAGAATGAGCAAGCTTTCACTACTCATTATTGGGGGATTTTTAAGAATTTGCAAAATGAAATGCAAGGTACATATAGGATACCATCTAATTTGGACCAAAAGTATGAAAAAGAAATAAATTTCATAGTAAACAAGGATCATTGTTTAATGGAAGTTGTGGAGCCCAAAACTTCATGGATTTCTTAGATACCTTATGCAGTTGAGGATGAATTAATACAAGGTTATATTGATATTTTTCTTTCAAAACCAAAGGATCCCAAAGTAAAAATATTTGACATATATAGAGAAACTATGGATGGGATTTACCAGAAGGAGAGAGAGGAAGCCACTAAAATAAGGTGGAAAAGGTGCTTAAAGAGATAGGTTCTCCCCAATACTCTAAAATAAAAGATAAAGAGTCCAACTTCACAAAATTTTGGGCACATCTTCAAAGACTATATTAGATAGCCCTATGGAAGTTTCCACTACCAAATATGCTATTTTGGAAGCCAGTCAAGGCCTATGGAGATCCAATAGATCCTCTCCTATTGTTGTCTTTGCTCTACAACCCTCTGAGTCTACACAAACATCTAGCAATAAAATTTAAAGCAACATCTATAATCTCTCTAGAGAAAAAGGCCACCAAAGTTGGACATGCTAGGCCTAAATGAAAGGTAAAAAGAGATAAAGAAAATGAGGAAGTGTTAGATGACGTTGAGGAGATTGAAGAAGAAGAAATTCCTTTGCAAAAGAAGAAAGGGAAGGGAATTGCTAAGGAGAAGACTGAGAAGGCTCCTCTTGTCACACATGACCCTCTATATTTTGGTACAATTATCAATAGAATTTTTGAGTATGATTTATTAAATTATATAGTGTTGTAGCATCTGGATGTTACCTTGGAAGATAAAAAGACAATTGAAAAGGATGTCATTGAGTATATGTTGATATAGAACATTCCATTTAATGATATTATTAACAAAGCTTCAGATAGCCTTTTTGAAGATTTGAGACAAAGGAGTGAAGATGATATTAAAGCTGATGAAGATTTGAAGCTACAAGCAATCGACAAAATTGGGATCCCTATTTCTCAGGAAGGAAAGGAAATGAATGTATAGAGACAAGCTAAAGATCTCCAGACCAAGAGAAGAATAGATCTTCTAATGATCTTGGATGAAGATGTAAAAAGGAAGATTTAGAATGAAATGGAAGGCACTACAAAGAAAATCATTGATGAAATGCAAAGTAATGCTAATATTGATTCACAAGAGTCTCTAGAAATACATGGCATTGATGTTGTAGTAAATGCATAAGAACCTCCAGCTAATACAAATATAGAAGACATATCTAGCCAGAAAGAAATGTAATGACCCTCCAGATAACAAGAAGGAGAAGGTATCTCATGTGTGCATGAGGTGTGAACAATCTCTAGTATGGAGATAAAAAATTAAGAAGAGAAAGAGTCAAATGTAAAGGCAACCAATATTCTTGAAGAAACAAAGATGGATGAGATGACCTCTAAGAATCATGTTCCTTTGAAGATATTATCCTATAGGATATTCCTATTGTGTCTACTCAAGACATAGATCTATCTATTTTTGAAGGAAATGAAACTAATGACGATGAAAAGAAAAATGAGTAGACTAATCCTTTAGTGAATGCTAATGCACAAGGAATAGGAAGTCAAAGTGAAGTTGGTGTTCCTCCTTTGGAACATAATGCCCCTCCTCTAAAGTGTTCATAAATTAATGTGCAAATGAGAGACGATAATCCTAAGATTGCTCAGGATACAAAAGAGAAGGTTTTTGAGAAGCAAGATGCTTATGTGGGTAAAGATCAAAGTTCCTCATCTTTAGATTTTTTTAATGACCTACTATCTTTGTAGATGTTATTCCAACCTGTACTAACACCTCAACTTCTATAAATTCCCAATCATGAAGGTCAGGTAGATCCGTCAAATATTTATCCCCTTCACAAATTATAGCTTGGTGACATCTTGCATGCTTCAACATGTAAATAAATTCTATAAAAATAGATAAAGAAGACTGAAATGATAAATGTTGTAAATATAATTTAAGAAGGTTTACTGGAGGTAAAAACAGATTCCTCTTTTCCTCTAGATTAGAAACTAAAGTTGTTAATGTATTATTTTAAGGATCATTCTTCACATATTGATCAAAAGGTAGAGCAAGAGGCTTTGAGAAAAAGTAATGGATAATAGAATGGTTGAAGGATCAGATTGGTGTGCTATTGTACACAATAAAATACAAAAAAAATTAGAAATATTCAAAAAAATTGTGGATGAAGCTACTGCTTTATACCAATTTTATTTGTAATGGCCCATTTCCACAAAGAGTATCAAGGATAAAATTGACTCCATTGAGTCACAAATAAATCAAATGGTTGGGATGTATGATGTATCAAAATATAAGGATGGATCTAATAGAGCATAATTGTAAAATCTTCATGTGCAGATGACCTTGCTTCAGGATCAAAGAGATCATCTAAAAAGGTAGTTTGGTCAGTTGAGGGAAGTAGTCAACTTGAGACCAGCTTCACTTTTTGGGATACTTGTGGAAGAAGAAAATATTTTTTTGAGGATGAAGATTCTATGTATTATAGATGAAGTAGAGGGTTTGTGCATGAAATTTGAGTGTCAGAATTATATTCTTGTCTTTGCACAATAAAACTGGGTTGCAAACTTGGTGCAACTCAAAGAAATTCACTAGAAAATACCACCTTCTAAGGAAGGTACAAAGGTATAATTAAGATAATTCTAGTCTTTTTATGAATTTGATAGAGTATTGTAGTATCCTTTTAGGTTTTTTTTATACATAGCATCAATTTTGAGGCATCTCCATCTCAAGGGGAGCATATATAGTTAGGGGGATCTCATATAGTTTTTGAGATATAGTAAATAGAAGTTATAATGCCCTTTTCCCTTTATGCCAAAGGGGTAGAGATACATATGTGTGTTGTCATGAATGAAAAATGGGGAGATTGTTGGAAATAAGTGTTTACATTGATGTCAACTGAAGATGTGTTGTCATTGATGCCAAATGTGAATATTGAAGTTTGTACATACTCCAAAGATAGTGATAGTGCAATAATATAGTAAACAATGCAGTGTGTGGTTGAAATGGTATTAGTTTGATGCCCAAGTATGTTGTGGAAGAAGGTACACTAGTTTTTTCATGTGTGCAATTTGTCTACATTGACATAGTTCTTGTTTGGTGTACCACATATTAAGATAAGTTGCAAAAGATTGGCTAAGGCATTTACAGTGCATAACTTATGATAGAGTCATGATAGATTCATCTACATCCCTCCATTGTGTGATCCTTTATCTTGCAGTTTATAAGTTAAAATGGTCGAGGTGTGAAGGTGTTATATCCAAGGTTTCAAGTCATCACACCTTCTATAGTGAAATTTCCAAGTAACAGTATTCTAGTTTGTGCTCTGGTAATATAAAAATATTTATGAAGGAATATTGGGATGCTTTGTATTCCTTTGGTGAGACAGATGTGTCTGTGTAGAATTTATGATATTTTCATAGATGTATATAAATTCTTCCTTGAAATTCTTAGGTGTTTTGGTGGTCTACAAGACCTGTTTTCAAATAATAGTTTACTATAGTTTGTTTGAAATGCTTTATTCTTGTATATTTTGTGGGTTTCTCCTCTTGTGCCAGCATATGATGATCAATTTTTTTACAAGAAGGTTGAGGATATATTGTGCATGGACTAAAATTCTTGCATCTTGATCCACAAGATGGTTTTGATCTCTCCCCAGTGGTGTAAAGTTGTACAAATGATAGTTTTAGTGGTGTTGTTAGTATTTGGGCCAACAAACTTGTTTCCTCCATCAACAATTGATCTCGATTAAATAATTTTGATTTGGAGGATGTGTTATGATGTGTTTTTGTCCTATAATATTGTGTATTAATCCAAAATTGTTTTCTTACAATATTATATATGTTTAGAGACAACCAATACGATACCATGCATTTCTTCTAAAGGTTATCTTGGAGCTGACCTAATTATGGTTTTGAGTTATTGTGGAGGATATATATAGAAGATCAAAATTCATTTGAGAGTGTAATGATGGATAATGAACTTTGATTGAGCATAATGTTAATATGAAGTGTGTGAAGTCAATGTGAAGGGTTAGCTATACAAAAAAGGAACTGCAATATCTTCATATGGTGGATGTTTCTTCATAGAAATTTGTACTCTTGTTTCTCATTATAAATTTCATGTATCTTACTCTACAATAGTGCATCTCATTAGGTTCTTTGTATCTTTCTCTAAGGATTTTATCCTTAGATTGCAAGTACATAGGTAGTGAGCCTTAAACAACATTATAATTATTGTTAGCAGTGAGCTACATAAATTGTGAGTTAATCCTCATTGTGGTTTTTCCCTCATTGGGTTTTCCATAAAAATCTTGGTGTCCTTATGTGGTGCATGATTCCTTTTCTACTCTTCTTTTTAGTTTATGTGGTGTGATGTTTAATTTGTACATGAGAATGATTAATTTTATGTGTTGATTCACCCCCCTCTCAACACTACATTGTGTTCAACAATAAACCTAAGCTCTATAGCCATAACCCTAAACCATAGGTACCTTATACAATCAACCCTAAACCCTATCCCTAAACCCTCAATCTTAAACTGTAGAGAGAGAGGTAGTTTTAGGGAACTAAAGTCTATACCCTATACCCAATGCCATCAACCCTAAACCTTATCCCTCAACCTTAGGAAATAAAGATAATAGGTTAATCCATTAACCATATACTCAACCCTAAACCCATAAACAATAGTCCCTACAACCTAAATAATGAATAATTTAGAGATATTAAATAGAGAGAAGAGAGAGAGAGATAAAGAGAGGTGATATATATAAGAGGTGGAGAAAGAGATATGTGAGATAGAGAGAAGAGAGATCTACATAGGGCGGGAGAGGTAGATAAGGAAAGATGAGGGGAGAGGTAGGAAGGGGAGATAGATAGAAAGATGAGATAGTGAAATCTAGGTAGATAGTGGAGAGAGAGAGGTCAGATAGAGAGAGGTAAATCTAGAGGAGAGAGAGAGAAGTGAGATAGAGAAAAATAGAGATGGGGAGGAGGGTAGAGAGGGGAAATGTGAGACTTAACCCTAAACTCTATACCCATAACCATAGACCCTATAGCCTATACCATTAGTTCCCTAAACCTTATCCCTCAACCCTAGTAACTAAAGCCAATAGGTTAAACCCTTACCATATACTCAACCCTATGCCCTATACCCTCAACCCTTAACCCTATACCATATACCATCTTGACCCTAAACCCTTTCCCTCAACCTTGGGCCCTAAGGCCTATATAATAAACCCTCAACCATATACACTCAACTATAAACCCTATATCATATACCCTAAACCCTAAACCCTTGTGTCAGTCCTATGCATGCAATACATAGTCACATTGGTTCCTCATACCCTAGTGTATAGTATTGCATGCATTATCAAATTATGTGTTCTCTACATTGTAGTTTAATTATTGTATTCCAAATACACCTAATCCCATCCCATCCCTTCTTTCTCATCACCATCATTTTTCTCTTTCTTAATCATTGATTGTATGTGCACATTCATTCTCTATTTCTTTCATATGTCCCTACACTCAATATATTAAGATGGTTGTCCAGTCTTCATCTCCATCCAACTCATCTCATCATTGCATTTTCATATTAAGTGTTTAGATTTGTTACTTTAAGCATCTTATCATCATTGTATTTTAATTTGAAGTGTTTATATTTTTTATTTGAAGCATCTTATCATCATTGCATTTTTATTTGAACTATTTAAATTTTTTATTCTAAGCATCTTATCATTATATCATTTTCATCTTAAGCATTTAGATTTATTATTTTAAGCATCTTATTATCACTAGGCTTTTCATCTTAAATTTTTAGATTTGTTATTCTAAGAATCTTATCATATTATGTGTTTATTACATTTCATATCCACAACATACATATACATTCTTCATTAGATACATTCTAGATTCATTTTAAACCATATACATATCTCTACATTAACATTAACTTGCATATGTCATAAATCACATACATTATACAAAAATTGTTATTAGTACATTGATATCATAATCATCATTAACATAAGCCATTCCTGATCATCATATAGTTGATCTCCTCAACCTCCTTGATTGTCATAACGCAATTTTTATTACATTTAAATTATAATATGATAAATTGAATTATTAAGGAAATTCAATATGTTGAATGAAATTTTTGATATTTTGGAAAAGTTTGAAAGAAGTTGACTGTTTTTTTACTATGTGATCTTTTGAACTATCTTATACTTTATCATGATTGAACGTTACTAATGAATTGTGTAAGTGCAAGTATGTGCAATTATAGGAAAACAGGTTGAAGTAGGATAGTTTAGCTGGATCAAATGGTAAGCTTGATGGAATCTAGGTGCACATACCACAAATGGCATGATGTTTTCATTTGAAATTTCATTTAGAAGATTTTATTGACTTGATTCAAATTGATTTAATGATTGAAAAAAAAGGCTTATGGAATGCTAAAAATATGATTTCATATTCAAATTGTCTATCTTGATCTTGTGTGTTCAAATTTGAAAGAAAACAATAGCATTTGAAAGAAATTGTCTATAATTTCTTGCACGTGAGTTATTTAGCCATTTTATGGCTATTTAGATTAAATCTAAATAGTAGAAGTTTGTGTTATATGAAACGATGTAAAATGAAATCATTGAACATTCCCTTTAAGGAAATGGTTGTATTATCACTGTTATTCTTTTTCATAGTATTTGATTCCCATGTCGGCTAGGCCAAATAATGGATGACACACCCTATGGGTGTATGGATTAGATTAAAATCACAGAGCAATAGATAATCATTGTTGTTGTTTAAGTCACATCGTTCACCACAAACGATGGAGGAATTGGCATATCATTTCCCTTTTGCATTATGATGTATCAATTTGTAAGATCGATTAATTGCAGGTTATTTGATCATAGGTAATTTCTTTCCAGTTGAGCTATGTAGGCCATTAAAATGCATTCATCAAAGATCAACCATTGATAATGTTTATGGTAAAATTTAACAGTCGTTCATCTGTTGGTCATTCTTTGGAACGATGAATGGCTTGGACATTTATTCTTTTTCTTGCAATCACCAATAGGAAACACAAGTTTTCTATAACCCTAGAAATAATGAAATCATTCAAAAATCTTATGTTTATTTTAGTCTTAAAACAGCAAGCATGTCATTCGATTTATTTATTGCACAAAGAGTACTAGTATTGTCTAAATTTTTGAATACCAGAATGATGGAAACTCTGCTCGTTTGAATGTTGTACTAGATAGCTTGAAACTAATAATGAAACATATTGGAAGATAAACTTGTAAACTTCTACAAACATCATTGTTTTGCAACAAACATCTTTTTGCTATAAAACAAAATTTGTTTTTCCACAAACATCATTATTTTGCTAGAAACAACATTGTTTTACTACAAACAACATTGTTTTGCTATTAACAATGTTTTGCTACAAACAACATTTGTTTTGCTACAAACAACATTTGTACTACTACAAATAGCTTTGTTTTGCTACAAATAGCTTTGTTTTGCTACAAATAGCTTTGTTTTGAAAGGAAAATTTACATCTTGTATTACTGACAAATGATATGTCAATCTGTAACATTATTTTGAATGGAAGCAATCTATTACAATGTTTTTTTATTTCAGAATGTATGCACAAAATAATAACTTAAGTCAACACATATATGTGTATGCACATAGACCTTTGTCTACGTACATACACATACTTTGACATACCTTCTTTTATTACTTATTTAATTCATTCTTAAATGAATACTGAATTACATTGAATGTAATCATGTGAAATGCATATGAAATGAATGGATAATGTATTGATCATTTCCATTTGAATCATTTTTATGATTTTATTTAAGTTGAGGAAATAAGTAGACTGAATTAATTTTCCATAGATATGTGTGTAAGAATATTCTCTTGTTTGAATAGAAAAACAATACCTAAGTAGACTAGAGCACCTTGGGGTAGATGTTTCTAGAGGTTAGATAGTTTCTATGGAACAACTATGTTGTTGAAAGTTACCTTTCAAGACGGGTGCCGAAATGGAGTTCAGAGAGTATAGGTTTTTGCTTTATCCAAAACCTATCATTTGTTGTTGCAACTTAATTTTTATTCTTGGCCAAGCAATTAGCCCATTATGTATGTACTTTGTGATAACACTTTTCCATTCCTCACATAGATATTTCATTTTTCCAATCATAGATAGAGATGGATGTTGATGTATGGGAACACACTAGATTCCACCTTGTAGATTGTTTTCTTGCTAAGCTTTCGATGTAGGGTCGGGTATTCTTCAAGCTAGAAGAATTCTGGGGAAGCGTAAAATTCATGGTTGGGTGGTAAAGCACTTCAACCATGTTTGTCCACCAATTGAGGTGAGCATCAAGAGGAAACCGTGGATGTTTTCATGATTATCATGGTCTACAATGTAACCTTGATGTAAAATTTATATATTATGTTGACTTTGTGGCCCTATGAGCCAAGTCAACTTGGATATTATAATTGACATTGAAATTGAATATATATATATATATATTTGAATCATTTCAATTAGACATGTGTTGCTATGATTGAAAATAAATTCTTAGTTATGTATTTTTAAAATTAACTATTAATAATTTCATTTGTAATAATATAGTTAAGTAATAATTAGAATGGGTTATTACATTTAGTATCAGAGCTTAGGGTTCAACTCTAGGCCTTTTGAGTCCACAACAACCATGACTAAGGGATAGTTGAACCTTGACCAAATTGAGTTGTATTGAGGATTGGCCAAACTTGGATTGAATGCAGGTATGGGAAAGTCTAAGTCAGGAAGAAAGAAAGGGAAGACCTTTAGAACCTTGAACAAGAAAGCCATATTGGAAGAAAACACCAAGATTGAGGTTCAACCCGAGATTCCCGATGATGAGACTCTAGCTCAAGTCCTCACTCAACTTAAGCTAGAGAGAGGCAAGAAGATTGAGGAATCAAAGTGAACACCTAAGATTAAGAAGCTTTCCAAAATCAGAGATTGGCCTCTAGGGTGTGGACCAAACACACCCTTATTAACTAAGGAGGAAAAGGAGATCCTGAGTGCTCAACCGTCCTCTTTTGCAGAAATTGATGTAAATTTTGACAAGGACCTAGAGGAGTGTCCTCTCTCTGAGAATGAGAAAAATAACTAATGAAACAAGAAGCTTTCATAAATAATGGTCTATTGACCCACAATTAATATAAATAAAGCAAGGTGTTATTTTTGATGTGTTCAAATAAATGAACTCCAAAATATGTTTAATGTGCATGAATGTGTATTTCTTCAATGAATGAGTGATATATGCATGTGTATGTAATGTTATGTAGAATAATAATTTTTACTCATAGAACTAAGTGTTAAGTTATGATAGACATGAAATGTGATGTAGGTCGGGTGTGAGTCAGCATGGTGACCACTAAGCAAGAGACGAGTGGTAGTGGGTTAGACAATGGGCCAAACAAGAGGCTGTAATAGATTATAGAGCTTTTGAATAGGCAAGAGGCTCACATGGATCACATAGAACATGAGGTTTGAGTGGAACGAGAGGACTTGGTTCGCAGGAATGCAAAATTCAATCAAGGAGATGGTGGTCCAAGAGAAGGCCCATGAGGTCGAATTGACAAAGAACTTGGAAAAGATCTCAAAAGAGTAGAACCACCTAAGTTTGATAAACAATCCATTGAAGCAGGAGCTAAGGCATGGATCATAGAGATGGAGAAATACTTTGGACTTTGTAACCTATCCAACTAGACTAAAGCAAAATGGGATACCTATCAACTTTTAGGAGAAGCAACTACTTGGTGGGACAATGAAAAGTCAAAAAGGAATCTTCAACCTGTTGAGATTACTTGGGAACTCTTCCTCCAATATTTTAGGAAGAGATGGTTACCATAGCTCTTTTTTGATAAGAAGGTGATCGAATTCCAAAACCTAACTTAGGGGGCATGACTATGACCTAATACTAGGAAAAGTTCACCAATCTACTAAATTATGTGCCCCAATATCAGGGAGACAAACATTTCTATATCCAAAAGTTCATAGTGGGACTTAGGACCCACATTGGAGAAAAAGTCATGCATGATCCTCTCACCATGAATGAAGTTTTCATAAAGGCCACCAAACAAGAGAAGAAACTACAACAGTTATCCAACCTCTGTAACAATTCAAATCCTAAGACATAGTTTGGGAACAAGAAGTTTCATAAAGGAGACAAGAACCATTAGATCTGTAATCTCAAGAGGGGGAGTGAGTCGCAGGAGAAAGGTGAAGGTGGTAATGGTGGAAAGAGCAAGAAGGAAAATACTAACAAAGGAAAAGATGACCAAAAGTAGAAGGGATTCAAAGAGGACAAGTCAGGAGGCTGCAAAGGGCCTCATGACAGGTGCTATACTTGTGGAGGCAATCATTATGCCTCAAATTTTCTGCAACGGTTGATGTCACGAAGGGAAGGAAACTATCAGCAGTCTCAACATCATCAAATCCATGCCACAGTGGATAACAAGCAGGAAGAGTATTAGGCTTCACCAATACAGATGATGGGTAAGATCTATTGCCAAACCGTCTCTATTTTAATTGATACTAGAGCTACTGAATGTTTCATAGACCCTAGAGTAATATCCAAGATACCCATTAGACTTGGATACATGGAAAAATCATGGAAAGTCTAGTATGGAAACCGAGCAGAGTAGAGGGTAGATACCTATCTCTTTCACGAGTTAGAGTTTCCAACCTTCCAAACCTAGGTCAACCTATTTGTGGCACCCTTAGGCTCATATGATGTAATTCTGGGAATAAATTGGTTAATTGAGCATAAGTCAGTAGTGAACTATGAGGATACGGTAGTTAGTTGTCCGGATGATTATGGGAACCAAGTCAAGATTTGTGGGATGCAAAGACCCTTAGAACTTAGATAGATCTCTGCTATGTAGCTCAAAAAGGCTCGTCAGAAGAGATGTTTTGTTTATGCTATACATATCAATTACCCTAACATCAAGGAACCATATCTAGATGACTACCATATTCTCAAGGAGTTCCAAGATGTATTCCCTGATGAACTCACAGAGTTACCTCCGAAACAAGAATTTGAATTCTCTATTTACCTTGTACTAGGAGCCGAGCCTCAATCCAAAGCACCTTATCAGATGACCACCACTGAATTCTATGAGTTGAAGGCCCAGTTAATGGAATTGTTGAACAAAGGGCTCATAAGACCCAGTGTGTCTCCTTGGTGAGCACCAGTTATCTTTGTGAAAAAGGATGGAACCTTGAATCTATATATAGACTATCAGATGTTGAACAAGGTGACCATCAAGAATCGATATCCACTCCTGAGGATCGATGAGTTGTTTGACCAGATGAAGGGAGCAATAGTGTTCTCCAAAATTGATCTCAGGTCAGAATACCATCAATTGAGAATAAAGGAAGAAGATATTTTGAAGACTACCTATCAAACTCAATATGGACATTACGAGTTCACTATGGTACCTTTTGGTTTGACCAATGAACTTGGATCTTTCATGAACCTCATAAATAGTGTGTTCAGAGATTGTTTGGATGACTTTGTTTTGATTTTCATTGACAAAATCCTAGTTTACTCAAAGTTTATTGAAGAGCATGATAGGAACTTGAGGATAGTTTTATAGTGGTTGAAAGAAAAGGAACTCTTTGGGAAGCTATCCAAATGCTTGTTTTATCATGATATGGTACACTATCTAGGCCATATTATTTTAGTTGAGGGAGTCTTCGTAGACCTTGAAAATATCAAGGCAATCATGGAATGGTCGGTGCCTCAGAATGTGTCAGAAGTCCATAGCTTCATGGGCCTCATAGGGTACTATAGAAACTTTGTGCAAGGGTTCTCCTAGATTGCATCTCCAATCACATCATTCCAAAGAAAGGGAATGTGGTTTGAATGGACCGAGAAGTGTGAACATGCATACCAACTCCTGAAGGAGAGGCTCACGTTAGCACCAGTGCTGAACATCCCTGATCTTAATGTAAGATTCACTGTAATTATCGATGCTGCAGGCGAGGGATTGGGAGTAGTACTAATGCAAGATGGACAAGTGGTAGTGTATGAATCGAGGAAGCTTAAACAACATGAGGTGAATTACACACCACATTATTTAGAGTTGGTCGCAATAGTTCATGCCTTATAGATGTGGAGGCATTATCTCTTAGGGAAGCCATTTGAGCTCAAGAAAGACCACTTGGGATTGAGATACATTTTTACTCAACCAAACCTTAATGCATGACAAAGAAGGTGGTTAGAATTACTTAGTGAGTATGACTTTGGAATTGAGTATATAAAGGGAAAAGAGAAGTGGCTGATGCTCTTAGTAGAAAAATACATCTAGCAACCATGATCTCGAAAAGGTATAATTTGAGACAACAGGTGATACAACATTTGTGAGGGGATGAGCACTATGAAAGAGTGAAGAGCACCCTAGTAGAGAATCTATTAGATTATTGGTTGGATTGGTATGAGATTGAACTGGATGTAATTTTGAGATACTAGAGAAGAATGTACATTCTAAACTCTGGAGAGCTGAGGAAGTTGGTTCTAGAAGAGGTTCATAATGGACCTTATTTAGGACACCCTAGAGTATCCAAGATGATCATAGAATTGAAAACTCTATACTGTTGGCATAAACTAGACTCTAGAGAGCTGAGGAAGTTGGTTCTAGAAGAGGTTCATAATGCACCTTATTCAGGACACCCTAAAGTATCCAAGATGATCGTAGAATTGTAAACTCTATACTTTTGGCCTAAACTTAAGATGTAGTGGAGTACGTAGCCAGATGCTTAGAGTGCTAGCGATTCAAGGCTGAGCATGCACATCCAACATGGCTATTGTATCCTCACGACATACCTGAGTATAAATGGTCAATGATCAATATGGACTTCGTACATGTGTTACCTTTGAGCAAGAATCAATATGATGTTATCTTGGTTGTGATCGATAAGTTGATCAAGGTGACACACTTTATTCCAGGAAACCTTAAAGATGGATCGTTGACCCTGGACAAGAAATTTTTCCAGGAGATCTTTCACTTGCATGGAGTTCTAGAGACTATCATTTATGATAGAGACAATTAGATGACTTCAAGATTTTGGATGACCTTGAATGCTACGTTGGGAACCAAGTTAAATTTAAGCTCAACTTATCATCCTCAGACTGATGGGCAGATGAAGAAAGTGAATTAGGTAGTTGAAAACCTCCTCTGAATGTACTGCATGGAACAATAGTATAAGTGGGAAGAATACTTATCGTCGATAGAGTTTTCTTACCATAACTCTTATCACACATCTCTAAGTATGGTACCGTTTGAAGATATTTATGGGTAGAAGTGTCATACACCCATCAGTTGGGATAGATTAGAAGATATAATCATAGTAGGACCTAAAATGCTTAAGGAGATGGAAGAAAAAATGAGAACCATTAAGAGAAGACTGAAGGAGGTAGAAGACCGATAGAAAATTTATTCCAACAAGAATAGAACTCTTAGATAGTTTGCGGTAGAGGATAAAGTCTTCTTAAGTGTCAAACCCCATAAAAGTTCCATTTCCTTTGGAAATTCTTCCAAGTTATCCCCAAGATATGTGGGTCCATTTGAGGTCTTGGAAGTGTCAACCCAGTTGCTTATGGACTTTCTCTACCACCTGCTCTAGCTCAACTTCATAACATATTTCATGTTTCTTTGCTTAAGCCATATCATCCCGATGTAGCTCATGTGCTTGATTGGAAATCCTTGCAGGTGCAGGACCCAGGAGTGGTGCTAGTGGAGCCCATTAGAATCCTAGATAGACGCAACATTAAGTTGAAAAGTAGAGACATTGCTCAGTTTAAGGTCCAATGGTGCCAGTATTCAAAAGAAAGTGAGCTACTTGGGAGGATATAGAAGAAATAGAACGCTCCTTCCCAAATTTTATTTCTTAGAAAGAGACTTTTGAAAAATTTTGTTTGAAAAATTTGGATTGAATATTATAATGTTTTGGCTTGGAAATAGTATGATATGATATTGAAATAGACATATTTGATTAAATTTAGATTAAATAGACATTGAGATGATGTATCTTCCAAGAGGGGAAGGATGTCATAACCCAATTTTTATTGCATTTAAATTATAATATGATAAACTGAATTATAGAGGAAATTCAATATGTTGAATGATTTTTTTTGATATTTTTGAAAAGTTTGAAAGAAGTCGACCGTCATTTGATTATGTGATCTTTTGAACTATCTTATACTTTATCATGATTGAACGTTACTGATGAAATGTGTAAGTGCAAGTGTGTACAATTGCAGGAAAATAGGTTGGAGGATGAGAACACGGTTGAAGTAGGATAGTTTAGCAAGATCGAATGATAACATTGATGGAATTTGGGTGCACACACCACAAATGGCATGATGTTTGTATTTGAAATTTCATATAGAAGATTTTAATGACTTGATTCAAATTGATTCAATGATTAAAAAAAGGCTTGTGGAACGTTAAACATATGATTTTATATTCAAATTGTCTATCTTGATCTTGTGTGTGTTTGAATTTGAAAGAAAATGATAGCATGTTTAAACACATATATGTATGTATTTCAAAAAAATGTGCTTAAAGGATAAGAATTTCATTTAGAGGCTATTATTTGAATAAAATAAAAGCTTATTTTAGTATTTGAAAGAGATTAAATACTACATTGTCAAAAAACAAGTAGAATAGTAATAATTAAATCTATATATATATATACACATAAAAAATATATATATATACTAATATATGTGCAAGCATATATATATATATACATATTCCATATAAAAATAAAATATGGATCAAAATTATAAATAGTTATTGCTGATTGCAAATAAAATCGAATGAGGACATAATGGACGAGTGGCCTGTATCCAAATTTAAGGCCAAGTTAATTAAATTTGAATAAGTGGGGAAAAAAATTAATGCCAATTATGAAAGAAATGACCCCCATATCATGTGAATAGGTAAGAAGGAAAATCTTTCCATTTTTAAAGGGGAATCATTGGAAAAAATCAAGTAGTGGCGACAAGTATCCAGGGAGGAAGAAAGCAAGTGACTTGACAGTGTTGGAAACTGAAGGTAAAAGTTGAGGAAAAGCTTCAATCTAGAGGTAAATCGATTTTTGTTTACAAACATGCTTGATTTCTTAGTAATCTCTATTCGAAAAACTTGCAATTTTCTTTTCAGTATGTCAATTCTTTTAGAATCCATGGTAAATTAATGAATATCTTAAAAGGGCTAGAGTAATCGGCTTAGACCCAAGTCATTCTTTTATGAAGATCAATCATTTTCTTTTTCTATGACACCAGGGCCTTATTGACCATTCTTGCATGATTTAAACTTGAGCATTTTTCACCCTATCGGCATGCTAGTCGAGCATGGCCAAGTTATGTTGTCGTATCGTTATCAACTATATCTTTATTTTATTTCATGCAAGTTATTTAGTCATTTTATGGATATTCAGATTAAATCCGAATAGTAGAAGTTTGTGTTATATGAAATAATGTAAAATGAAATCGTTGAATGTTCCCTTTCGGGAAACAACTATATTATCACTATTATTATTTTTCATAGTATTTGATTCCCATGTTGGCTAGGCCGAATAATGGATGACACACCCTATGGGTGTATGAATTAGATTAAAATCACAGATCAATAGATAATCGTTGTTGTAGAATTAAGTCACATCTTTGACCACAAATGATGGAGGAATGAGCACACCATTAACTTTTTGCATGATGATGTATCTATCTGTAAGATTGATTAATTGCATGTTATTTGATCATATGTAGTTTCTTACATGTTGAGCTACACATGCCATTAAAAGGAATTCATCAAAGATCAACCACTGATAATGTTTATGGTAAAACTGAACAGTCGTTCGACTGTTGGTCATTCTTTGGAAGGACAAATGGCTTGAACATTTATTTTCTTTCTTGCAATCACCAATAGGAAACACAAGTTTTTCTATAACCCTAGAAATAATGAAATCGTTCTAGACTCTATGTTTATTTTAGTCTTAAAATGACAAGCAAGTCGTTCGATTTATTTATTGCACAGAGTACTAGTAATGTCTAAATTTTTGAATACCAGAATGATGGAAGCTCTCTTCATTTTAATGTTGTATTGGATATCCTGAAACTGATAATGAAACATATTCCAACACAAAAACTTGTAAAATTCTACAAACAACATTATTTTGCTACAAATGGCGTCATTTTGCTATAAAACAACCTTTGTTTTGCTACAAACAACATTGTTTTTCTATTAATAGATTTTTTTGCTATAAACAACATTTGTTTTGCTACAAATAGCTTTGTTTTGCTACAAACAACTTTGTTTTGCTACAAACAGCTTTGTTTTGCTACAAACAGCTTTTTTTTGCTACAAACAGCTTTGTTTTGCTACAAACAGCTTTGTTTTGCTACAAACAGCTTTGTTTTGCTACAAACAGCTTTGTTTTGCTACAAACAACTTTGTTTTACTACAAACAACATATTAGTATGTAAGAACTATTCAAATAGATTTTTTCTCATTTATTGAAAGGAAAATTACATCTTGTATTACTGACAAATGATCTGTCAATCTGTAACATTATTTTGAATGGAAGAAATCTATAATAATGGTTTTTATTTCAAAATGTAGGCACAAAATAATAACTTAAGTTGACGCATATATGTGTATGCACATAGACCTTTGTATATGTACATACACATACTTGTGGCATACCTTCTTTTGTTACTTATTTAATAAATTATTAAATGAATACTGAATTATGTTGAATGTAATCATGTAACATGTGTATGAAATGAATGGATAATGTATTGATCGGTTCCATTTGAATCATTTTTCTGATTTTATTTAAGTCGAGGAAATAAGTAGACTGAATTAATTTTTTGTAGATATGTGTGTAAGAATATTCTCTTGTTTGAATAGAACATCAACACCTAAGTAGACTAGAGCACCTCAAGGTAGATGTTGCTAGTGGGTAGATAGTTGCTATGAAATAACTGTGTTGTTGAAAGTTACCTTCTGAGGCGGGTGTCGAAATGGAGTTCAAAGAGTATAGGTTTTTTCTTTATCCAAAACCTATCATTTTTTTTTGCAACTTAATCTTTATTCTTGGAAAAATATAGATTTTTGGGACCTACTTTCTTTCTAGCACTTCTAGGGTTTTTCACCTAAAAGGAGAAAGTAGAGCCAAAATTCTAGGTTAGGTTCACTCAAATTAAGATGTGTATAATGTTACTAAGGCTAAATGAGATGATCTAGATGCAATAAAGTAATGAAATTGATTGATTAAACATGCAAAACTAGTGAAATATGAAATTTTTGAAAACACATTATGTAATGCAACATCACCTAGAAACGAATGCAAAACTAAACAAAATTGAACCAAACTGAAAGTGTGCACCTGGAATGTGGATGAAGACTTGAAATGGATTTTGGAATGCTTTTGATGCTGATTTTCAAGCCTAGTGGGACTCATTCGCCATTCTGGGCGAATTAGTCCTATTTCTGCAAAACTGAGTCAAAACCTGTTTCTGACAAAAGGGTATCTAAAAATGCAGAAAACTCAAAATTGACCTGGAAGTGGGACTCATTCACCACTCATGGAAAATGAGTTCACTTTTGAATTTTTGAATATTCAAGAGTGGAATCCGGAGCTTCCGATCTGTATTTTGATTCTCTATAGGTGTCCGCTTCTGAAACTCTAATTTCTAAACCTAAAAATGAGTTTTTGTTGATATTTTGACTTGTTGAGTGAAGAGAAGACTTGGGCAACCTTGCAACTTGATCTCCACTGATTTCCAAGCTTCCAAGAGTCCTAAATATGCAAACACACAAGAAGAGAAGAAGAAATGTTGAATGTTAGGGCATGGGCGTTTGCCTTGGTGAAACCCCTTTAGGTAATTAAACCAAAATCGAGAAAGAATGTAATGAAGCATGCAATAATGGAGTTATTACCTTTCCATGATGTTTTATCTTGAATTTCTGCAGCAAAACATAAAGGATCTGTCCTTGAATGTCTGAAATTGATATCTTGGTGACTTGAAATGATGAAACCCTAAGTTGCTTGACTTGAGATGGAAGATTGGTGGATGAATGAATGATAAGAGATGTGAATTAGGGTTAAAATACTTATATTTATAGGCATTTCACCTATTTTACCCATTAATGCCTCATCACAAGCTGACATGAAGTGATATTAAACTTAAATTTCACTTTTTTCCTACTCAAAGGTCAAAATTGGGCCAAATGGGACTCATTCGCCACCCATGGTGAATGGGTCCCACTTGGATGGGACTGATTTTCCATGCATGGCGAATGGGTCCCACAAGGGTCATTCTGACAGCTAAGATGCTAGGAGATAAGGAAATAAGGTTTAAATTGCAACTTTATCAGGTATTTGATCAATTTAAGCCTCATGATGCACAATATGGGTTAATAGGGGCCTATTAGTGATGATGTAAATGTAAAATAGGGCTTGGGACAGAAAATTCAATGTGAAAGTGTGATTAAGTACACTTTACAACACTAAAATGAGGTCCACATAGCCTAGGAAGGCACAAAAATCAATGTGAATGTGCAAGACACATTACAACACTAATTTAACATTAATTTTATTTTATAAACCTTCTAGATTAATGCAATAATGTTATTAAACACATTTTATAATGTTGAATTAGAGAGAAATGGGTTCATCAAGTCTAGGAAAGCGTGAAAGTCCATTACAAGACTTTACAACACCTTTACAAGACATCGTTAAAAGCATATTATTCAATTTATAAGGGCCCAAGACCTAGTGTGGATGCATAAAATGCCTCACAACACCTGAATCAAGGACTTATTAAGTCCAATTAATCTCATGTCAAGCAAAGGGTACTTTTTTCTATGACACACTTGGCCAAGCAATTAGCCCATTATGAATGTATGGAATTTTTGATAACACTCTCTACTATTCCTAGCATAGATCTTGCATTTTTCTAATAATAGATAGAGATGCATGTTGATGTATGGGAATGCACCAGATTCCACCTTGCAGATTATTCTCTTGCTAAAATTTTCATGCAGGGTCAGGTATTCTTCAAGTTGGAAGAATTTTGGGGAAGTGTAAGCTTCATGGTTGGGCGGTAAAGTGATTCAACCATGTTCTCATCCACTAGTGGAGGCAAGCGTCAAGAGGAAACCTTGGATTTTTTCATGATTATCATAGTCTATGATGTAAACTTGATGTTAAATTTGTATATTGTGTTGACTTTGTGGCCCTATGAGCCAAGTCAACTTTGATATTGTAATTGACATTGAAATTTAATATATATATATTTGACTCATTTCAATTAGACATGTGTTGCTATGATTGAAAATAGTTGCTTATTTATGTCTTTTCAAAATTAAATATTCATAATATCATTTACAATAATATAATTAAGTAATAATTAGAATGGGTTATTACATTGATCTAACTAATCTAGATGTCCCAAGCCTTGGATGATGTATGTAGCTTTACAAAACATGTACGTGATTTTAACTTAACAAAAAATATACATGTTTTTCTTATTTTTGGGCTTATAATGGATTTAACTTACCAAAAACATATGCAATTAGCCCTAACACCTATACACTTTCCTAAACTCTATACCCATAACCCTAAACCCTAGATACCCTATATCATCAACCCTAAATCCTATCCCTCAACCCTAAACCCTACACTTAGCCCTAGGCCATAAAGCCTATCCACTCTACCTTACACCTTATACCTTCAACCCTAAACTCTATACCCATAACCCGAAACTCTATACTAACGTTAGTTACCTAAACTTTATCCCTCAAACCTCAGAACTAAAGCCAATAGGTTAAACCATTAACCATATATTCAATCCCAAAACCTATACCCTCAACCTGAAAACCTATACCATATACCCTCAACCATAAACCTTATCTCTCAACCATAGGCCTTAAAGCCTATAGGCTAAACCATCAATCCTCAATTCTATACCATATACCCTCTTTCCCTAAACCCTATCACTCAACCTTGGACCCTAAGGCCCATATAATAAGCCCTCAACCATATACACTCAACCCTAAACCGTATATCATATTTCCTCAACCCTATCCCACCTAAAGTTTAGGGATGAACCCTTTGTTGGAAATACAAGGGAAGAAAATTGAGAGGGGGGGTGAATCAATTGTCATAGAAATTCAAAACTTATTCAACTTATTAACCTTATTCTTTGATCTAATTATTAACCATGAAAACATAAATCATCAACACATCAGAAGCACACATACCACCAAGATTTTTTACGTGGAAACCCTGTTAGGGGAAAAACCATGTTGGAGGTCAGCTCACAAGATTATACCATGTTAAAAGTATAATGAAAATGAAATATGGGGAATGCACATGCATTCAGGCACACTGCCTAGAGCTCACTGCTCAATTACAAAGGAAGACACACTGTCTTACAAAGAGATTCAGATTAAAGCCATCTAGATTTTGAATTGAGAAAATAGCATCTGCTAATGCCTAATTACAGTTCCAATTAAGAACATGAACACTTCTTCACTCTTCTTCACTCTTCTTCACACTTCTTCACAATTATTCACACTCTGCTCTACCTTCGAATGATTTAGAACATTATTACGCACACACACAGAAGCACACCTTTCTCACACTTAAATTCGAATAAAAAATCACTCTTATATATCCACAACATGAAATTTCATCGCTACAAGTCGGCCACAAAGAAATAATAAAATGAATATAAACTGTCAGCATCAATACATTTCATGTTGTTGACTTGTAGCGATGAAATATCATGTGTTTCCATCAATTCCAAAGGGGGATATTGTTGGATGTTGTGGTTGTGTTGATGATATGTGGTTGTCATTGATGTCAACACTATTAGCATAAATGTATTTGAAGTTGTATATGACAAGGATATTGAGAAAATTGTAAGAAACTCAATGTGGATAAACTAGATACACTCAACAATAAACCCTTTAGTCCACAACCTCTGATCAACAACATACAAAAATAATCACCATACTGAACTTCACTTCACCACTAACAACCTGGAACTCATTTATTACAATTTTCTCAATATCCTTGACATATACAACTTCAAATAAATTTATGCTAATAGTGTTGACATCAATGACAACCACAACATCCAACAATCTCCCCCTTTGGAATTGATGGCAACACATGATGTGAAAAACACCATCAACGCAACTAACTCTTGCTTAGGTTTTGACTCATCTTCTCCTCAACACTTTCACATAATCTTTCTCCACATAAGGCTCTTCTCCTCAGATAATCACCAATTTTTCACATGACTCTTCTCCCCCTTTGACATCAATGAAAAATTTCTCTAAGCTATGAACCACATATTTGAATTTCTGAACATCTGACTACTCCCCCTAAGTAGTAGCAACCACAAAATCAATCCGAGACAAGATATGACTATGAAATGCACAAAATGATGCAATGCAATGCATCCTTAGTTCTGATTAGGAGGGGTAATCACCCCTAACTTCCCTCTGAGATACTAAAAAGTATCCTTAGGAAATGGCTTGGTAAAGATGTCTACAATCTTCTCCTTAGTAGGCACATACTCCAATTTGACTTCCTTTTCACTTACCTTCTTCCCTCAAAAAGTGAAACTTGATAGATATATGCTTTGTTTTTTAATACAACACCAGATTCTTGGAAATGTTAATTGCACTTGAGTTATAGAATATAGAAATAGGCTCATCATATATAATTCTTATATCCTTCAACATCTATTTTATCCACAGGACTTGAGTACAATTATTAGCAGCAACAATGTATTCAACCTCTGCAGTAGACAAGGAAATTGCATTCTGCTTCTTGCTTAACCATGAAATTAGCTTCTTACCCAAGAAAAATGCTCCACCACTAGTACTTTTTCTTTCATTCACATCTCCTGCCCAGTCAACATTAGTAAAGGCACTCAAAGTAAGATCATCATCTTTAGGATACCATAGGCCAAGATTAACAGTTCCCTTCAAGTATCTGAAAATTCTCTTCACAGTAGTCACATGAGATTCTTTCAGATTATATAGAAATCTTGCAACAATAAATACAACATTCATGATATCAAGCCTAGTTTGAGTTAAGTACAACAATCCACCAATCATTGATCTGTATCTTGTTTGATTTTCTTTCGGAGAATCATCTTCTATTTTCAACTTGCATCCGGTCACCATGGGTGTACCAAGTGGCTTTGAATCTTCCATACAGAACTTCTTCAACAATTCCTTCACATACTTGGACTGGGATATAAAAATACCTTTATCTAACTGAGTAATTTGCAATCCCAAAAAGAATTTCATCTCACCAATCATAGACATCTCAAATTCATTTTTCATCTCATTAGCAAACTTCATGCACAAAGCATCATCTCCTCCAAAAATAATATCATCAACAAAGACTTCAACAATCAAGTCTTTATCATCATTCTTGAAATACAAATTACTATTAGTAGTACCTTTGTTAAATCTAAGCTTCAACAAATACTTTTCCAATCTTGCATACCATGCTCTAGGGGCTTGCTTGAGTCCATACAATGCTTTCTTCAACTGACACACCATATCTTCTTTATCAATCAATTGGAATCCATCAGGTTGCTCAACATACACTTCTTCCAATTCACCATTTAGAAAAGCTGATTTTACATCCATCTGATAAACTTTGTAGTTCTTGTGAACAACATAGGAAATAAATAATCTTACAGCTTCAATTTTAGCATTAGGGGCAAAGGTCTCTTCAAAATAAATTCCTTCCAATTGTGAATATCCTTTACATACCAGTCTTTCTTTGTTTCTAACCACTTCACCTTGCTCATTCAATTTGTTTCTAAAGACCCATTTGGTTCCAATGACATTCTTATCATTAGGTCTGGGAACAAGAATCCATGTATCATTCTTTTCAATCTATTTTAACCCTTCTTTCATTGCTTCAATCCAATGCTCATCTTTACATGCTTCATTCACACTATAGGCCCAGTCTTTGAAATTAAGCAATACTCTTCTGCAATATTTCTCCTAGTCTGGACACCTTTGTTCTTATCACCTATAATTTGATCTTCTGAATGATTCAATCTTACATACCTCAGAGTCTTCTTAGGATTTTCTTCAACTTCAGGCTCTTCTGATCATTCTTCTGCTCTTTCACCAGTTTCTCCTTCTTCTTCATTTTCTTGATTCACCAGATTGATTTGCACTTTATTTGTAGTCTGAAGTTGCTCTCCTTTGTTTTTTACTATCATCTTGATCATCAAAGTCATATCCACAGGTTCTGGATAGTGTACCAAAGTCTTCATCAACCTTAAATTTTCACTTTCAACCATTTTCTTCAATCTTTTATTGTAACACTGGTAGGTCTTACTTTTAGTAGCATAACCCAAAAAGATACCTTCATCACTCCTAGCATCAAACTTTCCTATGTCTTCATCTCTCTTAATATAACATCTGCTTCCAAATATCTTGAAGTATTTAACAATAGGCTATTGACCATTCCATAACTCAAAAGGGGTCTTACCAGTATCACCTTTGATTTGTACCTGGTTGAGTGTGTACACAATAGTACTCATGGCTTCTCTCCAATAGATATGAGGAACATTTCCTTCCAGCATCATAGTTCTAGCAACATCTTCAATTATTCTGGTTTTCATTTCCACAACTCCATTTTGCAGAGGGGTCCACGATGCAGATAATTGTCTCTTTATTCCATGTTCTTCACAAAAATTATTAAATTCACCGGAAGTGAATTAACCACCTCTATATGATCTCAGACATTTAATCTTCAAACCTATCTCTGTCTCAACCATAGCTTTAAAGATCTTGAACTTTTCTAGTGCTTTAGATTTCTCCCTTAAGAAAGTAACCCATACCATTCTAGAATAATCATCAATGAGTAACATGAAATACCTGTAACCTTGTAAAATTCTGACCTTAGAGGGACCACACAGATCAATATGCACAAGATTTAACAATTCATTTGAACAATTCTTTTTACTCTGAAATTAAATCCTAGTTTGCTTCGCCAATTGACATTCCTTGCATATTGCATTGGTAGGTTTCACCAACTTAGGTAGATCTCTCACAACCTTAGTGGAACTTATCTTGACAATATTATCAAAGTTAACATGACACAACCTCCTATGCCATAACCAACTTTCATCAACTTGATCAATCAAACAACTTTTACTAGTAGCACTCAAGTGAAGGATATTACCTTTTGTTTTTGTACCTGATGCAATTTCATTTTTAGAACTCAATATTTTGCACTTTCCATCCTTGAACTGAAGATTGTATCCCTTATCAACCATTTGACCAACACTCAAAAGATTATGCTTCAAGCCTTCCACATACAAAACATCATCAATATTATGCTTACCATCAAGAGAAATGCAACCTCTTCCACGGATCACACCAGCTATATTATCACCAAATCTCACAACACCACCATCATACTTTTCCAAGCTTACAAACTTACTTTTGTCTCATGTCATATGATGTGAACATCCACTTTCAATTACCCATTCATCTTTTTCTTCATCTCGAGTAGCCAGGGATTTCTCCACATTTGTACAACCAATAGATTCAGTAGATACATGATTATTTTCCTTGATAGCAATAAATACCCATTCATCATCACTTCTATTTCCTTTATTAGATTCATCATCTGTCACACCTTCATTAGTAGCATAGTAACACTTCTTCTGAAATCTAGGCTTGTTATATCTTGGTTTAGCATCTCTTTCTAGACACCTTGATGCAAAATGACCTATCTTATTGCAAGAAAAGCATTTAAGAGGTAATTTTCCTTCATACTTACCTTTTCCTCTCGGTACTCTTTTGACAATAAGTGCTTCCATCTCTTCTAGCTCTCTTTCTTCTTCAATTTGTCTGATTTCATCCTCATATTTGAATGTCTTTCTAGATGAACTCTCACTTGGATCATATCTCTGTCTATCTCTTTCGGAAGTAGTAGCCTTAAATGCAGATTCAACCTTAGGAAGGGCATCACAAAATTCGCTCAACTCAAAAACAGTCAGCTTACCAAACAATGTATCTCTGGTTATGTTTGTTACAGTTTGGAGCTCTTCAATAGCACTAGCTTTGACTTTGTAAGAATCAGATAGGGATCTAAGCACTTTAGCAACAATCTCATATTCATCTATCTTTCCACCAGCACATCTAATACCATACACAAGTTCATTCACTCTTTGCATGAAAGTATTAATGTTCTCATCATCACCCATTCTCAACCTTTCATATTTCCCTTTCAAACTCTACAACTTAGCAATCTTCTCATTAGCATCACCTTCATACAAGGTTTCCAAATTTTTCTAGATCTCATAAGCAATCTTCAGATCCATAACATTTGTCATCTCAGAATTAGTCAAAGCACTCAACAAAGCTTCCTTAGCCTGAATATTATACTCAACATCTCTGATCTTAGTAGAAGTAGTAGGACCATTCTGTGGAATAATATACATATTACTTGTAATGCTCCAGTAGGGTTCACCAATGCATCTCAGATGGCACTCCATTTGAGTCTTCCACAAAGAATAATTTGTTCCATCAAATCTTGAACTATCCTTCTTGTAACTTGCCATCTCGGATCACCTTAATCTATTAAACTTCTTCCAAGGAACTTGCTCTGATACCAATTGTTGGAAATACAAGGGAAGACAACTGAGAGGGGGGAGGTGAATTAGTTGTCACATAAATTCAAAACTTATTCAACTTATTAACCTTATTCTTTGATTTGATTATTAACCATGAAAACATAAATCATCAACACGTGATAAACACACATAACACCAAGATTTTTTACGTGGAAACCCTGTTAGGGGAAAAACCACAGTGGAGGTCAGTCCACAAGATTATACCTTGTTAAAAGTATAATGAAAATGAAATACGGGGAATGCACATGCATTCAGGCACACTGCCTAGAGCTCACTGCTCAATTACAAAGGAAGACACACTATCTTACAAAGAGATTCAGATTAAAGCTATCCGGATTTTGAACTGAGAAAATAGCATCTACTAATGCCTGATTACAGTTCCAATTAAGCACATGAACACTTCTTGACTCTTCTTGACTCTTCTTCACACTTCTTCACAATTCTTCACACTCTGTTATGCCTTCAAATGATTTAGAAGATTATTCGTGCACACACATAGAAGCACACCTTTCTCACACTTAAATTCGAATAAAAAATTACTCTTATATATTTGCAACATGAAATTTCATCGCTACAAGTCGGCCACAAAGAAATAATAAAATGAATATAAATTGTTGGCCCAAAGCATTAAAGATTATCAATGTGAATCAACCAAGGTTGGCCACAACTTAGTGAGGACCCAAATCAATATCTCTAGCATGAAGACACTTCAATTAATTTCTCCTCGAAGATCCACAACATGCTACAAACACTATGTCGGCCAAGAACAAGAAAAACATGAACACGCAAGAGAAAATCGCCAACGACGATCACAACGATCAATGCAGATGTGCAACAAAGATAAAGAATGATCTAGAAACATCCACAAGCATCATGAATCACAAGAGAAGTATCCGCAACAACTAAACTAACTGAAATAGCATCATCTTCAATTAGGAACACCAACTAAAGAAACAAAAAAACTGTCTGAATGGAAATCTTCATAACTCGATCAAATCTTCATAACTCGATCAAATCTTCATGCGGATCTCTGAAACTTGACATGGATAAACTATATACACTCAACAAAAAACCATTTAGTCCACAACCTCTGATCAACAATGTACAAAAATAACCACCATACTGAGCTTCACTTCACCACTAACAACCTAAAACTCATTTATTACAATTTTCTCAATATCCTTGACATATACAACTTCAAATACATTTATGCTAATAGTGTTGACATCAATGAAAACCACATATCATCAACACAACCACAACATCCAGCACCCTTGACTCTATACACTCAATCCTAAATGATATACCCTTAGCCCTATACACTATATATCATATACCATCAACTCTAAACCCTATAGTCAACCATAGGTTGTAAAACCTATACACTTTACCCAAAACCTTATACCTTCAACCCTCAAGATTCCTATACCCTCAAACCTAAAAATTTTAACTCAATATTATACTCTCAACCCTAAACCCTATACCCTATATCATCAATCGTAAATCGTACACCCTATGACATAAACCCTAATACATAAAACATATACCCTATATGTTAAAAACCCAACATTAATAATTTAACACTAAAACCTACATAATTAAATTTAATCCCTAAACCCTCAAACCTTAACTCACTATTAGACGCCATCAAGAATATGATGCTTAGAGAGACGTAGAGAGAGTTAGAGATTGAGGTGGAGGGAGAGAGGTTGGATAGTTAGATTCAAGAACATGATGCTTTTAGTGTAGGACAAAATACGCTCTCCTTTAGCATAATTCCAATATATTATACAATGAGTTCTATAAAGATAACTATAAAATTTAGTGAGTAGATAAAATCTAGATATATAGTGTGTTTATCAATTCATTATAAAAAAATATGGATTATTACCAAAGGTCATCCTTATGGTTTACTGAAGGGAAACCACTTAAGATGACTAATTTACTCCAAACAATCCTACTACAAAAGGGGAATTATTATTATTTTCATGTAACTGGATAACTTTATAGTAGAACTAACAATCTTAAAATCCTCCTATTGAAAAATGGAAAGCTAATTGAACACACACTTATAATGCTTAATGTTGTCATATATATTATCAAAGTGAGAAAGTAACAATAGATTTTAGATAACAATAGTGGTACTTAAACATGAAATTGAGACTGTGTTGATCTGCCTTTGCATACATAAATACATAGTTTCCCAATTTTAAATTTAATTATATATATATATAGTAATTCCCACTATATTGATTTTCTCTAAAATAAGATACTCAATGATTTTAGTTTTATCCTCTCTTTAATAATTTAAATTTCTCTGCATGATTCAAGACGCAATAATTTATCTATTTTCTTTATTTATTTACCTGTAATTTTACAAAACACGTACGTATTTTGTCTTCTACAAAACATGTACATATTTTGTCTTCTACAAAACATGTAAGTGTTTTAGATTGCACAAAACATGTACACGTTTTCGATTGCATAAAACATGTACGCGTTTTGGATTGCACAAAACATGTACACATTATGGCTTGCACAAAACACATACATGTTATGACTTGCACAAAACACGTATGTGTTATGGCTTGCACAAAAAACATGCATTTTGGCTTGTAATTAGGCTTGGATAGTTCATTTTCCTCATTTTCATGTGATTTTCTCCTCCATTCTCATTTTTCTACTTTCTCTTCATTAGGTTTACACATTATAAATCAAATCTTAGTAAAATTACCACCATAATTTCACACATCTTCTAAGCTTTGTAACCATATAATTTTTCTAGATTTGAACTACATTAACACATTTAATTTTAATTTCTTTCACTAATGTTTCCATAGTTATAAGAGACATATGTATTAACTTTCTTTAATAACTTTTGACCTAGTTGTCCAAATTTGAAAAAAATAATAATATTGTTCTACACTTCATTCTTTAGAAATTGGATTTTTTTTTTCATTTTTTAATTATTTGGTGCAAGCTATGTGATGCACATGCTTGGTGATGTGATTTTCAAGATGCATCCATTTTGAAAAATCATAAAAAAAATACTCAATAAAAAATTGCAAAAAATAATACAATTTCTACTACTCACTCTTAAATATATTTCTACCAATGGGTTTTTGAAAATACTAAATACAACTAAAAATATTAAGGGGCACACACCAAACACTATGTTATGTTTTGTTGAAAAAATAGGAACAATTTGTGTGCATGAAGAATTTGGTCCTCTTAATATTATCTATTTTTTTTAAAAAATAGTATTTTAGAAACTAGATTCAAAGTACTACAATTCTTATTGTTTTGGTATCTTCAAAGTTTGAGTGCATGAATCTCAAATTACTCCTCCAATTTCAGGTTTAGCTTATTTCAGAATAAAAGTGGCCACTTTTGACCCCCTTTTTGTGCACCATATTGGTGCACTTACCTGTGGGCCATGCTTAGGTTTGAAACACTTTAATAGTATTGGCATGGGTAATTGGAAGGGCATTAGTTCCTTACCATAGGTCAAGGGGCTTCTTAGTTGGCTAGGGCCAAGTGTTAGAGTAGATGATTAGTGATAGTGTTGTCTATGCTTAGGGGCCATGTGTTTTGGATTCTTTATACCATGACATGCATTAGTTAGTGTACCATTATGGAGCGAGCCTAGTATGTGATGTCACATCATGGTACATATAGGCTTGGGAGCACATTGTAGTGACATGGTCAATTACAAAAAAAATCAAGGGGTAGGGTTGCCATTTATTTATTTATATGTTGGTGTACTAATTCATTAGTAGTTGAGAGACTTACTATACTCGTGACGAGTGTTAGATGAATAGGATGCAATGATATGGACACCATGACACAAATATGAGGTATAAATGAGTGATGTTAAAAATTTAGCATATTTTGACATGTGTTGTCTCATTGAGAACAAAACATATATCTTAGAGATGTATACATTATAGAGAGTACAATTATAGTTTGGGTTGGCTTAGATAGTGTTGATTTATGAGGCTATATTTTCTCATGCTTAATGAGAGGTTAAAAATAAGAGTCCAAAGATGGATCCTAATACAATTATAGTAGAGTTTGAGTCTTTGGTACCATAGTATTGGGATCTTCTTCCTAGTGTGGATGATGTAGGGAATACACTGGTATGATGTGTGGTGGGTGAGCCATAGGCTCATATGATTGAATAGTCCAAGGGTATTGGGATTATATGGCAGAGGTGAGGTGAGGAGAAGGGTGGAGGTCATAGATAGTGGAAAAGGGATAAGGAGATAGTTGTAGCAGAGGATGGTGGGGATGATGGAGAGGATGATAATGGAGGGAAATGAGAGAGAGTGAGTAGTGGAGAGGGAGGAGGATAGGGGGAGGCTTAGGTGGGAGGTGGAGATAGAGGAGGATAGGGAGAGGGGATGGATGTGGATGGGTTATAGGTGCAACTAGCTACTAAATTGTCTAAGTGGGATAAGGAATGGAGGGAGAGGCATTAGGCTCTTCTAAGAGAGATGAGGCTCATACTAATCAAGATATTCTTCAAAATCAGGTGGCTTAGAAGAATTTAGGGAGATATACAAAGGTGGCATTGCAAAAATGGGAAAAGGATGATGTGAGGAGGATTGGGGATATGGAAAAGGGTCCTATAACACAAGCTATGGATGAGGTTACCAAAATCAAGACAAGAGGTCATGTATCATAGGACTCTATATGAAACAAATGTTCTTGTAGATTAAAAAGTGCTTAACTTTGTTACGTGGATTTGGTCAAGGGGTTCTAGATCAATGAGATTAGGGGCTCCTTTGATTAGGGAGCCATCACCAGTACAACCACCTAGGTACTTGTTCACCAGTACTAGTATCACCCAACCACTTACAAGGTGGGAGTTCTAGTTAGTTGGTCATGTATATATGTACCATATGATGTAGACTATGTATCATTTTTCCTGTGGGCTCATATATATAGTTGAATAAGGTTATAATGAACTTATATCTCTTGTCAAGGATAGATGCATTATTTTATTAGATGAATGGATCAAAGATGTTATCTAATATTGAAATAAAGCTTGGGTATCATGAGCTTTATATTCATGAGGAATATTCATTAGATAAAATTTTAGACTCAATACGAATATTATGAGTTTATTGTGGTTGCATTTGGGTCGACTATTACTCCATTGATATTGACAAGCCTCATGAATAGAGTGTATAGTATATTTCTAGATATATTTTTGCTTATTTTACTTGATATTTTGATTTATTAAATGACATTAGAGAAATATGAGACCCAATTGTGCCAATTTCTACATTTTTTGTGTGAGAACCAACTTTTTGATAAATTGGTGAAGTGTGAGTTTTTCTAGTTAGAGGTAAAGTATTTATGACATGTCATATTTAGTCAGGCTATTGTAATGTATCCATCAAATATTGAGGCTATTATGGATTGTCTTGTGCCACATATGTTTTATAGGTTCACAATTTGATTAGGCTATTAGGTCACTTATTTGTCATAGATTTTTTGAGAGTGGCACATCCCATTACTTTTATTTAGTGAAAATAGAATAATTTTATATAGTTAGAGGAAAGAGAGAATTTTAGGATCTCAAAATAGTAGCTAACTAGTGCACTAATATTAGCAACATGCTTGATCCTACAACAAATTTTGTGGTTTGCACTAATGATTCATTGGATGGGTTAGGGGTTATCCTAATACAAGAGGATTGAGTGATTTCCTATATCACAAAAGACAAAATACCACAATATTAATTACCTAATCTATTATATTTATTTACGAGTAGTCATCCATGCACTTGTGCATTGGAGGCATCTTTTATTAGTCCATCTCTTTGAGTTGCATACTAGTAATTGTAGTTCATATATTTTTATGTAACCCAATTACAAGACTCATTAGCATCACTGGATATAGTTTCTTTTTTATTATGATTTTTTTGTTCATTACATCAAAGGGAAGGAATTTTTTATGAAAAATTCCTTAATTAGGAGGCTACTAAGGTCTTAGTTAAATGTCCTTAAATATGGATTTTTGAGGCTACATTCTTGAATATCTTCTTAGAGATCCATGATAGTAATAGGTTTGGACAAATATTGAGTCATTGAGGGCAGTCATTGAGGGCCCAATGGGGTAGATTTTTGGTTTCTCTCTTTAGTTCAATAGATTATTGTGATAAATTGGTTATATATATATATATCATAGTTCATGGTGATCTTTGCGTCATTGTTATGTCTAAGGAAAATTGTTCACTTTATGTCTTAAATTTGGGTGCAAAGAATATGCAAATTGATCTTTGGTAGTTATTTTAATGGGAAGAGATGAGGTGTGATTTTGGTGAGTTTTTTATTAGATGATTGAGTGGAAAATTATAGAGGAAGAGCATTGGAATCCTATAGGACTTATGTAGCTACTTGGAATGTTTGAGTGGAAATGGAATATAATTTATATGAAATTTATTGTGGGTTTAATATTATATACTTGTCATTATGATGACATCATAAGGACAATAGATGAACTAACCAATATTTCCCATTTGTCACCTATGATGATATAACCTAAATTGCTATATTTTTAGCACATGTATTCATCATGGATCCAATCCACTTGCATAGATTTCCCTTGTAGGATCATCATATATCATGATACCATGTTCACATATTTGTTGTGAACTTATTTTTAGCATGATCTTTTATCCTTTCCTTTTTGTAGGCTTCCAAGAATAAGCCTAATTTTAGGTGAGGGAAATGTAAGTCCCTAAGTGTATGCCTCATTTTTTCTCATTACATGTTTTATATTTTGATATTATAACATACTTTCCAATGATTTTAAATTTTTAATATTTCAATAGATATGTATGAATCATGTATTTTTATTTATTTATGTGAATTTGTATGGTCTTGAAGTTATTTTATGTTTTGTTATTGCTATAACACTTTTTGATGATGTTCTTGTGGATTTTCATTCAAGTGTATGGATAATTTACCTAGATTTATATGTATGGATTTTTATATGTTTAGAATTTGTATTATTTAGCTTCACCATTTTTACTATGATATGTTATTATGTATATATTCATCAAGCAAAACATTTATTTTAGTTGTTATATATTTTCTATTTGAATCATGCTTGAGTTTGATGATTTTAATTGATGTAATTTTTGTATCATGGTATGGATATTGCATCATTGGTTTTTATATACTATGCTTAAACTATCTTGCATTGTGTATGTACACTTGATGTTTTATTTAATGTGCAAGAACAATTTTGTTGCACAAGTTTCACCCTTGGTCTCCTTGTGTTGTGTAGTGCGACACTTGGGTTTGTGACATGGCTTAAACACCTCTTTTATCTTGTATAAATTTGGTAGTTGTATCAGGAATGAACAAGTTGATCTTTTGGTGCAACGACAACCGCCTATGCAACAATTGGTATCAGAGCCAAGGTCATAGGTTCGAGCCCCTCACTTGCGCTAGGGGGGATTGTTGCAAGAGTTTTTCCCTTGGTATCCTTGTGCTATGCAACATGATGCTTGGGTTCGTGACATGGCTTAATCACCTCCTATGGATCTTGGATCTTGTATAAATCTGGTGGTTGTATTGGGCATTAACAGGTCAATCTTTTGGTGCAATCAAAACAACCTATGCAACAAAGTTTTCCCTAATGGCGGTATAATTGGAGACAATTGACTTGGGTAAATGTGTTGTATTTTATTTTATTTTTTCTCATTTTTGAGCTATAATATGTATGTTATTTGGATTTGTGAGCCTAAATTTGAGTAAAAGTTGATCCTACATTCTTGAGTCATGTGGATCTTATAAAATACGTTTTCATATTTTTCATATATATTATTTGACTCTTATGATTAATTGTATTTAATAGTTTTTAGTATTTCATTTTGTGCTTGTAAAATAAAATTATGTTGGTAGTGGAGAAAAGGAAATATATGACTCAATAAACAATTATATTATTATTACAGTATAAATATAATTGATGTATTTTCCTATGCTTGCCTTCATTAAAATGGGTTAACTAGGCAAAGTATCAATTATTAGAAAAATGAACTGCTAAATTGGTAATGTTCATTCAATGACTTAGTCATTCTATTTAAAAGGAAATATTGCATAAATTTCACCTTGGGAATGGAAAAGGTTTTATTTTAAAAGAAAAAAATAGAAATAAAAGTGGAAAAAAAATTAAAAATTCATATATTTTCAAAATGTCTTGTATTATGTGGTTTGTAGTATGAAATAGAAAAATAGTTCTTTTAAAAAAATTGAAATTGGTTTAGATGGAGAAAATAGTTTATTTTTTCATTGATTTTAGTGTTCCTCTTGCTTGCACTTCTGCTCTCCATTTTTCGTGTGAGTTTAGATTGGGCAATTGGATTGAATTTTATTGGATAATAATTTATTGGGTTTCTAGTTTAAAATTGAGTATACAATTTTGTTTTGGTTAAAAATTAGATCATTAAAAAAAAAAAAAAACTCACTCCATTCTTGTTATGTAGTAGTTTGAACGTAATGGTTTCATATATATGTCTTGTAATTGAAAATATTCTACTAGATTCATATGACATTTTATTTCAATGAAAATATTATATTGGTGGTTGTTAAATTGATTGAAATAAATTTAATAATGCTGATTATTTTATTTTGAATTTTTTCTATTTTATATTAAAGCCACATGTGGGAAGTTTTTGGATCCATTATGTGAATTAAAAAGTGTGTTTTTGAGTCTATTAGAATCAAGAGAGTATTCTTGAAATATGAAAATTTTGATTTTTAAAAATTTATAATTTTATCATTAAAATTTGGGGTTTTTTGGAAAAAACTTGGGTGTCTTGAATTTTTTAAAATTATGTATTAATTTGTGAATTATATTTATGGTAATCAAACTATATTATGGAAATGTTATGGTTAATAATTTGGGCCTATGTGCACCATGTATTTATTGTATTTGACTACATGGCCATAAAATGTGAGGGCTCTAGTTTAGAATAGATCTTGTGCCAATTCACTCAAATGGTAAGTTATGATGAGGCAATAGGAGGTTGATATAAATCATTAATTAAAATGAATGAGAATTACACAATTAAAAAATTAACAAGATTTGTCCATGAGACTCTTCTATATTCCCTAAAAAAAAAAATGGAAGTACCATGAAGGACATTAGATTGATTTACTATTTTAACCGAGGAACTCTATTTGATAGGACATATTACTTAACCTCCATATGGTTCTTGATACTTATGATGGCAGTCCATCTTTAGATCCTATGATAATTCCCCACTTCTTATATGTATGCTAGATTATTAATCTAATGTGTGTATATGATTCCATAATATATGCTTGATTGACATTTTTCCTAATCTTGTATGTGTTACATTCTTGTATGACTTATTTGATATCCTAAGGGTATGTATTTATGGCATTGGAATAAATTGATGTATACTTATTTGTTTTTTTGTTTATTGATTTGATTAGTATGTGTATGCATTGATTTGTGATTGTGTGTACCTTATGGATGCTTTTCTTGGAAAAATATATGTATGAGATATGGTTAATATGTGTATGTTCAACCACCTTATTTTTTGTGAGTTCAACATTATTAAACTACTTATTTAGTTTCCTCCTAGTTTAAATAGGTGAGACTAAGGGTTCCATGTGGCTAGGTGGTGTTGAGCCATCATTGGGGACGCATGAATCTTTTGGAGAAGCTTGAGACCATATGCAAGATAAATTTAATTCTTTATTGTTGTAGTATTTCATGTTTATTTAATTTGATGAAAATATATAATTTGGGATGTTGTAATCCTCACTTGTAAGGTTGTAGTTATTATTTTGAAACTTATATGATTTGGAATGTAATTTTCCTAAGAAACTAAATAAAGAAATTAAGCTTAGGCCAACAATATTTGTTTCAAAAAATTTCACTAGGTGAAATTCTAATACCCACTCTTTTCTTGTTCTAAGATCTAGTACCCAAGAGAAACTAAAAAACCCTTTCTAGGATAATATACCCAAGTAAGAATATTTGGATACTCTAGCGAACAACAAGATCGATTAGCCAAAACATAATAAAGGGTAGATTGGGAATTTGGATCTCCTCTTGAAGGCCAACTAGTTATATCTTTCTAGTGATAGATGTGAGATCCCCCTAGATATTTCCTCACCAATAAAGATATCTTAAGATAAAAAACTTTAGATCAACCAATTTTAAAAAGACTTCACTTAAAGAGAAGAGATGGGGGTAGGAAGTGAGACTTAGGGATTGGAGGTCCCAACATTCAATTCAAAAAATAGATCTATGGCTAGAATTGATGATATAGAAGAGACCCCTTTTAAAAAGTAAAGCACCCATCTTTATCATATTATAAATAATGGATCCTTTCCTAATTGAATTCATTCTCAAAATCTCATGAACATCAACACCATGTAAATATTTGTAGATAAGAAGTTTGGCTCAAGGCTAATCTTGTCATTTGCACTATCGCTAACATATTTTAGTATCTGATTCTTGTGTGCATGATTGATTTTAGATTTAACTAAGTATATTTCTTAGAAATTTTAGATCATTTAACTAAGTATATTTCTTAGACATTTTAGATTTAACTAAGTATATTTCTTAGATATTTTAGATCATACTAAATGATCCATCATTAGGAGGAGAAAAGTGATGGATTGGATTGTAGGCATAACCTTAAAAATGAGGTAGTGAGAGGAAGTGATATGAGGACCAAAAAATGAAGTGCATCACAAGAGGAAAAGGGGGGTAAATTAGTATGGATCTAAAATATATATTGATCAAATGGTGATAAATATTATATATTAATATAGTAAACTAGTAAATAATAAATTTAGATTATTCACTAAGAATTATAATAACAAAAAGATGAAAATAAAAAAAATATGTTTGATATATTCCGGAGCCATTTAATAATACTATGATTATGTCAACAACTTAGTGAATAATCAATAAGATATATTATACATAAGGGTGACCTAAAATTTATTATCTAAAGGCCATGAGACTACTCAAAATTGAACTAGGGTTTCTGTAATGTATGCTCTTAGCTAAAATAAGATGTGAATCAATGAACGTGGTTTAATGTAACACTAATATGACTAACTTAACAAAGAAGAAAAAAAAAAGAATGACTATTAGGCATAAGGTCCTGACATATGACCAAGTCTATAAATTAATAAGATAAGTGAGTCAATTTTTGAACTAAGGTGCAAGGTGGGTCATCCCACAATAATGGGGCCCAAACTTGGGACATCTTGATTTTTTTTGTAAAATCACATATTTTTAGAAAAACTAATGATTTAACCCTTGAGGGATTCCATATAAAGGGTTTTAATTGAAGAGGGTTAGATAAGACCCACTTAGATCAAACGTTTTTGGATAGAACCCCTCTAGTCTTAAAACATACCCACAATGGAGTCTCTGTCCCACCTATCAAAATGCTAACAAAAGAACACTTTTTCTTTACCTTTTGAGAGATTGAATAAAGTCATTTAGAAATTATGGTTTTTAAGTATGTATCTCTTATTATAAGCTTTCCAAAAAGTATAATTTTAAATATTTTAAATTTTATTATATATTTATATTTTATTTCTTGTGAATGTTGTTTTTCACTAAACATCAAGGTATTTGTTTCACACATGCAGAAAAATAGAAAAATAGAGAAAAAAATCTAAAAAAAATTGTGTACTAGGTATTGATGTTCTTGTTTCATCAAAAAAAAATCAACATATACAAAATAAGTTATGTCTAACGACATACACCTATGTCCTAATTATAATTACTTTGAATTCAAAAGTTAACTAAAAAATCTATGAATTAAAAAATTGTGAAAAAATATCCATGCACTAGATATTAATATTAAAAATCTATATTTTAAAAATTATAATTTTAACCTTTCAAGAAAAAAAGTTTGGTATGATGACATAAACGTCACTTTTTAAAAATGTTGTTTACTATATAATAAATAAGTTATTAAAAGTTACATAAAAAATTTCACAATTTATTTCTATTTAAAAAAAATATATTTTGAATCTATACACAAATCCTTACAAGTCACTACTTCACATCATCTCCAAATTATTAATGGTTTAGTTGCTATAGGTTTCATAAAGTGAAATTTTGTAAAAAAAATATTGATATTAATGTCCAACTTGGCCAAAAAGTGGGACATAGTATTGTGGGTTGACTTAGGCCTTTACTGGTTTTAATAACTAAAAATAATCTAAAGAATGATAAAGTATATAAAAGAGCTAATAAGATATACCCATGCCATTTTCCTTAAGAATTAGGATGATTTTTAGTAGATTATCCTTTATGCAATAATAATTCTACAAGAAAATTTTATTCTTGCATTAAATTTAGCTACCTAGATTGTCCCCATTATCACTCATCTCAAGAACCAATTATTATCTCTAGATATCCCATTTTTCATGCTAATTTATATTTATAGGTGTAGAATTGACCAAGGCCACTTCTTCACACAAATTTGAACATCAAACTTTTAAAACTTAAATTCAAAATTGAGCCTCATTGTTAGGTAGGTGCAGAAAGATAGGGGGCCAAAAAGTGGCCACCCCACTTTCAAATTTGGAAAAAGCTATAAAGTGAGTGTGTTATAATGTGCTTGCATTATGGCTTGGAGTGACCAAGCCTCAAGCTCAATCACTACAAGCCAATAATGTGATCAAATTATAATGCATTCATGTTTTTTCATATTTAAACAAAAAAAATCAAAACCTCATTTCATTATTTTCTATCATTTTCTAAAAACCTCCTCTATGGCCTACAAACCCTTCATAACGTGCTCACATTCTAGGAAGCTCAAAACATCTTGATTTATTTTCCAAATCTTTGTGAAAATGTCACCATGACATCAGGGAGGTTGAAGGAGCAAGTTATTTCTATTTTTTGTGTGAATTGGTATTAAATAGGTATATTTAAGGTTTTTTGATGTAAATTTATTTAATTTTCAAGAAATGTTAATGCATCTCCAAATCCTCCTCAAATTCCTAATTCACCTCATACTGAAATACCTTTTGAAGAACAACCTCAACAAACACCTTCAACAATTCCTCATCATGCTTCAAGAACTCAAGAAAATTTAATGGGGAAAATTGAAAATAACAAAAAACAAATTGAGGATTTAATTGCAAGGTTGAGAGATCGTGTAGGCACAACCTTGCATAGAACCACACTTTCTTAATCACTTGAATCCATAATATCTCATGTAAATTCAATTAGTAAGAAAATAACTAGTTGGTTGGAGAAGAGATGAGAGTTTAGACAATTTTATGCAAACAAATTATCATATAAACAAGTTAAAGATTAAAAAATTATAAAATCTGACTTGTGTGCACTATTCACAAACCCTAAAATGAATCAACCTTTACATCCTACAAGAAAGAGGTTCCTTATCCATTGGCACAACCACTAAGGGATAAAATTTTTTTTTTGGAAAAGGTGGTGGATAGTTTTGACTATCCTCCATTCAACAACAATGAGGTGCCACAATATTTTTGAGGAAACTCTATTGTGAGTTTGTCCTCAATAAAATCTCAAACTACTTTGGCATGTGGGAGTTCTAGGGTAGAGGTGGGGGTTTTACACAAGATAGAGTGGAGGCATGTATTGACACATAGTAGCGAGTGAGACCACTTGCTAGACTAGCGTTTCAACATGTGACTATCCATTCTATTGTGAAGAAGAGTGTTGAGGTGGATACATTGTAGTCGATTAGTTCCCTCACCTAGAGCCTCATACAATATACCAGTCCTCTAGCACAGGGTGAGGCGGGCGAGTCTTCGAGGAGTAGAGTTCCACCTCATTTATGTCAAGCTTATGGGTCAATCTATGTTTATGATTAGGTGTAGATAGTCAAGATGTAGGTGCCCATGGTACATTTTCAATTGATGAGATGGTGATGAGATATTCCCTCCTGGATGACATATTCGGCCTTGATAGTGAGGTAAATGTTAGCAAGTTCATTTAATTTAGTTTATTAAATTTTATTTTTGAAATGTAAGATTAACTAAATTATTTGAATGATTACAATGAAATTTTAGGGTCATAGTGTTCACTATATTTTCAACGGTCCTCCACCTCCCTATTACATGATGACGTCTATTAAAAAGGTATGTAACTAGTAAATAATAATAAATATTCCATGTGAATAGATAAAGATTATATGAATGGTATTATTATATCTCATTTTGGATGTTGAATACATTAATCTTGTACCTTCTATGGTAACACCTAGCAGTGAAGGTGGTCATCAAAGTTTCACTTAGGTAATACAAAGTATTTCTAATTGTAAAATAGAAAATTGTATTTTGTAATTAAATAATGTTTAATGAATTGAAGGTTCTATATAGTTTGTAAGTATGCTTTGTAATTTTTAATTAATTTGATTTTAGGTTGCTATATACTTCATAATATATGAATTTCATTTGTTCACGTTGTTGACCTCAAAAAATATAAGCTACTGGTGTCAATTAATTATCCACCTTCTATAGACCTTGTTGTGCAGTTTTTGCACACATGCCCCGCTGAAAGCAGGGACCCTCTTTCGCTTTGGTTTTGGTTTTTTTTGGCCCTTTCTTTTTGAGGTTTTGTCTTATCTAGGCATGTGCTTAAATGTTTATTTTTTGTTTCCTAAGTGTTTCCCCAGGTTATTCATTGAAAATCTCTAATTTTCAGTTAAGTTCGGGTTTTTACCCTGATTCGGGATTTTCCACCTTGGTCAGATTTTCCCAGATCCTGCTTGGACTCTGGCTGGACCCGATTGTTCGGGAATTTTTGGTATTCGCAGATTTCCGCATGGGCCAGATTTTCCTGGATTCCACCCTGTCGTTGGCTTCCCGGGTTTTCTGACTGTCCTGTCGATTGCATTAATGGCTTCGTGCGTGCTTTGAAGGATGTATTTAACCTGGTTTCTGGGATCTTTTGTGCCATCATGCTTACTTTTTGCCATCGTTTGAGCTGAGGAGTGCTTTCCTGCAATTGATTGACTTTGTTTTGGGACATTTGGGTTTGAATTGATCGATTTAGTGGCGATTTCTTGTGCATTCCTACATCTATTCTTTGTGGACGCCATTGGGCTTCGCATTTGCTGCTTCTGAGATCGATTCCCGCGTTATAATGGTATGTTTTTTTATTGCCCTGCCTTTGATTGAGAATTATGAATGGCATGTTGAAGTTCTGAGAGCTTGTGGGACTTGAATTCCTGAATATTTGATTATTTCATGCTAGGGTTGTTTGGTACTGCGTTATTTGTCATCTCCTGGGTGAGTCTTGAGCTCTTTTGTCTATCTGTATTTTGATGAATCTTGCTGAAGAATAATTAGTAAACCCTAGTGACGACTTAGCAGTTGAAATAATTGAATTCTGAGCTTTCCTGTGTGCTAATGGCGGATGAATGGGGTTTCAAATTGGGGGAAATGTCATTTCAAGTTATGTCGTCTTAAAACGGGCCTAAAACGCAAGGAAAATCTATGAAAGGTCCATCCCTGACCTATCCAGAGTGAAACCTTTTGAAATCCTGCATTGGTTTGGTGTCTAGGTGAAATCGTGACTCTCCGTCCATTCCGAATTTTCTTCGCCAAGACCTCACCCCGAAAGAAAATCTCTCATCGACATGCATTTTCATATACACCTTCGGCAAGACAAGCCCTAGTCAGAAAGAGGTCATAGCGGGATCCTTTAGTTATATCGATACTCATTTGCTTCGCTGAGACATTCATCCTTCGGTGAGACCTTTCGGTGAGCTCAGAACTCTTGCTGATACCTTCACTTTCGCTAAAACATCACGAGTCACCAAGACCTCTAGCTGAATTCAAAACCTATCGCTAGTCGGCAAGACACTGCAGCTTCGCTGAGACCTCATATCGAAAAACTTTAGTTTGGCCAAAGTGTTTGGACCCCGAAAGTCGGTGAGACACAAAGATTCACCAAGATCTTACCCCGACTACCCTTCGAAACCTCTTCCGATGACATCCTTTGGCGTGACCTCTCGGAAGACGCCAAGACTTCTCGGTGAGATGACTGACTCTTGCCGAAGCCTTCGTTCCTAGAATCTGCATTGGTTTGGAATTTTTCCTTGTCCACGGATTTCCGTCGAGCCCGGATTTCTTTGAAAACTGGTGCCTCTCTGATTTCACAAAATTCCTCTCTGGCTCGTTCTTCATGGAAATCCGTCTCTGGCGGATTTTCCTGAAAGTTAGTGAAATATAAAGGAATATGGAATAGCTTGATGTGTTAGTGATTTTCAATGCATTTTATGATTTATTCATGCTATCTTATGATCTCCCATGTGGTTTATTGATTGATCATGATCAGGTTTAATGGTTAAGTAGGTGTTTCCTGGTTATTCTGTTGGAATCCGATCGGTCTAGAATTTCCCAAAATTCCTCTCTGGCTTAGATTCCGCGGATGGTTTAGAAACCCGAAATTTGTTGTGGTCATCTCATATGAGATTTAATAACACCTTGAATGTATGAGGCTTATTCTAATGGTGTTCTTTATGGATTAACATCCTCTTTCCTGTGGTTCTTATTATGATTTCCATGTTGAGTGCAGGATGAATTTAGCAAGGCAGTGACTGGGTCCTCAATGTCTGATGTGGAAAGGATTAAGTTGGACATTAAGAGCAAGATCCCAAAGAGAAAAATCACTTCAATTTGGTAGGAGGTGACTGATACAAATGTCGGATCGTGGGATTATGAAGAGTTTAAAGAAAGAATGGTGGCTAAGGATTCTCCTTTGGTGGCTAGAAGGATGATGGAATCAGAATTATCGCATGTTGTTGGTTTCCCTTCTGCAGTGCAATGTTATGAGCTGGTCCTTTAGTGCGCCAGGAACTATGATATGGACACACAAAGAATAATTGGTCCTTAGGGGAGAGTTGTAGCAAATCTCAACCGTGTCTCCATTGCCCAAACATTTGATATGCCAAAAAGGCCTCATGTGGTGGGATTCAACATGAGGGCAGCTCAAGATTTCTATGATGAGTAGACTATAAGGTCACAACAATTTATCAATTCTTGGCTGGAGAAGCCTAAATCTCACTATTCTAAATTACCCAAGAAACTATTCAGGATAAGTTTAAGGAATATTATGATGCCATCACTCTTCTCAGCAGGGTGGTTGGATTTAAGAATGCTGGTACGTTTGAAAATTGGATGTGCCATGTGATTGTGAGGATGGAATAGGAGAAGAGTAATTACCATTGGGCAGGGGTCATTAGTGGAGAAGTCCATGAATAGTTATCCAATGTGTTGTAGACCAAGACTTTCACAATGACTTCATATCTGGTCTATGCACTTGCAAGATTCCATCCCTACAAAGGAAATTTTTGGATAGGATATTATTTATGAAGTTTTCCCTCAGTTGCACTTGGGAGGTTCAAACTATAGGAGAGAAAATGATGCATTTACCATGTATATCACCCGAATGCTTCAGGAGGCAGAGCATGTTAGGATTTCAGACCAGGCCAAGGAATTCATCAAGAAATATGGGGCATGGTTTATTCAGTTCCCAACTTTCTCCTACATTCAGATTGATGGCTGCCAAAGGGCCCCATACAGACTTCCAAGGTATCCCACTAATCACATTATATTGTTGGAAGTAACTAGAAAAATTTGTGACTTTGATGCTATTGTCAAGAAGGACAAACACAAGACCAGATTTGGTGGAGATTTTCCCCTAAGGATTGGCACTGAAGAGGCATGTCCTTCCATTATTTCTGCCCAGGCTTCAGAGGAAGAAATGAATACCCTCAGTCTATCTTTCCATTCTAGGAGATCAAGGTTTGATATTACAGGAGAAGCTCAAAAGAGGGCCAACAAAGAGTATTGCCACAAGGTGAATTTGGAAGACTATTGGGCCAACTGCAGTGATGAATTTGAGGTTAGGAAGAAGAAATTATCCCAGCTTCCAGTTGAGTCAGTTTGATTGTACAATGTAAAGGCAGTTCCCGATCTATTGGAGGACGATGGGAACTTGATCCAGGACCATGCTTATGAGGCCATTAAAGACAGACCAATTGGTGATGTGGATTGGTCAGAGGAGGAAAAGATAGAATTGAAGCAACTAGCGGATCCAATTATCAAATTTACTAGGATGTGGCTAAAGCATAAGCTGTGGGAGCTAGAAAATAATGGTGTACAGTGCACCTATGCGCTAATGGGAGATATGGATCCCCACTCCACCTCTGAGGAATCTACTGAACAGGATCCTAAGGGCAAGGGTAAGTTGGATTCCCCATTCAAAATCAAAATTAAAGGTGTCCAAGAAATAGAGGCCCAGGAAGTAGAAAAATAGAGAAAGCCAAAGGCCAAGCAGAGGACAAGGACTTAGAAATCTAAGTAGAAAGGGACTAAGAATCAGGGTCCTGAAATTGATGTGCCTGTACCAAAAAGGAGGAGAATCATAAAACTGTTAGGGAAGGCTAGCTCCATGATTGGGGAGGAAGAAGTTGCCCCACTGGTGATAAATGTTGAAAGTCCAGAGGAGAAGGCCAAGGTGTATGCAAGGAGGTCTAGGACTCCTTCTCCCAGGGACAATGTGCCTGAACCAGATCTCCCTCGGGTTGTTTCTCATGAGGAACAACATGATGATATGCCTTCTGCTCGTGGAGCTCAAGGCAAGCCAAGTGAGTTAGAAGATGTTGAAGATCATTCGGATATTTAAGGGGAGGAATTTCATGAAGGTGATCTCCATAGTGCAAAGGAAGAAATTGAAAAGATAATGCAATCCCCTATGGTTGCATATGCGAATTCCCCTATCAGAACTGAAGAAGTCCCTCCACGAGAAGAGGAAACAGTGAAGGTTCCCTCGCCTATACATGAAGAAGAGCATGCTGAGGAAAAGGAAAATAAGACAGATGAGACTCTTGATAAACAAAATTTGGGTGAGGAAGTATCTAAAGGTCAGTAGGAGGAGAAACAAAGTGAGGTGCAATTGGAATCCATTGTCCCTGGTTGGCTGGACAAAGAAATAAAGAGAAAGCAGGTTTTTGTGGAAGATAGTCCATCGAATTGGGATGCACTACTAGCCAAAATTATAAAAGATAAAGGTAAGAAGAAGGCTAGGGTGATCTCGAGGATTGAAAGAGACGAAGCTCATGATAGAGTTGTTCACATTGCCACCCCTGCTCCAGATAAAAACTGAGATGATGTGGTTGGAAGGGATTATAATATTTAGACTTTCAATCTAGGACCTACATCAGTCAAGCAGGACATTGAAGATCATGAGGGTTCTAGTGTAGTTATTGTGGGTAGATTAAGAAAGGAAATGAAGACCAAGTAGGAGCTAAGGAAAGATAATGAAAATCTCAGGAAATTCTTGGAGGAATTAATGAAGCCCCTACAATCCATTAACCTTTCTTCCTCTACTACAAATCCTCTACCTCAAGAGACCATCACTAAGCTAGAAAAGTTGAAAGCTTCCGCTGTTGCCACCACGAATTGGCTGAAAGGGGTGCAAATAAAAGGTGATGAAGCTATTAAGGAAATATTTTCAACAGGAAAGGATGCTATCATGGCAACTGAATGGTTGAAGGCTGTGTTGGCACAAGATACAGAAGATACAAATCTTCTTCTGCAGAAAACTAGAGCTATCATGGAGTACACCCGGGATAGGTTGGTAAGTGATGGGATTCTTCCTTCCTCTAGAGTTGCCGAACCATGGGAGTGGTATGAGGCATTGCAGATTAGGTAGAAGGTGTTGAAGAAGATTTATAAACAAAGAAGGAAGATTGATGATACCCTAAGTGGTGTATATAATGGCTCCATTGCCTTCTTTGAAATTATGATGGGAAGAAGGAAAATCGCACCCAAGTATTTGAGTCTAGAACAGTTGAGAAAGTGGTGGCATGATGTTTATGCACCATTTGATGATGGTTCTATTTCTGAGCACTAGTTGGATGATGCAGCCACCTACCTTGCAGTTATTGACAAATACCTAACGTATAGGGTGGATTGGGATAAGTCGGTCAAATGGTCAAGAGAAGAGATTGCGTCCATTGAGAACTGACTTAGGATTTTTCCTTTGCCACCAGTATCTGACTTGGATGGGATGCTTTTGAGAGTTCATGAAGGGCCGGATCGAAATAGAGACAAAGGGGATGGCAGTTAATGCCCAACTACTCTGGGATTTGTGCTTCCCCATTATTGCGCCCTGCATTGGTCTGAGCTGCATTGGGAATCCTGGGCTGACCTGGGTGTTGTTCACACATTTAGTGCATTCCTTCATTCCATTTTGACTTTCTCTTGGCTGGTCGGTGGTGCCCAATTAAGGCTGCAAGCTCTTGCTTGGCCGACGGGTTTTCTGGGGGGATTCTATATATTGAGCATTTAGCCTCTTTTGTAAGTGTTAGAATATGTAATTAGAATATAGAGATTGATATAGAGCAGAGATAGTTAGAAGCAAGTTAAGTAGAGCAAGTTAGCAAGTAGTTTTTCTCAAGCAAATGTTGTAACAGAAAGCTGGAATTGTTGCTACAGTGGATAATTCAAATTCAAATAATGACATTGTGATTTGGTGCCATACTTGTATTCTCTTGTCTTGCATGGTTCTTGCTATTCTATATTTAAAATTGCTTTGAGGAGGTTAATATTTAGATTAGATTCGATTCAATAATGTTTGTGATTTAATACTTGAATGTTTCAGCAATCCTTCAGTCCATACTTTTCGCAACCAACTGATTGTTAGTTGCTTTGCAAAGTTAGCCTGGACTTTATATTCAGTGTGCTTAGTTCGATTGTGAGAATTTGTTCATTTCAACTACAATAGGGTTGTTGAATGAATGTTCATGATTTGAAAATCTTAACACCTCAGAAGATTGCACTGTTCTCTATAAGATTGCAGATTTATCTGGGTCAAGTAGAGATCAATTTTGAGGGATTGGTCCATTTCGAGTGTTGGTTACTTTCATTGTTAATCTTAGGAGTAGTATTAGATTTAGAAATCTCCTTGAAACCCTTATCTTTTTCTATTTCTTTGATTATTGGGTTAGATCTAGGATTAAAGTGTCATCAGATTTTTAGATCTGATAAAATTGATTCAGTATTTTGCTTGTAGTAAGGTCCCCTTGTGATTACTAGCATTTTCACATTTTATCACTGAGTTGTTTATGCATTGTAAAGACCTGACATTAGAGACCTTGGGGTTATCTCTTGAGGCTTGTTGATAGAGATTTACCTTTCAAGAGAGATAGGATATTACATTCTGTCTGAGTTGTTGCTGTGCAGAAAACACAATCAATAGGATTGGCGCTAGAAGGAGGGCCTGAATAAGCAAGCTAGATCAATTTTTGAACACCATCTCTCCTGGGAGATTCAGAAGAAGGACAAGGTCCGCTCCAGGAGAGGAGGAATTTCAAGAATTACCAGACCCTGGTAGGTCAAGAAGGACCAACAGAAGGGGAGAATCATCATCATCCCCATCTTCATCAAGTTCATCTGAGTCTGAGGGAATTCCCAGTCCACAACCTCAGCTAGTCATAAATTAGCCATTACCACCCCCACCTCCACCAATGGCTTTCCTAGCAACCAACCCATCTCCATTAAGCTTTTCTGTTTACAATGTCATGCCCAAAAACCTTGAACACTTTTGTTCAAAATTCCATGTCAATGATCCAAATAGGACCACTGAGGAACACATCAGGATCTTTTAGACTGGCCTTAAGGACAGAGGGATAAACCATGAGGATGTAGCATGTAGGCTCTTTCCTTATTCACTAGGAGAAGATGCATTCTATTGGTACAACCATTTACCTGTTGGGTCTATCCAACACTAGACTGAGCTAGAGGCTATGTTTTTGCAGAAGTTTCAAATTCCCATTAGTTCTAATGAGCTTTACCGTCAGTTCACTAATGTGAAGAGGGAGGTCAATGAGCCTATAGGATCTTTCAATAATAGGTTTCATCATGCTTATACCAGACTACATACCCCTTACACTGTTGATGAACCCACTGCCCTAGAAGTTTATTATGAGGGACTCGATAGTCTGACGACTACTTTTATGAAGTGGAGTAATAATCCCCCTGAGAGTCTACTTAATGCATATGCAGAGGCTGTGAAAGTTAGCACTAATCTAAGGCAACATTTGTCTAGACCTCTACCCTCATTAGGACCCATTGCTCACCCTGGACAAGTCCCAGCTCTCAACCAAGCTCTGGCAAACCATACTCCAATCATGAATCAGGTACCTCAGTTACCTCTGGTCCCTCACCTAGGACCTTCCATAGGACAAGTTTCATCCACAATTAGTTACCCTTAGCAAAATGTGAATCAACCTTTACATATCCAGCCTCAGGCTAGTTACCCTTCATACCTGCAAAATTTTGAAGTCTTGAACCAGTCACTAAATGCCAATGCTGCAGTAGGCTATTCCCAAAATAATGCGAATCAACCTCCATATAGTAATCCTGACAAGGAAAGACTGGATGTACTGTCTGAACAAATAAAGAAGCTGAATATGGAGGTGACTTACTTGAGGAACCAGAATAGTCAGTTGCAAGCTACTCAGAGAAATATGCAGTCCAATAAGAATAGAGAGAATATACAAGGACAACACTTTGATAGAGGGCAATGTCATGACCGAGGATACAATAATGATAGAGGGTATAACTAGGACATAGGTTATAACCAAGATAGAGGTTACAACAATGATTGGGGATTCAATAATGACAGGGGATATAATAATGACAAAAGACATAACTATGATAAGGGGCAACCCTCGGGCCAGAACTTTGACAGAGGTGGAGGACAAGGGTTCGATAGAAGGCAACAATTAGAACAGAATAGGACTTGGAACACAGGGCCCAACAATGGAGGAGTCCCCACCCCATTGGATCAACTAGTTAGTGAACTTGTCAATCAGTCTTCCAGTCAACCAGTTAATCAAGAGAAGCCCCCTAGCTATGTATATCTAGCTGAGGCTGCTTTATCATGGTGGTGTAGGCTCCACAAGACTAGTTAGCATTCTGAGTTAGACTATTAAGAATTCCAAACGACGGCCTCAATCTTTCAGTATGAAGTGGAGAACAATGCAAGCGGTTTGAAAATATTGCCATCCAATCCTTATGATTCACCAGTGTTGGTATTAAACCATGCTCCTTTTCCGCAAAGTGAGGAGAGTGTACCCGAAGAAGAATCTGACCAGTTGAAGGAAGAGGAAGACCAGGTATGCAATGGGGATGAAATGACACAGTTATTCGATGAGAGTCAAATGAATGATAATGGTCCCAGAGATGAAGAAGAAGCTTATGTCAAAGAGGAAGCTTACATTGAAGAAGTGCAGACCTTCCAGAGACCTGTCAAGAAGTATGACTTGAGGGAATTGCCACACAGGCGCCCATAGGTTGGAGGTCCCTTTACTACTTCCATCCCACCGAATAATTTCAACACGCCTCCAGACCCTAATGCTAGCAATAATCCATCACTGCCTTAGGTGTCCAAGCAATACTTATCTCAAGATCCAGGACATGCTGATGTACCAAAAGGAAGAAATGTTGATGCAAACAAAGAAAAGATAGTGGAATACCTAAGGGAGACTCCTACGGATTTAAATGAAGAACAATTGGCCACATATGTTGCTGAAGAACTCCAAAAATTGAAGGTAAATCTATCTGCATTCGAGTTATTAAGAGTTTCATCCATTAGGAATGCAGTCTTAGGATCTTATAATGCAAATTCCGTGTCACAAGATAAATCAGTTAGCAAGGATGTCAGTAAAGTATTTGGTTCTCAGTTAGTAGGGAGACAAAATCAGACTCATAATCAAGTCCATATGCCCCCTGGGGATACTGGGAAAGAAAGGGACAAATCTCAAGTTGCTCAAGTAGATACTCCCTTAACCCTGTTTCAAGGGAAGAAAGACACACCTCCTTTCTTGATTTCTGTATGAATATTTGGCAAGAATCTGCATAATTGTCTGTTGGATTCTGGTGCTTTGATCAATGTTATGCCTTTTGGTGTATGTTGAGCTATGGGAATTACTCCTACTGAATCATAGAAGAAAGTCACACAATTGGATAGGACTGAAGTGAATGTTGTAGGAGAGTTAAATATGATTCATATGCAGATTGCTTCTGATCCTAGGATTCAACAGGTTATCAATATATAGGTGGCTGACATACCTGACGCTTATGGCTTAATCCTGGGAAGAGACTTTACCAGGGCCCTGAATGGATATGTCTTGACTGATCATTCCCACATGCGGCTTCCCTGGAAAGGAGTGCCAAACCAGATTAGGATTGAAAGAGAACCTAGAATGAAGTATATGATTATAGAATATCAGAAAACCTCTGCTGAAATTCTGGTATCAGAAGTAAGCATGGGTAACTATATGCTTGTTGCTCCTCTTGAGAACCTAGATGTGGAGGAAGTTCTTATGTTCCACACAACACCTGTTGACCTTACAGTAGAATCCAGTGGTACTAAAGCCCTGATCGAACCAGCTGAGGATGATAGTGGTCTGGAAGATAGTCAGCTTGGTTTGCTAGATAATTTTCAAGAGTTCATTCAGAAGTGCATTGAAGGTCAAGCTCAACTAGGAGAAGGAATGAACTTTGGAGAGCTACTATTGCCCAATTGGTGCAGGGTGCATAATGCTTCTCATTCAGAATTGAACTGTTGCTTATGCCAAGCTGCAATGGAACAAATAAAAAAATGTATCAACCCCACTCCTGCAGTCAAAAGTGGTATCCTGAATGTTCAGGAAGATCCCGAAGGGAAAAGAGTGATGCCTTGTAAAGAGCTATCCAATAGTGGCAGTGCAAGTGAAAGAGTAGGGAACTCTACTGCTACTGGTTGTTGGACTTTGAGATTCGATGGGTCCAAATCAAAGAATGGAGCTGGGGCAGGCTTTGAGCTAATTAGTCCAAGAGGAAAGACATTTTTTTCTGCTCATAGACTTCAATTTCACTATACGAATAATGTAGCTGAATATGAAGCCTTGGTGCATGGACTGTTAATGGCATTGAAAAAAAAAGTTAAGATCTTGCAAGTTTTTGGAGATTCTGAGTTAATAGTCAAGAAAGTCCAGAGACAATATTCTCGTCATGACAGGAGAATGACTAATTATAGACACTGAGTGTGGGACCTCATTGAAGGATTTGATGCCTTCAACATTCAATTGATTCCACAAAATAAGAACCAGACAGCTGATTCTCTTGCTTAGGCGGCAAGTACCTTGCAACCCCTATCTCTTTCGGGACTAAAGAAGTTTACTGTAGAGTTGACCCCAGTACCCTTAGTACCCGATAACATCACCAACTTCCAGGTATTTGAAAATGACAAGCATATCTTAGATTTTATTACTAGTACAGATGTCTTCGCTTCTCAAATCATTGACCAAACTAAACTTCAAGAAGCTGAGATAGACTTGGAAGGGGTAATTAATCTGAAAACCAACACAATTCCTAGGGGAATGGTGCAACTAGAGAGGATCTTTGGTCTGGAAAAGGTCAGAGATCAGGAACAGGGTACCAGGAAAGAGTCTATTTGTGGACAGTGTGACAAATATAATGTAGGATCCCAGGAGGATGTCAAAAATGTTCTCATTGACAAAGTGTGCACTCCAGAAGAAAGGCAAGGAATCATTGATGCATTATATAGATATCCAGATGTGATAGCCTAGAGTTATGAAGACTTAAAGACTTATGATACATCAATCATAACACATACTATTCCTCTTAATCCAGGAGTAAAGCCTTTCAGACAGAGGCAAAGGCCCATCAATGCTTTGCTAGAACCCATAATACAGAAGGAAGTGCAGAAACTGTTGTCTGCAAGGATAATATTTACGGTCAGACACTCTACTTGGGTTGCAAACCTGGTTCCAGTACGGAAGAAAAATGGTGAAATCAGGCTATGTGTAGATTTCAGGAACCTAAACAGAGCCTCAGAAAAGGATAATTATCCAGTATCCTCACTAGATGAAGTGCTCCAGATTGTCAACAGATCTCAGATGATGTCCTTTTTAGATGGTTATTCAGGGTATAACCAAGTTATGGTGTAGTATGAAGATAGGCACAAGACTGCCTTCATCACCAAGTGGGGCACTTTCGCCTTCAGAAGGATGCCTTTTGGCTTAATTAATGTTGGAGCCACATTCCAAAGAGCGACGGATATTGCCTTTAAAGACATAATTGGTAAATGCATCATCATTTATATGGATGATCTAACTATCTTTTCCAAGAAGAGAGGTGATCATATCTCAGATTTATGCAAAGTTTTTCAGAAATGTAGAGAGTTTGGGATATCGCTCAATCCAAAGAAATGCATCTTTGGAGTACCAGAAGATAAATTGCTGGGACATGTTCTCTCTGAGAAGGGAATTTCCATTGATCAAGAACACATAGAATCCATTCTTAAGATTCCACTGCCTGCCAGTAAAAAAGAAATGAAATCATTCTTTGGTAAGATCAACTTTGTGAGGAAGTTCATCACTAGGTTCACAGAAATAGTTAAGCCACTGAACGCAATGTTAAAGTAGGAGGCCAAAGTTGAATGGAATGCAGAAGAAAAAGAAGCATTTGTAGAGATAAAGAGGGCTATTGCTAAAGCTCTTGTTTAGGTAAGTCCATACTATGCTAAACCATTCTATATATATTCGTTTGCCTTTGATCATTCCTGTGCTGCTATGTTAACTCAAAAGTCAGATCAAGGAAATGAGCATCCCATAGCATTCATGAGTGCACCATTGAAGGATGCGGAGTTGAGATACCCAAGTGTGGAAAAGCAGGCCTATGCCTTAATCAGGGCTATAAAGAAATCCAGGCATTATATCCTCAGAAACAAAATCTTTGCAATAGTTCCTGATCCTGCAGTTAAGCTATTATTGATGCAGAATGAGTTGGGGGAACGCAGAGCCAAATGGGTGACTATGTTACAGGAGTATGATATGGAAATTCAACCCATGAAGTTGGTAAGAGGGCAAGGGCTTACACAGACAATGGCGGAGACAGGCCCTGACCTTACAACTCAGAGTTATAATTTAGAGGATGTTTCTCCTGGAGAGGGGTATGATGATATTGTTCATTATTTCCTGACCCAGAGATGCCCTGATCATCTCAATTCAGCACAAAGAAGGGAATTGCACTTAAAGAGTGACAGTTTCATGTTGAAAGGAGTTGTCTTGTACAAGAAAAATCATGAGGGTGTTTATTTGAGGTGCCTAGGTAAGGAAAAATCTGCAAGAGTGATGTTGGAGTTTCATGACAGATATGGTACAGGCCATGGATCAACACCTTCTACAGCGAACTAGATTCTGAGAGCTGGTTACTATTGGCCTACACTATTCAAGGATACACACAACCACGTCAGAACTTGTCATGTGTGTCAGACTGTAGCCACCAGAGAGAAGTATGCCGCACTCCCACTCCAGCCAGTTTTTGAGGTAAAACCTTTTGCACAATGGGGAATGGACTTCATTGGCCCCATCAATCCACCCTCCTCTACTGGACACAGGTATATCCTTACCATTATTGATTATTTTACAAGATGGAATGAGGCCCTTGCGTGCAAGAAATGCACTTCATAAATAGTAATTAACTTCATCAAATCAGGTATTCTCAATCATTTTGGATGCCCCATGACTTTAGTTTGTGATAATGGTCCTGCGTTTTCGTCTTTGAAGTTTTCTAACTGGGCTTTTGACCATGGGATTATAATTAAATTTGCATCCAACTATTACCCTCAGGGCAATGGGTTAGTTGAGTCATCTAATAAAAATCTCCTGACTGTTATTCGCAAGTTGTTAGAGAGAAACCCAAAGGATTGGCATACCTAGCTCAAATTTGCTCTGTGGGCAGATCGCACCAAACATAAGACTTCCATAGGAATATCACCCTATCACCTGGTTTATGGATTAGAGCCTGTGTTTCCCATTCAGTTAAAGATCCCTACCTTGCAGTTCATTAATGAATACTATGATGCGGGAGATAAACATGAGGCTAGACTTGCTGAATTATTACACCTTGAGGAAAAGAGAGACGAAGCCCTGGAAAACTTTGCTAAACATTAAGGGGTTGTCAAGAGATGGTTTGATAAAAGAGACAAGGTTAAAGCTTTTAAGATTTCTGACTTGGTTCTTTACTGGGATAAAGCCCACCACCGTAAGGGAGAGCATGAAAAATTTGATAAACTTTGGCTTGGCCCTTACTAGATCTCATAAATTCTGGGAGATAATGCTTTTCGTTTGAAAACTCTCACTGGAGAGGATATCCCACTGCCTGTCAATGGACAGTATCTAAAGCATTATTTCCAGTTTTGAGCTTTTTTCAGCTCTTGTCTTGTATATAGTTAGATTAGGTTTCCCTTTCTGCTTTGCTTTTGGTTTGGTTTGTGGGTTTGCTTTTGTTTTGTTTTGTTTTTTTGGCTCTGCTCTCTCTTTGGGGGTTTCTCTATTTTCGCCTGGATGTGTTGCACCTACATGACAAATATATCATTATCTGAAATTTTTCTAAGTATTTCTTTGGTGGACTTTAGTCTTGCATCTTGAAAGGATGGTCAAAATCTTTACTATTGCCAACAGTCTTAATGTCAAATTTATAGAAGATTGATCATCGGCTTTGATTTGAATTTAAAGTACTCTGAAATCTTATATCTCTCATACATCTTAAGAAACCTGATGGTACTATAGGTATCCTTGTGAAGTCTTTTCAAGTGAAAAATCTTATTTCTGCTTCAGCGCCACTGTGGTTCTCAGCCCTGAGTGTGAGCTTCATTGCTCACAGGTTGAAATGAAAAGTGACATTTAAAGAATATCAAAAGAAAGAAAAGTGAAATATTGAATATCAAAAGAATAAATTGAACAAATTAGGGGTACTTGAATATCTCTACCGGGGCTATAGATGCCTGGCTGGTAGTAGAGCTATGTTTAGGAGAGTCACAACAATAACCTCATCGGGGCTATGGACGCCTGACTGGTAGTGAGGCCCTATCTAGGTTGCTTTTGAAGTTAGAATCCTTACGTAGCCTGACTTGACTGAACTTGGTTTTTGTAGTAGCTTAAGGAGGGAAATGAACTCATGTGCACACACTTGGATTTTCAGTTTATGAAAAGTTTGGTCTATCCTTTCGTTCTGATTCTTTAAATCTTTGCATTCTGACTTGTTTTTTTGATGGTGAGATTGAAACCAGAGATTCTGGGTTCTTGATTCATGTTCGTCATCAAATGCTTTGGAGCATTTTCCTAGTAGAAGTCACCATTTGTTGTGCAGTTTTCGCACACACGCCCCGCTAAAAGTAGGGACCCTCTTTCGCTTCGGTTTTGGTTTTTTTTGGCCCTTTCTTTTTGAGGTTTTGTCTTATCTAGGCATGTGCTTAAATTTTTTTTTTTGGTTGCCTAAGTTTTTCCCCAGGTTATTCATTGAAAATCTCTAATTTTTGGTTAAGTTCGGGTTTTTACCCTGATTCGGGATTTTCCACTCTGGTCAGATTTTCCTGGATCCTGCTTGGACTTCGGCTAGACCTGGTTGTTCGGGGATTTTTGGTATTCACGGATTTCCACGTGGGACGGATTTTCCTGGATTCCACCCTGTCGTCAGCTTCCTGGGTTTTCTGACTGTCCTGTCGATTGCATTAATGGCTTCGTGTGTGCTTTGAAGGATGCATTTAACTTGGTTTCTGGGATCTTTTGTGCCATCATGCTTACTTTTTGCCATCGTCTGAGCTGAGGAGTAATTTCCTGCGATTGATTGACTTCATTTTGGGACATTTGGGTTTGAATTGATCGATTTAGTGGTGATTTCTTGTGCATTCCTGCATCTGTTCTTTGTGGACACCATTGGGCTTCGTATTTGCTGCTTCTGAGATCGATTCCCGTGTTATAATGGTATGTTTTTTTATTTCCCTACCTTTGATTAAGAATTATGAATGGCATGTTGAAGTTCTGAGAGCTTGTGGGACTTGAATTCCTGAATATTTGATTATTTCATGCTAGGGTTGTTTGGTACTGTGTTATTTGTCATCTCTTGGGTGAGTTTTGAGCTCTTTTATCTATCTGCATTTTGATGAATCTTGCCAGAGAATAATTAGTAAACCCTAGTGACGACTTAGCAGTTGAAACAATTGAATTTTGAGCTTTCTTATGTGCTAATGGTGGATGAATGGGGTTTTGAACAAGGGCAATGTTATTTCAAGTTATGTCATCTTAAAATGGGCCTGAAACACAAGGAAAATCTATGAAAGGTCCATCCCTGACCTATCCAGAGTGAAACCTTTTGAAATACTGCATTGGTTCGGTGTGTGGGTGAAATCGTGACTCTCCGTCCATTCTGAATTTTCTTCACTGAGACCTCACCCCGAAAGAAAATCTCTCATCGACATGCATTTTCATATACACCTTTGGCAAGACAAGCCCTAGTCGACAAGAGGTCATAGCGGGATCCTTTAGTTATACCGATACTCATTTGCTTCGCTGATACATTCATCCTTTGGTGAGACCTTTTAGCGAGCTCACAACTCTTGCTGAGACCTTTTCTTTCGCTGAAACATCATGCGGTCACCAAGACCTCTGGTCAAATTCAAAACCTATCGCTAGTCGGAAAGACACCGCAGCTTCGTTAAGACCTCATATCAAAAAAATTTAGTATGGCTAAAGTGTTTGGACCTTGAAAGTCGTTGAGACAAAAAGATTCGCCAAGACCTTACCCCGACTACCCTTTGAAACCTCTTCCGATGACATCCTTCGGCGTGACCTCCCGGAAGTCGCCAAGACTTCTCGGCGAGATGACTGACTCTTGCCGAAGCCTTCGTTCCCAGAATCTGTATTGGTTTGGAATTTTACCTTGTCCACAGATTTTCGTCGAGCCCAGATTTCTTTGAAAACTGGTGCCTCTCTAATTTCCCGAAATTCCTTTCTGGCTCGTTCTTCGTGGAAATCCGTCTCTGGCGGATTTTCCTGAAAGTTAGTGAAATATAAAGGAATATGGAATAGCATGATGTGTTAGTGATTTTAATTGCATTTTATGATTTATTCATGCTATCTTATGATCTCCCATGTGGTTTATTGACTGATCATGATCAGCTTTAATGGTTAAGTAGGTGTTTCCTGGTTATTCCGTTGGAATCTGATCGGTCTGGAATTTCCCGAAATTCCTTTCTGGCTCAGATTCCGCGGATGGTCTGGAAACCCAAAATTTGTTGTGGTCATCTCATATGAGATTTAATAACACCTTGACTGTATGAGGCTTATTCTAATAGTGTTCTTATGGATTAACATCCTCTTTCCTGTGGTTCTTATTATGATTTCCATGTTGAGTGCAGGCTGAATCTAGCAAGGTAGTGGCTGAGTCCTCAATGTCTGATGCGGAAAGGATTAAGCTGGACATTAAGAGCAAGATCCCTGAGAGAAAAATAACTTCAGTTTGGTTAGAGGTGACTGATACAAATGTCGGATGATGGGATTATGAAGAGTTTAAAGAAAGAATGGTGGCTAAGGATTCTCCTTTGGTGGCTAGAAGGATGATGGAATCAGGATTATCACATGTTGTTGGTTTCCCTTCTGTGGTGTAGTGTTATGAGTTGGTCCTTGAGTGTGCTAGGCACTATAATTAGGACACACAAAGAATAATTGGTCCTCAGGGGAGAGTTGTAGCAAATCTCAAACATGTCTCCATTGCCCAAACATTTGATATTCTAGACATATCTCATGTGGTGGGATTCAGCTTGATGGCAGCTCAAGAGTTCTACGATGAATAGATTGTAAGGTCACAACAATTTATCAATTCTTGGCTGGAGAAGCCTAAATCTCACTATTCTAAATTACTTAAGCAACTATTCAAGATAAAGTTCAAGAAGGAATATTATGATGCCATCACTCTTCCCAGCAGGGTGGTTGGATTGAAGAATGCTGGTACGTTTGAAAATTGGATGTGCCATGTGATTGTGAGGATGGAATAGGAGAAGATTAATTACCATTGGGCAGGGGTCATTAGTGGAGTACTCCATGAACAATTATCCAATGTGTTGCAGACCAAGACTTTCACAATGACTTCATATCTGGTCTATGCACTTGCAAGATTCCATCCCTACAAAGGATTGGATACAAAGGGAATTTTCGGACAGGATATTATTTATGAAGTTTTCCCTCAGCACTTGGGAGGTTCAAACTATAGGAGAGAAAATGATGCATTTACCATGTATATCACTCAAATGCTTCAGGAGGTAGAGCATGTTAGGATTTTAGACCAGGCCAAGGAACTCATTAAAAATATGGGGCATGGTTTATTCAGTTCCCAACTTTCTCCTACATTTGGATTGATGGCTGCCAAAGGGCCCCATACAGACTTCGAAGGTATCCCACTGATCACATTATATTGTTGGAAGTAACTAGAAAGATTTGTGACTTTGATGCTATTGTCAAGAAGGACAAACACAAGACATGATTTGGTGGAGATTTTCCCCTAAGGATTTGCACTGATGAGGCGTGTCCTTCCATTATTTCTGCCCAAGCTTCAGAGGAAGAAATGAATACCCTCGGTCTCTCTTTCCATTCTAGGAGATCAAGGTTTGATATTATAGGAGAAGCTCAAAAGAGGGCCAACAAAGAGTATTGCCACAAGGTGAATTTGGAAGACTACTGGGCCAACTGTAGTGATGAATTTGAGGTCAGGAAGAAGAAATTCTCCCGGCTTCCAGTTGAGTCAGTTCAATTGTACAATGTAAAGGTAGTTCTCGATCAATCGGAGGACGATGGGAACTTGATCTAGGATCATGCTTATGAGGCCATTAAGATAGACCAATTGGTGATGTGGATTGGTCAGAGGAGGAAAAGATAGAATTGAAGCAACTAGCGGATCCAGTTATCAAATTTACTAGGATGTGGCTAAAGCATAAGCTGTGGGAGCTGGAAAATAATGGTGTACAGTGCACCTATGCGCTAATGGGAGCTATGGATCCCCACTCCACCTCTGAGGAATCTACCGAATAGGATCCTAAGGGCAAGGGTAAGTTGGATTCCCCATTCAAAATTAAAATTAAAGGTGTCCAAGAAATAGAGGCCCAGGAAGAAGAAAAATAGAGAAAGCCAAAGGCCAAGCAGAGGACAAGGACCCAGAAATCTAAGCAGAAAGGGACTTAGAATCAGGGCCCTGAAATTGATGTGCCTGTAACAAAAAGGAGGAGAATCATAAAACTTTCAGGGAAGGCTAGTTCCAAGATTGGGGAGGAAGAAGTTGCCCCACCGGTGATAAATGTTGAAAGTCCAGAGGAGAAGGCCAAGGTGTATGCAAGGAGGTCTAAGACTCCTTCTCCTAGGGACAATGTGCCTGAACAAGATCTCCCTCCAGTTGTTTCTCATTTGGAACAACATGATGATATGCCTTCCGCTCATTGAGCTCAAGTAAAGCCAAGTGAGTTAGAAGATGTTGAAGATCATCAAGATATTTAAGGGGAGGAATTTCATGAAGGTGATCTCCATAGTGCAGAGGTAGAAATTGAAAAGATAATGCAATCCCCTATGGTTGCATATGCGGATTCCCCTATCAGAACTGAAGAAGTCCCTCCACGAGAAGAGGAAACAGTGAAGGTTCCCTCGCCTATACATGAAGAAGAGCATGCTGAGGAAAAGGAAAATAAGACAGATGAGACTATTGATAAACATAATTTGGGTGAGGAAGCACCTAAAGGTCAGTAGGAGGAGAAACAAAGTTAGGTGCGATTGGAATCCACTATCCCTGGTTGGCTGGACAAAGAAATAAATAGAAAGTAGGTTGTTGTGGAAGATAGTCCACCAAATTGGGATGCACTACTAGCCAAAATTGGAAAAGATAAAGGTAAGAAGAAGGCTAGGGTGATCTCAAGGATTGAAAGAGACGAAGCTCATGATAGAGTTGTTCACATTGCCACCCCCACTCCAGATAAAAATTGAGATGATGTGGTTGGAAGGGATTATAATATTCAGACTTTCAATCTAGGACCTACATCAGTCGAGCAGGACATTGAAGATCATGAGGGTTCTAGTGCAGTTATTGTGGGTAGATTGAGAAAGGAAATGAAGACCAAGCAGGAGCTAAGGAAAGATAATGAAAATCTCAGGAAATTCTTGGAGGAATTAATGAAGCCCCTGCAATCCATTAACCCTTCTTCCTCTGCTGCAAATCCTCTACCTCAAGAGACCATCATCGAGCTAGAAAAGATGAAAGCTTCCACTATTGCCACCGCGAATTGGCTGAAAGGGGTGCAAATAAAAGGTGATGAAGCTATTAAGGAAATCTTTTCAATAGGAAAGGATGCTATCATGGCAACTGAGTGGTTAAAGGCTATGTTGGCACAAGATAAGGAAGATACAGATCTTCTTTTACAGAAAACCAGAGCTATCATGGAGTACACCCGGGATAGGTTGGTAAGTGATGGGATTCTTCCTTCCTCTAGAGCTTCCGAACCATTGGAGTGGTATGAGGCATTACAGATTAGGCAGAAGGTGTTGAAGAAGATTTATAAAAAAAGAAGGTAGATTGATGATACCCTAAGTGGTGTATATAATGGCTCCATTGCCTTCTTTGAAATTATGACGGGAATAAGGAAGATCGGGCCCAAGTATTTGAGTCTGGAACAGTTGAGAAAGTGGTGGCATGATGTTTACGCACCACTTGATGATGGTTCTATTTCTGAGCACTAGTTGGATGATGCAGCCACCTACCTTGTAGTTATTGACAAATACCTAACGTATAGGGTGGATTGGGATAAGTCAGTCAAATGGTCAAGAGAAGAGATTGCGTCCATTGAGAACCAACTTAGGGTTTTTCCTTTTCCACCAGTAGTTGACTTGGATGGGACACTTTTGAGAGTTCACGAAGGGCCAGATCAAAATAGAGACAAAGGGGATGGCAGTTAATGCCCAACTACTCTGGGATTTGCGCTTCCCCATTATCGCGCCCTGCATTGGTCCGAGCTGCATTGGGAATCCCTAGCCAACCTGGGTGTTGTTCACGCATTTAGTGCATTCCTTCGTTCCATTTTGACTTTCTCTTGGCTGGTTGGTGGTGCCCAATTAAGGCTGCAAGCTCTTGCTTGACCAACGGGTTTTCTGGGGGGATTCTATATATTGGGCAGTTCGCCTCATTTGTAAGTGTTAGAATATGTAATTAGAATATAGAGATTGATATAGAGTAGAGATAGTTAGAAGCGAGTTAAGTATAGCAAGTTAGCAAGTAGTTGTTCTCAAGCAAATGTTGTAATAGAAAGCTAGAATTGTTGTTACAGTGGATAATTCGAATGCAAATAATGACATTGTGATTTGGTTCCATACTTGTATTCTCTTGTCTTGCATGGTTCTTGCTATTCTATCTTTAAAATTGCTTTGAGGAGGTTAATATTTAGATTAGATTCGATTCAATAATGTTTGTGATTTAATACTTGAATGTTGCAGCAATCCTTTAGTCCATACTTTTCGCAACCAACTGATTGTTAGTTGCTTTACAAAGTTAGCCTGGACTTCATATTCAGTGTGCTTAGTTTGATTGTGAGGATTTTGTTCATTTCAACTACAATAGGGTTGTTGAATGAATGTTCATGATTTGAAAATCTTAACACCTCAGAAGATTGCACTGTTCTCTGTAAGATTGCAGATTTATCTGGGTCAAGTAGAGATCAGTTTTGAGGGATTGGTCCATTTCGAGTGTTGGTTACTTTCATTGTTAATATTAGGAGTGGTATTAGATTTAGAAATCTCCTTGAAACCCTTATCTTTTTCTATTTCTTCGATTATTGGGTTAGATCTAGGATTAATGTATCATCAGATTGTTAGATCTGATAAAATCGATTCAGTATTTTGCTTGTAGTAAGGTCCCCTTGTGATTACTAGCATTTTCACATTTTATCACTAAGTTGTTTATGCATTGTCAAGACCTGACATTAGAGACCTTGGGGTTATCTCTTGAGGCTTGATGATAGAGATTTACCTTTCAAGAGAGATAGGATATTACATTCTGTCTGAGTTGTTGTTGTGCAGAAAACACAATCAACAGACCTCTTTATTGTATTACCTCTTGATACCTTCTATAAAATATGGCTACCAACTTAGCTAATATAAGTGATTATGTTGATTCATCCATCCTCCAACTCCCAAGCTGGTGTAGAATACATAATAAAAATCTCTTTGAGTTTTCCTACACCACATGTTAAGATTTTGTAGCAAGAGTTAGACAAGCAATGTTGACAACATACCATTTTACCCATGAGAGTAACATCAATGACATTGATTAATACACAATGAATAATCCTCAACAAGAGGTTTTTGATACACCTCCTAAAGAACCAAGAGAACACACAACTAAAATTATTGAAGTTAAAGTTGAATGTGTCACAATTAAGTGACAAAGGCTATATTGAGGTAATGGCTATAGAGGAAATTAGTTTAATTTTAGAAGTACCAAAAATAGAAGAATCTTGCAAGATGTTGGAAGCACAAAAAAATCCTATTTTTTTTAAAACATTAAAATTTTCAATCTTCTCAATTATAAATAATCCTCCTCTCATATTGATTTGAGTGAATTACCATTAGTATCCACTCTTCCACCCCTTAAATCTAATGTCAAGGTCATCAATATAGGTTTTGGGAGTATGAACTATAACAAATTTTCATGCAGAAAAAATCCCTTTATCTTGATGATCTTATGGTTAGCTTAGCCAAACAAATATTAGAGTGCAATAAAGTTAATTATGATTACATAAATTTTGTACAATTTGGTCTCCTGGAAAGGAATAGATTGAGAGTTTTTATTGTTCTTGGTTTGATATTGGTGAAGATTTGGCATAATGCTACAAAAATAATGAATATCCCATAGCTCTAAAATAATAAAGATCCAATCACTCCTCCATCAACTCCATCTAAGAAAAATTGGCATCCTATCCATTAGAACCAACCACCTTTGTCCATTTTGGTTCCTACAAAATGAGTAATTAGAAAATCCCCATAATTCCTAGCTACCTTACAATAGATTTGCATGTTTCTTCTTAAGTAATAACTATACCATCATAAATAGTATGTGGAAGATCATGAAATATCATGTTAGAGTATTTTCCCTTCACAAATAATTATTCATCAAACACATTTGTATTTATTCAAACCAAGTATTCCAAGGCATTAGATATAACCTTCTTGATAAGAATAATAAGGATACTATGTTGCAAGTATGTTTAGATTGGTGTTGTCATTGATGTCAAATGTATGTGTTGAGGGAGATTGGTGTTGAAGATGAACAATTGGTGTTGTTTATTTTTTGATAAGCTTGTATATATAGATAAAGGAGTGTTGAATATGATGAGGATGTATCTCTAGTGCTTGGTTTCCAAGTGCTTTTGAGAAAAATTGATAAAAAGAGGAAACAATGTGTTGTAGTGTTGTTTTGGGTTATAGAGAGATGTTCTGGTTTTGATCTGTATTTATTCTAGGTTGAAGATCTACTTGTGTGATTCAAATATGTTGGTGAAAGGTGTTCAAAGGTATTATATTCAAGAGATGGTATGCTCGATCATCATACAAAAAAGTTGTGTTCACCAATGTGTGACTGTGCATTACAGAGGTGTCTAGTAGAAATTTTTCTGCTTCGCATTTCTCTATAATTATACTTCAAGCCTTACAATTTTGAAGGTGTTTTGATGGTGTTAGTATTTTATCTCAGTCAAGAGGATTTGAGGTTTGGTGCTTCAAAAGATATTTTTTCAAGTAACAGTGTATGACAAAGTTGTTTGAGTGTACTGGGTTTGTACATTCTTCAGGTGAAAGTTGTTGCGAAGGAGTTTGTTGGATTTTAGGATGTTTGATGAATATTTTAGATCATGTTCAAGCATTGTGTGTGGTTCACAAGTCATCCTTGGGTTTGAGGAAGTGTGTACTTAAAATTTTAATGGTGTTTGCATGGGTAATGACCAACCTGGTGTTTACACTACATGCAAAGGATAAATATCATTTAAGGAAGCATGTAGTTGAGTAGTTGATTTGGGTCGCAAATAAGTTTTGATGTAGTATGCATTCACTTTTTTCCACCATGGAAGTGTTTTGGTGCTGAACTAATTTAAATTTTCATGTTTGAGGTGCATACCCAACCTTGGAGAAAGGTTTCAAGGTTGAAGTGGATATAAATATGAGTAGAGTTGTTGAGGGATGAAGAGTGCAAAGTGTGAGATGTGAATGATTTGAATTGTAGAGTTGTAAAGTACAAAATTGTGAAGTGTAGTACGAGATTTCAAGTGTTTGATTATCAGATGTAGTGAGCAGAAGGTGTCTATAATCATTCAAATAGATTGTGAAGGTGTTGGAGCTACTGTAGTGGATTCTCTATTGCATTGAGATCATGTTCTTTGTGTAACATTTCTTCTCTATCTTCTTTTTCTACTTCGACAATGACCCTTGGATGTGAGTCTTTGAGGGAAATGTGCCCCTTATGGAAATGAGCCTTTGTAATCAATTTGTAATTGTTACTTGGTTTTTAGCTTTCAATTGAAATCAAGTTTAGTGTTTATTCTTTTGTGTTGTTCATTTAAACATTTTAAAAGATAAACCATAAGTTTGCTAGGTTTAATATGCATGGAAAAAGATTGTCAGATGAAATAGATTACATTTTTTCATTCCAATGTTGCAATTACAGCAAATGAGAAAAGAGAATCATATGTATACAAATGTAATCTTTTATTGATAATCATGAAGTGTACATGTCCCTCACAAGCCAAGGGACTAACTTTACTTATTCAATGAAAATGAAGAAACAATTTATACATGAATAAGTAAAAAAAAATGTGCATATAAGAGTGGAGACCAGTCATTGCTTGAGAATGACTGGTTTTGAAATTTCCCTCTTTCCCTGCTACTGCCGCCCCAAGCTGCTTGTGTCCTTCCTAGCTCCGTAATACTCCTAGCTCCTGCATTTGAAAAAGAAATGATATTAGAGCAATGCTCTAAGCAATGAAAGATATCAAACCTTACATACAAACCTACCTATGCATGTATAAACTGATCCATAGATGCATTAAATAAGCATGCAAACCTTGGATGTCTTGGAAAAAACAAAGTCATCAAACACATCCACAAGTGATATGCATCTATTTTTCTAACTTGTTTGCTTCATGTGCAGATTTAGGACAAGTATGGTTACTGTTATGATTTAGTTAAATACAACATGTGGGGTAAATGTGGGTCCCACGAGGGTAGAGCTCAACATGCTTTGAAAGAAATAGGAAATTGAGCAACTTGATCAAAGATATACCTATTATTAATGCATTAAATCAATATGGAATCACACTAGTTGATCAACTTTCATTATTGGATTCAAAAGATGCATCTATTAAATAATGAGGGAGCAATCCAGAGTATTGTTAGGTCCCTCTCACCTTGACCCTATTGGACAACCACACATCACATAGGACGGTGAGCTTTTAGGTCATCGACATAGGGGACATGTGTCTGCCCACTAGGATCAAAGTGGGGAGACAGTTTATGTGTTACACATGATCAAAAGGAAAAAAATGTTGTGGAGATTAGATAGAAAATCCATGTGGGACAACAAGCATTATTATGGAAGCCATGAAGGTTGGGACAACAAGATGTATTCTCATGTCATGTAGGACAACCACAAAGACAAATGTATTTTGACTTTACTGAAGGAAAACAAGAAATGGTCACAAGAGATTACATTACAGATGAAAAAGAAAGGAAGGGTAGTAAAAATTTTCAACTACCCTATTTGGTGTCACATAATGATCAACTTTCATCTACATTTTCTTGAGTTTCTCAGACCAAAGGATTACCTCCACAAGTGATATGTAGTTGACAATAACTTTATTGATGGAAATGGAGAAGCAATCAAGTTTCACAACTTACAAAGTGTAACTTTTAATGGGAATGAGATATTGTCACCATTGGTTGCACAATCTATTGTTTTGAAACAATGAAAATGATAGAAATTTAACAACAATGGAGAAAGCAATGTGGAGTTATAAGCATGAGGAACAATCTATGCATGAAAAACTATCTACAAGGAGTAGATCATAAAACATTAACAAGGACCACCAAATGCATGACTTCAAACAAGGGTTAAGAAAAAATAGAGTACCATCATCATGGGGCAATCCTAGATCTAATCAAAATAGTGGCAACCATTACTTGCACCAGGGGACAGTCATATGCATTGACAGTAATAAATGTGATTTAAGACAAGTCATCAATCAATGGGTAGTATGGTCAATTCAATGCATAAACATGGAGGCATGATCAAAGGAGCAGTCGAGTCCCCATGAAGAGCTCAATTTTAAAATTAAGAAATGAATGGAATTATGTTGCACAATATCTGTTAATGGTGATAAGGCACAAATTTTAAGAATTTCAGTGAGCCAGTGAAATAATAGTGAGGAATAAGAAAAATCCAATGTGACCTTGTCAATATATTTTGAAAGAGACATCAATCATGGATGTCTTGAAGAACCATGACAGTGAGAAGATGAAAGTTGCAGGTTTGTGCAAGGATGGTCTGTGACAAAGTTAAAGGACATCATGGCATCAAAGGCAGTGAACAGTCTAGTGGAATATAACATAAGAAGGCAACCAACAATGAGAAAGCTCTGAGACAACCATGAGTAACTATCACTGAGTAAGTGATAGTTACATCAACAAAGAGAAAATAACAATGTCTCATCCTTCCAGTCATTATATTTAAACACAATGATCATATCCCGAGAATCAAGAGGACAAAGATGAAGTTTGGTGCAAGTTTGGAGAGGGATGCTTCATAGAGATTGACTATGGTAGAGGCACTATTTGAAAGCAAAAGGTTCTATTTACTGATTAATTTCAAAATGAGATGAAAATGGAGAATACATTAATGCAAAGGAGAAGTAGCATGCATTGTCAATCAATGTCATATGAAGTAGTTGAATGTACACACTGGGCTCAGATTAGTGCAACAGGGTAAATTTGTGAGATGGAGGATCTTCCCCTTATAATCAACTATCATGCTATGGCTTCCAGTGATTTAATCACATAAAGGAATGGTGAGGCGACCATTTATCAGCTAGGAATGGTTGTGATAAACATATGAATGGAATCCATCAAATTCTAATAGAAGATATTCCCTTGAATTTTCAAGAACTACTACACCAAGATGTATAATTAGATGACTTCTATCCTTTATATGATGGATATACATATTGCAATGAGTGTTCTCAAGTTAGAATGGGGCCTATCCTTCCTGGTATCCATGAATTTCCTTTGCAAGGTTTCCAATTTGGCTGAATGCTATTATAGGGAAATTGATGCTGCAAATTATGAAACACAAGTGTCAAAGTTGTCTGACATATGTTCTGCATTGAGAGGCATCCATGTTGTAGAAGGTGGTCCATCTATGACTGACATTATTGCAGAATCTAACCAGTTGCAGGGGACATATTACAAAAAAAAGAAATCTCTCTGATCTAGAAAAGAAGAGAGTCAAAAAGGGTAATCTCTGAATTGCAGGAACTCGTTAATAAGTTGAGAGATGACTTTGAGTTTGAAATCAAGGAAAGAGATGTTGCAATTCTTCTTTACAAGAATTTGTATAGTGAATCTCATGCAGTATTTTCTACCACAAAGAGTGAAATGGAGCACATTAAAACATAGGCTAATGCAGAAGCAACAACAATGGAGAACATTCTACAGAAATAACAAATGGAAACCCATTTCATGCAGGTTGTGGCCAAGTAGATCTTTGTTTCTGCAAAATATGGAAGACCCACTTGGGGGTTTTTAAATGAAATACAACATTGCTACAAATTGAAGGAAAATGAAGATACAAAAATGGAGGCCGAGCTCACAAGCCAGTTTTCTTCTACATATCAAAAACCCATCTGGGTTGATGAGAAATTTGCTAATACAAAGGAAAATTGAAAAGACATTATGGGGCTTTTGAGTGAAGCAAAGATACATATAAAAAATACCCTATTTTTGTCCATGGAAGCGACCAAGAAATATTTTTCTTCATGAAAGCAACAGGAAAACAATTTGGGGTTTCTTCATTTCATATTCAAATACAATATGGTTATTTCAAATACAAATACAAAGATATTCAAAAGATGACATGGATGGCCGTAGCCAAAGATTTTTTTTCGAAAGTATATCAAAAACCCACCTGGGTTGGTTATTTTAAACTTCAAATACCGGAAAAGAAACTATTTTCAGCATTATGCTTGTGTGGAGGCTCGAAATGAGCTTTATTTTGCTCAAAATCTAAAGAGGAATAGAGTCGATTTGACTTACCTGGAGCTTTTTCTCATAATTTTTTGCAAAATTTCAAGCTTCTTGCTTTTACCAAAAGCTTCATTAGAGTTTCTCATGATGGTTGTGAACAAAGAAGAACACCCACAGAAAAAATGAAGCCATAAAAAATGATCAGAAATATGTCCATGGCCATGGCCTATAGCTCAAAAATGGCTTTCAAATGGTGGTAAAAAGCACATATTTTGTTCACAAAAACCAGTTACCTCCTTGTTATGTGTTTCTCATTAGGAAAACACCACAAAAAACTAGCCATATCTCCATTTCCAGCGCGTGCAAGTGAAACCCTAGCAGTTTCATCATGTTTTCAAGAATGTTCGATGACAAAATGATGGTCTTTTTCCATTTTTTTTGTCTTTTGATGATTAGGGTTTGACCCTATTCGATGGCGATGGGATTTTTCTTCCCATTTTTTTAAAAATGAAGCATGTGTTAATGCAAAATGGGGGAGGCCGAAACATATGTTTATTGACTTAGGTATTTTATGCCTTAAGTTTTTCCTTGTTTCAAAACATTGCCAAGTCCTTCAAACAATACAAACATATGGAGTGTGCCATGTAATGTAATATGCCTTTGATTTTTGATCATGCATCATGTGCCTTGGAGAATATGTTTTCCAAGAAGTGTGGAGGTCGACCATTTAGGCCAACTTTTTTTTGAGCTTTTATGTTGCCTTTTCAAATCAAAGTATTGACCACATGTAGCCTTACAATCCAAAATGAGAAGAGGTGAGATGACCATGTGCCTTATTGACCTTATTAATGCTTTTAGAAGCATTTTTTTTGCATTTCATTAGTGCTTTTCCTTTTGTTTCAAAACATTGAAATATCATTTAAGTGATTTTGATAATCACTTTGATATTTTCACTTGCAAATGAAATGTAATTCATATTGATGGTGGGCCCCTTATTTTGTGCTTTGAAATGTAAAATGACTTGATTAAGTGATGTATTATGAATCACTTAATCAAGATTATCATCTTTAAAATTCCTTTTGGAGTCTTGTGTTTTCAAAACACACATATTGCATGAGTCAAAGTTGGGAGACAAAATGATTGAATTGCAGGCATGAGGAGAGTGTGGGGGTGAGGTATTTGACTGTTTTAGAGGAACGTGTGCTATTTTGGAGGTTGTTTTATCATACTTTTGGTATGACTGGTCTTGGCTTGACCTTGGACTGTTTGGAGGACTTTTTGGAGTGATTTTAGAAGGTTCTTTTTTGGCCTCATTGCTACATTTGACCAAAACCTTCTAGAGGGAAATGTGTGAGGGGTTTTTGGTGGATTTTTTGCTTAAGTATGTTCATTTTGAGCATTTTGAGGGAGTTCTTTCTTTCCAGCAATAGGATAGCTTTGTTTCTTGGAGCTATTTTTCATGGAGTAGTATTGTAACTCAAATGGACTCGTAATACAGTAAGCACTTTGAATTAATAGAATAGAGCATTTTATCTTCTCTCTTCATGTTTCATGGTATGCCATTAATGACTGATTAGTTTGTCTTGTGAAAATTCATCTTTCCTTGCAAACTTGTCTCATGTTTATGCATCTATTTAGCAGAAAATGTATGTTTACAGGTTATGAGCTGTGTTGTTTAGTAGTGTTGTTAGTTGTGAAACCCATGTTTTCCTTTTAAAAGCACTATTTATAGACCTCCTTATAAATTATTTATGTAAATTGCATTGGAAAGTGAGTTGTGTGAATCAAGCTTTATGATATTAATTTGAATGTGATAGGTTGTTACCAAGTCTAAGTTGTTTTGGTGTATCACCTTAGGTATTTTTAGTATTAGGTTCTTTTTCATGCAATTCTTACCCTTTATCTCAAAAATTAGTAGTTAGGTGGCATTAAAAGGGGAAGCCGACCCATAATACGGAGGTCTGCTTTCAAATAAGACACTCACAACCTGAAAGCAGTCCCATGTTACATCCAAACTTGCTAAGTTCGTTCACAGCTTGGCATTAGGGTGTAGATTTGGATCACTAATAGTAATTACTTATATTGTGAACCAATCCTAACCATGGTTTTTCCCTCCTTGGGTTTTCCATGTAAATTTCGTGTTATCTCATGCATGGTGTTAAAGTTGTTTTAGTTTCTGTTATTTGCTTAATTTTTGTTATTTTCTTTTCATGTTAAATCATCATAATAGATTAAGGGTTTAATATATGAATGTGGATCTAAATGTTAATGAGGGTTCTTAAAGGTTCAAGGTACAACTAATTCAACCCCCTTCTCAGTTGTCTTGTTAATTCAACAATTGGTATCAGAGCAAGGTTCTTTGGAGAAAAGCTTGATGACTTAAGGTGGATCTAGGATGGAAAACAAGAAGATCCCTATGTTTGATGGCACAAACTATGCATTCTGGAAGAAAAAGATGGAAGGCTATATGATTTACCTTGAATATGATGTTTAGAAATTACCTAAGAATCAATATACCATACCTGCAAATGGATCGAGCACAAGTGATGAGATCAAGGCCTATGAAAGAAATGGTAAAGAAAGGTTTTTTCTCTTGAGTAGTCTTGCAAATTCCGAATTAGTGAAAGTTATGGATTAGAAAAATGCTAAAGAAATTTGGGATAAGGTGGAAAGTATTTATGAAGAAGATGATATGGTCAAACAAGCTAAGATTCTCAACTTGAAAACCACATTTGAGAACTTTTGGTTGTATGAAGATGAAAACATTACAAGATATATGTAGAGGGTAAATGAAGTGGTGAGCTCCATCAGAGGTCTTGGAGGAAAGGTAAAGAAAATTATTTGAGCCCTTTCTAAAGCTTACAATTATAAAGTTACTACTATTGAGGAATCTCAAAATCTAGATCAATATTCTAGAGATCAATTGTATGACCCTTTAATTGCATATGAGATGAGAGAGTTTGGTACTAACAATGGTGCAAAAGATGAGACTGCTTTTAAGGATGTAAAAATAGAAAAAACTAAAGAACCAGATCAGGAAGATATTGATGATGTGGAAGCTAACTTTTTGAGAAGGATGGGAAGAGGTACTAGTAAGTACAAAGGTAAATTACCTTTCAAATGTTTCAGTTGTAGAAAAATAGGTAACTATACTTCAAGATGCCCAAACAAAATTTTGAACAATAAGAATAGGGGAAAAAAAGGTAACATGATCAAGAAAATCTATTATGTTAGAGAAGATGCAAGTATTTCTGATGATGAATCTAATTATAGAGATTATGATGATAATGAATGCTTGTTCATGGATTTAAAAGATGAATATGTTTCTACTAACTCTAAAAGATGTATGAAGGAAAGTGCTTTGGACAAAAAGGATAAGACTGAAGGTACTTTGGTATCTTCTTTTCATGTTAGACAAGATAAGAACTATTGGATCATTGAAAGTGGTTGCTCTAATCATATGAACAAAGACAAGAGTAAGTTTGTTAAACTTGAAAAGTATGATGAAGAACTTGTTAGATTTGGAGATGATTCAGGTGCTAAGATTTGTGGAATAGGTTCAATTGGTTTTGATGGAAAGCATAATACTGAAGATGTCTACTATGTTAAAGGTTTAAGACATAACCTCTTGAGTGTTGGAAAAATGTGTAGCAAAGGATTCAATCTCATGTTTCAAGATGATCGATGTGAAATCAGAAAAGGATATGGAACTGTCATTACTATTAGAAAGAGGACATATGGAAATTTTTATTAGCTCAAGGGTGTTGATGGTCATTGTTTTATGACTCAGATTAATGAAAGTTGGTTATGGCACAAAAGGATGTATCACATCAAGTTTGATAACTTGGTTAGAATCAATTCAGTTCAAGAATTGAGAGATTTTCCAAGGATTAAAAATCCTATCAATGTTGTCTGTAGATATTGTTAGTTTGGAAAAAAAATAAAAAATTTCAAGGGTAAAGACCAATCTTCTACCGGACTATTGGAATTGGTGCATACAAACCTTTGTGGTCCTACAAGAGTGAGAAGTCTTAAAGGTCATAGATATTTCATGTTTTTGATTGATTGTTATTCTAGAATGAAATGGGTTACTTTTCTTAAAGAAAAATTTGAAGCCCTAAACAGATTCAAAGAATTTAAAGTTATGGTTGATAATGAGATGGATATGAAGATCAAATGATTGAGGTTTGCAAGAGGTGGATAATTCACCTCCAATGAGTTTAACATGTTTTGTGAGAATCATGGCATAAAGAGGCACTTGTCTTCCCCTAGGAATCTTCATCAAAATGAAGTGGTTGAAAGGAAAATAGGATTGTTCAAGAAGCTACAAGGACTATGATGAAAGAAAAAAAACTACCGGAAGTGTACTGGAGAGAATAAATTCATACAGATGTTTACATACTTAATAAAATTCAAGAAAAATAAAACATCACAAAGACTCCCTATGAGTTGTGGTATGGGAGGATTCCTATTGTCAAGTACTTTAGAATATTTGGAAGAAAATGCTATATCAGAAGAGATAATGAAAACTTAGGAAATTTTGATGCAAGATCTGATGAAGGTATCTCCTTGGATATTCTACTAAAGAAAATCTTATAGATGTTACAACAAAAGGATAAGAAGGATTGTTGAGAGTGCAAGTGTTAAAGTTGATGAAGATTTACAGAATTTAGTGGTGATAGATGGATATAAATTAGATGAACCTTCTTGCAAAGAAGAAGAAGAAAAATATAAGGAACAAGAAGTGCACGATGAAGAGGAAGAAGCTTTGGAAAAGATCCCTAAAACCCCTAATTATGTATAGAAAAATCATTATGAATAAAAAATCATTGGAGACAAAAGAAAAGGTGTGTTGACAAGAAGGAAAGCTCCTGAAGAAGAGGTAAATTTGTGTCTAATTTCTAAAGTTGAACCTAAGACACTGATTGAGGAACACAAAGATGAACATTGGATGAAAGCTATGGAAGAGAACTTATATAGATTGAGAAGAATTAGACTTGGGAACTTTTCCCAAGATCTAAAAAACAAAAACATAATTGGATCTAAGTGGGTGTTCAGAAACAAACTGAATGAGAATGAAGAAGTAAGGAAGAAAGCAAGGCTTGTGTGTAAAGTCTATTCATGGGTTGAAGGAATAGATTTTGAGGAGACATTTGCCTTGATGGTAAGAATGGAAGCTATTAGGATATTTTTAGCTTTTGCAACACATAATGATTTCAAATTTTATCAGATGGATGTGAAGTTTTCTTTGTTGAATGGAGAGTTGAAATAAGAAGTATACATGGAACAATTAGAAGGATTTCAGTTATTAGATAAACCTAATATGGTCTGAAAATTGAAGGAATTATATGGATTGGAGTAAGCTCCCAGAGCTTGGTATGCAATGTTGGTAAGTATTTGATACAACAAGGATTCAATAAAGGTACCACAGATCGGAACCTTTACTTTAAGGTTAAAAGATATCAAATCTTGATTGTAGTGGTGTATGTTGATGACATAATTTTTTGGAGGCAATGAAACTATGTGTAAAATTTTTGTAGAAGAGATAAAAAATAGTTTGAGATGTCTATGTTTGGGGAGATGAATTACTTCCTTGGGATACAAATCAATCAAACAGATATAGGCATATTCATTACACAATCAAAGTATGTCAAATAAATTTTGAAGAAGTTTGGAATGGAAGAATCCAAACCGCTATGTGCTCCTATGATTATTGATTGCAAACCAAGAAAGATTGATGAATCCCCTAAGGATGATCAAATCAAGTATAGATCTATGATTGGTGGACTACTATATCTAACTGCTACTAGACCAGATATCATGCATGTAGATTTTCTTGTGGCTAGATTTCAAGAAGACCCCAAAGAGTCACATGTTGCAGAAATGAAGAGGATATTTAGATATTTAAACAACACATTGAATCATGGCTTGTAGTATCCAATGGATAACGATTTCACATTGAGTGCTTACACAGATGTAAATTGGGCTAGCTGTGTTGATGACATAAAAAGTACAAGTGGTGGTGCATTCTTTCTTTGATGTAGATTAGTATCATGGCTAAGAAAGAAACAAGATTCGACTTCCTTATCTACTGCAGATGATTACATTGCAACAACATCTTTTTGCACATAAGTGTTATGGATGAGGCACACATTGAAGGATATTAGAGTAGTGTATGATGATACTATTTCTATCTTTTGTGACAATACAAGTGCAATAAACATTTTAAAGAATCTAGTTATGCATTCAAGTACAAGACATATTTCAATCATATATCACTTTCTAAGAGAGAAGGTAATGGAGAATGAAGTGAAGCTTGACTATGTTCCTACAAAGGATCAAATTGTTGATATATTCACTAAGGCTCTTCCTAAGGATACTTTTGAGTATCTCTGAGAGAAGTTGGGTGTTATTTCCCCTCCTTATTTGAACTTGATGCATAAGGAGATTGATGTAGGGTAGGGGTAGACAATCTCAAAAGAATCACAACCAACCCTTCATCCAAACCCTCAAACATCAAATGATGGGTTTTTCTTCATAAGCCCTTATTCCTCCTAGTAGCCCTTCAAACATGTTTTTTCCATCATTAATTTTAGGGAAGACATGGAATCCAAAATGTAAATACAATTCCAGATACCCATTTGTACTTTATTCAACATATTACAAAAGCAAGGTAAGGTACTTTGTATGGAATGCATTAAAATTTGATTGTCCTCTTTTATAACTAGGCCTAACTGGCAACTTGGCTTGGTAGCAGCAAGGTATTTGCACTCCAGGGTCTATTCTTCCACTCGAATGATTCAAACATGTCTTATAAGGCTCGAATCATCAACTCAAATTAGATAAAAAATATTTCAAAAGGTTTTCAACAAAACCCTAAGCCTAATATATGAAGATATTAGGCTAGGGCAGCCACCTCACACGTGCCCAAACTAATTCCCCACCCCTGCAAGTTTTTGAAACTAAAGAAAAAATATACACAAGCCATTCCACTGATTTTTAGAAGTTTCTATTAGTGGAATGGAAAGATTTACATTTTTCTTCCTTTCAAGTTACCCCTCCTAGGTTTTAACCAGTCCAAGAAGAATTGGCTCTAACTAGATCAAATATTAATGAAAATGAATAAAACCAAGTGAAAAAGGAAGTAGATTCACTACTCTATCAATCCAAAAGAAACTCAATCCATGGAAGGATCGTACAGATCCGTACAATTGACTGTAGCAGCAAATTGGCGTTCTAAAATGCAGAAAATAGAGTTTTTTTATTGATTCAATATTCAAATTTCAACATCCAACCTTTTCCTTCGACCATAAAAGGCATTATAAACATTCTCCAACCGTCCCCAAATGGTTCTCAACTAATTTTCAAATTATAAACACAACTAAACATCATTAGACCCCTGTTATGACAAAAAGTGTAAAAGTTGCTTTGACAACATTTTTGCAACTTGAAAACATTGTGCAACTACATACTAACTCACCCCCTAATGACTCAAAACTGACCCAAACAGACATGAAATGGTCCTTGAATACCTTATTACATGAAAATAACTCAAAAAATCAAAACATTCTCTTGAACCCTCTTGGAGGCATGAAAACCTAGGCGCCCCTACACAATACTCCCAGGAAAGAAAAAGAACTCAAGCTCCTCTTGAGTTATGATTTGAAATAGTAAACCATGCTTGAGAATATCATCTACAAACATCCATGTAACATCTTTATGAGGTAGAGCCTCCCACTGAACTAAAGACTGGAAATAGACTTGATTGCTTGTCCTTTTGAGCTCCATGTCCAAAATGCATCCCAACCCCAAAGGCTAGTTTGGTGGAAGACCTTTCACCCACTCAACATCTGAACTTACATGTGAACCTATATTATGACCTGCAACATCTATTTGTAAAAGATACAAATCAAAACCTAAACCTGCAACCTTCAAATCAATTTCCCCCTTGCTTACAATTTCCCTTGGTTTGCATCTTCCACCTCCATCATGTAATTGATCCCTTTTTCCTTGAAGAATGTCATGCATGCTAATAGTACCTTGCTCTCCGTTGGCCTCCTACAATGATCTAACAACTAATCCCATAAAACTATGATTCAAAGATTGGACATCTAATCTAAATAGTTGTCTTAATCACTATGAAGGTGCATTTAAGTTGTCAACCCAGGGATGTAGATTTGAGAAGGGTCAGCACAGTATGTGCACTAGGAATTCCAAAGTAGCCACATTCATTCTATAGCTAAGAAATACATAATGTTGAAAGTAAATTGTTAAGAAAGAAATAACATAAATGTTGAACATCAACCAACAACTATACTAAGCTGAAGTGCATGACAAAAATGAAAATCTAGGCAAACAAACAGGAAACTACTCTATCTGCTTTGGCTGTAGGAACTGTAGACAATGAAAAATGTCCTAAGCCTGCGAGTGTCATTTTTCTTCATCCTCGTCCTTCGATAATTGAATAATTTTAGATATTCAATTATGTTTGATCATATTCCTCTATTAATTAAATAATTTTTAATAGTTATTTAATTAATTCACTTTCTAATCTTTATTCTATCCTGATCAATTAAATAAACTAATTGTGTCACTAATTTCTCCCTCTTCTTCAATAGTTAAATAAATTATTATTTATTTAATTATTTTGTCACCTTTCATCTATAGTTAAATAATTACCATTAATTATTTATCTATTCATGGTCCTTTAATTCTTTTATAGTTAAATAATTATTAAAATTATTTAACTATCCCATGCCACTTCCCCTATTAAATAATTAATCTAAATTAATTATTTAAGGTCTAATTTTCATCTCTCCATTTAATTAAATTGATAAATTTAATTAAATGTTCCTCTTTTCATTTTCTCCAAATAAATAATTTGAATAAATTATTTATTTTCCACTTGTCCATTTCCTCCACTCTCTCCATTTTTGAATAAATAATTTAAAATAAATTATTTATGCACCACCTGATCAAAGATGCTCTGTTGTAATCCCCTATCATAACATTCATTTCTATCATAGCCTGCATGTCTTGCATGTCTGTCATAGTTGTCAAGCATCATAGCCGTCAACATCATATCTTTTCCATGCATGACATTTTTTGGTGCATCAATTTTGGACCGTTGATCTTGGCATCTTTTCTGAGACTTAATCTCAACCATCCATTTCATAACCTCCCTCTCATGCATTCCCATCCATTGATCTTGGAATCTTTCTAGAAGATTGATCTCAGTCGTCCATTTGAAAGGTTGTCTATAAAAGCAACCTTCCTTCTCCATTTTCACCTTAACAACTATTCTTCTCCAAATTTCTACTTACAATTTGCAGGTATTTGCATAAGTTAGACTACAAATCTGAGGGCATATTTACAAAAGGAGAAATATGAGAGCAAGAGAAGTGATTCAAGTTCAAGCATGGGGATTATTTTGATTTGATGTCTTATTTTCCTTATGCTTTCATTGTTTTCTCTTGTTTGGATGAGGTTAATAGTTTAGAAGTGTTGGCTGTCACTTTATCTATGCTATTTTATTTTTAACCCCATCTCATAGGAATAGCCACAAAATGAAATTCTAGTGGCTGCAGGAACAGACAGTGCCAGATTTTAACTAATTGTTAATCAAAAAATAATAACTAAACTAAAGGATGGAATGCTCACCAAGTGGGCCCGCTTGGATGAGTATCCCTTAAGATAAATGTAAACTCAGATGCACAAACTTATAACTTCATTTTATTCATTGGAAAACATGAGTACAAATGAGCAACATAATTGTATTAATTGAAAAACTAAGAATGTGCGTACATCAGATCAGATTAATCAACCTTCCGAGAAGGAGCATTTGAGTCTTATTTATAGGAAGAAAAGCTACTAACTAACTACCTAGCAAGGCGGTCAACTTCAGAAAATTAGGAGGATGCCACTTTAGGGAAAGCATGAAAAGTGGAGAGGAGGTTATGCATGCATGGAATCTGGTCAAGCATGTTTTCCTTAATGCAGATCTAGCACAACCGTAACTCCTATATTTGCTTAACAAACAATTAAGACCAGTTACAAGGTGGTTATAAATATTCTATTTAAACTAGGAATCTCCCTTTTAATGAGAGTCTTCCATCCATTTGACCTTTGAATGATCACCTTGTTGACTTTGATGGTGAGTGACCAGTTGGCAGAATCTTCCTCAATTTTGTAGGCTGCTAATTATATCTGCATAACAATATTAGTACACACAACAATTGCATATCTATAACTATCTTAAAGTAACATTCATTAATCCACATGTAAAATTAATATAGATAGTTCATATATCATGTCAATGTCACTTAAAGGTTACAAAAATAGCTTATGCCCAATGTCTATGGTTTTGAGGAAATATCATAAAAAGGTCAACATCCAAGTTATCAAAGTCTATGACAACTACAACAAATGGATAATAAACTCTATCAAAATTGAGTCATAAACTAGACTCATCACTCCCCCAACCTAAGACTTTGCTAGTCCTCCAATAGAGGAAGGGTTATTCTTATGCTTGGTTAATGCCCTAAAATTTGCAACTGCCAGCTATCCTGCATTAGTTCTTGCAATGCGTGAATTAGGGTCCCAATAGAACCCTTATTGTCTGTCTAATCTACCCCATCTCTGTCTTTCTACAACTATATCATACTAGTAATACCTGAAATTTGGTATAGGCCATAATAGGATAGGTGGCTGATAAGTTAGTGGGAGCCAAAATTGTCCTTTTGTCCTTCCAATCTGTATATATCTATCCACTCTTTTACATGCTGCAACATAGTTCTACAGAGAGTGAGGCTCATCTTGTTTTAATTCATCAGTCAGACTGTTCCACCTCTGTTCCAAATATCCCTTTACAGATTCTCCTGTGGTTTTTGCTACCTCCTCATATTCTTTATAAACTGCTTCTCTCTCAGGCAGGATTCTATTGCCATAGCTTGGTCTGTAAATAATTGTGTGCCAATAAGTGAAAATGTCCCCTGGATTTCTAGATTCAACCCTGATGGACAGGGGAGTGTTGGATTCTATTTGCTTATATGCCCTAAACTGTTGTCCCCAACTAATCTCATTTTGTATCCAAGACATAAATGCCATTAATTGGACATCTCCAACATACAACAAATGATTCCAATCCTGATCTCGGGACACAACATAATTATGCAAATAGAATTCACACAACAAATTCTTCATTTCAGGAGGAGCAATCTGATAAGCATTGAAAAATTCAAGAGGAGTCTCAATGGAAGGATTCAAACCTGAAACAATCCTTGCTAGTTTAAAAGAAAGATTCTTCTCCTTCAAATATAGAGTATAGACTCTTGGAGGAGTTCTGCACTTTAATATCTAAGGTACTAGGGCTGCCATATTATCCACTTTCTCTTTTAAAGCAACAATTTCTGCATTCTTATCTTCAATTTCTTCATCTCTCTTTTGAATTTCCTTCTTCCCTCCTTTGTATCTCATTCCATAAATTCATAGCTACCATGTGCATTGAAAAATCAGAGGGCCTATGTATTCTTACCAAAAAATTTCCTGGCACTGATGTTTGCTCTTCATGTAGCACTCGTTGTAGGGTTTCTAAATGTTCAACCAATTCTAGATGCAGGGGTGTTGTTTGTTCTCCCAGTTCTGGCTGCAAGGCCTCTTGTTCTTGCTCTTGCTCTTGCTGCAGGAAATCTTGCTTCTGCTCTTGTTGCAAGAGCTCCTGATTTTCCTCATACTCTTGACTCTCAACTTTTTCAGTGATGGCAACAAGGTCTGCCAATGTTACATTTGTTGCTTCTTCAAATATGTCCTTTTCTCCAACATTCACTTGCCCCATTGGGGCCTTTGTGTCCTCTTGTGATGTCTCTCTATTCCTAGGGCTTTCTTGCGGAGACACACCAAAGGTTGGCCCAATTGGTCTTGATTTTCTAGGAGGGCTCTCATGTTTTTCTTCAGCTGTAAGAAGAACAGTGTCAACCTTCCATTTCTTAGAGTTTGGCACTTCCTTTCCTACAATTTTCTTTTCAGCTTTACCCTTCCTTATTTCTACCTCTTTCTTCTATGCCCTAGTTCAAATTAGGATGCCAAGAGGAACATTATCATCAGAATCTGAAGAGGAACTTTCTTTGTCTGAATGATCTACCTTAGAAGAGCTAATTTCTATGGTCTATTTAGCTGCAAGAGGGCTTACATGAGGGCCTACGCTAGAAGTTGAGGTTCCAGGAGTGGCTTCAACAAAACTCACTCTCCTTCGAGCCCTACAAGGTTGAGGAAAAATCTTAGGTCGCAAATGCTCTATTCTAATTTGATCAGCATTTAAGAATTCTTACCAAGTCATATCAGACACATCATGCAGAGACTTTCAACTAACAATTTGATCACACAATGGTGGGAAACAAAATTATCCCTACCTTTTTGGGTCTTGACCGCCATGATTAAGAGAAGGTGGTGTAACATGTTTGGCACATTCATTCTTCTCCCATGCCTCATATGATTTAGAATTTTGAAGTGCACAAAATGTAGTTTCAAGTAACGACCTTCACGGGTAATGTACTTCACAACATGAACAACTACTTGCTTCCATGGCTCAAGCAGAGAGGTTCTCTTTTCTCGTTGCTTGTCCACACTCAATGAAGGGTCACTAGGTCTTGTAAATTCAGCCCTAGCTGACTTGGCATCTTTGGAAGTAGGGTAATTTTCACCGTCGACAAGAAACCCTATAACTTCTATAATCCTTTCCTCAGTAGCCATTACTTCCAACCCTTTTACCATGGCCTTTCCTTCAGACAACGTCTAGGAAAATTCCAACACAACCTCTTCATTAAAACCATTCATCTTTAGGAAATAATCTAACCACCCACAATTTGTGAACTCGACCCGGAAAGGTGTATCCTGTAGTAATACATTATGAACCATGGGTTCATTTTAAATTTACCCACCTCCCATTGTTCAGCTACCTACAATTATACAATCACTCTACAAGGTTTCCCTTCCTACAATCTTTGTCTGAAAGCTAAACTTCTCCTTCCTGCAATGCTGCTAAATTCCCAATGCCAATGTCATTTGAATTTTTCTTTTTGGCGACTTAGGATTATGACGAGCAATAAAGGTAATAAAGGAGTAATAAATGAAGGCTATGATCAAGAAAAATGGTGATAGTTGATATCACCTCACACATGCGAGCCATCATCTCACTTAATTTTCAAATTGGCTCAATTTAAACTTTGCTGACGTGAACCAACATGGACTAACATGTTGACATGGTATTCACACTTCCCACCAACCTAAATTTGAGCATGTGTCCTCACATGCGCAATAGTTATGATGATTTGATAGGGTAGGGAATAATTACATGCTATGGAGAACATCTAGATTAATTTACAACAATTAAATGAATGTACTTAAGAGAAAATTAAGATATAACAAATTGATGTGCACGTACCTGAATTCTTGGAAGATCTGTTGGAAAGATTATGGAGAAAGTACCAGTCACCTTTTAAAAAGTTAGTTGAGCAATTAATGGAAATGGAGCGAAATGAAGTGAAGTGGAATGAAATGAAGTTATGATGGCATGATGGAAGAGAGAGAAAGGTGGATATGGATGAGTAGATGGGTGAATGAATGAAGAAGTGGACTCCCACAAAAGTGGAAGTCTTTATTATGACAAGTGACATACCTTAGTTAGCTAGGAGGGACACTAGGTCCGCTTCCTTCGGCTGCAAGAAGTTCGGGTGTTGTATGCTGAGTGAATTGTTGCAGGTATTCCTCCTTGAAAGTTGGATTGTGATAAAACTTGAGGAGATGACCTTTGAAAAGCAGCTTAAAACTGACTGGGTCAATGGCAGTGAGCTAAACAACACCATTGGGGATAACTTCAGCAACCTGATATGGTCCTAGCCACCTTCTCTGCAACTTTCCTGCATTATCCTGATACCTTGAGTCATAGAGCAGTGCCTAGTCACCTAGCTGGAACTTCTTCTCCTTAATGAATTTGTCATGCCACTTTATTCTTTGATTCTACACTACCTCTATGTGATGCAAGGCTACCTTCCTCATTTCATCTAAAGCATTGAGCTACATGATTCTATCCCTTTGTACCTCAAAGATATCCATACCCAAGTCTATTGCAGTCCTAAGGGTCTTATGCTCAAATTCAGTGGGCATCATATTTGTCTTTCCATACAACAACTCAAAAGGAGTGAAGCTTATTGTTGTTTTCCAGGTTGTCCTATAGGCCCAAACAAATTCTGGTAGCCTATTTTCCCAATCCTTCCTATGAACAACCACTATTTTGGTCAGAATGGCTCTCAGCTTGGCCATTGGCTTGAGGGTGATAAGGAGTAGACTTCCTGTGCCTTATGTTGTACTCATTGACTAGTGCTGCAAAAAGAGTTGAGGTGAATTGAGACCCTTGATCAGTCACTATCTCTCTTGGAACCCCATACCGTGTGAAAATCTCCTCAAAAATAAATTCTGCAACCTTATTATCTCTTGCATGCTTCATGGCCTTAACTTCTACCCACTTGGTTACATAATTAGTGCATACTAAGATATAGGATTTACCATTGGATGGAGGATCAATGGGTCCTACAAAATCCAATCCCCATTTGTCAAATCAAGTGATCACCACTTGAGGGTAAAGGGGCATCTCATCAGATTTGGTTGGCCTACCCATCCTCTGAAATCTATCACACTTTCTTGTATATCTCCCAGCATCCTTGTGGAGTGTTGGCCAATAATATTTTGTATTTAGAATCTTCATTGTTGTCCCCTTGGCTGCAAAATGTCCTCCACATGGTTCATTGTGGCATGCATGCAAAATATCATATGTCTCATCTTCCCTCACACATCTCCTCATGACATGGTATGGTCCAATGTAGAAAAAACATCCAGCAATCCATGAAAAAGGAAGATATTTTTCAATGAGTGCCCTTCTCTCTTTTGGAGAGAAATGAGGAGGAACTCTCCTTGTGACTAGATAATTAGCTATGTCAGCATACCAGGGTGTTTGCACACTGATGGAGAATAGATGTTCATTAGGGAGAGAGTCATCAATGACTTGATTATCCTCTGATGTAGTCAGCCTTGAAAGAAAGTCTGCAACAACATATGCCTTCCTTGGGTTATCCACAATGGTTATGTCAAACTCTTGCATCAACAACAAGCACCTTGCTAACTTACCTGATATTAGAGGTTTATTCATGAGATACCTAATGGCTGCATGATCCGTGTGCACAAAGATTTGATAATCTATTATGTAGTTCATGAATTTGTTGAGGACATATATTATTTCCAACATTTCCTTTTCTATCACTGTATAATTGAATTAAGCTCCTTGCAAGTTTTTGTTGACAAAATAAATAACACTTTCAATAGCTCCTTCTTTCTACCCTAGGACTGCTCCTATGGCATACCCTGATGCATCTGTATGGATGTGAAAATGAAGCTCCCAATTAGGACCTTTGAGTAGAGGAGCATGAGTTAAAGTTGCTTTCAAGTAAGAAAATGTCTTGTTATAGTCTTCAGCCCACTGAAACTCAACATCTTTAGTGAGAAGAGTATAAATTGGTGGTGCTATTTTGCTGAAATCCTTGATGAAATGCCTATAGTAGCCTGCATGTCCCAAGAAACTCCTAACATCTTTTTGTTTTGCAGGTGTAGGTAGATCTGTGATCACCTCAATCTTTGCAAGATCTACTTAAATTCCTTTGTGGGAGATGTAGTGGCCAAGGACTACACTTTCCTGCATCATCATGAATTAATTTTCACTATTTAGAGATAGATTGTGGTCTTCACATCTTTGTAGGACTCTCTTGAGATTCTCCAATGCTTCATTGAAATCAGCACCATAGGTGGTAAAATCATCCATATAAATTTCCATGCAATCATGAGAGATGTCTGAAAATATGCTAATGACTTCCCTCTGAAAAGTTGTAGGTGCATTGAATTAGCCAAATGGAAGTATTGATTTGGCATAGGTCCCCCATGGATAGGTAAAGGTGGTATTCTCCTAGTCCTCAGGTGCAATTTGGATCTGGTTATACCCACTGAATCCATCTAGAAAAGAGAAGTACTAATTTCCTACAAGTGAATCTAGAACTTGGTGTATGAAAGGTAGGGGAAAATGGTCCTTTTTGGTGGAAGCATTGAGTTCCCTGTAATAAACAAAAACTCGCCACTTCCCTCCCTTTTTGGGCACAATCACCAATGGAGACACCCACTGGCTATCTGAAATGGGGTAGATAAATCCTGTATCTAGCAATTTCCGTAGTTCCCCTTTTAAAATTTCTCTTAGTGCAAGGTTAATTCTTCTTTGTGGCTGCCTCACCGGTGTACAATCATCTCTTATGTAAATCCTATGTGTGCAAATCTTAGGGTCCAAGCCCTTCATATCATGTTAGTCCCATGAAAATGCATCCTAGTGGGCTCTCAGTAAGTTTGTCAATGACAACTATTGTTCTTTACTCAATTTGTTGTTGATATTTAGATATTTTCCTTCTAACACTTGCACTTGTGTAGTTATCTCTACCATATCTGCTTCATTATTGCTTGGTACTTTGAGTTCATGTGGCAGTAATGTATGAGACATACCTATTGTTGTAGGAAGTTCGGCTGCAGGAAGAGCAGGCATAAGTGTCTTCATTGAATCAGTAGAATCAGATGCATGAGAGGATGAGGCTTCCTCTACTTCACAATGGTTCTAAATTATGTTAGACAATACTTCATCTTCCTCTTGAAGCTGCATGAAAGAGATTATGCCTAACATCATAAGCTATGCCACATAATTAACTTCCTTGGCCCCTTCACCAACATGTGGCCATACAAGATTATCCATGTTATGGGATAGTTGAGCGGGAGGGTAGAGAACAAGATTTTTGGTGCTCTTTCCATTAGAGATGGTCATGTCTCTAGTCTGACATCCAATATAAGCATTTGTTGTTGCTAACCATGGCCTTCCTAGGATAATGGGGTACCCACCTAGTGTAGATTTAGGAGAAAGAACCATAAAGTCTGTTGGGTACTCCCAAGAGTCTAGAGTTACCACAAGGTCCTCTACTATCC